>VDFB02049217.1:64766648-65067531 GCA_007258455.2 Sequoia sempervirens
AACATTATGAAACCAAATGAACATGCTATATATCATAGTTAAAAATCTAAATTTGAAAAAAAAGAATTTTATCCTTCATAAAAAAAAATTATGTTGTGTACGGTGAACATTGCTCTTTAAAAATGTTGTTTACTATTAAAAACTAGTTTTTGAAGGAGATGGTAGAAGAAATGCAATATGATTCTAATTTTTTAAAAAAAATTGTATTTAAAATCTACATAAAAAATGTCACAAATCACTAGTTTGCATCATCTTCAAATTCCTCATGGTTTAGAAGCTATAGGTGCCCCAAACTAAAGATTTCATTAAAAAAATTAGTTCAATGTCACTTTTTGGCAAAAAAAGTGTAAACCACTAGTGTGGGATCACCGAGCTATATAAATCATCATTACAATAAACTGGTTCTAGGCATGTGAAAGGAACAATTAAGCATTTGGTGGACTTTAAGGCAGAACTATTAATTAAAGAAAAATCTTTGAGGAATGCGCATCAACATATGAAGGATATGGGTGTTCTCAGTTTTAAATCTACAAAAATTGTACATGAAAGTTGGTATGGTTTTCAATGTTTTCAAGGTGTAGACAAAGGAGGTTGCAAAATATTATTTGGTTTTCTCCAAAATTTTCAAGGCATGGGCTTCTTTTTTCAGAGGTGACAGAGGCTACATTTCATTAGAGCTTTTTGAAAGCTACATTTTCATAACCCATGACGCCTTTTTTTGGTTAGGTTTCTTCATGCGTAAGAGTTGGATATTATCTATTCTATATCTTCAAGAAATTTTACATGCCTTTTTAGAATTTTGGGTAAACATGAGGCGAGTGTTATTGGGTAAGGGTATTTTCAAATAGTCTATAGTAAGGTCGTGTTTTGGTGAAGAGCAGTGTTAAAGTATCAAGTAGTGTGCTAGCTTGGTCTTCAAATATCCCTATTTTTAAAAGTTTTCTTTGAAAGTATCTTCTGTATTAATTTCTCCTCATGGAATGCATCCCCAAAAACTATAGGGTACCATTTCTAGTATTGTCATGGGAATTTCCATTTTCTAAGGGTTTGTAGAGGGACCCAATGTATCAGAATGTGTAGCAAATTAGGCCTCTTCCTCAACCACTCCTTCTAGAAATGATTGTAACAACACCTTCACAAACAACTCCATTGAATCAAAATATGCAGAAAGAAGGGAACGAGAAAAGCTCTTTAGTACGAAACTCTTGAAATTGTATCTACAAGTTGGTGAAGCTTTTTGTGATTTTTGATAACACAAGCATATGTTTGAAAAAATATTAGTATATTGGAAAGTACTATCATACCAGTAGCAATGCCAATAGATATGTCATATAAGGATTTGAAACAATTTTGTTTTTACGATATATATTGACATTTAGATATCGCTATAGTGTTATCTAGATAGGAAGGAAATTCATGTGGAATGTTTCTCCAAATCTTGAATCAAGTACTATTATATTATGATGTAATATTTTCTATTATATTATATATAAAGTCAACTTAAGTCCTTTAACTAAAAAATAAATAAATAAATAAAGTTTGGTTCAGTAGAATGAAATAAAGAAAATAGGCATGCTAATGTGGGATTATGGATTAACTAAGGACCTAACTTCCACTATTTCATTAGGAAATGAGATCCACACAATAAAAGGACTATCAAACTTGAGGTGAGTTAAGTCAAAGTGTGAATCTACTGATTTCCCTTTTTCGCAAGGATGGGGGTCCTGATTAAAAAACACTTTGGGGAGATAGATTTAAAATAGAAAACTACAACTTGGATCTACAAGATTATGCTCAATATTGATGAAACCAAAAATAAAATTGTAGATTAGAGAGAGGTAAGATGATGTGTACTAGTCACCAAAAATTCCTTTTTGAAGCTGACCTTGGACTCATTCGCCCAAGGGAGAATGGGTGTTGGTTCTGTAGATTTTGGGAGCCTCTGCTATAGATCTGAATCTGTCAATTTCTTTAGGTTTCAGGTTTGGAAAGCTAGAAATAAATTTTGTAATTGAGTTTTCATGAGATAAAAACTTTTGCAACTTTCATAAGTTCTTCAATTTTTCTCTTCAACAGATCCCTAAGATTTCTTCCACCTAAATCTACAAACACAAATCAAGAGGGAAAAGTATTTTGTTTTGGTGAATGGGGATTTTCCTTGGTCAAACCCTATTTTGGTAAATGGGTATGTGTGGCATCATCATGGAAAAAATAGGCCCTTAAGTGGCAAAAAGGTCAGAAAATTAGAGTTAGGCAACTTGACACAAACATTTGAATAAGTTATCTATATTATTTCAAAAATATGTAAGAATAGAATCTATAGCAAATTGAATGTAGTTTCTAAACTACTAGTTTTATTTATTTTTTAATCTATTTGGTGAAAATTTCAAATTTTAATGTAGTCGTACTTAAATTTCAGGGAAAAAATGAAAAGTAGGTGTCTGCCTAACCACCCTAATGATAATAAAATGATAATATTTTTTTATAATATTTTAGATATAAGTAGAGGATGCATGTTTCGATGTGATGCATATTTTTTTTAATTTTTTTCCAAGTAAATAATTAATTATGAATTTTTTATTACAACTTTTAAAAAATATAAAAAACTTGTATGTTTGACCAACTTAACTTGGTCTGAACTTCTTGAAATTCATTTTGTTTTGTTTTTTAATCCTATAGTATGCAAAGCATAGAATGTGACACATGTTTCAGATTAAAAAAATGTAATACCATTTAAAAGCTATAGATGTTTTTCAATTAGCCTATCAATGAGGACTTTAGTCATAATTCAAATAGAAAATAAATAATAATAATTTATTAAATTCAAAGTAAAACATAATTTATATTGGTGGAAAGCTAATAATCTCCTTCAAAAACCCTTTTTATTTCATCAATTTTGGGCAAAAAAAGTTGACAGTCACATACACATCATATCATCACTTTTTGGTCCATCATGATCCTATACATACCCAAATAAACCTTGAAATGAAATGAAATAGAATGAAAGGAATGGTGAATGAACAACTCTATGTCACTGTTGAACACTTAGAATTCTTAGAGGGAGGCTGAATAAGTATTATATTAAAATTTTGAACACATCTTATCCAATCATTAAAAAATATTAACTGAAATAAAGAATGAAAGCATGAATCATTCACTAAGTCACAAAACACATGAGCACCAATATTTTTATGCAGAAAACCCAAAAAGGGAAAAAAAATGTTGAGGATTAGCTCACAATATATTATATCCAAATATAGTATATTACAGGGGCTCATTTCCAGGAGAGACTATCCTTTTAAGGCTCACAACTAGAGTTAAACACAATAAAAAAAGGTGGCTCACTACCAATGTATGAACTGATACAAAGTGCACCTTGCTTGTGTTGTATTTTAGTTCCTTTGAAGCTTTGAATGTGAAGTATTGATCTACTTAGCAATTTTTCAACACCTCTGCTATGATTTTGAACTAGTACCACTGAATTTGTATGTTCACATAATATGAGACCACTCACACTTAATATATCATTGAAGATCACTCATATGTCTTTCTTTTCTCATTCTCTTCTCTTACACTCTTCACTTCAAAAATATCTCATATGTATACCCAAAGACATCTGCACACATCAATTAGGTCGACCTTATTAGATGTAAAAGAACAATCCAAAATAGCCATTGTCGGCACCACACATGATTCAAAATAAACTTTATGCCCAAGAAAACTATGAAATACTTAATTTAGGTCGGCATGGATCTAAAATAGATCCAACTAACATCCATAATGTATATTTTATCTTCTCAACACATATCAAGTATTAGGTCAGCCATAAATTTAACCTAATCACAAAAATTCCAATCATACACACACTTCCCAGTAGATGTGACTTCCAGATTCAAGCTTTCTTAAATTTATCATTTTTCCAACATTAGAGAGGTAGATTATAGAACCAAAATACCAAAATATTCTTCTTAAGGAAATGCATAATCTTCCACATTGATACACTAAACAAAGAGATGACAATGATATACAAAGTTGAACTCTATCATTGATATCTTCCAATAAGATTAACAAAACTTCACAAGATCTTGAATATAGCTATATAATCCGGTCATAATAATATGGACAAAAGTGCAGAGTTATACCTCTTCTTAAGGTGAAGGGCAGACCCAAAAACTAACACACTAAACCACAACACCACCAACAGAGAACACTTAGCCAAATTCTTGATAGATCATCTTTCTGGTATAATTAGTACTATACAAATGACACAAAAAATGCTTCCCCAAAATGTGGAAATCAATGAAAATAACTGGTTAGTCAAATCAACCTAGTATGAACAATTCATGTTGATTTTGACAGACTACATCAACAATGACAAACTTCCAAACTTCCAAAACTCTCCCCCTTTGTCATTGATGGCAATATGTATATATATATATAAATTCCATATCATGATTAGAAACTTATTTATTCCTAACCTTAACTCCCCCTTCCAAAATTGACCTTGATTTTCCAAAAAAAGGGTTTTCCAATGGAAAAGGTCATGTAGGGGCACAATATGATTCTCTTGAATATCTGTATGTATGAATCTTCATCAAAAAAGAGACAATTGATCAAAGAGGTAAGACATGTCAACCTAAAGATGTAGATCCCTTCAAGATTCTTCAGAGTATCCTATCAAGTAGATTTTCCTTCTTCCCAAGAAATTTTTGCATGTACAAGACTCATGTATAGTATTTCAAGCTTCGTTAGGGACTCTATTCCTTCTTCCACAGTGCTAGGGCTAAGTTTTGTTTCTAATAGTTTATCAGCATTGGCAAGGGAATTTGATATAGGAATGTGCCTTATATTTAATAAGTCCCTTAGTGCCACATATTTCTTGATTATCTATGTTCTATGATTCTGTAAGGTAAATAAATTGTCCTATAGTTGCATAATTCTAGACAACTTCTGATTGTTCCTTTCATTTTCTAGATCATAAACATCTTCTTGAGTGTGTATTCAAATTTCACTGACTCATTTTATCCTTTATATTCTTTGTGCAGTTAGACCACTTTAGATAGTATGATATTAATTCCAATGCTTTTTCTTCACAATATTGAATATTCTTTAATTCCTTCAAGACTCTTTGATGTGCATCTACACATTTCCTTTTGATATCTTCTCAATTCTCCTTTGCAGTCCTTGCTTCTAACTCATTTCCAGTTTGTTATTTTAGTCTAGAGATGTATGCTTTCAATGAATCAACCATACTTAGATTTTCTATAGTAGACACTAATGTAGTAATGCTTACACTGGGGATTACCTCATGTAAAAAAATTATTGCTTCAACCAAGTCTTGTGTACTTTAATTTTCATGCTCATGTCGAGTCACGTCAATTTTCAATCTTCCTTGTTCTGCAACCTCTTGCTTGATCTCAACCAAAGGAATAGCAACACTTTTCCTTTTCTTACTTTTTCTTCTTGAACTAACAAAGTCTTTAGTTATATATCTATCGTGTAGGACTGATGTTCTAGGGTCCTTTGGGCTTCCTAGAAGCACTTTTTCATAATGATCAACTCCTACCGTAGTCACTTTAGATTCCAACTCAGAAATCCAAACAATTCTAGGCTCAATCACTTTAATGTTACAAAAGAAATTAGTAGAGACAAGGAAATTAATGTCTCAGGAGTATCTTTCCACCACACTTATAGGTATTCTTATTCTCTTATTCATCCTCATCCAAAACATTACAAATAATTCTACAAGAGCATCTTCTTGAGCATCTGATCCACCAAGATTCATCATAAGATTTCTTATTTGATGTGCTACCATTTTTTGTATTTGACCATTCTATTTTTCCAAATTCTGATATTTCCTTTAGGAAGTATAAGAGTATATATACTATCAAAGTACCATACTTGAATGTATTATTTTTGTTCCTTTTGATTTCCTTCAAAATTTTCATTGTATTGTATAAGTACCTCACAAATATGATAATCAACACCATTCTCAATCATGTTAATTGCATTGTGAGTAGCAGTAGTAGAGATTGTGTATCCATTGTTAAGTAGATAGATTTTATGTCGAACAAGCATTGCAGCATATTGGATAGCTAGATTTCCAAATGTACTCAAGGTGAGTTCCTTTCCTTGGAGAGTTGCACCAATCTTTTCAATTAATTATTGGTCATTGATATAACTCTGCCTTGGAACTGGTCTGAAGGACCACAAACCATTCAAATCCTTTATTACTCCCTTGGTTATTAAGTGCACACCATTAATACAGATGGATTCATCATGAATCATGATAAAAAAAATTGATGTACTTAGAATGTCAAATTAAAATAGTGGAAACTTCCACCATGCATCCAATTTCTTTTAAACTAGGGTTTTGTATTCCAATTTAATGGTATTATAATTTTCTTCCAATTCATTTGTCCATAAAATACTCAATCCAACAAATTAAATTTCTTCTATTTTCCCATGTATGTATGCATAGATATCCTTAGTAGGTGGAACTCTAAAGGGAGTGCCAAAAAATGCACCCATCGAGTCTTTTGATAGAATTTTTCAAGAATTCCTCTTCAATTTAACTCGTGGTCTATCTGAGATATTTACTACCTTTGAACCTTCCATTACATTTAAAGTGAAATTTCATAGAAGAATAAGTAGAATACCTATTGAATTTTATTCGATGAAGAATAGGGTTTTGGTGTTTTTCTTCTAGGAGATGACTTGAATCCACTTGCTCTTCTTCAATTTACTTCTTCTTCACATCAAAAGAACTTGTCTCTCCAAATACATTTTTAACTCAATGATTTGACCTGTATCAAAAAAAATTCAGCAATAAATGCTTCAAAAAATGTTGTCAAACTATGAAACCTTGTATCCACAATTAATTTATAGAGGCTCCACAAACTTCTACATCACAATATTTCCTTTCACAACTTCCTTCTATAACTTCAGAAATTCTTCTTCCAATATATATCTTCATTCCTAGACTTGACACCTTATATTTCAGGGGGCTATTAGAATTTTTTATTATTGCTCCCCCTAATCCTTACCATGGGCTTAGTTTTTAGAAGAAATACATGTACTAGAGGTAGGTATAGATGCATTTGAAGTTCTTGATTCATCTATGTTCATAGAATCCTATTTATTTCCCCATATATTTTCTATTTCCTTCTTAACCTCAGTAGGATCAACTTTCTTCACAAATTCATTCCTTTTTACCATTTTAGAATTACTTCTATTTTTTCTTCTGCAATTTTTTTAAATGTGTTTGGTTTTGTTGCAAAAGTAGCATACAACATTTTTTTGACAAAATTGATTTCCATTCATTCTTGATCTACACTGGTTAGCCTTATGTCCAATTGTATTACATGAATAACTATAGCCATTGAAAGATTGAAACATTCTCCCAGTATTATATCTATTCATCATCTGACTTCTACACTTAGTACTTTTATGTCTAAATTTCTTGCATGCAAAACATCATCTAGAGAAGAATCCAACATTCTAACTCACTCTACTTCTACATTATATTGACTTATGTCCAAATTTATTGCATGAAAAATAAATACCATTGAAAGATGGGTAGCTTTTAGAACTTTTTTTTTTTCTGATAGAAGGTCTTCCAACATTGCTTCTTTGATTGAATTTTCTCCTATTTCCTTGAATTTTATTTTGATTGTCAACCTTGTTAGATGTTAGATTTTCTTTTGAGCTTTGTTCTTGTTCAAGTCCCAAACCACCTTTTTCCTTAGAGATCAATTATTATAGCACTTATTTTAAATTTCTCCTCACGTACTCTTTCCTTTTTCAGATCAGAATTGAGATTTACCACTTCTTGTTCAATTCTAGAGCATTCTTTAGTCTTTCTTTGTATCAATGCATTGAGACATTCCTCAATCCTTCCTTTTTCTTCAATTTTTGCTTTCAATCCAATGATATCTTCATTTTATTGCTTCAACTGTACATTGACTTCCCTATGTCTTTCTCCAATTTTCTTGATTTGATCTCTCAATTTTTTGATGCATTCATTTTCTTCACCTATGTTTTCCTTCAATATTTTGTTCTTAGTTTCAACTTTGTCAAGATCTTCAAGAGAAACTTTAAGTTCTTTTTCAAAGATGGAGTTATCTTCTACATATTCAATTGTAGAAATATCATTTGGAGGAACATGACACTTCTTCTCTACCATGTGTTGAAACTTCCAAGATCTTCATCAAGTTGTTAGGCTTTTATGAAGGAACCAAGCTTTGATACCAATTGTTGAACATTTGAAATACTAAGAGGAGGGGTGAATCAATATTTTATTAAAATTTTGAATGCATCTTATCCAATTATCAAAACATATTAAATGAAATAAAGAATGAAATCATGAATCATCCACAAAGCCACAAAACAAATGAACACCCAGATATTTATGTGGAAAACCCAAAAAGGAAAAAACCATGGTAAGGATTAGCTTACAATATATTATATCTAGATATCATATATTACAAGGAATCACTATTAGGGAACACTATCCTTATAAGGGTCACCACCAAATTTAGTCACAATACAAAAAGGTAGCTCACTGCAAAAGTTTGAACTGATACAAAGTGCACCTTGTGTTGTATTGCAGTTCCTTTGAAGCTCTAAATATGAATTACTACTCTTCTTAGCAGCTGCTCAACACCTCTTCTTTGATTTTGAACTATTACTACTGAATTTGCATGTTCACATCATATGAGATCACTCATTTGTCTTTATTTTTACTTTCTATTCTCTTACACTCTTCAATTCCAAAATATCTCATATATATATACCCAAATACATATGCACACATCAATTAGATCAGCTTAATAAGATGTAAACAAAAAGAATCCAAAATAGCTTTTTTCGACACCACGCATGATTCAAAATCATCTTTACACCTAAGAAAACTATGCAATACTTAATTTATATTGACATGGATCTAAAATAGATCCAACTAACATCCACACTATATATTTAGTCTTCTCAACACATATCAACTATCAGGTCGGCCAAAAATTGAACCTAATCACAAAACTTCCAATCATACACATGCTTCCCAATACACATGACTTCCAGATTTGATCTTTCTTCAATTTATCATTTTTTTGACAATAGAGAGACAAACTCTAGAACCGTAGTACCAAAATATTCTTCTTAAGGAAATGCAAAATATCCCACATTGATACACTGAATAGAGAGATGATAGTGATATACAGAGTTGAACTCTATCGTTGATATCTTCTAGTAAGATTCACAAAACTTCATGAGATCTTGAATAAAGCTCTATAAGCTAGTCATGATGATATGGTCAAAAGTGTAGAGTTATACCTCTTCTTGCAGTGAAGTGCTGACCAAAAAGCTGACGCACTAAACCACAACACCATCAGCAGAGAAAAAATATCCAACTTCCTAATAGATCACCTTTCTAGTACAAATAATACAAAAAATGCTTCCCCACAATGTTGACATCAATGACAACACTAGTTCAACCAAATAAACCTATATATGTACACTTGATGCTCATGATGTTAGAATGCATCAACAATGACAGACTTCCAAACTTCCAATAGTCACAACTCACTAAACTCTTGGATGAACCTTCGAATGTAGATCTGCAAATTACATGAAATGAATTCACTGGATTTGGATCTTGATCTTGAAACTTTATTTGAAACAATGCCTTGAATTCTTGAATGGGTCATGAAATCTACATCAATATATTAGCTCCAATAACATGCATGATGGAAGAAGACTTTGATATGACATTTGGATCTTGATTTATGTAATAATTCTTCACTAAATATGCCCTTGAATTCTTTGAAATGCTCTAATAATGCTCTTTATCTCATGAAAATTTCTCATAAACTTGCCCATAAAATTGCTAGGTGAAACATAGTGAAATGACCTTACATTTATATTAATTTCTCAAAATTCAAATAACACAAGCTAACATGTGAATATGGATTTGATATTTCTAAATACCACCAAAAACATAATTTAAATTTAGGTCCTAGGTCTACGTGAGGACACATTCACCCATGGGCGAATGGGTCCTACAAAACTCACCTCGAACACACATTTCTCAATGAGAAGTGTTATGTTTAGGTATTAATGAATGTTGGGTTTCCTCTTTGAAAAATGAAATTAATTAGGCTTGGATTTGAATTAAAGGGTAAAATTAGGAAAGTTGAAGTCAATTAATTAAGGGAGCCCTAAATAATTGTGAAAGTGTAAAGGGGTACACTCTACAACACCAAAAATAAGGCACAATTAAGTCCATTTTAATTAATAAGGCCCTAAACATAATGTGAATATGTAAAATACATATTACAACACTAAATTAAGGCATAATTTAGTTCATTTTAATATTAATTCCTAATTAGGTGTGAAAATGTAAAGGTGATACATTTTTCTACACTAAAACCACTATTTGTTGGAGAAAACAAGTTGAGGTTTTTGGAAAGTTTATTTTCAAAATTCACCCATAAATTAGAATCATGGAAAGGTATATGGCTTACAACAATTGGTCATATAATGATGTTAAAATCGATGGTCTCAACATTTCCAATCTATGGAATTTCCTGTATGATATTACCTTAGGGTCTCTTTGAGCAAGTAGAAAAATGGATGGGGAAATTCTCTTGGAATGAGACTAATGAACATCAGATACCTTTGGTAGCATGGGATGAGATCTGCAAACCTAAAGAAGTGAAGGGAGTAGGACTAAGGAAATGGTCAATAATGAACTTAGTTCTAGGGGAAAATCTAGTATGGGTAATGTATAACAAGAAAATTATAAATAGGTAAGGATGGTACAAAATAATTATCTAGACAAAAAAGATCTTGAATGATCCTTAAAATTCAAAATCCATTGAGGGGGTTCGCCATTTGGAAATTCCTTTTGGATTACAAAATTTTGGCACTAAATTACATTTCATGGGACATAAAGGATGGTAGTAGGGCTTCATTTTGGGATAAGTCCTAGGATGTTCACCCAATAATCAAGTATGGAGGTTTTCTAGAAGAAGCAAAATAGGTTCTAAGAAAAGAATGGGGATGATATGTGAGGGATTATATTGAAATGGTGGTAGTTGATGGCATTCAACAGTGTAGGTGGAAATATTTTGAACACCTAAACTTCCCTGATGAATAAAATATTTCCTTATGTGGGGTCTTGCACAATAGGAGTGTACAATTTTGGAGAAGGGGGTATAAATTGAAATGGTGTGCCACGAAGAGTGTGTCTTACAATGTTAAGATAGGTTATGGCTTGGAAGAGTTAGTAGTAAAGAAAAAGAAGTTTGGCCGCTACATTTGTCCTAGGGGAAGGAATGCCTCCCAAAGGTTGGTGTATTTGTGTGGATAGAAATTTAGAACATAATATTTATGGGGAATAGATTGTAGAAGATAGGAATAAATTTTCCCTGCATAGATTTATCTCATGTCAGAAACAAGAATAATCTACAAACCACCTCTTACTCAATTGTGAGGTGGTAGTGAAGTGTTAGGAATTTGTGAAGATTAAGTTAAATTGGTTGGCTCCGACCTCAAGGAATCTATAAGAGATGTTCAAAGGCTAGCCTACTAGGAGGAAGAGAGATGCTTTCTTGAGCTTGTGGAAGGTGGCCCCCTCAACCATTGTTTGGGATATTTGGAAGGAAAGGAATCAAAGAATTTTCCAAGAGAAAGAGAGAACGATTGATGGCCTTGTTAGTAAAATTGACTTAGCCATTCTAGAGATGGTTAAAAATATAGAGTTCACTTCATGGGATGATGAAATCAAGGAAAGATGGTTGAGGCTTGTCATTACCCTGTTTATGAGGTTCAAAAGGTTAATCTTGCACTAATCCAAGATCAAATGTAAAATGGCATATGCCAAACAAAGGGTGGTTAAAGGTGAGCTTTGAAAAAGCAACAAGGGGTAGTCTAGGACCATCTAGTGCAAGGTGTACTATCTATGATCATAAAGGTAAATGGTTACCAATGTAGGGAAAAAAATAGTCAATGGGACAAACAATGAAGATAAATTCTAGGTGACTTGGTTGGGTCTTTAGTTGGGTAAGAGTTTGGGGGCTAGTAGATTACATTTTGAGGATGATCCATTGATTGCCATAAACATGATTAGGAGAAGATTCACCCAAAAATAGAAGCTAAGAAAATGATTTTAACACAAATATTTGAGACACTTTATAGCTTGGAATAATTCAAGATCTCCCACATTTACCAAGTGGGAAATGGAGATGTGGATCATGTTTCAAGGCATTAAAGTTAGCATTGGGAATTTGGGCAAAGGTAGATAGAAAAATTTACACATGATAATATGCTTCTATATTCCACACTCAATGTGTGGCTAATATATAGCCACTTACATAGAAAAATAACCTCCTATTTAGTAGGGAGGTGTTATAAATAATATCCCAAAATACCATTCACACGAATAACACATTAACCACTAACTATTGTGATATATTGTTATTTCAACAATATATACGACTAACCATCCAAATCTATATTAGTGAGTTGTTTATTAAAAAAATGACTATTACAATAGTAATTACCTTTCTACATTTACATAATTACTAACACCTCAAATATAATGTAAATATTAATTTTCCTAACATTCCACCCTTAATGTTTACATGGTAGAAAAAAATTCACACTCCTCTGCAATATGCTCACCCTTGTAGCATGTCCAACTATGTGACTCATGACCTTGATCCAAAGGAAAGGCTCTCTCCTTCCATGGTTTTAAACATGCTTACCACAAACCTTGACATGACATGAACTCATCAACTATCCACCTCGTGTGATTTTATGGATCATTCCACAAACCTTTTCAAGATCCATGAACTAACTTACTTTGGTTCTTTCTTTCACCACTATGGTAGGGAAGTTACAACTTGGTTAGTGGTATATCAACATCGTATTCTAGGATCTTGTTGATCTATTTAGCCCTCCTTTTAGTTATATCTAGTCTCATATCCCTTGAGAGTCTTAGAGTGAAATGTGATAGGATGTTCTTCGTTTCCCTCTTCATCCTTTTGAGTGAGCATTGAAGCTATTTTGTGTTGGCCATTGTAAATGTAAAGCAATAAGTCTTCAGAGAAGTATGGGTTAGCTAACATTGGAGCTATATAGATGGTTGCCTTAATCTACTTGAAAGAAAACTTACCAAGTTTGGAGTCCATTTGAATGTTAATCCTTTCTTCAACATTAATGTGATGAGCCTTGCGATACCCGTGAAATCTGAAATAAACTTGTTGATGAAGTTAATTTTCCCTAGAAAAGACTGTAACCCCTTATGGTTGACAGGTAGTGGTATTTTAGTTATATCCTTCACCCTTTTGGGGTCTATGGCTAGCCCTTCTATTGATACCACAAATCCAAGCAACTTGCCTTGTGGTATGCCAAAAACATATTTTTTAGGATTTAAGGAAATCCTATACTATTGAAACTTTTGGAAAATCATTTCTAGATGATCAAAATTATCATCTTTTGATTTGGAGAAAATGGTTAGGTCATCCAAATATATTAGAATGATCTCATTGATCAATCCTCTAAAGATGATATCCATTTCTTGTTGAAAAGTTGCACCCACATTGGAGAGTCCATTGGGCATCTTTGCATAAGTGAATGTCCCCCACTTAGTGGTGAATTTTGTTTTGTGTTGGTTCTTCTCCTTTATATAAACTTGGTTATAACCCAAAAAACCATTGGGTAGTGAGAACATCTCTGATCCGGCCATGGTTTGTAGAATTTGCTTCGTTGAGGGAAAAGGGTAGTGGTATTTTAATGAGGCCTTATTTAAGTCCTAAAATTCCACACACAGTTGTATGTTGCCATTCCTCTTTTATCAGGACCAAATTGAATATCCAAGTAGAATGCTTGATCATATAGATAATATTTGGCTCAACTAGCTTGGTAAGTTCCTACACTATCAACACTTCCACCTTTTGGTTAACTGGTCTTTATTTTTGTTGGATGAGTTTTGAGCCTTTGTCTAAGTTGATAATATGTTGGACGATGCTAGGATTATATTCCTTGAAGTCATCATAGGTCCATGCCATGACTCTGTCGTATTTAGCACATAAGACTTTCAACCTTTCCTTGTCTGCCCATGGGATGTTTCTTCTAACTTTTAGCTTATTTTCTCCTCTAACATTAAGATCTGCATAGTCCCCTTCATTAGTAGTGAATCTTTGCTTACTATTTCTTGTATCCTCACAATTGAAGAGATTCTCAAGAGAAATCAAGCCCTGTAGGATCTTATTGCTTTTTAATTGAATTACTTGTTCTTTGACAACCCTTCTGGCTTTGGACCATGAATGATCAAAATATTTCCACAACTTTTCTAGGAACATGGAAATATGAGCATCATATTCAAATACCTACCAATTTTGGTCATTGTCGGGCATAGATGGTTGGATGATGCATTGCATTACATGATCATTTCTGATAAATTTGAGGGTTGGCTCAAATTGTGAGCCAATTGAAGCCATCCTATCCACAATGAAATTTTGAGTTTGTGAGATAACCTACATGTTTAAAGCTTTAGAACATTCGATCAAGTCCCATATTTTGTGCCGATAAGATCTCATCCTCACATTTTTTGTGGCTATTGTTGGTTATTTTTTTAGAACCAAACTTAATCTTAGTCCTTACCTATGAGCTTGCCACAACCCAATTATTAGCTAGGTTGAGGATTGGCCAACACCTAAGTAACATAATTAATACTTTACTTCTTCTCTTCGGGCTTTGTGAGACCCAAGGAGGGTAATCCCACACATAGTCCTAATATTTCATGTTTGGTCAAGAGTATTTATGTCACATAGATGCACTATTTTATGAAAATCACCTTATCAAAGGCTCGACAAACCTCAAATAAAATTGTTACTTGTATCAAGGAGTGCACTTTCATACTTAGAGTTGGGGCAATGTAGTTTAAACTAATTTCTGATTCATTTTTCATCTTGAATCCTAGGCCCAATTCAATACTAGATCAATTTACTATAAGATAAACTAATAAAACAATTAGTGCCTTATCAAAGGGAGAAAAGAGTTACAACTAGTAATCAATCAATAATATAATTTTGATTGAATATTTAGAAATAAATGGACCATTAGAATGTTACTTTTTAACATTTAACTCACTATTCTAGCAAAAGATCACTTCCTTAATGAATCCTATATCCTTTTCTTACAAATTAATGAGCTCATTTTAGCATTTAGTCAAATCATTGAACTAAAGCATAAAAAAAGTCATCCATTTATGTGTAAATGAAAAAAATACAAATGAAACTGTCATTAATAACTTCATCCATAACTTGAAAGAAAAAAACATAGGAAAGAAAAATTTTGAAACTATAATTCTTCTTCATTTTTAATATTTCTTTGTAAAACCATATTTAAAATCTATGCATAGTATATCTTTCATCTTAAACTTACTTATGATATATTTACTAGAGTATACTTCTACATTCTATTATGCTTTTAGAGCATAGCATTTATTGTGACCATATCCAGACTCAAAATTTTGAACTCCCTTCTTTCATCCATGAAATCCCCTTTATATATGCACGGGAACAACAAGCACCTGACTCAAATACAATTTCAATTTTCATTTAAGTTCATTTCAAAAACCTAATTCTAACTAACTCCTTAAAGAACTCCCATGCGGTTTCATAAGCAATCATTTGTGAATGGGGGAGGACAAAAGGAAAAAAACATGTCCAGGATATTAGCCATTGTTGCCACAGTGTCTATTGTTTGAAACAAAAAAGACTCCATTCATATCTTCTTGAAGACCTTCCACATTAGCATGGGAAAACAAAAGACAAACCAAATGAATATGGAAACAAATACCTCCTATACAAATACCATGCTTTCATAAAAAACATAAACTAGGAGGTGACCCTATTTAGAGTCGTCGGCATCCAAAAATTCCCAACCGCTCCTTGTCCTCGATGCAATTGGAGGTATTACCAGTACGTCATCATCAGAGCTCCCATAGGGCACCAGAGAACAAAGGTACTAGCCATAGTCTAAGTCAGTATCAACTTCAACATCTAAAGGAGAGTTTGAAAGAACGATATGAGAGTTGTGTTTACCTAGGTAGGCCCTATGGCTCTTCTCCTTTTTCCTAGCCTGCTTCATTGGAAGTGACAGTTCCTTGCCTTTTAACTCAACCACTTCACCTAGAAGGGTCATATTCCTCAAGAGATAAGTACTCTGGATAATTGATTTCTTCTTATGGATTCTAGCCCTCCTTTTACCCTTTGAAATATTAGGAGAAGCCATGGCTTCTTACTCAACTTTGTATTCACGACACTCAAACACACTTAGCCTACTAGATTTCCTAACAGGTACAATTATTGCACCAACTTTTCCCATTTTCTCTAAAACTAGTAGAGTGATAATTAAAAGGATTTTTGGCTCAAGACCCACAAGAGAAACACCCCAATCCAAATAATTGTAGATAACTCAAGCAACATAAATCCTACATAGACCAGAGATTCTAATTTCATACCAATTTACTCAAGATGAAAACACTAAAACTTTGCTTAGGAAAACTTACAACCCTTTCAATCTCCTTTACTACACACACCTTACTTCTATAGACTAAAAAGATAGTGTGAATAAACAACGATTGACTTTCATTAAATAGAAAATTCAAGCAAGCAAAATTAATGATTCAGAACTCCTTACGCGAGTGAATTGGTAAGTTATTAGTTTGGCTCTAAATCTGGACCATTCATCTTAGACGAATTAAAACTTCATCTAAGGTGGCCATGAGCATTGTTTTTTGACCATTATCAACTTGCTCCTTGAAAATAGCGAGTCTATCTCAAATGTTGCCACATTCTTTTCTAACCTTGATTAATCATAGTTCATCTAAAAATTAGCATGTATTGGCAACCTAATTCATGCTTTTCATTAATATCGGCAAAGTACATAGGACCATTTTTTCTTAGAGAGAAAATTTCTTTGTACATTTCATCACTTCATCACTGATCCTCCCCAATATTTAGGGTGCATTTAGTGATGAAGTTATTTATGCCATGATTTTTAGTCCATTGAATCATCTCACCTTAAAAATTTATTGAAATGGTTCTCCATTCCTTTTGATGCTTTCCTTTGTGCTTGATGCAAAATCCCCAAGATCATGCCACGTTGCCTTTTTCATTAATGGTCATCGCTTGTCACTAATTTACTTCATCCTCACCCGACTCCATCAACAATGTAAATATCCCTGCAATGATCTTTAGCCCCTGGTTCTGTGGCCTGACCTTTGGTCACATTCACCCTTCCATCGCACATCACTAATTCAAACCTTGCACTGAGGCTTCTACCTATGAGGGAAGATGTTGTGAAGGCACCAAATTTAAACATGTAAAACTTGCATAAAAAAAATGGCACAAAAGACATCGCTCATAGGGTCATATCAAATTAGCGAAAGAAAAAACGTTTAGAGGACACCCATTGCTTATTCAAGGTGTAAACCTATGAATAAATCAGCAATGAGTGATACAACTATGAGGGCCATTGGGACTTAAGTGGGGACTTTTAAACACATGCTCATTAGTTGTTCTAAAAGAGGGGACCTCTCTAGGATGACATGAGAATAGTAGGCTCAAGACTTCTGAATCACGCAATACAAAGGATGTAAAAGTCAAGTGATTCAAACCTAGACACGAGAAGGACTAGTCACATGATGACATTAATGATCATAAAAAATTTTGTGTGACCGATAGTAAGCAATACATAGTTAGCAACATAATAGAATTCTAAGCAAATAAAATGAACAAAACCCTAAACCTTATATAAGAACCCTACAATAGATGTAACAAATATTTTTAGATACAAATTCTTAAACTTTTAATATGAGCACTCTACATTTTGCAAAATTCAAAAGTTCCATCAGTGGCTTTTTCTGAGGTCATTTGTTCCTTAGTGAATAGAACGAGAATTCAGATCCTCTGGAGATGCAGACCAGGTGCCTACTACATTGGGTAACAGAGTCAAAAGGTCATTTTTGTCCCCAACTGCTTTTGCTTGACAAGTCAATCCATATCTGATGGCCCAAGGCCACCAAAATTGTAGGCCTTTTCTTGCCTCTGTCATAGAAAAAAATTTCATCACACCTCACTAAATCCAATCTGAAAACATTACTAGAATATGCCTAATTAAACATGCTCGAATCTCTCAATAACTTAGCATGTACAACATTATCCACAAATTTGTAACTACCATACATCTGAGAATCAAGCATACCTTAAAATACTAATTATCATGTGGCAATAACTTATAAATTTTATCATTCAAAATATTGTCAAGTTCAAAATAACTTTTCTTAATGTTTTGCCCATGTTACCAAGGTATGTGCAAAATCATCATGGAAAAAACAGGCCCTTAAGTGGTAAAAAATTCAAAAAAATCAGAGTTAGGTAACTTGACATAAAATTTTGAATAAGTTATCTATATTATTTCCAAAATATGTAAGAATAGAATCAGTAACAAATTGAACATAGTTTCTAAACTACTAGGTTTATTTATTCTTTTTAAATCTATTTCTTGAAAATTTGAAATTTCAATGCAGTAGTACTTAAATTTCAGGGAAAAAATAAGAAGTAGGTGTCTGTCTGACCACCCTAGCCATAATAAAATTATAATATTTTTCTATAATATTTTAGATATAAGTAGACCACTCATGACTCGATGTGATGCATATTTTTTTGTAATTTTTTTCCAAGTAAATAATTAGTTATATTTTTTTAAAACTTTTAAAAATATAAAAAATTGTATGTCTGACCACCTTAACTTGGTCAAAACTTCATGAAAGTCAATTTTTTTTTAATCCTATAGTATAAAAAGAATAGAATGTGACACATGTTTTGGATTCAAAAAATGTGATACTATTTGAAAGCTATAGATGTTTTTCAATTAGCTTATTAATCAAGACTTTATTAGTAATTTAAGTAGAAAATGAATAATAATTATTTATTAAATTCAAAGTAAAGCATAAATTATATTGGTGGAAAGCTGAGAATCTCCTTTGAAAACCCTTTTTGTTTCATCAATTTTGGATAAAGAAAAGGTCGTTAGCCACATACCCTACACATACCCATCATATTGCCACTTTTTGGCCCATCATGATCTTGTAGATAACCACCGCACTGCAAGAAAAGTCCATCCAACTGAAAAATTTGGCACTGATACTTTTCCACATAGCTACGATTATCAAGCTCAATCTGATTAGGAATTTTCATTTCAAAGGTGAAACAATTATATGGACCAATCAAAATATTATGCACATCATGCAAACTATATCCAAGTGTATGTAAAGAAATACACTCATACATTGGCACATCCTGTAACTGTGGCTCAACATGTTGGTGTAGAGAATCATCAAGAATCTCTACCTGATCCTTATTTTTACTCACTCTGATACTTTCTGAACATATCATGCTAGCATCTTCAACATTCATATCTTGTTCAAAAGTGAGTAATTATGGTTGCAAAAGATCATTTGTTTTTCCTTTTAAACCAACTCCCATATCCATATTATAAAATAATTCATAACTAGGAGCTCCTAAAAAACAAAAAATAGATACTTTTCCAAATCTGCATTAGAATTTTCTCAATTTGTCTTGTTGGATATACAAACCTCATGGTTATTTGTTATTCTTAACTCATAAACACAAGTTTCTAAACTTGCATCAGTCTGCACACTTTCATTCTCATCATATAATGCATCATTACAATCAAATGGATGCCTACCTTGGTTTTATTACCATCATGTTGACCAACTAGTTCATAATTGGAAAGAATACAAAATACCCATGTTTCATATCTTTCATAATAAAGACTATCATCACTGTCAAAATCAATATGAATATTACACAATAACTGAGGGTTATTCATATGTGCACATTTTTGATATTAAGTGGTTAACAAATTTGAAATTTGTTGACTATTTAATAGACTAGAGTTCTAACACATTCTTTCAACAACTTCTTTCACTTAACCTCTAGTAGAAAAACATGCTTTACCAAGTTGTAAGTCAGGACATACCAAGATATTACCACTATCAAAATCTAGAAACTTCATAGACTAGGTTTCATCATTGAATTGATCATTTATATGTTCTTAATAGTAAATAGAAGCATTTTCACTATTATGAGCATTAGTGGTGAACATTGCAACACTCTTAACTTCTTCCTTCTCAGAAATGCACTTGTTTGTATCTAAAACTAGGGATATTTGACCATTTGTATCAATACAATTTATGTTTTCATCAACATGTTTATCCACAATTGAAGACAATACATCTCACACATATTCATTTCTCATATTTTCCATATTATCTAAACATGTGTAAGCCATCTACATACTCAATATCTTGAAATCCTTAATCAGTGCACTAGATCCCTCCTCAAAAGCTTCAAAATAAAAATGAATGAGATCTGATGTACTAGGTCTAAAACTTTAAGGAATTAGTGAAAGAGCAACAACAAGTCTATGACTAAAATCAATGCTTGACTCATCATCTTTTTTCCTAAGCTTCTTTAACTTTGTGACGAGAGCAGAAGGTTCTTTTCCAAATTCTTCTCTATAAGCATCCATTAGTTTATCCCAGTATGAAAAGGATTTATCAGGAAAACTTAAGTAGCAATCCCTAGCTTTAGCTTCAAGAGATCTGACGAAAAAATCTCATCCACATATCTTGATCTCTAAATGAATATTTCACCATGAACCTATAAAAACTATTGACATGTACATCTCCTCCACACACATTGTATCCATTAAATCTAGGCATCTACTTATAGACTCGAGATGACATAATTTTAATGATGTAATCAATCCATGAAAAGTCTAGTTGGTCATACAATGAATCAAATGAATTGACAATAGATGCATCAATTAGGCTAACAAATCTAGTATGATTATCTCTTAACTAGGCTTGCATAGCCATCAGGTGCCTTTTTTTCAACTCTTTAACTCCTCTTTTGAACACAACTTTCCATTCCATCCTTATCCTAGGCTTGTTCACACTTAGGTTCATGCACTTTTTGGTATCAACTGTCTGAGGATTTTTAGACTTATGAAGCTTCTTGACAATATGCATCCAATTTTCTAGGTCATAGTTATTTCTCTTTCATAATCCATGGATGTATGCAAATTTGGTTTTAAGTAATGATGCACAATCACAACTATGATAGTATGAAAGATCCTTGAGATAGTTGCAAATAGATAGTAGTTCTTAAAGTATACAACTTCATTCTAACCATCCATATTATCTAGTTATGCATACAAATTTAAGTGGAGCAACAATTGCATTCAATATGACAGGTTCAACAAATGAAAATATGTAGAGAACTATGTACCTTCACACCTCTAGTTGCTACAACTTTGAATATAGCACTTTTAGATAACAAAGAACAGCCCCTCATTTGTAGAAATTATTTGAGCAGAGTCACGAGCTCTTCAATAAGACTTGGATTCTTCCAACAAAGTCATCTTAGCACTACTACAAACCAATCTGTAGATCTGGAACTTCTTCAATATTTGAACCAGATGTTCATTTTGTTTTGACTCTTTTCAAGTGGCCTTTGACACATTTGTATCAAAGATCCAAAGGTGTCCCTATTAGAGTTGTCATTTATGTTGGTTATTTTCTTAGAACAAAACTTAATCTCAGTCCTAACCTATGAGCTTGCCACAACCCAATTATTAGCTAGGTTGAGGATTGGCCAACTCCTAAGTAATGTAATTAATACTTTACTTCTTCTCTTTGGGCTCTATGAGACCCAGGGAGGGTAATCCCACACATACTCATAATATTTCACATTTTCTCAAGAGTATTTCTTCACACATATGCACTATTTTATGCAAATCACATTATCAAAGGCTCAACAAACCTCAGATAAAAGTGTTACTTATTTCAAGGAGTGCACTTTCATATGTAGAGTTGGGACAATGTAGTTTAAAGTATTTTGTGAGTCAGTTTTCATCTTGAATCCTAGGCCCAATTCAATACTAGCTCAGTTTACTATAAGATAAACTAATAAAACAATCAATTCCTTATCTTTAAGGGAGAAAATAGTTACAACTAGTAATCAATCTGTAATACAATTTTGATTGAATTTTCAGAAATAAATGGACCATTAGAATGTTACTTTGTAACATTTAACTTACTATGTCTACAAAATATCACTTCCTTAATGAATCCTATATCCTTTTCTTACAAACTAATGAGCTCATTTTAGCGTTTAATCAATTCATTGAATTGAAGCATAAAAGAAATTCATCCATTTCTATGCAAATGACAAAAAGACAAATGAAACTTTCATTAACAACTTCATCCATAGCTTGAAAGAAAAACACATAGGAGGGCAACTTTTTGAAACTAAAATTCTTCTTCATTTATGATATTTCCATGTAAAACCATATTTAAGATACATACAAAGCATATCTTTCATCTTAAACTTGCTTTGATACATTTACTAGTTAGAGTATCCTTCTACATTCTATTATTCTTTTAGAGCATAGCATTTACTATGACCATATCTAGACTCAAAATTTTGAACTCTCTTCTTTCAGCCATGAAATCCCCTTTATATATGCAGGGGAGAAACAAGCACCCGATTGAATTAGAATTTCAATTTTCAATTGGGTTCATTTCAAAAACCTAATTCTAACTGATTCCTCGAAGAATTCCCACATGGTTTCATAAGAAATCATTTGTGAACAGGGGAGGATAAAAGGCAAAAAACATGTGCAGGATATTACTCGTCATTGTCACAACATTCATTGTTTGAAACAAAACAAAAAAGACTGCATTCATATCTTCTTGACGAACTTACACATCAGCATCAGAAAATAAAAGACAAACCATAGACATATGAAAAAAAATACCTCCTATGCAAAGACAATGGTGTCATCAAAAACTAAAACTAGGAGATGACCCTATTCAGAGTTGTCGTCATCTAAAAATGCTTGACCACTCCTTGTCCTCGATGCAATTGGCATAGGATTACTAGTACACCATCATCAAAGCTCCCATAGGGCACTAGAGAATGAAGGTATTGGGCATAGTCTGAGTCAATATGAGCTTCAACATCTAAAGGAGAGTCTTAAAGCACTATAGGAGAGTTGTGTTTACCTAGGCATGCCTTATGGCTCTTCACCTTTTACCTATCCTTCTTCACTGGAAGTTCCAATTCCTTGCCTTTGCACTCGAGCACTTCACCTAGATGGGTCCTATTCCTCCAATGAAAAGTACTTTGCACAATTGATTTCTTCTTATGGCCTCTATCCCTCCAGGCTCTTTCATTGTTTATTTTATCAAAAACTATCTACTTATGTATATAAAAGAAAAATATATATCATCATTCTTGATGCTCACTAATTAAATTATGAAAATCTTACGATTTAAAGGTCTTTTCTTAACACCTTCATTCTTTAATCCAAATCTATTCTGGTGTATGCATAATCAAACTTCTTCAAAGGTTTAGTGATAGGATCTATGCATGCTATTGGATTCACTCTACATCCTCTAGATCTACAATTTGAGCTTCATATTGGTTGTCTTCATTCACTACATGGATGTGTATGTCATTTAGAGTGGGATGTTTTGGTTCCTTAGTAGGTGCACTAAATTCCTCCATTGAATTTGGATGATGATTTTTTCACAATGAAACACAATGCCCAAGGTTTCCTTTGGTCCTAGGTGCAACCTAGTTGGAAGAAATTTGACCATTAAGGGTAAAATATCAACATGTATTCCTAAAATTGTAATTGATTCTAAGGTTGTGAAACTAGGGCAATATTTGATTAACCATGCTATGATTTGTAATTTGTATAAATTCTAAGAAAATTTAACAAAACTTCATTGGTGGATCTCTAGAGAATGGAAACATTTTATATAGGATTATATTTAAATTTATCTTTATGGTTAGAGGTATTGTATTCTAGAGTTTAAATTGGTAAGAGTCAAATTACACGGATTGAAGTTTGGCCCATAGTTTTAGGAGGATAATTTTCTATGCATGAGACTATGGTATCCTTCTTTTGATATCTTAAGTGAATCATTTCAAATGGCTTATATTTAGGTTTGGCTTATGTATTCTCCCCTATAGTAGTTATGTCACAAAAGGATGATTAGTATTGAGAAAATGTTTTTCAAAATTTTGTATGTTTGTCTAATGAGAAAATTGACAAAATATGCACAACCTTTTTTCTAGGTTTGTGTAGAGATGGACCTCTCTATGGAGTTACCTAACAAAATTATAATGAAATTCAAAGATAGAACCTAGATCAACTTAGTGGAATATGAGAAAATAAAATTTAGGTGCAAAATATATTTTACGAACAAGTATTTGGCATCTTAGTGTAAATAGAAATATTTCAAAACTACTAGAATATTGAGCCCAATTAATTCTCTCAAACCCACATAGTGGGTGAGGAAAAAACTTGTCATAACCTAATTATTCCACATGATACAAATAGCTCAAGATATTTATCTTTCAATGGTTAGAAGGATATTGGTACTCCCCTTTCTATACCCTACACTCCTCCATATAAGGAGAAGGTTCTTGCTACATTTTATGATTTAGAGAAAATTTCAAGAGAGTTTGATTGAATAGGGTATGTTCCGAATTTTATGATCAATTAGAGTGTCGAGGTATCACTAAAATGCATGAAAAATATTTTCAAAGGATATTCAAATCCATTTATTTTTTTATTGTTGGATACACAACCTTTGAATTAATATGAGTTGGGATACACCTAGGTAAAAAATTGAAGCCATGTTCTCAAAATAAGGCTATGCATATGATGACTTTAAGATCTTCCAATTAGAGGAAGAAATATTTGAGGTAATGAGAAGAGTATAGATATTTTTTATCTTGATTTTTAATTGATATATATTAGGGTGGGAATTGAATTGGAACTATCAATGTCAAGTTTGTAGGATATTAAATTTTATTTGGGAATGGATTCTTTGTTTCAATTATAATATCAAGTTCCATGAAATTTGTATTGGATGCATCTAATGAGCTCATAACTATAAGAATTTATCCTTCAACACTTAATTTTGTGTGGTTCCTAATTTTCAAAACTATGTTTATAAGTAAAAGTGTATAAAGATATATATACACATGTATACATATATATAGAATATACAATAAACTATTATATTTTGGAATTGAGTGTATTTACTGCATGATATAAAAAAGAAAAAAAAAGTCGAATAGATTTAAACAACCTATACTTACAACATTTGTAAACATTTTTCACAAAAAAGGAGTGGAGATTTTAAATTATTCTTATTTAAACAAAATTCATACCAAAAAAATATTCTTATATATTAAAATATATGTTTTAGTAATTTAGCTATTTTAAATGTGTATTATTTTTATTCAATTATAGATTACTTTTTAATTTACAAATGGGCTTATAGTAAATTATTGTAGAACAATATATAAAGCAATAAGATGGGTGATAGTCTTGTATTATCTAAAACTAAGATTTTATTTATCAGTAAGGTTATATATTATCTCTCATAATGGACATAAGAGATTTTATTAGCACAAGTTATTTTTTATTACTAATTTCTATCCTAAAAACATAGGAATATTTTATAATAATATTATTTTACAATTCACTAATGGAATTAAATATTTTTCTTGTAGGGGAAGAAATATGTATACATCTATGAATACTTGATTTTATGCAAATAACTTTATTTTATTGTCCTTATCGTCAAGGAAAAAATTTATTTTGGTAAAATTACATAGATATGTCTTATTTTTATAATTAAAGTGATGAGCACTAATAAGACTTTTTTACTTGAATCACTCAAAAGTAAAATATAAAATTTTGGATAGGGGATGGTGATAGGGGGGGAGCAGTGGTGAGGTGTTATTTCAAAATTTTTGAAAGAAGCAGACGTAGACGATGATGACCCTGACCCGGATGGTGAACTCTATGTGTCTCCCTTGTTGGTGCTCTTCTGTGGTGCTATAGGTGGGGACTCTGTTGATGCTGTAGGTTAGGGCTTTTCTGTTACTAGTGTTGTTGTGGCTTTTGTTGATTGTTAGAGGGCAAGTCTGTTTCCCTTTGGGTGTTTTGGTGTTGGGTGGTTGCCCCTTCCACTTTGCTACTCCTTGTAGGGTATGTGGGGTTGCTTGGGATTCCTTGAAGTTTTTGGGTTGAAGAAGGGGCTTATTTCTGGTTCTTCTCGGTGTAGTAGGATGGCTTGGGGGCTTTATTTGTTGGCCCTTACTTCTTCTCACTTCTTCTGGGGTGTTTGTTGCTTCTTTTCATTCACTGTTTGGTGGCTTGTCAGTAGGGTTGTGGCTTCCTTTTGGTTGGGAGTGTGGTTTTCTTGGACTTACTTAAAGCTTTTGGGTTGAAGAAGGGGCTTATTTCTGGTTATGCTCAGTGTAGTACAATGGCTTGGGGGCTTTATTTGTTGGCCCTTTCTTCTTTTCATTTTTTCCAGGGTGTTCTTAGCTTATGTGCTTTCTCTGATTGGTGGATCTCCTTTGGGGATTATCCTAGCACAGTTGTTGTTTCCAAATGGCAGGTGAATTTAATTTCCTATTTTACTAGTTTGGAGACTATTTTGGGATGTTGGTCCATTTGGTGGAGTGGTTATGCCACTTAAATTTGGATGATTTCTTCCCTATGCTCTGTTGGGTTTTGTGTGGACCTGCGCTAGCATTACTAGGAGTTTTTCATGATGAGAGCAGGTGTCTTTCTTAATCCCTTATTCATGTTTTTCCCCCCATGTGCCTTGTTGTTCTTTGGTGGTGTTTTGGGGGTTGTTTCTTTGGACAGACCATTTTGTGGGTATGGAGTTCATGCTGGACCGGTTGTATTTTATGCTGAAGGTTTTGAGGGTTGGGTGGTTTTCAAAGATAGTTTTGAAGACCCAACTGTTATTCACATTGTTTCTTGTTTTAGTTCTCCTTCTCACTGCAATCCCTTCCTTCTCTCTGAATACTAGGTCTTCTTTTGAGGTGAAGACCTCTCCTTTGGAGGTGCAGTCCTCTCCCTCTCGGGTTGAGGTGTGTTATGTGGTTGAAGATCTCTTCCTTCTTTTCCCATTGAGGGGGTTCCCTTTTCTATTGAGGTGGAATGGTGGTTTGCAGGAGTGTTGTAAATGTGGTGGGTTGGTTGAGCTAGGTTTTGTCTCCTATAGAGGTGTAGAGAGAAATTGGGTTTTATGGTAAATGATTGGAGCCTCATGTTCTTGTGATGATCTCTCCTATAGAGGGGGAGAGGCTTTATTGTTGGGCAATGTTTTGCCTACTTTTGGCCCTCTTCTTCTATAGACCTATGACTTAGTTGTTTTTGAGAGTAGTATGGTGAGACCAATCTACTTGGGTGGCTGGCTTGTTATGGTCTGGTTGTTGTAGGATTCTCTCATGGGTTTAAGGTCCCTAGAAAAACCTGGTTATGGGTTGTTGCTCCCCTCAAAACCAATGGATTGTAGTGGGTTGTTGGTCCCATAAAAACCAATAAAGTTAAGAATCTTGTAGAATCTTGGTTATTTTCTGGGCAACCTGCTAGCTTCTGGCTAGTTGTCGACTTGGTGGTTCCCTGTTTCGCTGTTGGATGTTTTTGATTCTTTCTTATAGGCATCTTGTTCTTCTTGGTATGGGTTTTAGGTCCCCTTAAAACCTGATGGTTTCAGCTCCATTCAAAACTTGTTGTAAATGGTTTTGGGTCCATTCAAAACCTATTTATCCTCTTTTCAAAAACATATATAATTTGAATTTTGAAATGATCTAAACTATTAATAAATTTAGAAAAAATATAGTATCTTCTATGTTTGTAATTTTTTAGAAAAATAAAAAAATATTTGAATATCATTTTTCATAAAATAGACACTATGATTTAGTTGCTAATAAAAGGTTGAAAAATGAAGTTAAATCATAGATTGCTCTTCACATAGTAAATTTATTTATTTTTCTTCAATTTTTTTGTGTATTTATAACTAGAAACATTAGTGCATGGAATTTTTCCCCATTTTGATAAATTTATTTATTTAAATAAATCTAAAATTTTATGTAGACTCAAAACACAACTATTTTAATGGGATAATGTACCTTTTATCTTCACTATTTGTCCAAAACAAAAATACAATTATATCATCTTGATAAGAATATTTTCTCTAGTGCACGATATTTGTTTAAAAGAAAATTAATACATTTTATTATTTTTCTTGAAAAGATAGTCAACCTCATATTTTGGTGTTGATCACCTAATTATAATAAAAAATAAATAATAAATAAACTATTTTAAAAAATATTATTTTGAAAACTACAATTATCAATCTAAATAATGTATTTTTACATTTTATAAAAATGTTATTTATTAGATTTGGAGTTTTTCAAATATCAAGTTTTTTGAATAATTTTACTTTTTTTATAAATCTGCTCATCAAGTGAAATATTCTTTGGTGTGAAATATTCTTTTAGTGGACACTTCTAGTTGGAAAATTTGTGGCCCATATCTAACTTAGCTAGAATAAATCTAGGTAGAGCATATGTTTAACCCCAATTTTTTAGTTAAAAATATCAAATTCACTTGTGTTGATAAGATGTTTGAAAGTGTGACACAATTCTATAATTTTACCCATTTTCTTAATCAATTAGGAAAAATTAAATAATAATGTTACTAGAAAGACCTAGAGTACTAGGGTCAACCTCCCCACTTAGGGTGTGTGAGATTTATTCAGTAAACACAAATCGCTCTCACTTTCCTACACCCCACTCCTGGGTGACGTGCCTATAATGCCATTGCACAAGAAAATAGTTCAATGCATATAATTTATGTTCATCATAAAAGCTTGTGCCTCTCTAAATAGCCTTATGGGAAACTCAGAGAATGGGGGACTAAATTGTGCCTCACTGAATAACCTTTGGGATATTTATAGAATCCAACTATCCTCTATGTTTTGGGAAAAGGGGAATAGAGAAATGCAAAGAAAACAAAAAATAGTGATGCACCAAAGCTTTTACAACATTTCAAAGTTTAACAATTCCTTATTCCTAATTAAGTGGACACAAAATGCCACATAACCTTCATTGTTGGGAAGAGAACGAATGAATAAGGCTAAATAAAGCACATAGCAGTCATTCAAATATCCCCATGGGAAGCATCCATTAAGGTTTGACAAAAATAAGAAATCTTAAAATTAATAAGAACTTTTAGATCTTTATAGAACCTTTTTTCTCTTACAACTTAATATTAAATACAACATAACCTTCATGGAAAAAGAAAGAGTGTCAGTGTATACTTAATGCTTGCATATCCACAGGATGACCTAAGCCTACTTAGGCATGTATTGTGCAGGCTAATATTTTCCTCATGAGCTAGACTGGAGAGGTGTGTATACACCTCAACACCTCATGCTGGGATATTTCTCCTATGCTGGGATATTTATCCTATGTTGGGATATTTATCATATATATGTTGACCTCTCGTTGTCTAAATATTTAGATCAGTTTTGTGCAAGTTCATGTTTTGTGCTTGGAATTTCAGTCCTTGTGATTCATTGGTTCTCTCATGGTATCAAAGCCATTTAAGGACGTTTCCAAGTTGAAGGAAAATGCATGCCGATTCTCGTCATTTGTGCGCTCTCTATTTGGGTGATTAAAATCTCTCTATTTGGGTGTTTAAATCTCTCTGTTTAGATGATTAAAATCATTGTTTGTGATTGGAGGGTTGATTCTTTGTTTATGAGGCGAGATTAACTCGTGTTGTGGCATTTGGAAATCTCTGTGTAGGCATCTAAATTTGTTGTTTGCAAGCTGACCTTACACATTGTTGGAGGGCGTGAGAAGTGTTTCGATCTACATTGGATCTTATCACCATCATCAACCACAAATCCTCCTTTGTTGGTGGCCCACAAGGGTACTCTTGTTTTTGCAAAAAATATATGCCTTTTTTGTGCTATTTAAAACTCTATTTCCTAGTGTTTAAAAGTCTTTGTTGCTTAGTGAATTGGTGTTGAAACCAAAATCATTTTGCAAGATGCTCAAAACTGCTATGTAGAGGGCGATTAGACTCGTATAGAACCTGTAATCACTATGCAAGCATTATGTGTGCAAGCATTGGTAGTGATCAAAGGTGGATAGGTGCCATTGTAGGTGGATTGAGGTGGCATTAGAGGCTTTGTTCTTTGTTGCTCATGCTTGTGGTTAAAGAGGCCCAAATCTGTGGTGGAGGTGCGATTTATCTCACCAAAGAGACAATTATTTGTTGCAGAGCCAAGTGTAGTGATTAAAACGTATTAATTCCGACCATTATAAGGAGTGATTGAGGGAGGGAAGATTCATTCAACCCAAAGTTAGATTGATTATGAGAAGGAAGTTTGATGGTGCAAGGAGCCTCCCAGATTTGTGTTGAAAGGTTGTTGAGGAGGCTTTTTTTTTCTTTCATTATGCAGGAAGAGGCACCTTTTTCACCTCACCTTATCCTTAAACTTGTGCATTGTGGAAGAGGCACGATCTGGGGTTTGCAAGAAGCGCCATCTCTGTGCATAAAAACCTTCTATGCCCATTAACCTTGGTCATATGGGGTTATAGGCCCCCATTCTTTCCAGCCCATGAGGGCTTAATATTTCCCTCTCTCTTGCTCTTTTAAAATATTTTGTTTTCCTATCCTTTGTAAATGCAAACTTTATGAGTGTTGAATTGCAAGAAGTGAAAAAATAATAGTATTTTTCAAAGTACTTGTTTTTTCATACTTTTTCAATTTTTTGTTGATTTTGCACTACATATAAAGTGCCATCATTCACCTTATTTTTGTAAACAATACATTCGCTAAAATAAAATGCCAAACATGGGGAAAATCAAAAGTATTAAAAAGGGGGATATATTAGAGAGAGTTGTGATTAGAATACTCCAAATTTCTTTTCTCAAAGTTCGTAAAAAGTTGTAAACCTACTCTAGCATGGAGCCCAATCAAGTGATTAACCCTCTTACACCTTTTAACTACGGTGGGTGGAAGTTGCATGTACAACTTACACTTAAGAACAAAGGTTTGTATAGAGTTACAATGGGCACTAAAAAGGAACCAAATGCTGCCAAGGACAAGGACAAGTGGTTCAATAAGTGTTACCAAGCCTTTCAATTCTTGTGTTTATGTCTTTCAAAAGAACTTCTATTTGATGCAAAGGCATTGGAAACCCCACATGAAGTATGGTTAGCTCTTGAAAATTCATTTGGGAAAGCTGATGATATTAAAGGCCATGAGCTCAAAAATGAATTAATCAGCTTAAGTCCAAGTAATTACCCAACATTACAAGAATATTTCACCAAATTTAAGTCACTTTTCCAATAGCTTAAGGAATGTAGAATTGAGAAGAAAGATGATCAACTCATCTTATCAACTCTTTCCATGTTGGGATCTCTTATTCTATTTTTGTGTCAACATTCTACTCTACAAAAAGGGATTTGGGTTCTAATTGGTCTATGCCAATTATAGATGACTTTATAGCTGATTTGGTCAGAGATCAAGATAAACTCATCTAGATGGGGGCCATAGTATCCTACAATCCACATGTTTTAGTAGCAAAAAGTGTAAAATCTAAAAGATTGACAAACAAAAATGAAGAAAGAAAAGATAAGGAAATACAAAGGGGAAAATCACAAAAGGAGGAAAATACTAAGAAATATGTCAAGTGTTCCTTTTGCAAAAAATTGGGGCATAATGAACTTGACTATATGAGGAAACAAATAAATGATCTTACTCAAATCATTGAGGAAAGTAAGATTGCAAATTCTAGATCTTCATCATCTACAGACACTAAAAAGGAAAAAGAGCAGTCAACAATACATGTTCTCTGAGTGATCACAAGAACTACTGTATTACTTCTCTTTTTTTGTAAAATGTCTATTATTACTCTCTTTTTGGAGGATAGTTTTTTCCCATTGGGTTTTTTATCTTTCTCCACTTTATTTGATATTTTGCATGATAAATAAGTACCTTATCACACCTTGTTTCTAGGACTCAAATTTTCATTATTTTTTGTGCCCACCTAAGTTATACTTAAGCGGGGGTGTTAGTGTATACTTAATGCTTGCATATCCATAGGATGACCTAAGCCTACTTAGGGATTTATTGTGCAGGCTGATATTTTCCTCATGAGCTAGACTGGAGAGGTATCTATACACCTCAACACCTCATGCTGGGATATTTCTCCTATGCTAGGATATTTATCCTATAAATGTTGACCTTTAGTTGTCTAAATATTTAGATCAGTTTTGTGCAAATTCATGTTTTGTGCTTGGAATTTCAGTCCTTGTGATTCACTGGTTCTCTCAAAGAGTATAATTAATATGATCCAATTTCTAAAAGGTAGCATCAAACATAAAATCTAATTACACAAAACAATTACCAAGGCTATCTGCTTAAGACTTGACACAGAACATTCAACATAAGTAATATAGGGAAAATAAATTCTTGATAAAGACCATAAAATGCGCAATCTGAAAGGTTACTTCTTAATAATATTTGTTCTTGCAATAAACCAATTGAAAAAAAAATGTTAGATGCCAATACAATTAATAGTCTTGATAAATAAAACATCCCATAGAGCATAAAAAGTGCTTTGTAAGAATCCTCCTATCCCTGGAAAATATACCTCCCTATTCTAAACCTATGATTCTTGATTTTTTATCTTTTTTTTCTCTCCTCTCTACTACAAACTACATTAAATAGTTAGGAGTCACCACCACAACCAATAGAGATGAAAAACTTTTAGGTGTATATGCCTGATAGACTGCAATCTAATCTAGGGTTTGATTATATCGTAGCAATATTTTCTAATACTGATTCAGTTACTTCATTAATGGCTCCAAATATTGTAAAATTTATATGAAGATATGATGTTAGTAGACAATAAGATCCTAGCACATCCTAGAAAAACATGATCTGATTGGCTATGAGGAATGATGATGCCACCTCAAAAGTCCAACCCCAAAAATAAGAACTCCGTCATGCTATCAAAAAAAATCTTCCAAAAGACATGCATCCATAGAAGAAATAACCCACCTAATGAAATGGCTAACATGGAACATTGGTGGCCGATCTTTGAATTTTTGAGAGTAGCTTTGTGGAGAATCCCTACCAAGCAGACACGTGTCTTGCTATCGGTCCTAAAGGAAGATGATATAAAGAAAAGCCATGTAGCCATGATGTGGTGCATTGGGTTCTTTTATGCAAGAGTAACCTTTAGCCTTTGGGGTGTGGTAGCATCATAGCACGGAATGGAAGTAGGGGTCAAAAGAAGACTTGCAAGGGTCAAAAATATTGAAGGAAAAATTTTGCTCCATAATATTTTATGACTCACAGGGGTCTTTGCTTGTGGAGGTATGAAACTAGATATAAAATAATCCTTAGAGTTTGAGGAAAGTAGCATGTTTGGACTCCCAACCTCTATCAAAGGGGAAAATGTGGGCGCAAAGTGTCTCATAGGCCTGATCAAGATCAAGGACCTCTTTGAAAGAAACTCCTCTCCATTTTTATGCAACGACTTTAATGTGGTAGTAGAGGAGAGATAAATGAAGGAACACCTTCTCAACCTCTATGACTGAAGGAGAAAGGCTCAGGCCTTGAATTCATGAGAAGTCCTACTATTTGAGCCGAATGGCCTCTCTGATTTTCTCCTCTACTAATACTTCTTTATCATCTGAAAATAAGGAGGGCAACCCACTCTGGATTACAGCTTGCAAGTATTCCTTGATATCTTTGACCTTTTTAGTCAATGCCACTTGATAATCTTGGCTTTCCTAAGTGACTCGATTGCAAGTGACAAACTCATTTTCCTTGCTTGCAACTGCTCTTCGATCAAGAATCTTGACACCTTTTACAACTTCCTCAGTGGTCTTATACAAATTAGTGATTAATCTCCCCAATTCTTCAGAATGAGGGGTGACTGTTTGTAGAACCTACTCGACTCTTGGACCATCATTAGTGATTAATCTCCGCAATTTTTCCTTTTCTATTTCTACCTATGCCTTTTCAAGATCGTCGATGGCTTGAGATCAAGTGTTACCCAAATCTTCATGTATACCTACTTTTTTCTTATCCATCTTCTCTAGCTCTTTTTGTAACTCTACACATATATTGTTTTGTTGGGTTGCGGTGTCCTCAAGATCTTTTTTCCTCTGTTGATTCTTTGTAGTTTTTTTCACTCTAAGCTTCTTTGAGAAACTTAGTCACTTCACCCTGCTAAGCTTATGCTTGCCTTAAGTGGGCCATATCCATATCTTTTCCTCCTATCTCTAGTTGTAGTCTAACTATTGTGGCCTTTATATTTACCAACTCTACCTCAAACCTTTTTTATTTCTTATCCAATTTCTCATGGTTAGTATAGACCACCTTCGATGTTTCCTTCGCTAGGCCCACTTTCACATGGAATTTTTCTTCTCAAATTGAGACCCACAAATTGGATGTCATAATATTCGAACTACTTTTCTCCCTCTAGTTTGGATATCCATGGCCTCATAGCTAAGATCAATAGAGTTTTTTTCTATTCATCAAAACAAGTCTCAAACTTTGGGGTAGCTAGATTTGTCATGACTTTTACCCACAACTTATGCTACCTCACTTGTTGGGCATGCCTAGTTACTTCAATATGAGTCTGGAGGCACTGTGGAGACTCAATAGTTTATGTAGAAAGAGAAGCACCATTAGGGAGGCCATAGAGGGTGAAAAAAGTGGTAGTCTTGATCAAATGAGTTTGTGTGTAGGAAAAAGGAATTGTTATCATTGAAAAGGTTTAGATTCCATGTATGACCTAAGAAGGAGGGGCACCTATTAGAGTAAAAGGGGAAGTAGGAAAAAAGAGAGGAATATTCCTATAAGTAGACATGAGGAATGAAACTTGCAGCATGAGTATCTTAGTGTTTACAATTTGTGCCTTCGATAAGGCAAGCAAAGAGTCAACCGTGGCTGAGGTAGAAGATATCTGTTTGGTGTGTGAGGTTTTTGCATGTGGCTCATTATCAAATATAGTCGGAGGTGTATTAAGGATGAGGATATCAAAATTCATAGATGGAGGACTTCATTCAATAGATGAGGAGGCAACAACAAATAAAGATGTAGTAGAAGAAAGGATGGCAGGTGCAAAACTTACCTAAATTGTCAGGGCTGAAGATACTAGTGGAATGAAGTCCACTTTTTCTTCTCCTCTATCTGAGGATCCTGGTCCGCCTATGTCTTAGATTCTACTTCTCTTTGTAGGGGCTATATTGGTTGATTTAAACTCTTCAACATCCAATCTCAATGAATCTTGGGTATTTAGAGTTGTGACAGACCTTTTTGGAGACCATCGGGTCCTCTTGCCCCTTGGAATGATGTTGGCAGAGGATGAGATCTACGATTCTATGTTATTTGGTCCTTTTTCCTTCTCTTTTTCTACTTTGGAGGCCTTAGGTGGTGGGTGTGTGTAAGAAGACAAGTTCACTTTTAGTACAAAACATGGAAGTGTTTCCTTGATTTTTATAATTTTTAAAATTGACTTAATAATTTGAAGCACTTAAAGGGTAATTCATTAGAGTCTAGTTTCCAAATATGTAATTTATTTTAATACCTAGATGACACAAATTTATTTTCAATAGGCATGTCTAAAAACCACTATTTTAAAGTCACTTTTTTTTTACCATACCATGCACATGTACACCATCCATATTTTGACCTTAATAATTGTATTTTTCTGAATCCTTTTGGGAAATGATCTCTAACACATCAAAGAATGTTTATGATATTTTTTTATAATATTTTTGAATATATTTTTTTGTTAATATTTTATTGGTTGTAATTGTTATTTTGAAAATTCCATGTATATGTCACACATAAGATTGCCTCAAGTTATCATTTTTTTTTTTCAAAATGAATTTTTTTTTTGAGTATTGTTCATGTACAATTTGTTTTTCAAAAAATTACTTTAATAAAAAGTTATTAAAATAACTAAAAACATGATATTTAGGGTTTATGCACCAATTTCATCAAAAATGATTTGAAAAATAGAAAAATTAATCCAATTGGAAAAAAAAATAGATATTTAGAATACACACAATCTTATCTAAAATGGGTTTTAATTTCATAAAATAATTCTGAAAAAAACCTGTCAACCATATTGACATAGTCAATTTTTTCTCTCAATATTTTCATCACCCCATACTTGTAAGTTCAAGGCTAAGGGTTGGGTTACCATGCCTTTTATAAGCATAAATATAAATGAGAAATATGGATTATAATTTTCAAACCTTTTGGAATGAGTGCCCACATTAAAATGGGTACCTATTTTAAAGTTGAAAAATGTCACTTCCACTAGAAGTGGACTAAAATTCTTGCACTTACCCTGGTGAATTCAAAACTAGTGTGTTCACTTGTTCAAAATCCTAATTTGATCCAGGATTAGTATCAAATGTAGCATCACCATCATAGATTTCCTCAAAACACTCATTTGTTTCTCTAACTATTTTGACTAGGGTGTTTAGGTGTTTGGTCTCTTGGCGATACCTCCAGAAATTAGTTGTCTTTCTTGTTGACCATCCCAATTTTTTTAGCTGTGTTCTGAGGGATTTGTCCATCTAGACACTTTTTCAGAACTTCATGACCCTTATATAGAATTCTAGCCATGGGGGTCATACAAATAATATGAAAGGTAGGTCAATGTAAACCTCTACCCTCTCCTCGATCGAGTTCTTCCTTGACTACCAGTATGATCACTCTTCACGTTTGAAAGTGAAACACCTAATAGAATTGAACTTCCATCTATCACAAATAAGGATCGGGTCGAGGTGGATTAGTTTGCTGGTTAAAATATCCTTCTCTTCCCTATTTAGAAGCATTACATGGCTTTTGGTGATGGTCAGAAGAAGTGTGTAGAGCACTTTCTTGTGCCTCTTAGTGCCACAACAATTGTTGGCCCATTGGTTTCCTAACAACATGCCTCCAAGGTGAGGGTCATTTTTGTTACAAATTTTAGAAGCCTAAAGGGATTTTCATTAAAACCATGACATATAATAAAAGAAAAAATTGCTCCCATAAAATAATCAGCTGGGGTCTACTAGTTTTTCATCCAATCCAAACCTTCATGGGAAAACCTACTTAGAGAACTCATAGACAAATTCAAAAGTACCTATTGCAGATAATAATATACAAATTAATAGTAATCCCATGTGGTGGAAAGAACATGGGTTTAGGTTGAAGCTAGCTTATATAATTCTAACGCATCTAACTTACTAAGTGGAAAATGAACAATAAAGAACTTAGGGTTTTGATGTAAAATCATGTGCACTAGAAAAGAGGAATACCTAAACTTGAAAGTGCTATTATAATCTATTAGTTGTTTCAACATTCTCTTGGGGATTGTCTCGGTGAAATCAAACCATTTATGGCTGCTTTCTTTCTTGAGCATGAAGGCCAAGTCCATCTGGGACTCATACAATCTAACATCATTTTCATGGCCATATATAAAAGCTAGCATTGAGAAAATGGCTTGCAAATCTGAATGGAACTTTCTGTGTGCCAAAGGGAAGACGATTTTATTATTCTTTAGTTCCTCATTTATTTCATCATTATAGAATTGAAACTATTTATCCTTGCATGCCCAAAATTCTTCCATTCTCTTACGGTGGAATCTCTCAACCTCTGAGTTCGAGGGGATGGCTAACATATCTTATATGGCTCCCACATTGATGGTAACCTTCAACTTGTTGACACTAATAACCCTGACTTCTTCATCCAGATTTTATGTGCATGCATCAACAAGCTATGGGCATGGATGTGTGGACAGTAGTATGAATTGTGGTAGAACACAATTCTAGAGTCGTGTTGTAAATCCATCAGTCGACCCTTTAACAATTATTCTCTGCAAAGCTCCCTCTCTAAGGCCTTTAGGGTTTATTTCCAACTTTGGTTTGTAGATATTGTCTACAAAATATTTAACTGCCTCATCTTTGGTGTGGTGACTTGGCTATATGGTTTTGGTATGTTGAAATCTCCATTCCTATAGTTTTGGGGAATTGGCATATGAAATTTCTTAAAAGAAATTGGTATAGCCTGGCCTTGCAAATGATACTCCAACATACTAACCAGAGGATGCTGCTTCAACCATTTTGGTATCCTTGGAAGAATTATACGAAAAAAAAACTCAAAGAAGTCATTGCTTGAAGGTTTCAATAATTGGAAAAAAATATTTTTCATTTTGGTGAAATTAACTTTCAAACATACATGTAGTCAATATGTTGTCATTATTGATAGTTTTCTTAGTGCTACCATCAAGATGATACATGTAGAGTGGGTTCCATACTTCTCAAAAATCCCATCCTCACAGTAATAATAAATTTAGTACTTTCCTTATGTCACCCCAAGGGATAGATAAGCTTTGAGTAAGCGTGCTTAGAAAATAAATTTGCATTAATTAAGCAAGGGCTAGCTTCAAAATATGTATTTTCACTCAAGTGAGCTGGCTAGCATTGATGAGGATGAAGGACATAATGGAACCCCTAATTTTTTTCAGTTCTAGTCCTAAACCTTGCAGATTTCAGTCAGTTGCAAATGTCTCGAACTAGGATTTTCCTTAATAATATTGCCTTGGGATTTCACTATCATAATATCACCCATGAAACCCTTAAATCAAAACACTTTCCAATGTTATGATCTATTGTTGACCTGCTATCACCCATATCCAGTCATCCTAGAACATCTTATGTCATTTGAGCTCATGGAATTACCAGCCCCTCATGCCTAGGTCTAATATTCTTTATTTTATAAGGTTGATTGATTAGCCTTATTTGGCCTCTACGTCCTTTGATATAATATATTTTAAGTTTTTTAAGGCCTTTTATATGTCATCCTTGGTGGTCCCCTTTTCTCACAACAAATTTTGAGCACATTCTTAATACTTCACTTAATCCCTGTCTACCATCTCCATCTATCACTCCTCATGGATAGCTTTATAAATGCAAATTTGCATCCATGATGAGTGATGAACAGTGTCCCTTTTGTTTCACTCATTGTGAATGTCTTTGAGAACATTTGATTCAAATCAATGATGCTCGATGCACAAATTTCTCTTTGTATCATTGGGATCTCTTTTATCACTAATTGTTCATGAGTTTTATGAAAAGCATTAGTGATGTGTGATGGCCTTTAATGTTTTTGTGTTTTCTCCTATTTTTCATTGTAGATTCATCCCAAGTTTTGTGTTTTAAAATTGGCGATAAGCAATAAACTCAAGGTTCTTTGTGTATCTTTCCATCGCTCATCGTGGATAGTTGTGCACTTATCTTGATTAGATAAGTGCTGAGTGATGAGGCTACTAGTCAATATGATCCATTGCTATTCTGAAAGGGGGTATATGAGCAATATGTTGGTGACCATTGATTTCAAGGGAGGATGCACATGCTTCAATTTGGTCCCGTCGTTGTTTTTCATCCATTGCTAATATGGTTTTGAATTTGAAACATAAATCGGTGACATGTGATGTAGGGTGTAGATTTCCAAAGGGGACTATGATCCAAGGATCCAAGTTTCATTGTGCCAAAGCTCTCATTTCTAATTAAATTATAAAAAGGTGGGGCAAATTAATGACACACGTTGTGATGTTTTTAGGGAATATTATCTTCAAATGCAACCTCTTTGTACTTTGTTAATATAAATGAAAAGTGCGGAACAAGATGGCGATGCATGATAATTGTTAGATTAGAATGACTAATGAAACTAGAGGAAAACGTGGTAGACTTCTGAGTTGGTATCACCATTTTTTAGGAAAGTTTTAAAAGCCATAAATGATGCTCGAGGATTTCCATTAATAGTTTTTTAAATCCAAAAAGATCAACGGCCTACATTGAAAGATGACTAGCTAATTTGTTTGCTCGCTCACATGAAGTTCTCTACAATCATTAGTTGCTACATGGTCTAAATTGTCTACTTAATGTAGATTGCATGCCATTTCATCTCACCATTTGTAGTCTCCATGAATTGAGAAGTGTGAGACAAAGTGGAAGTGTGTGAGTCTTTAGTTTTTAATTGTAGAAGTATTGAAGTGTGCATCCTGGGTGATTTTCTCTTTCATATGAGCGTTGTTTGATTCATGCAATGGTTTGTTTGGGAGTTTCATATTTTTGGGGCGATGAGACTTTCAATTGACTATAATTATTGTTGGGGCTAGTTGAGTTTTGTGGGTTTGTGGGTTTTCTTTTCTACAAGTCCATCTGAGGAGACTAAATTGGTGAGCCTTCTTAAAACTGAAAGCTATCTAGTCTTCACCCTATGTCTTGTGAAAATGGGTAAGTCGGGTGTGTCTGTTCAACCAACTAGGAGGTCCAAGAGACTTAGTGTGTTCAAATTTTAAGAGGATATGTTTGTGGCTGAGCAAGAAGTCCCTAGGAATTTTGCAACATGAAAGGGAAAGAGAAATGCTTGTGGTAAAAATAAGAAAACTACAGTCAAAAGTACATATAGTTTGAGAAGAAGGACCATTTTAGAAGAATTGGTCAAGTTTAAAGGGAAGGAATTAGTTGAGCCTATGAAGAAGGAAGAAAAGAGAAACAAGTATCATAAGGCCTACATGGGGAGACACAATTCTCCCATTATGGTTTCAGATAGTCCTTTTGATGGTTGAAGTGATACTGACCTAAAGTATGACCATTATCTTCTTTCCCTGTTGCTATATGAAGATGTTGATGAGGAAGGAGTGATGGTCCCTCAAATTTCATCACTAACAAAGAGCAGGCAAGCATACTCTAATGTTGATGACTCAGAATAGTTTCCTTTCCCTATTTTTGTTTTCGATGACACCATTGCCACTACATCATAATTAGTCTCCTTAGCATACCTATGAATTTTTGTCTTTAATGTTGATGTGGAAATATTTTTGGATGGTGTAATGGAGAGGTGTTGGACTTCTTAACTTCATTAGGAAATATTCCTTTTTTGGGTAGTATATATGTTTTTTCGTTGGCTACTAATGGACAATCTTCTTTGGTCACCAAGGACAAGATACTTTGGTTCTACTACAACAATGAACTATGCCTTTTGGAAGGCTAGCCAGTCTACTTCAACTGAATTACGTGGAGATTTTTGTATTTTTCTCTTTCCTATTTTGAAATGATTATGTATGAAACCATCTAGGAGGTTTCTAAACTCTATAATGAAATATGTGTGAAATGAAATGTAATTCTAATTTAGCCTATTTCTTGTTGCTCCCTTTTTCTATAAAATGGATTCCAGTGCTCATTACAAAGGGTTCAAGTTTTGAGTCTTAGAATGGTCTAAGTGGAAAACTAAGCTCATGAAGGAGCAATATGTAAATCAATGTACAAATGAATAGTTTAGTAAGGAGTCTAGGATGTAAGTCTATTTGTAATGATCTCAAATAGTTTTACAATAGCAACAGTTATAAATGAAAATGCTAGTTCCTAAACATATTCTCTCCTGTGTAATTTTATTCCTTATTATGAATGAAATGGTTAATAATCTTTTCATTTGTCTTCAATTGTTTTAATTGAATGATTGATTTCATTTCTACTTCAATTCAAAGGGTTGATTAAATTATAAAGTGAGGTCCTATATTTGTAAGGAAAGAGCATAGGATTTATAAGTAGTTATGTTTTAGGCATACTTAGTTGTATACTATAATATAGTGTGTTAATAATGTTGAATATCCAAGATACTGAGAGGGGGGTGAATCAATACCTTAAATTTTTTGAACAAATACCATCCAGTTATTCCAATGCAAACAAAAAAGATAAGTAAAATCATTAACATAACATGAAATCACAAAACACATGAACACTAAGATTTTTATGTGGAAAACCCAAAATGGGAAAACCGCGGTGAGTGTTAGCTCACAATAAACTATAAATGGTTATAAGATATTACAAAATGGTGTGGCTCAATGCTAGGACTCACTATCCAAAATACAAAGGCTGATTGCCTACAAAGTTACAATGACAAAATCACTTACAACCAGAAAATGAACTGATAAGGTACACCTAGTGAGGGTTGATTCAGTTCCAATGAAGCTTAGTAAACTGACTTGACACACTTCATCATTTTCACACTTCTTGACATTCACATTCACACCTCAATCAACTATCTTCCAATCTTCAAAAATTATCCAATACATATAGCCAATCTTTCTGCAAGCATCAATTAGGTCAGCCTAATTAGATGCATTTCTTATTTATTAAAAATACCAACTATCAGCTACAAGCTTTCAAAAAAAATTCTTAAAGGAAATTCAAACACTCAACACACTACATCCTATTGGCATAGACCTAAGATAGGTCACACATATATCTGCAAAACAAAATTGATTTACCATTACATAACTCATCCATTATGTTGGCTAAGCATGGACCTAATAACAAAATTGCAATCAACAAAATAATGATACACCATACGAGCATTTGAATACATGATATCTTGAATTTACATGCTTCCAGCATCCATGAACCATTTCCCAAAACCACACACAACAATAATCACCAGTAAAAAATTGCAAACAAAAATACCGGAGAATGCAACCATTATACTAGTTCAGATATTAGACCAGAAGACCAGAACAAATTCAAGCTTGATTTTGTAGTTGCAACTCATATATCATTGTGACATCAATGAAAACACAAAACAACAAAGTGAGATGTACTTCTTCATTTTTCCAACAATCTCCCCTTTCGTCATTGATGGCAACATGTACCAAAAATTTCAAAACAAAACTTGCAAAAAATTTTGAACTCTTATTTACAACACTCCTCCCCCTAACACCAATATTTAACCATTCTTCACTCCCCCTTTGACATCAAGGACAAAGGGTGCCCCAAAAATTGAAATATGAAAAAAAAGAAAAAAAAGAAACATGCATCAACTAGAGGATGCCAAGCCACGAAGCTCCTTAAGAATACCTTCCCATATTGATTTACCATTCTCCCAACTATCCCTTGTAGAAATCAACATCTTCTTTAGGGATTCCAACTCTACCAGAGTTTCTTCTCCACCATCTAAAGTATCAAGAGTCAAATTTATCTTGTCAAGTTTTTTTGTTCCTACCAAGGCCTTGCCATCCAAAGTGCATTCTAGTCTTATAATGTCACTTAACTGATCAAATTTTCTGATAATATCTTCTATTTGCTTCTATAAGATAGAATTTATCTTTATGTGCACTAATGGTGGTCCAATTTGATTTGTCCCTATCTTTCAATATAATGTAAGTACCAGAGACAATAGTCAACTAAACTCAATGGAGTCCATAACAACATTAATGTTCTGGGTGGCATCCGACCACTTCAAGCAATAAGCAAGAACTGCATTTGCTTCTGAATCACAAATCTTCATAGCTTCTAGGTTTTGTTCAACATTTGAGTGTGCAAGAGCACACTTGTCATGCAATGCCAGTAGCCTTTTCTTTGCCAATTTCTCCTCAACTTCTTCTTTTGTCTTTTTCTCGAAGCCCAAAGGTATAATCCTTGAAAGAATCCGACAACAATCTCAAATTTTCAATGGGAATGAGGGATGCATCAAAATATGCACTAGGTGTGACCTCCTGCAATGCCTTAAGAGCATCTTCTATGAGTTTTGTTCCTTTTCGATGAGTTTCAAGAATTTCCTTCCTTCCAAATTCCTGCAATGCATCTCCTAACACCACTTTATGAACCAAAGACATCTTCTCCACATATACATACCCTTCAATCATAGGAAGTTGTAGAAACTCCTAAGGGATTATTGGTTGGAACCTAATTTGCTTGGATAGCAAACCTTTCAGAACATCATTATTGGAGAATGATTCTCTGGGATGCTTAAGAAATTTTACAATTTTCTTTAGAATCTCTTCATTTTTCCCAACAAATTCCTCATTTTTATTTTCTTCCTCTCTTTGTTTTTCTCTTTCCTTATTTTCTTCTTCCAATTTCTCTTCTTATTCTTCCTTCTTTTCTTCCTTTTCATTTTCATCTTTATCTTTATCCCTATTGTCTTCTTCATCATTTCCATCATTTCCATTTTCATTTTTCTCTTCTTCTAGATTATCTTTTTCTTCTTCTTCATTTCATTTTCTCTTCAGTATTACCCTTTTCATCATTTCCCATTTCACCTTTATTGTGCTTCAGAGAAGCATCATTATGTTTTTCAGGCTCAATTTCACCTCCATTCTACTTCTCACTTTCCAGAGGAAAACTTTCACAACTGACATCATTTTCAACATCAATGCCTGCAAAGATACCTGCATCACCTGTATCAAAAGGAATATCTTCCTTAGAATTTTCAGCAACGACATCTTTATTAGCCTTAAGCATGTCGTATTTTTCTACTATATCCTTCCTTATCTTATTTATTTTCTTTTTACCCCTTGTCATTAAAATTTTAACCCTTTTCTTCATTCGAAACATATTTGCACAAATATTTTTCAAAGACTTTAGATCATCCAGGGTCAAGGAAGACCCAATCTTAACAATGCATTATTCTTGATTTTCTCTTCAAGTGCAACAACCTCTGATCTCCTATTCATCAGAGCAACCCACATGTATTCTTAGTTACATCTTCCTTTATATCATCCCATTTAACTTCCAAAATTATAACATATTGAATGGTAGCTAAAAGTAAAGTTTTCTTGTCCTCTTTTCTAGCATTATCATAATATTTTGTTGTAGGTGTCAACATGTTCTCAAAATGTAACAAAATATTAAGAGTTTCCTTTAATTTGAAATGGGGACCAGAACTTACCTAAATGTCCCATTCTTCTCCGTGGTCCGAGAGGCTTCATCAGACACCTTAGTCTTCTTCGATCCTGGTTTGGTGTGCACATGAACACCAAATTTCTACTCTTCCTCATCATGAAAAGATGCTACAACATGCACTCTTTTAAAACCAGCAACTTCCTTAGAAGCACCTTCACCAGAGGATAAACTTCCTCTTATTTTCCTCACTAATTTTGTAGCAAGATCATCTTCCTCTTTAAACTGATCATCTGTAATACTAAGATTTTCTCCCTAGAAGCTTTCTCCTTCTTTCCTCTATTTCCAGGGGCCACCGAAGGAGTTTATTTCCTCTTCCTAGATATATTAGTAGGTCCAGAGGAAACTAGGACTTTTCCTTTATCTATGGTACTAAGTTCAACTTTTACTGTAGGAGTGGCATAGGGTTTACAATGATGGTGATCAGGTGGATTATGAGTATTTCACTTTCCCTGTCTAGTTGGATGGGTATTTGGTGGAATATAATGGTAAGATGAGTCAGATAGGATGCTACACTGTTCATATATTTTAGTTAATACTTGACAAAAGTTCACAATTTGACATGAATGAAAGTAATAATAATAAGTTTAGACACATGTTCATAATGGTTGATTGCAATGGTTGCAACATGATTGGAAGGTGGGTAGTTCATGAGAATATTTTCAGCCTTAGTATGGTATAGAAAATGGAAAATAAGGTTTTGATAGGGGCAAGTACTAGTTCTAAGGTTGGGTGGCTAGGGCCACCAAGTAAAGTTGAAGCCTGGTAAAGTTGCATAGTATAGGTTGTAAACTTGCACATCATAGGAAGGTTTCAAGAATGATGAATATTGGATCTCTTGGTATGGCCTTATAGCCTATGTAAATATTATACATATGTAGTTCATTTTGGTTTCATTTTCCTGCTTGGTCTAGGCAGGGCCTTGGTTTTTGGATCCTCTGTGCTTGGTCTACTTCACTTGAGATTCTAGATTCTTGCTCTATCATTGAGGAACAAACATACCCAACTAGATCCATTGATGGAACCCCTAAAAAATTTTGGGTCCTAGTCCTAAACCTTGTAGATTTCAATTAGTTGCAAGTGTCTAGACTTAGGGTTTTTCTCAATAATATTTCCTTGGAATTTTACTATCAAAATATCACCCAAGAAACCCTTAAATCAAAACCCTTGCCAATTTTATGATCTATCATTGACCTATTATCACCCATCTTTGATCATTGTAGAACATCTTATGTCATTTGGGCTCAAGGAATTACCAACCCCTCATGCCTAGGTGTGATATTATTTATTTTATAAGGTTGATCTATTATCATTATTTGGCCTCTAAGTCCATTGATATAATATATTTTAAGTTTGTTAAAGCCTTTTATATGTCGTGCTAGGGGGTCTTCTTTTCTCACAACTTTTGAGTACATGCCTAATACTTCACTTAAGCCTCATCTATTGTCCCTATCTATCACTCATCATAGATAGCTTTACAAATGCAAATTTACATCTGTGATGAATGATGAATTGTGTCCATTTTGTTTCTGAACAAAATATTTTTCGAATATGGGCTTCTCTTACATTTCTATGGTTTTGCACCTAAAACGGGATAGGTGCCAAAAATATTAATGGCTCACTCAAGAATAGGGTATGTGCAGGATCATCATGGAAAAAGTAGGCCCTTAAGTGGTAAATTTTTTTAAAAAATCAGAGTTAGGCAACTTGATGTAAAAATTTGAATAAGTTATCTATATTATTTCAAAATACGTAAGAATAGAATCTATAGAAAATTGAATGTAGTTTCTAAACTACTAGGTTTATTTTTAAAACAATAGCACTGAAATTTTAGGGGAAAAAAAGAAGTAGGTGTCTGTCTGACCAGCCTAACTACAATAAAATGATAATATTTTTTTATAATATTTTAAATATAAGTAGCAGACTCGTGCCAATGTGGTGCATATTTTTTTGTAATTTTTTTAAGTAAATGATTAATTATGAATTTTTTATTACAACTTTTAAAAAATATAAAAAACTTGTATGTTTGACTACCTTAACATGGTCAAAACTTCATGATATTCATTGTTTTTAATCCTATAACATGCGAAGTGTAGAATGTGATGGATGTTTTGGATTCAAAAAAAGTGATACCATTTGGAAGATATAGATGTTTTTCAATCTGCCTATCAATTAAGACTTTAGTCGTAATTCAAATAGAAAATGAATAATAATAATTTATTAAATTTAAAGTAAAGTATAATTTATATTGGCGGAAACCTAAGAATCTCCTTTAAAAACATTTTGTTTTAATCAATTTTGGGTAAAATAAAAGTTGTCAGCCACATACCCATCATATCATAACTTTTTGGCCCATCACGATCCTACACATACCCAATGATACCTTGAGATTCCAATGCAAAGCGATATTGGAATCTGTCAAAGAGGAATGTCCTAAATGCTGAAAATTGAATAAAATAAGTTAACCACTAATGCAAAACTTAGAAAATGTAAGATGTTTGAAAACATGTCGTGATATGCAAAAAGACCTAAAAATGCAAATAAATTGTAATGGAAACTTATGAAATCTAAAGTGTGCACTTGGAAATTGGAGAAGGATGAAATGGAGCTCTATATTTCTAAAATTGTTGCTTTTCAAGCCAACTGGGACTCATACGCCAAGTTGGATGACTTAGTCCTATTTCAGGAAGATTATGCCAGAACGAGTTTTAGACAACTAGGTACTCACAACTGCAAAAATCTCAGTTTGAGCCTGGCAGTGTGACTCATTCGCCACTAATGGCGAATCAGTTCACTTCAAGATTTTTAGAAATTCAAAAGTGGAATTTGTACCTCTCGGTCTACACTCCTGCTCCAAATAGGTTTTTGGATCTAAAACTAGTGAATTTGACCTGTAGGTGTTCTTCAAGCTTCTTTTAGGGATTTGACAACTTTGGATTACTTTGAAAATTTGTTGAAAACTTTTCCAATCTTTCTCTTTGACAAATCTGCAATGTTGACCTACAAATCACATGCAAAGAGAGGAAAAAATTGTTGAGGGTTAGTGAATAGGGGTTTGCCTTGGTGAAACCCATCATTGGTAATTAAACCTTTGAAAATGAAATGAATTATGCAAAGAGAATTATGAATGAACAAGAACAATGCTACAACTCACCAAACCCTTGAAGTAGAATTTTGTAGACATGCAAGTAATAGCTCTAATGGATGTAAACTTGAGGATGCTTGAAATTCTTAGAATATTTAAGTGATGGATTGATTAATTTATTGAATGAATGGGGCTGAAATGAGAGCGAAAACCCTATGTTTATGCACAATTATACAATAATTTCTCAAAATACCACATCACAAGCTGACTTTAGCTCTTAGAAAATAAAAACTTGCTAGAAATTTGAAATAATTTAGATTTTTGTGCCAAAGTAAACTCATTCATTCCTAATGAAAAATGGGTCCCACTTAAGGAATTTTAAGTGGGTTTCAAAATTTAGGTATTTTAAATGATGTTTATCAGGATTATTTTCAAAAATGCACTTAAGTAAGGCCTATACATGTAAAATGGGGCCAATTAAAGTGTAAGAAAGGTCCAATTTTTAATGAAAAACCTAGAAAAGTGTGAAAGTTTGTTACACCACTTTACAACACTTTCAAATAAGACTTGGTAAATGATAAAAGGAGGTTATTTAGGTGAAATATATTAATAAGATCCTAGAAAAGTGTGAAGGTGTGTTACAACACTTCACAACACTTTTGCAAGGCATCATAAAATTCTTATTAATTCACAAGGGCCCAAGACCTATTGTGAATGTGTTGACCACATTACAACACTAAATTAAGGAAAGACTAAGACAACATCCACAAGAAGGACCCAAATCAGCGTGAAAATGTCCAAAGATCCATTTTTTGTGCCACATTTAGCCCCCACTTTAGTGAGAGGATGAACCTACTTAATACTCACACTAAAGTAGCTAAATACGCACATCAAGAGGGATACGAGTGCACTCATGCTAGTAAGATGAGACAACAAAAATCAAAAGGGGTGATCAAGCCCTCAGGATCACGATCCCATGGAAAACCAAACATAGGCACAAAGATGAAAGGGAGAAAAGGAAAGAAAGTAAAAGAAAAGAGAGAATCTGATCAAGCTTCAATCGTTTTTCCATCCTAATGTGGATCAAATATAGGCTATTTGTCTAGAAACTGCATACTTACTCTGAGGTGAAAGAACTCATGGTTTTCCACTGGATAAGAAGTCCTAGAAGGTGAGAAACATACACTCATGGCTGTTATGCACTCACACACATGTAGGTGGCTATGGGGAAATTCATGTCTCATAATGGGCTTCCCACTCAACCATACCAAATTCATACCTCCTGATAAATTTAACAAGGAACCACAAAAGAAAAATGGTCTTTTGAGCTTCATGAGACAAGCAAAAGTTTGTATGCTTGGAGCTCATGAACAAACGCAATGGCACCATAGGAATGGAAGCTGTGTTATGCAAGGTAGCCATATAAAAATGCAAAATATAACATGCAAGGAATGTTCAAAGGAGTCTTTCTTAGTTCATGGGAGGTCTTTAACTTAGGGGACATTGTGTCTAATGTCTCCAAGATAGGACCAATCAAAGAGTAGAAAATTTGCAACTTAGGGGATGTAATGTGTCACATCAAGCCACTAAGAGGAATGTAATATGCTAAGATAGATCATTCTCATGAAGGAAACTATACCCAATTTCATCCACAAAGTGACAAAATGTATCGTATGAGGTAAGAAGGCTACACTAAGAACCAAGAAAAGAAAAAATACAAAGGAATAATTCCAATGTATGCCCCCACTTTAAAGAAATTGTTAAACACCATGCTATGAGAAATTACATGAAAGTAGCAAAAGGGAAAATGCTGACAAGAAAAACGACATGAGAGCTAACCTGGAAAGCCCTATGCCAAGTGATATATTTCAGAGTAAAGCTATGTCATGAAAAGGAAAAGAAAGGGGTTGGATGCAAAATGAAAATACCAAACACATAAAGGATCTATTAATTTGGGGTCGGTATGTTCTTCCCTACAATGTTTTGTAAGGAGCTTGGAACTGTCATCATCCCCCCAAATACATAGAACTAGAAGAATGACAAAAAGAGAGTGAAAATAAAGAGAAATCTTGTGGGTCAATATGGAAGAGATGTAGAGTGTCTCAACGCCTTGCATCATCCCCAAAAGAAAAACACAAGACAAATGAAAAAAAGAAAAGGTGAAAGAAAAGGAAAAGATTTTAGGTCAACATGAAGGAGAAGTGAATTTATCAATGCCTTGGATCATCCCCAAAAGGAAAACACAAGCCAAAAATAAAAATACAAGTGAAAAAAGTAAAAGAAAAGGGCCTTTGGGTCAACATGAAAGAGACATGAATGTCTCAATGCCTTGCATCATTGCCAAAAGGAAAACACATGAAAAAGACTAAAAAAAAGGAAAAAGTGATGCACAACATAAAGAAGAATGAAGGTACAAATAGAAGAATGTCACAAAGAGAGAGAAAATCAAACATAAAATCATTGGGGATCACTTTATGCACATTCTATCACACAAAAGAAAAAGAAACAAGAAAAAGAAAATTCAAAAGACTAGAAAAGAAAATATGAGTCAACCGTCAAGCAAGTCATTCATCTCCCACTATCAGTCTATATAAGTGAAAGGTACATGATGAACTAAAGGGACAACGACAAATGTATTAGTAGGACAAGGCAAACAATTGCTTGCCCCCACTGAGTGCAAGACAAAAATGAGCCGACGCAGGTGATGGGAAAGGTCATGTAATAATGAGAAATGTAACATTCTACAATGATTACATGACAAAGTGTAGGATAGTTTTTTACAGGATTACTAGATATAAATTATCGCTATCAAAATGATACTTGCTTAGTATTTCTTTCAATGTATGACACTCATCACTACTATGTCCAAGAACATGATGATATGCACAGTGTGGAACTTTGGCTTATTTAGGAGGTATCACCAACCTATTTATAGGTGGTAATAGTATGATTCCTTTGTTTAAAAGTATTTGTAATTTCCTTTCACTTTCAAGTGGTGGACGGATAGGAAACATTAGTTTTTATAACTTGTAAGGCCTCTTGCATTTGCTAGATTCACCCTTCTCTTGAATTGAAGGAGGACCCAAATTGATCCTCTCATCCTTCTCATTTTTATTAAGCAAGGGTTGCTCTCTAGGAAGGATGACATTTAGGTCAAGATGGGAATCAAAGATCACCATGCCATCATCATGAAGCTTCAGATACTCTAGGAGGCTTGATATTATGAGAGTGATTTTGAAATCCTAACCCCATTGTGTTTTTAACTTTTGAAGTTTTCTCTAAGAGTTGATGAATTCCATGTTCAGTTGTGTATAATCATAAAATTGTTCACATCACAATTTCACATACATTCTTGCATCCGCTTTAGTGTTCACTCCCTTAGCATCTTGTGAAGGCTCATTTTATCCCCAACATATACCTTTTTCCCTTCTCAAGATGCTCAACATCCCTATTCAACAGCTACCCTTACATTCCAACTTTGCATTGGACATTGTGCTTTTCCCATTCATGTTGTTTTGTAGTGTGAGGTTTCCGAACACTAGTGCACCATGTAGATGTCTACATGTCGTGCTAGTGTCCTACAAGATTTCAATGTTCAAATAATGAATTCTAAGCATGCTTTCCACTTTTCACCTCCTTTGGTTGGTGGTAACAGCACGAGATTCCTTGTAAGCACTGTGAAGCTCCTTTTCTCTCCTTAAAAGTACTCTTTTCAACTAATTTGGCTCTCTAGCACAACTCAAGCTCCATTCTTCCACTTCTAGCTTCTCTCTTGCTTTGGATTTATCCTCTACTCTCCAACTTTTGCAATGCACAACTTCATATAGCTTGCTATACCAACATTTTTACATCTTTTCAAACCCTCTTTGTAGCAGTCTCAAGCTCTTACAACACTCTTTGCAACACTCCAACCTCTTCCAGCTTCATCTCCCATATCTCATACTTGTGAGCATCTTGGGATTCCATACCTAGTTTCTATTGCATCTACATTTTGTGATATAGGTTCTCCTCCTTGAGCAGGGATTTCTTTTATCACCTCTTTTGTGATACAAATTCTCCTCGAGTGGGGATTGATTTTATCACTCATACTTAGTGGTGTTGGTTCTACTCCTAAAGTAGGTTTTTCTTTCACCACACACTTTGTTCACTTCTCTCACTCTCTTTATCTATTTGGCTATCCATGGAGGTGGGAACACTAAAACAAGGGTTTGACTAAGGGAAAACCCTATACAACCCTGACACTTTCTTCGGATGTCATGCGTGGAGGTTTTAAAGACATTCACGTGTTGGAGGCTTCATCACTTGTGTGGTTGTGAGAATTTCACTCTTTTCTTCTCCTTATCTTTATCATTTATATTTCACTTTATTTATGTTCTATCACCATTTGTTACTTTCCTGTATTCTTGAAGTTCTTAGTAATTAGTGTAGAAGTAGCCACTTTTTCATTCCCTATGATAATCTCACTTACTAGTCCGTATGAGACGCCAACATGCCACACTATTGTCAGTATCCTGTACTATCATCCTTTGGCCGAGAGCTTGTTAGTTTGTCTAGAAAATCACTGTGATCTGCTCTTTTTGATTCTAAAACTTTCACGTTGTTCCTTGAGGTAGTTTAGGGAAATTTTCCCCATGAGGATCTCTAAAAGAAGAGAAATCGTGAGTAGCGAATCCCCCTTTTCTACATTTTGGTGAACCCGACATGAAGAGAGTACTTTTCAAAAAACTAGGAATTTATCTACCCCTACTTGGTGGGGTCATAACTTTTGATTCGGTTCTCAGAATTTAGAACCATTTGCATTGTTGGAAAGGTATCCTAGAGAGCTAATTCTATCCCTAAAATACGTTCCTATAACAATTTAATTTTAGGGACTGCCACAACTTCCAACCTCAAATTACTAGAACCTAGAAAATACTAAATAAATTAGAAAATCTAGATTCTCAATTTTTGTTAGTACTATCACCAAAATGAATTTAATATCTTCTTTTATTATTTTAGTATCTATTTGTATTCAAAGTGTTAATAATGTTCCATTTCATGCATGTGACAGTTACCTAGCTTTGCCCATGTCACTTTGTATCTTTAATCCTTCTCATGAGATTCCTCTTGCTTCTGAGGATATTTTGTGGCAAGGCGATGAAATCATTGATACCTTTCTTAACATTATGCTTGTAATGCCTCGCCACGTAACCCTAGAGAATGACACAAACACAATGGAAATGCATTTTTTTTTTAAAGTGTAATAATGATATGTAAAGTGAATTATACTTAATGCATACATCCTTTAATGTACGCGACAACGCATTAGATTGAAATCCCATATACAGTTCTAGTAATCTAACTATAGTATATCAATATTACTCATGATATATAAAGAACATACATCCGAACATTAAATTCACCTCATAAGAAATAAAGTACATTAATGATAAATCTATAAATTTTATTCATTCTACAAAATACTTACAAGAACTCATTTCCAAAATGAGGAAGATCAAATAATAATGTTATAATTTACAATGATACAAATAAGGAGTAGTACATATACAAATATTCACCGATATAGAAAAACATAAGAAATGGAATATTTCATCTGGTAATCGTGAGCTCTCCAATCTATAATATCCCACCATCACGAACATGAAATGGGAACCCAACAGTGTATGGTGCACGTTCCACCCAACCAAGTGGTACTTGAAGGTCCATCCTCCATGCTAGGAGATAGTAAAAGGGCTCCCTAGGAAAAACCAACAACCTTTAGACACAGAAAAACTCAAGACTAAACCACACAAGTACAAAACAAAACATAAAGGTTACATTGCTTCCATAATAAAAGAATCAAGTTTATCAATTTCTGAAAACATATTGTTGTCATAGGAGTCACACATAATTTTCTATGGGTTACCTTGGCATAACCTTCATAGGCTATCGGACCCCCATCCTAGGTTACCCTGGTTGCCTCTACCGGTTGTCGGACCCCCATAAAAACTATGCTTCTCATCTCACCTCAATCCTAAACAAGCACTTCAACCATGAGTGAGGCTTTCATCATCTTTATTATTGTGAGAGTTACCCATTTCATTAATTATTTATAATTTATCACTTGATTAAATAGCCTCAGTGAGTTACCTTGGTGCCCCTTTGTGTCTCGGAGCCCCAACTAAGAACCACTTCACTACCAACAACACAAGGATCTAATCCACATTCAAGGGTAAACATGGTGCAAAAAATGGTTATTAAATCCCAATCCAAAATACAAGAGGCAACACATCCCCATTCGTAGTAACCGAGTGATAAACTGAAACTTAATCAAGTGCACTACCCAAGGAATACAAAGGGTTGAGCTACAATTCTCAACAATCCCCTCAAAATATTACATCTAAAAGACTTACAAATACCACAACTGGCCAATTTCCTCAACATACGTAAACAAAAGAATTCACAATTAAATAAGAAACTTAAGAAAATAATAAAATCTATCATTATAATTTCCTAAATCCAATTCTTCGTCTTAATAAAATACAATATTACATTGCCAAAAGTAATCTAACTTAATGCAATTTTAATACAGATAAGAGAGAAATTAAATCTATTTGTTTATTTCAATTTCCCAATTACATCAATATAAAATTTCATTTCCCTCTTTAATTCATTTCATTTAAAAAAAATCTATTCCATGCATTTGCATGCATCAATTATACACACATACACACACACATATATAATATTTAAATGTTTTTATCCATTTACCATTTTTCAAAACATAAATTAAACACACACACACACACACATATATATATATATATATATATATATATATATATATATATATATATATATATATATATATATATATATATATATATATTAATTAATAAAAATTCATAATAAAACAAAATTTGAATCAAAATGTTTTAAAATCACCAAACACAAGTATGTTGATGGGCTATTTTCACAGTTGGCCACTCCCATATATGGGGCGTAAGCCTGTGTGGGGGCTGCATTGGGCTGCTCCCACCATCGTCTCCCCTTGGGGACATCGACTATGGGAACAACCATAGCCTCCCCATGAAGTGTTTACCAAGTTAAGGTGGTTAGACATATGAGTTTTTATATTTTATAAAAAAAATTTAATAAAAAAATAATAATTAATTATTTACTTGGAGATAAATTACAAAAAAATATGCATCACACCGGGACATGAGTCCTCTACTTATATCTAAAACCTTATAAAAAATATTTTCATTTTATTGTGGTGAGGGTGGTCAGACAGACACCTACTTCTTATTTTTTCCTTGAAATTTAAGTACTATTGCATTGAAATTTCAATTTTTCACCAAATAGATTTCATTTTTCAAAAAATAAGCCTAGTAGTTTAGAAACTACATTCAATTTGCTACAAATTCTATTCTTACATATTTTTGAAATAATATAGAGAACTTACTCAATTTCTTATGTCAAGTTGCCTAACTTTGATTTTTCTAATTTTTTTGCCACTTAAGGGCTTGTTTTTTCCATGATGATTTTGTACATACCTAGTATGTGCAGGATAATCATGAAAAAAATAGTCCCTTAAGTGGCAAAAAATTCAAAAAAATCAGAGTTAGGAAACTTGGCATAAAAGTTTGAATAAGTTATCTATATTATTTCAAAAATATGTAAGAATATAATCTATAGCAAATTGAATGTAGTTTCTAAATTACTAGGTCTATTTATAAAAAAAATCTATTTGGTGAAAATTTGAAATTTCAATGCAATAGTACTTAAATTTTAGGGAAAAAATAAGTAGGTGTCTATCTGACCATCCTAACCACAATAAAATGATAATATTTTTTATAAGATTTTATATAAGTAGAGAACATGTCCCGATGTGATGTAATTTTTGTAATTTTCCAAGTAAATAATTAATTATGATTTTATTACAAATTTTAAAAATATAAAACTTGTATGTCTGACCACCTTAACATGGTCAAAACTTCATGAAATTCATTTTTTCTTTTTTTAATCCTATAGTATGCAAAGCATAAAATGTGATACCATTTGAAAGCTATAGATTTTTCAATCAGCCTATCAATTAGGACTTTAGTCGTAATTCAAATAGAAAAATGAATAATAATTATTTATTAAATTCAAAGTAAACCATAATTTATATTGGTGGAAAGCTGAGAATCTCCTTTAAAAACCCTTTTCATTTCATCAATTTTGGGTAAAAGAAAATGTCATCAGCCACATACCTTACACATACCCATCATATCGCCACTTTTTGGCCCATCATGATCCTGCACATACCCTTATATAAATTCATTAGATATTAGCAAATAAGTTTCCTCTATATCTAATGCATACTCAAAATTTTGGGCTTTATTACTCCACTTGGAAATATATATTTCAAGCTAGTTAGATATTTAGATTTAGACTATGCAATAAATTTTAACGAGGTTGAGTATACTTGAGGTTTCTTGAAGAATTAAGTATTAGAACTCATTAGGTAAATGTGAAAGAAGTGGTTAGTTCTAATTTTTTCTTTAGATAGAAATTTACAATTATTAGGTAGAGAGATGTTGAGACTTAAAAGAATCTAAGGTATTTGTAATAAATACAAGTTTCATCAACAACACTCATGATCAACAACCCTTCAAGAACTAACATGATAAGGAATACATTTTCTTAAGACTAATCTAAGCACATAAAAACCAAATTTCAATTTATTAAACATTATTTAGGATATGCTAGTACGAAGACGATTCATTTTCCAATTGTAGAAAATTTAGTGGACATCCTAAAAAAGGTGCTTCAAAGAGAGAAACTTGAAAATTTTAGAGTCACACTTAATCTCACTATGATCCCTAAAGATTTAGTTCAGGATGTATTACTAAATAAATATTTTATAAATAACTATTGGACCTTTCTATAGAATGAAAAAAATCATCTTAAGTATGAAATTAATCTTTTACTTTTTGAGATTAGAATATTTCCCTTTATATTTATAGTCTATTCTTGGATTGATAATTTTTTTATGTATCTCATATTTTTTCTTACTAGCTCATCATTCTCTTTAAAATTATAGACATCCCAATTATTAACCTTTTCATCATTTAATATAGGATTTTTTTTACCTATTTTATGTTTTATCCTTCTAATCTTAGTGTGAAAGTAGGTATTATCAAACAAGTTATCTTTTAGCCTACTTAGTAGATTCCTATTCTCAATACACTTAATCTCACCTAAAGGTTATACAGACTTTTGTCTCAACTTATGTAGACTCACAAAGTGTCCCAATTCCTAACCAAATTCATACACTTGTTTCATGCTTCGAAGGGTATCTTGGGTTTGATTCCTACCATCTGCCATTTTTCCCCTTGCCCTTATAAGCAAGGCTCATTTATACATTTTACATTACATACATATCATATGATCTCATTTTACACATTGTTCATTTATGGATTCTTTTGAATTTGAAAGAAAATCTTGGATACTCCAACATGGTATGCTGTAAAGATTACAACTCTAATATCTTTCTCTCTTCAGTTTCTGAGGATCATCGGAATCATGTTTTAACCAATGCATTCTAGAATGAAACAAATGTGACAATTGCTTAGGAGGGTTGAGAGGGGACTACTGATATATAACACTTAAGGTATTTGTAGAGAAAAATTTCTTAGTTTTGTAGGCCCATTGATAGAGATTCATATAAAAATTATTATAGTTAGTATGGATCTATATAATCATATAGTCTCCAGACCATCCTACATAAATTAGCGACTTTAAACTATATTCCTCAATCTATGTAGTCATCTCGATCTACTAGTTGTCTCGACTTCAACAATTTTTTAATATATTTATTGTTTGTAAGGGACATCTTTGCACAAGGATGAGATCAATAGTCATATTATGCACTACCCTATTGATGTCAACATTACACTAGTTCAAAAACACCCTTACTTAAATATGGTTGTTTTCTAGCTTGCGAAGGGTGGTTTTCCAGTTTATGGGTTTCTTTTAAAACAAAGAGTGGTTTTAAAATATTTTGGATAAAAAAGAATATTCTAAAGGAATATTTGAATATTCCCTTGTTGGTTTCGTCACATTTTCCACATTTTTTTTCCCTTCAGCATTGGTCATTTCAATTTTTTGGCTAAAATTTGGATGCCCCTTTCTTGGCCATACATATTTTTGAAATAATAGATATAACTTATTCAAATTTTTACTTCAAGTTGCCTAACTTTGATTTTTCTAAATTTTTTGCCACTTAAGGGCCTATTTTTTCCATGATGATCCTACACATACCCTAGTTCGATGAGTATTTGGAGAATGATGATAGTTCTAAGCTCTAAAAAAAACATTGTAGCAAAGACATACTGACCCCGAATCAATAGACCCCTTATGTATATTTGGGGGCAACCGTTCCTTCCTATTACATGACATAGCTTTATTTTGGAAATATATGACTTGGGATAGGGTTTTCTAAGGAAATATCTTATATCTTAGGATAAAACATGGGTTACTTTAAATAAATTTCTCACATCAATGGTGTTAGCAACCACCTTAAAGTTTGGGCATACATCAATGACATCTTTCAACATATTTCATGGTGTGATTTTGTTTTTCTTGTGACGTGTCCTTTTCCTACTAGTGTCATTGATTTTGATGTCCTACAAGAGTGTGATATTTCTAAGCATACGATCTCCCTTAGTAGAATGATGCAAAGTGAGAGGCATCCCATAAGTGGTGATTTGATTCTCTTTTCCTTGTCCTCTCTTGGAGACATTAGGCACGATGTTCCCTAAGAAGAAGACCTTACATGAGAAAAGAAAAGTCCCCTTTAACAAAAACTTATAGACATGACATTCAAAATCATAACAAAAAGCAATACATGGTAGTTCCTTATCAAAAATTTTAGGAGGATAACATTGGTATGGTTGGCCACCTCATTAGGATAACACACCTAATGGATATACTAAGGTTCCACTACCCTATAGTGAACACAAATGATTGGGATAACTCAGCTAATGGATAGACTAAGGTTCCACTACCCCAGAGTGAGTATACATGATTCAGACAACTCACCTAGTGGACAAACTAAGGTTTCACTATCCTAGAATGAGCAACACATGTTACAAACAAATAGCCCCATTCAATAATGTGTTGGAATAGTTGAGCTTGATCCTTTTTTTTGTTTATTTTTCTTGGTCTTTCATAGGGTACGATCATGTACCTTTGTTATTGTTGCATACTTATGTGTCTTGAATTTCTACTTTAGTGTGAGTTTGTCATGGGGGAAACACTCACTAATGTGGGGAAAACTATAGTGTAGAAAAAAAATCCTTTTTCACACTTAATTTGGGAAAAAATGATATAAGATCAACCTAATAATGAATTTCTTTAGCCTTGTAATGTGTTGTACACATTCACACTAAGTCTAGGGCCCCTTTTAACAAAATGTACTTAAATTGTACCTTATTTAGGGTGTTGTAAAGTGTTTTATTACACTTCCACACTTATCTAGGGTTTCATTAATTAATTGTGGTTAAATGAGTTTAATTGGCCCCTTTAATTCAAATTTAAGCCTTATTAATGATGCTTTCCAAAGGATCTATCCTGACACCCAATAATGATATTGCATGACATTTAATTTGGAAATTTTGAGGTCCTAGAAAATGGTGGTAGGACCCATTCACCGTTAGTGGTGAATGGGTCATCTCCACATAGGACACCCCTTTCTTCACATTTTTGACATGGGATTTTTTATGTTATTTCATCCCCCTAAAGCAAGGTCCTAGAAAGTTTATCATTTTCCAAGTAATAGAAATTTATTGCCTTATATTTTTTAGCACTAGCTCCTCAGTATTCAATTTATGGCCTGAGGGTTGGATTTACATCCTTCTGTTGGACTAAACACCATGGTTAGTGTCACCACATTTGTTTGATTCCCTTATGTGTTAGGGTTAGGATATTCAACCGATGTATTGTTAGGTTTTCCATTTGGTACTCCCCCTCATCATCAATCACTACTTTCAAAAAAACTAAATCTTGTTCCTTGGATGATAAATTCAAATCACAGTTATTTAAATCTTTAAGCATATTATCGATTACTAATTCTTTATCAAAGTTTAATTTTTTATTTGATATGCCCCCATCTTTTTAGGGATCATTCACATCACCTCCTCGAGATTCTCCCCTCAATTTTTCTTTGGCCATAGATGCTAGATTTGGATTAGATTTACAATATCTTTTTTTTTTAACCCCTTCTTTACTTTTTAATATCGAACAATTCCTCCTCACATGTCCCTCTCTTTTATAGAGGAAACATGCATTAACACCACCCAAAATCTCAATGTTAAATTTTAATATGGATTTCTTTGTTTCTATTTCAACTTCTTCCATAATTTTGATGCCTAGATTGATAGATAATGAAACCCTAGCATTAATGTGTAGGAGTGCATTTTTGGTGTCTTCAATCCTAAGCACCCTTCCATAGGGAGGAAAAATCTGCAAGATGAAAGACCATAATAGTAGAGGGAATTTTTTTAGTTTTATCCATCTTGAATATGATAGAGCAAGTACCTCTTCACTGAGTAGGTTTGCGGACCATGAGATAGCACTAAAGGCTTAATTACCCACAAACCAATATTCTTTATTTTTTACATTTTCTTTCATTTGTTTATTTCTAAATAAAATTAAAAAAATCCCTTTTGGACCATTCTAAATAATCAATTATAAATTACCAATTTTTTATTCCACACATTAGCCACCTAGTGGTCAAAGTATTTCCTCACCTGAGTTTCAAAACAATATAATGTAGCAAAAAAAAATCCATTTTTTTAATCTACATTCTTCTTTATCTAGGGTTGAAGCCATGATTTCATTTGGAATGGATATAGATTTCTTATGGGTTTGGGTAGGGAACTTACCATTTTCATAGTCAGAACATGGGGATTTAGAATTGATTCCATCTTTGACATTAATAAGACAAGATTCCTTTGGGATGTCACACTTTTTGGAATCTATTACTATATCTTTGAAAGACCAATTATTGTTGCGCTCTGCTTTGAATGAATTTCAAACCCCATTAGTTGCCCCTACATCTAATAGATCACTTGAATGATGGACCCTATCATCCATTGATTATCCCATACCAGAGCACTAAGCACTGAATGTAGAAGAAAGGGATTAATAGTGGAGAGAAGAATGCGTAAACTAGAGAACATGAATCAAGGAGTAAATAGGCATGCAAGAAATAAAAATAATGATAACAAAAATACTTCTACTACATGAAAAGACCAAGGCACTATGAGGCATAAAAGGGGTAGAAATACAAACCCTTGATGGAATTACATTTTTCTCAAGGAACCCTATCTATACACCACCATCAATGATCCTATCCTCCAATTTGAGAGATTTTAGACAAAAACATGTAATGTTTTATATGCATTTACTTGATATTATGTAACTATGTTGAAAAAGGTGAAATCGGTACAATCATTTTATTTTGTGGTTTTATTCCTATGTAATTTTGGTGTAATGTATATATGTAATCCTTTTACTATTTCAATACTATTTAAATCAAGAATCAAATATTTCAAGGAAATAATGTATTGATAATATGGCTTTTAGAATTTGACCACGTAGAGATAAAAATATAAATTGTATGAAAGACAACTAGGAAGAAAATTTTCACATGAATTTCATCAACTTAGATGATTTTATAAAGGATTTATTGAGGATTATATAATATATATAAATAATAAACTCTAAATATTGATCATGTATCATAAGAAAATATGGATATTTTGGTATGGATATGTTAGTGTAGTATTAAGTTTTAACTTATGATAATTATCTAGGTGTTTTTTTCTTGTATTGAGTAGTTTTACACTTGTTTCATTTATCATGCCTTTAAAAGGTTGTACACTATGTATTTTATCTCATCTCAATTTATTCATTCACTCTTCATTAAATCAAATGTTGCTTCTCTCAAATTGTGAAGATTTTTATTGTAGATTATGATCTTGGGCTTGGTGGTCTCCACCAACATGGTATCAAAGCCAACCATTCTACCCTCCTTCCCTTGAGATTTTTCATTAGATTTTTTTGAGATTCGATGCAGATGGCCTAGATGGTTGGGATGGTCCCACAATGGTGACTTTACCACCGTGTGTGGTGACTCCACAATCAACTTTGGCTCTTTTCATGCTAGCAATAGTGACCACCTCATTGAGGGTCATGACAACATGCTCATAAACATGGTTGACATTACCAAACTTAGTTTTCCCCTTATTATTTCCTTGGTTATGATCCAACATTTGATTCATGTATATTTTTAAGTCCCGATTTCCAGCTGGTTGCTCAAAATTTATGATTTTGTCATCAATGAGTTCTTGGATTAGGTTTTTCAACCTAATACAACTATTAGTGTTGTGTCCCTTCATCTTGTGGAAATTGCAGAGATGATTCTCGTTGTACCACGATGGTTTTACTTAGGGTTCCTAATAGTTCTCATAAGTTGGGATCTTGATGAGATTTCTGTTTATCAGTTTCAACATGACGACATACATGGGTTACCCAAGGGTGATGTACTTTTGTTTCGGGGGGTATTTGCTGTGTGGGGGTGGTCCCCTTTGATTATTCAAGTTGTTGATTTGATTGTTGGTTGGTTGTTGTTGTGATACTGCATTAGTTTACGTATTATTTCAATTCTTGTTTTGCACTTGTTGGTACATTTGAGTGTTATATTTTAGAGCACTAATTACAACCTTGGCATCCACCACACCATCATTCATGGTTTTTTTTCTTCTCGTCCATGTGTGAGGTTTCTCATTATAACTGGTGGAGGGATGACTTTCTTGATGTTCTAGATACATAGGTGCTCCCCCTTAAGCAATAAGGACTCGTTCGATGCTGAGTGCCTTAGGGATCAGTTCATCGTATGTGTTGATACACTACACCTTGAGATGAAATGCCAAGGTTTTGTCAAGGTTAGCAATGATGGTGTAAAATTGTTGAACATTATTTAGGCATGGCCCATTTGTTCCTGTTAGCCTTGGATCGCCAACATTGCAAGAAGGAACTAAATGATATCCCCTTAGATTGTTTAAGAGCTAATAGTTCCTCTAAACTGACAACCATACCGATGTTGAAGGTGTAATTTTTTATGAATGCATCTATGATCTCTTGAAACTTTTTTATGCCAGGAGGAAGGCAAGAGAACCACTCCATGGCTTAGCTAGCCAAACTTCAAGGAAATAGCCAGATCATATATGTATCGTCATATGCGACTTCCATGCAATGTACTTGGAACTCCTTGATGTGATTTTTGAGGTTTCCTATCCCAAGGTACTTGTAAAATTTAGGGCTTTTAAACCCCTTGGGGAATGGTACCATTGCAAGGCTCCTATCAAACAGATAGGGACACAAGTTGATGGGTGTCTTTGTTGTTTTCCTTGATTGGAGATTGAGTACTTGTTGCAATGGAAACTTGATCTATGTTGTCAAATCGTGTTCTGGATCAGGGGGTGGAGTGAATTTGTTTTGAAGTGATTGAGGTTTTTGAGTGATAGGTGGAGTGTTGGGTGTGTTGGTAGGAGTTTGGTGTAAGCTTTACTGATATGCCTTCCTTTGCTCCTGTCCCAATAACAACTTTTTGTTGGTCTTGTTGTTGCACCAAGAACACTTGTTGTTGGTCTTCCTATTGTTGTTCCAACAATGCTTGTTGTAGATATTGTTGTTGTTGTGCTGACAATGCTTGTTGTTGCTACTTCTTACTATGCTTGATACTAATGTAAGGCCTACTAGTATGCTTATTGTTGGGATGCTTGTAGTTGTGCCTAGTATTGAGCTTGCACATGCGCTTGCTATGCTTAGTATTGGGCTTGAGATTGTGCTTGTGCTTGAGCCTAAGCTTGCACTTTTTTGGCATCTTGCGCAATTTGTGTGGCTTGAGCGGCTTGAGTAGCTTGAGTGGCTTGAGCAGCTTGAGCTACTTGCATAGCTTGGGAAACTTTGGTGGCTTTTTTTTGCTATATTAGGGCTTAGGCTTGAGAATCCTACTATGCTTGTTGTGCTTGTTGTGTAGCTTGAGCTGCTTGAGCTGCTTGCACTTGTTGAGTAGCTTGTTGTGCAGCTTACATATTTTAGGCTTGTTGCATGGCTTGAAATTGCTGATATGCCTTTTAATAGGCCTATTGTGCCACTTGTAATGTGATGTTGTATTGATTGGTCATATTTTTCCTTGGCAGAAGAGGTGGTGGTGGATTTGGAATAATTCTTATTGTCGTGATGATAGGTATGGTTGTGTTGGTGATTGGGGTTTGTGTGGTGGATTGTTCGATTGAGGTGTTTAGTGCTTGAGAGATCACATTTATGGATGGCGTTGTGATCACTTGTGTTGCTTGGATGGTTTCCACCTATTGTTGTGATATCAGTGGAAAAAGTGGAGGATTTGGTAAGATGTTCTTATTGATGATTGGGGGGTTGTTTTGCTTTTGATTGAGTGGTGGTAAAGGAGGGAGTCCTAAACTAAGGGGTGATGTGGATGTTAATGGTAATGGTGGAAATGGTGGGAAAAGGGGTGGTTTATTCCCTTGATCAAATGATGGTGATGAAGAGGGATCAAAGATTCCCCCTAGTCCAAATAACCCACCTCCTTCTTGTGAGGTCACGGGGAGAGAGGTTTGTGTGTCAAGAGGTGTAGCATGAAATGATGATGATGGGTCATTGGGATCTTGAAAGGTGAGCAGAAGATATGGTGTAACAAATTTTGGGGGATGGATTGACCCAATATGGTGTTTCTTTCCAAATCTTGATTATTCACAAGGGGGTGTGTTTCTAGTGCATTAAGAAATGCGCTTCCCTTGTTAAAAATAGGTTGAGTTGGGGCAATGGATGATGTGATTTTCGGTATGCTTTGAGTGATTATTTGAAATGGAGGTGTGGATGAGATTGGGAGTGTGGATGATATTGGGGCGATGATCCCAAGGGGTTGTTCCACAATAGTGCTTACATCATAATCGAAAGGGCATTTAGTCCCTTTTTTGGCTAATTCAAGCATGTATTGTGAGGGATTGAGTTTCATCACAACATTAACGATTTTGTGTGTTTTAGGATTTTGAACCATTTCAATGATTAAATATTGTGTCATCCCTAACACATTGTTGGTGGCGTCCTCCACTTGGACACCTTCTTCTTGATGGTCTTGTGAAAATGGAGGAAGATTGATCGTGAGATTGCTAGACCCAATTGGATTCATTTTGGTGGTGGTTTGAATCAAATAACTTGAAGTTGATGTTTCTTTGTTGGTTTCCATGCTCTTCTTGTGTTGAGATCTAGTTTGAACCATAAAATAGGGATCAATTTTCACGAATGTAAGAGATGAGCCTCTAATTCTTTAGATTGCTCTAATCTTTAGGAACAAAAAGAAATTCTAAGATATTGAGGATCAAAGGGATGATGACAGTGATAATGAATGATGGAGGATTGGTGCATGATTGAACTCTTAAGCAGCCTTGAGGGGGACACTAAACTTTAGGAATTTGGGTTTGATGCTTGATTTTGATTGGTTTTGGATAATAAACTCATACACTCAAAGAGGTTGCATGTTGTCCGAAACTAAACTTTTACACAAGATGATAGTTTAACTAAGTGTGCAAATAAGGATTCATCTACACACACCTAATCAAATAAGATGATTTGGATTTGTTTTGATTTTTGATTTCAAGAGGATTTACCCAAAGTTTAGCATAAAGGATTGTTTCAAGATTGACAAGAGTTTTTTGTGAGATGATATTGATTTATGTTTGAAAGATGGATGAAGTTTGGCTTTGATCCTATGTGTACCTAAAAAGACTCTTGTTTACAAGACCTTGGTTTTGAAAAACACACTTTACTCTAAACAAAATGTTCAAACATTTGAAAAATTGTTGGATTTTGACAATAATAAAATGAGTACAAGTTAGGATTGTTTCTTGAAGCTCTTCTATAGAAGTTGAAGACCAATCCCTATATAAACTCATATAGTGTTGAGAGATGCTTTTGGTGAGCTTTTGGACTAAGAGCTTTGAAATTAGGTTTCCAGATTTTGATCTTTTATGAAATAATTTGATGAGGCACATTTTTGGGATTCAATTATTCTTTATCTTTGCTTAGTGACTTACTTTTACCACAAACACTTCTTTATTAGGTTTTCAAACTATATGTCTAATGTCCTAACTTTTTATCATTCCACAAAGTGCTTTATGTGGAAATCAAGGAAAAAGTTTCCTATTGTTGACTTTAGTGAGCAAATGGAGATATTGATTCAAATTTTTAGAAACCTCTAAGGATAGAATCCCTAGGGAAAACAATAACACTCAAATTTTGTTAAAGATATTTTCTCCTCTAAAGGGTTTGAAATTTGATGTTCATGTTGAATGTTTGTTTTCCAAATGTTTAAGATCAAGCAAAGTGTTTTTGATTCCAAGAACATGCAAAAATCTATGGATATGAAATACAATATTTGTTGAGTTCCCACTTGGATAAATTCAGCTACACCTACTCTTAGTGGATGATTAGACGGTTTAATACACAGGCTCCCCCTTACAGTGCACTCACTTCTTAGGTTAGCCAAGCATCAATACCCATGAAGCTACAATGGAATAATTTTCATCTCTATTAAGAGCCATAAAAATGTGGGATGGCTTCAGAACGATCGTTCTTGTACCAACAAAAAGATCAAGGATTTTGGCCTTTCTAAACAAAGGTTCTAGTAGGGGCATTTCATCCATGGGGGATCATCCATGCAAAAAGAAACCATTGTTGCCCTTCTCATTGAAACAATCCTCGTGATACTTTCCTTTCCTCAAGTACCCACACTTATATACCAGTTGGAAGTCGCTTGGCTTTAGCATGTTCCTAGTTGGGTTGTTCCCTTGGGTGATTACTTTTTCTCACAAGGCAGGCCCTCTAAGATAACACAAAAATGAGCAAACACATATGATCAATCTATATTGAGAAAAAAAGAGAGAACACATGTGATATGCTCCACTCACACTTTCAAGATTTGTCAATTTTAAACCCAAATCAAAATGTGGAGGAAATATTTTTGAGAACTTAATATCAAAAAAAGGACTTTGATTCTCAAGATCGCTATGAGGTGTGAGAGAAGCACATACATCTTTTAGATGATAATACTTTGTGAAAAAGATTACAAAACACCAAATGCACATGTTCATTTTAAATTCCAAAAGCCAAGATTGAGTTCCTTTTTAAAGCACCAGGACGAAGTGTGAAGTTGTTTGTCAAATTCTTCAGTCCCAAAAAAAACTTTAGTAAGTTCCTAAGGTTCTTTTTAACCCTTTGTAGAAAAGCTAGGAGGTTTTGTAGTGTTCTTTTTAGAATCCAAAAAGACGTGAGTTGGCCTAAATTAAAAAATGAAAGCATAAAATGTAATGTCTAATCATTTAAAAACACTTTGTCAACTTCAAATTCAATGCTCATTTCTCTTTAACTCCATGATTCTTCAAAGATCGCTTCTTATCTTTCAATGTTGCAACTCCCTAGTGCAAACAAAATTACTCCTCCTTCCTATAAACATCACAAATAAGAGTTATGTCAATGTCAAGAAATAAAATAATAGTTAGCACTTGGTATTTAAATCAAATCAGATAACAAGGTTGTAATTATGATCAAACCTAACACGAAAGCACTTGTATTAGTTATTCAATGTGTGCAACAAAATTGAAGTAAATAGCATTAGAAATAAGTTTCAAGATTTGAGCACTCAAAAAAAAGAATAATGGCATTTGCTTCCCCTACCTGAGATGACCTATGCACCACAAAGAGCTTAAAAACAACCAAATCATATTTATGAGAAAGCCCAAGACTTCTATTTTAAAACAAACGGGTTTTCAAATTTTTGCCATAGGAATATTTAAGAGACAGTGCCAATAGATCTTTACAAATCACCCACCAATAATAGATGCTAAAATATTTTAATAACAAAGATTAGATCCTATGCAACTCACTAGAGATTAGATAGTAGGAAGCTTTAAAACCAAAGAAAACTGTAGACAGTATTGATATTAAAGTTTGAATGATAGATATTTCAATATGCACCACTTAATGTCAATAAATGGTGCAGAAATCAATTTAAAAAGAAGCTATAGAATGTATCAGAAGAAACATCTATAGGTGAGATACACGTGTAGACCTAGGATTGGTAAATGCACACTTTGTTTCCTCTTTAAATGGCCCACTAGGAATGTTTGAATTCATTGAATTGAATGAATGATACATCTTTACTGCCTCAGCTAATGCTTTTTTCAAATCACTAGTTTTTTTTTTTAATGGTCACAAGAAACATACATCTGTGATAAATGTGTAGGCCTAGGATTGGTAAATTCATGTTTTTCTTCCTCTTGAATAGCCCATAGGGAATATTTTAATTCTTGAATGGTGTGTCTTGATCAGTAAATGAAGAAGAATGATTTTAAAGGAAACATCTAATTTAATGCAATGAAATGAAATCCCAAACGTGGTGTTCTACGTATGCTCCATCAAAGATATCCTTCCACCCAGTATAGAAAAAGATAGAAGTTATATATTAAGGGAAAATAATGTTATGTACATATAATCTATCAGGTGATAACAAAAATAAAAGGGTGACATTCTTGGTGGGTTCAACATGCAACAGTGAGGGGAAATGATTTTTTTTTTTTTAAATTTCCAGCAAATGCATTTGTTAGGTCTAAAAGTCACACCCATAGTTATCAGTTATTTCCCTTCAACTAGAAATCTTTAGGAAATAAGCATTATGCATATAAGAAAGTAATGTAAACAAGGATTGTGCTCAAGTGTATTTAAACATGCATTGTCAAACAAAGATGATTGGCTATTAGGTTACAATTTTTGGCCAAACTTGACATTAAAATCAGGATTTTTCACAAGACATTCACTTTCTTACACCTATAGCAGCTAAACCATTAAGGTTTTGGAGATGAATCAAACTAGTTATTTGTTAGATATTTTGTGTATATTCTAATTATATTTTTTTTAAAAAATTAAAAAATAAATTGTGAATCATTTTATGTAATTTTTAATAACTGATTTTTTCTACTAATCAGCATTTTTAAAAAGTGATGTTCACTTCGGCGCACATAACCTTTTTTATAGATAGGATACAATTTTGATTTTTAAAATGCAATTTTTTCACACCAATATCTAGGAGATGAATATTTTTTCATAATTTTTTGTTACATATTTTTTTTTTAATTAATTTTCCAAGTCAGCGTAATTATAATTTGGATAGAGGTGTACTTCGACATGCATAAATTTTTTTGTATTCATTTGAATTAACTTATTTTATTTTTTTTGGAATAAGGACATCAATACCTAGGGCACATGTATTGTTTAGAAAATTTTTTCTCTATTTTCCTATTTTTTTGTATGTGTGAAATAAAGAACTTGATGTTCATTGAAAATCCTACATTCACAATAAATAAGAAATAAATATAATAATCAAATTAAAACATATTTAAAATTATACTTTTTAGGAAGCTTATAATAAGGGCTATAGGCTTACAAAGCATAAATTTTAAATGAATTCATTTGATCACTCAAAAGGTAAATCAAAAGTGGTTTTTTATCAGCATTTTGATAGGTGTAGAGGATACTCGATTATAGTATGGTTTAAATCTAACAAGGTTCTATCCAAGGGGTTTTGATCAATCCCTCTTTAATTAAAATCATTTAAATGGAACCTTTAAAGTCATAAATCATTGTATTTTCTAAAAATATGTGATTTTAGGCAAAAATCAGGATGTCCCAAAAAGTGTAACCCATTATTGTGGCAGCACAAATAGCCATAGTGGAAATAGGCCTTGAGTTCAATGTCTTGCTAGAATACAAGATTCATTGACTTCGGGGAGTGATGGATGGGAAAGCTGATGGGTGAAGTCTAACTGGAAGCAGACTGAAGGATTAGCTGGATCATTTAGACAATCAGTAGGAAAATGGGCTAGAGATCCTAAGGAAAAAATAAATTCAGACACACACAGATGCCAGGCATTATGCAATTTCAACAAAGATTCTAGAATTTAACAAAAAAATGTAGGACTTTAGTACTGCAATATTCTATCAAGTTTGAACAAGATATAGAATGTGGTGGCAGGTATATAAAGCTTCTTAGTGGCTATGTAAACCAAAAGAAGTTGTGTAAAGACACTCCATATAGTGTAATGTTTGGTCGTGACATTTGTGGTACACAAACAAAGAAGCTTCATGCAATAGTGTCGTTTAAAAGTCAAAATTAACCAATCAAGATAGAGCTCACCTGCGAGATAGATAAACTTACACATGTCTACACTTTTATTATAAGACTGGATGCAAATTAGAGGAATATGAATTCACTATCTTTGGCTTTGGTGAGTGGCTTTGGTGGATGGAATAAATAGTGATTTGCTTGGTGCAAGGACCCACACAACACACAAAACTGACTCCCCTTATCAAAACACCATTTACAATGCACAAGCTTTCATCTTTCCACAAAATGCAACGGTATAATGGGTTTTGTCAAAATTAGCTTTGTTAACAAAAATTGCTTTCAACTTTGCAAGTTTACAAACAATGAAATGGATGTGCTTCAAATTCTCTTAAACTTCAGAGATTTACAGAGGTTCATATCTTAAAAGATGTCATCTATATACAAAAAATGGGGAAAAAAGCATTCTTATGCCCGTCGAATAAAACTATTCTCAAAAATATAATTGATTGAATCACATTCTACCTATTGAATAATAACTATTCTTCACCATACTAAATGATAATATTTCATGCTATTAACTAAGGTGAGTTAAAAAAAGAATCCCAACCTTTTTTAAAAAATTTAGAGATGTTAAACCAATATACCCTACATAGAAATTCATCATTCAAAAACTGTTGCAACTTGATGTCAAGATCTGAAAAAACTAGAGAAAGAAATAAGAGGAGGCATCTAAAATAAACCACCTCTTCTGACAGCATGTATGAAAAGTTATTATATTAACATCTAAGACCAAATATTTCAAGGTTACCAATGAAGGAAATATGGTGCAGGGTATTGAAAGACACATGGCAACTTATGTCGTGAGATACACTCAATGATAATGAGGTTTAAGCAACCAACGTCTACCAAAGATGCCAAATATAATGGATATCACGTTTAAAAATAAAAGACTTCAAGTAAAAACTAAATAATACACAGAGCTTGCATGCTTGGAGAAAGCTCTATCAAAGCATTTCCCTCCTTCTAGCGCCATGTGTAAGCACCAAAATCTAAAAAATAGCTAAAACTTCCACTCATGTTAGCATGGGTTAGTTCAAACTATGCAAATACAATAGTGCTCCTGTGAAATACTCAACATGCTTCATAATGCAAACAAAATAACAAAATAAACTAATTGAGAGCATAAAAAGGCATGATGTATACCTATTCCATAGTGGATTGGTGCCACTTTGATGTGAAAAGTATCTCTTTCCCAACCCTTTGAGAAGCTAAAAGATGAAGATGCTATGAAAATGTTGTGAATTCAAATGGCAATAATGTATTTGTGCATAAGATTGTGGATTCAAAATGCATAACTTGTGGATCCAAAATGAGAAGAAAAGCCTCTTATTTATAGATAAGATTGACATAAGAAGAGGCAAAATGAAGGAATGTGGGACAAATCTTCAACCAATAGCCGAATGCCACATGTCAAGATGTGAGAGGATGAAGGTTGAGCACATTTTGATGAATGTGCTGGTAAATCATATTAGGTGGATTTTCAAATTTGTGAAATTACAAGTTTGAGGGGGATGAAAAGTGCCTTAAATGCCACTTGGCTCAATGCACAAGGACATGTAAGAGGCAAATTCCATGTTAGAAGGACACATCCCTTTTGGAGGGTTTTCAAATTTGGAAGAATATTCCCTTTTTTCAAATAATGGGTTACAGTTTTTGGCCAAACTTGACATTAAAATTAGGATTTTTCACCAGACATTCACTTTCTTACACCTATAGCAGCTAAACCATTAAGATTTTGAAGATTAATCAAACTAGTTATTTGTTAGATATTTTGTGTAGATTCTAATTATATTTTTTTAAAAAAATTCAAAAATAAACTGTGAATCATTTTATGTAATTTTTAATAACTTATTTTTTCTACTAATTAGCATTTTAAAAAAGTGATGTTTAGTTCGTCCCACATAACTTTTTTTATAGATAGGATACAATTCTGATTTTTAAAATACAAAATTTTCACACCAATATCTAGGGGATGGATATTTTTTCATAATATTTTGTTACATATTTTTTTTTTAATTAGTTTTCCAAGTGAGCATAATTATAATTTGGACAGAGGTGTACTTCGGCACACATTACTTTTTTTGTATTCATTTGAATTAACTTATTCTTTTTTTGTTGGAATAAGGACATCAATACCTAGGGCACATGTATTTTTTTGAATTTTTTTTCTCTATTTTTTTGTTTTTTCATATGTGTGAAATAAAGAACTTGATGTTCATTGAAAATCCTACACTCACAAGAAATAAAAAATAAATATAATAATCAAATTAAACATATTTAAAATTATACTTTTTAGGAAGCTTATAATAAGGGCTATAGGCTTACAAAACATAAATTTTAAATGAATTCATTTGATTACCCAAAAGGTAAATCAAAAGTGGTTTTTTATCAACATTTTGATAGGTGTAGAGGAGACTCGATTATAGGTATGGTTTAAATCTAACAAGGTTCTATCCAAGGGGGTTTGATCTAAGGGGGTTTGATCAATCCCTCTTTAATTAAAATAATTTAAATGGAACCTTTAAAGTCATAAATCATTGTATTTTCTTAAAATATGTGATTTTAGGCAAAAATCAAGATGTCCCAAAAAGTGTAACCTATTATTGTGGCAGGACTCGTCCTTGAGGGAAATTAGAAGAATTAATAAATCAAAATAAATGATTTATTGTGCAAGTTGTAAAATCTAGAGAATTAGAGGATTGAGATTAGCATTAATCACGATTTGATTAATTTTAGTGAAGTTTAGTTTATTGTGACATTCAACTTAAATATTTGGATTTATTTAAATTAAATGAAAATATAAAGAACATTAGAGATTTAATTAAATAAATTTGATCTATTCAATTAAATGGAGAAATTTAGAAGATTAATTAAATAAAATTGATTTATTTAATTAAAGAGATGACTTTAGAAGATTAATTAAACAAAATTGACTTATTTAATTAAAGAGATGACTTTAGAAGATTAATTAAATAAAATTGATTTATTTAATTAATAAGAGAACATGATGATTTAATTAAATAAAGATTAGTTTGTTCAATTAAAAGAGGAATTCAATGAATTTAATCAAATAAGGATGATTTAATTGATGTACTTAGCAAAGATGATGATTAAAGAAGAACTAGTGTTAGTAGGTTAGAATCGAGCATGCATTATTAATCAGGATAATTTACGTGTCTACATCTACAAAACAACAACATTAGGAACCCCATCTTGCAACACGAATTCATTAGTTGTCCAAAAATCCTCTTATGCAACTTCTAGAAATCAAATTCAAGGGTAGATATATGCCCCCTTGATTCTACTTGCTTTATGGAGGTGGAATCAAGGTAGGAATCTATTCGCATCGAATTAGGGTGAATCATATTGTAGGAAAATTCCAACTACCATGCCACATAATGATAGATGATTGAAGATATCAGGAGTGGAACTATGATTTCAATGCATCAAACAATGTCAAAAATGGAGCTCACTAGGCCCTGTTATGTTGATTTAGATAAAAAGCATAATCTTATTAGCTATGAGATAGTAAAAACCCTAGTTTTATACATAAGAGCTAAAAGTGAAGTAAATTGTCACTTACTTTTCCATTTTACCATCTTGTAGCTTGAGGTGATGAGAGAATAGTGAAATATGCCGAGTAGATGAGACTATGGCGAGCGTCAGCATGAGGTGAGCTGATTGTGCTAGCTTCACTTTGTTTCTATGCAATAATTTGATGAGTTTTATGCCTTGCTACGTCAATTTAGGATCCTAGAAAGAAAGTTCGTAAAGTGTCCCCTTTTTTGGCAAAGCTTCCCATTTGTTCAAAAAATTTCCCTTTTGTTCGCAAAGTGTCTCATTTCTTTGTGAAGTGTCCCAAAAGGGTTTCAAAGTGTCTAGGGCCTTTAAGCAAGCACACTAGATGAAATTTAGTACACATTTATGATGAATAATGTAGAAATTAAATATTTTAGATTTCTTATAGAGTATATTTTTTCTTTATTGATACGTAATGACCCATTCGCATCAGCATCTAGGTGGTAAACAACTTAGCTTTCTTAGGGAAAAAGTACTTGTAGGCTATTGGGATATACTAGGCATACCTCATGCCCCTCATGAGGTTCCATTATGCGATGTTGATGGCTCTAGTCGAGCGCTAGGATTTAGACACTTGTACATTCCACCTTCGTACTCATGAGATGATCACTCTAAAAAATGTCCATTATATCCTTTGAGTTCCCATTCAGGGAGAGTGGGTACCCTTCTGGAGAGATTGTACATTTTATGAGTAGAAGGATGAAATGTAGTATTGCCTAGATGGGCCAGTGCGTGATGAGTAGGTGAGGGAACAAATCAATCTTGTGATGTTGCTATATTCATGAACCTCAATGGCAAGAGAGATTATGATGCACATAGTTGCACTAGTACTCATCCCAAATGGGCATGTAGCGCACGTAGAGGGAGGACGAGAACACCTGATATGTAAGATCAAAGAACACAAGACAATATATGCCTAAGACGTATCCTAGCACATTTATACAATGATCTTGGATGGTTCATGTTTCAGGAGGTGGACAACATGGTACACTATACACTTCTACAGGTTTGGTAGCTTGAGCATATCACGTGTACTAGGCCTATCAACTTCCCATGTCTGATAATAGTGGGGTATCCTCGGGCCTTTAGCTATCCTCTAGGATGGTCGTGGCAGTACAAAGATTTTCACTTTTTGAGAGTGATATTTGACTAACTAGAGGAGGACAAGATCCAGTGGAGACCCTATCAACTTACACTTTAGTGGCTAGATCACACGAGGCAGTTGAGGATATTGCAACTAGATAGATTTTTAGTTGGCTAACATGACTATGTAGTACATCCCTTCTACTATTATCAAGTCATGTGGGAGTTTGGGTAGATCTAGACACCACCTAGGGCATGACCCTTTTTTAAGAGATTAGTGCAGAGTTCCCAGAGACTAGGTGATACAATATGGCTCTTTGTAGACAATGTTGTCGAGAGTGACTTTGAGTGATTAGATCATGATGAGCTTCCAGTCTCTGACACAGATGACATTAGTGCCACAGATGATTATGTAGAGTGGTGGAAAGTATCACAACCAACTCATGTATTTCTGATTAATGAGCCTATAGGAGATGCAGGACCATTTCTAGATGAGGGAGATGATATAGAGGAGAGGGTCGAGGAGACATGATACAAGGCTATGGAAATATGTATAGATGTCATTGATGAGGAGTATAATGAGGATGAAGATCCTAATTATTATGGCTAGGATGGAGGGGAGGAGGATGAGGATGAGGATGAGGAGCCATTCATGAGTGAGGGTGATGAGGTAGCAACTGGGGATCAACACTAGTGGGGAGAACCCTCGCCCATTTGTATGACTAGATCATGAGTAATAGCCATAGAAGGCATCAACACCCATGGTCATGGAGGAGCTAGCACATTTTCCATGCCCTCTACACAGGATGAGGTTGATGTTTCTCAGCTTGCTAGAGATATAGGTGATGATATTTTATTTATGCATGTAATTTGTCTTTATGTTTATTGTTATATATATATCTCATGATGTGTACTGATTGTTTATTGTTTCTACCTTGTAGGAGTTGGGATTGAATATCAAGACCTCTATCAACAGGTAGCTATAGAGATAGTCTCAGTATCTATTGATGAGGAGGAAACAAACTCAAACTATGTGGCCCCACCCATTGTGGATCAGGACCTAGAGTCACTCAGGTCATTTGCGAGATTGCAGACAACATATGAGAGTTTGACGAGGTGAGTCTACCAAGTTGATGTTGCAGCAAAGGAACAATCATCTTGCACCCTAATAGAGTTAAATATACTAGAGTCAAAGGTAGCTAGGCTACAAGTGGGGAGAGATTAGATAGCAAGAACACATTGGGAGGCCTTAGGACAGATACAGGGTTTGGAGTTTTCTCTCGGACTCATCAGGTAATGATCATGATTGTGTAACATTGTCTCCTAACATACCACTACTGGAGTAGCATGAGTACCAAATACAAAGGGGTCTAGCAACCACAAACCTTAGTGATATTGTATATATTGATGACATGTACATGAAACTTTTGATCTATATATCTATATATATATGAGCATGTGATGTTTTCTTGTTTGTATGTGTGGAATGTTAAATGGAAATTTGATCAATTAAATTACTTAATTAATGTCTTCATGATTTAACATATCTTATGTGATCTAATTAAAACGTATTACAATTTCTCTTAGATGCAACATTGTGATTAAATATGTTATGTTAGATTAAATGCACCTATGATCTAACTAAAGAACATTAAATGCATATAAGGATCTAATCTAACATACCATAGAGGATTAATTTGAATAGTATGACACCTAAAGTAATTATAAAAATAAATCAAATAACCACTTTAGTGCTCAAGACGTACACATAACTAGTTGTGAAGAATGAAGTAATGTGAAAGCATATAGGATATAATCCTATAGCTCTATCAACACTACTCTATCATTCATACTATTCAACGGACTTAGACATAATACCGGCATAGATGCGTGACATTGGTTAGTTCTTTAAGAGGTGTTCCATCTAGTTCTATTAATATGTATGCACCGAACCCAACCTTTTTGTCAATTATGTATTGTCCTAACCAATTAGGACTAAATTTTTCTCTTTCATTGGGATGAACATTAGTGTTACATTGATTTTTAGATAGGACTAAATCACCTGTATTGAATGTGTGAGGGATGAAATTAAGATTGTAATATCAGTGTTTCCTTTTTCCATAAGCTTAAAGATGTTCAAGAGCATTGATGCACTGTTCATCAAGCATTTCAAGCTGACGTAATCTTTTCTCTTTATAGTTTATATCCTCAATAAGTCCCTAAAGAGTTGTTCGTAACATAGGAATCTCTAACTCCAAGGGCATTATTGCCTCACTGCCATATACAAGATTGTAAGGTGTAGTCCCTATAGAAGATTTAGTAGTAGTGTGATAATCCCATAGCACATAGTGTAATTGTGTATGGGTATGTGCAGGATCATGATGGGTATGTGGCTGATGACTATTTTTTTACCTAAAATTGATGAAACAAAAAAAAGGTTTTTAAAGGAGATTCTCAGCTTTCCACCGATATAAATTATGCTTTACTATGAATTTAATAAGTAATTATTATTCATTTTCTATTCAAATTACAACGAAAGTCCTGATTGATGGGTTGATTGAAAAACATCTATAGCTTTCAAAAGGTATCACATTTTTAATCCAAAAAATGCATCACATTCTATACTTCACATACTATAGGATTAAAAAAATAAAAAATGAATTTCATGAAGTTTTGACCAAGTTAAGGTGGTCAGACATACGAGCTTTAATATTTTAAAAAGTTGTAATAAAAAATCATAATTAATTATTTACTTAGAAAAAATTATTAAAAAATATGCATCACATCAAGGCATGAGTCCTCTACTTATATCTTAAATCTTATAAAAAATATTATCATTTTATTGTGGTTAGGGTGGTCGACAAACACCTACTTCTTATTTTTTCCCTGAAATTAAACTACCACTGCATTGAAATTTCAAATTTTCACCAAATAGTTTTTTTTTTTTAAATAAACCTAGTAGCTTAGAAACTACATTCAATTTTCTATAGATTATATTCTTACATATTTTTGAAATAATATAGATAACTTATTCAAAATTTTCAATCAAGTTGCCTAACTCTGATTTTTCTAAATTTTTTGCCACTTAAGGGCTTGTTTTTTCCATGATGATCCTGCACATACCCGTATGCCAATCTTTATGATGTTTTTTAATAGTTTTCCTTAGGATTTTTTTGATATCCTTATTAGTTGATTCAGCTTAACCATTAGATTGTGGGTAATAAGGTGCCTAAAAGCAATGTTATATATTAAAGGTCTTTAAGAACTTTTTCACATCGTTATTATTAGATGGCGTACCATTATTAGAGACTAATGCTGAAGGAAGGCCAAAGCTAACAATAATGTGTTCCAATATGAAATGACGTATTACATCAGTTGTTGTGGATCAAAGGGGAATAGCCTCTACCCATTTTGTGAAGTAATCAATTGTAGTAATAATAAATGTATGCTTAATAGAAGAAGGATGTGATATTTTTCTGATAATGTCTAATCCCCAAATTGGAAAGGGCCATATTGGAACTTGAGCATGAATTTCACAAGGTGTATGGGTTAAGTTGCTATGCTCCTAACATTTGTGGCATTTTCTAATGTAATCAAAGCAATCTTGTTCCCTATTTCTCTAATAGTATCCAATGTGGATGAGTTTTTGAACCAATTTTTTTTCTCCAAAATGACCACCACAAGCACCTACATGGGCTTGCTCAAGGGCTATGGGTATCTAATATTTTTTAAGGCATTTGAGTAAGATACCATGGAATGATCTCCAATACAATACATCAGTGAGAATGATATACTTACATGCAAGCTTGTGCAAACGGGCATAAATTTTCTTGGTTTTCGGCTAAGGAAAGGTCCCATTTTTCAAATAACTAAATATTGCATCATACCATTCACTGGATTCTTCCTTAATAGTTGTTACCATGTCTTCCAATTTATCGTCGATCAAAGGTTTCATGATGGGATGAAGGGTGAATGTGAAATATTTTGAAGGATCTTGAGGTTATATAAGAGAATCGACACTCACCATTGCATCTACATGTCGATTATCCTTTCATAGGATGTTATCAGTGGTAAATGACTCAAAATTTTGTAACTAATTCATTGTGAGATCCTTGTATTTTGATAAATTTTCATGTTTTTCTTGATATGTTCCATTTTTTTCTTTGATTACCAATTGTGAATCACCAAATATCTTAATATCTTTAACAGCCATGATTAAAGCAACATGTAATCCAACAATTAATGCATCATATTCAACTGTGTAATTTGTACATAGAAAAATTAATTGATATGACAAGGGAATAGGATTTCTTGTACATGCGATTAGTATAACCCTAGCACCAAAGCTAGTACACTTGGATCCATCAATATACAATTCCCATGTATTAGGTTCAATTGTCAACACATTATCGTCAGGGAAAGAGGGGGTGCTAGGTAATGCCAAAGGAGAAGGAGTGTTAGCTAAGTGGTGGGTCAAGGCTTGACCTTTGATTGCTTTTTTTGAAAAAAACTTAAGGTCAAACTCAGTCAACATCACCCATTTGGCTAGATATCTTGATAAGTCTATTTTATTAAAAAGATGTTTGAGAAGATAAAATTTTGTCATTACTTGTATTTTCACATTTATTAAATAATGTCACAACTTACTAGTAGTGAATACACGATCCAAAAATTATTTTTTGATTGGTGTGTATCGCTTTTCATAATCTATCAGAGTTCAAGTAATGTAATAAATAAGATTTTCTTTATTGTTTTCGTCTCGTTGATCCAACAATACTGCAAGATCATGGGTTGATGCAACTATATAAAGGATGAATGATTTGCTTGGCATAGTGGGTTGAAGAATAGGTAGAGTTGCAAGGTATTCCTTTAAACTCTCAAAGGCCTGTTTACAATCTTCATTCCAATCAAAATGCACATCCTTTTTGAGGAGATGCGTGAAAGGTAATGTTTGATTGGCTAAGGATACGGCGAAATGGCAGATGGCTTGAATTTTTCCTTATATTGTGTGCAATTGAGAAATGTTTCTAGAAGGTGGCATGTTGATTATAGCATCAATTTTCTTTGTGTGAACCTTGATGCCTCTATGAGACATGATAAACCCTAAAAATTTTCCACTATCTATACCAAAGAAACTTTTTTGGATTTATTCTCATGTTGTATTTGCACATCCGTTCAAAGATTTTTTAAAGGACATTCATGTTGTCTTGTCTGGTTAATGATTTTGCTAAGATGTCATCAACATAATCTTCCAATATTTTATGTATGTAATTGTGAGATATCAATGTCATGGCTCATTGATAGGTTATGCCTGCATTTTTTAATCCAAAGGGCATCATAACGCAACAAAATGTCCCCCAAAGGGTTTAAATGTTGTTTGATATTGATCTTTTGGGTTGATGAAGATTTGATTATATCTAGAAAATCCATCCATGAATGACAACAAAGCATGTCGCATAGTTGAACCCACTATCATCTCAATATTAGGAAGGGGAAAATCATCTTTTAAAGAGGCTTTATTCAAGTCATGAAAATTTATACACATCCTAATACAATTGTTACGTTTTGCAACTACAAAAATGTTTGAGATCCAAGGAGAATAATCAATAGGCCGAATGATACCTGCGTCAAGGAGTTTTTCAAATTCTCCTTTAACAAGTAAATCTATTTTAGGATTCATCTTTTGTATCTTTTGTCGAACAGGCTTAGCATTTTCAATAAGGATAATATTATGTGTGAAAATATTTGGGTCTATTCCTCGCATATCTGAGTATTTCCAAGCAAAATTTTTGGGAAAGTCATAGATCAAGATTGTAGTGTCTTCTTATTCTTCATCATCGATATAAGTATGTGCAGGATCATGATGGGCCAAAAAGTGGTAATATGGTGGGTATATGGCTGACAACTATTTTTTTGCCCAAAATTGATGAAATGAAAAGGGTTTTTAAAGGAGATTCTCAGCTTTCCACCGATATAAATTATGCTTTACTTTGAATTTAATAAGTAATTATTATTCATTTTCTATTCAAATTATGACTAAATTCCTAATTGATAGGTTGATTGAAAACACCTATAGCTTTCAAACGGTATCACATTTTTTGAGTCAAAAACATGCGTCACATTCTATGCTTCACATAGTATAGGATTAAAAAAAGAAAATTTGAATTTCAAGAAGTTTTGACCAAGTTAAGGTGGTTAGACATATGAGTTTTTTATATTTTAAAAAAAAATTAATAAAAAATTCATAATTAATTATCTAATTGGAAAAAAATTACAAAAAAATATGCATCACATCGAGGCATAAGTCCTCTACTTATATCTAAAATCTTAGAAAAAATATTATCATTTTATTGTGGTTAGGGTGGTCAGACAAACACCTACTTAGTTTTTCCCTGAAATTTAAGTACCACTGCATTGAAATTTCAAATTTTCACCAAATAGTTTTTTTTTTTTTAAACAAACCTAGTAGTTTAGAAACTACATTCAATTTGCTACAAATTCTATTCTTATATATTTTTGAAATAATATAGATAACTTATTTAAATTTTTACGTCAAGTTGCCTAACTTTGTTTTTTCTGAATTTTTTGCCACTTAAGGGCCTATTTTTTCCATGATGATCTTGCACATACCCATACACTTCCCTATCTTAATGATTTGTTTTTATCATCTATATCCATTGGTATACTAATTTTATCTCCCAAGGGAAGCTTGTTTAACATAGGAAATTCAGGGTCATAGTGGTCCATTCCTGTGTTTTGCTCATTACTTTTTCCTACCACATCTTTTTGTTTGGTACTGATCATATCACATGTAACCTTTTTCTTTGGAGGATTAAGAGATGAGTCATCATAAACTCCCAACATATTCTTTAAAACTTCATTACTTGCAAAATACTCCCATGATGGTAGGGAAGTCAGGTCAAGTAATTTAGGATATTTGATAATAATATTGGTTTAGAGTTTTCACATGATAGTGTTGATCTTTAATGATGGTCTCTTGTATTCTTTTTTTGTCTTAGAAAAATGATAGCCCAAACCAGTATTTCTCTCTTATGTGCTAGGTTGTATAGGAACACAAATTCCTTGTTCATTCTTCCCACATCCTTTATCACTATATCCCAATTGTTTCACAAGTTCATAGCCTCTCCCATAAATTTGTTCCATTCCTTTCAGTTTTGGAGGCTATGTAATCTATCTCATCAAAATTAGTTGTGTAACTTGTAGTTTCTTCCAAAGGGGATGTGATGAATACTTGTGGAGGTTCTCATGAATTTTGAGTGGACATAACCAATTTTTATTTTTTTCTTTTCATCCTCTTTTTTTTTTTATTATATACTCTCCCATAAACGAAGGTGTGAATTCCAATAGTCTCAAATCATCACCGAATAATTAGGACACTGGTCTGGTTCTATTCAGTTTAGTCTAGGATATCTTTTTGCATCTATGTTGAAATCTCCAACATTTTGTGTAATGTGTTCACCCGACTCTATCTCCAATGTAAGCCAACTAGTGGATATGTAGATCCAGTGTATATATATGTGTAGAAACATATAAAAATATAGTGAAATGATGTGTGATGTTTGATAGCAATCTATTGGTATTATCTTGTGAACTAATATATGTACTATAGTAGACTAGTGTAGTGTTTGTACAAAGGAAATTTGTGCTTCAACAAGAACTATATTCATGAATATGTAGATGCAATTATAGTAGTTGAATTTTGTAACATATACTTTAGCAATAAGCCATCTCTCAACTACAATAGATTGTTTTTGTATCTTGGGCAGTGAGTCCACTGGTAGTGAGCCACCTGACAGTGAACCAACCCGGTTAGAGACACTAATATATTTTGTAGCCGATTACTTAATGCTTGAGAGTTAATCCTCTCTGTGGTTTTTCCCATCTTGGGTTTTCACGATAGAAAAATCTTTGTGTTATGTGGTGTTGTGTTAGATTGGTTATTGTTCAATAATTTTAATTATGTTATTTGGACAAGGGTATGTGCAGGATCATCATGGAAAAAATAGGCCCTTAAGTGGCAAAAAATTCAGAAAAATCAGAGTTAGGAAACTTGATGTAAAAATTTGAATAAGTCGTATATATTATTTCAAAAATATGTAACAATAGAATCTGTAGAAAATTGAATGTAGTTTCTAAACTACTAGGTTTGTTAAAAAAACAAAGAAATCTATTTGGTGAAAATTTGAAATTTCAATGCAATAGTACTTAAATTTCAGGGAAAAAATAAGATGTAGGTGTCTGTCTCACCACCCTAACCACAATAAAATGATAATAATTTTTTATAAGATTTTAGAGATAAGTAGAGGACTCATGTCCCGATGTGATACATTTTTTTTGTAATTTTTTTCCAAGTAAATAATTAATTATGAATTTTTTATTACAACTTTTAAAAAATATAAAAAGCTTGTATGTTTGACCACCTTAACTTGGTCAAAAATTCATGAAATTCATTTTTTCTTTTTTTAATCTTATAGTATGCAAAGCATAGAATGTGACACATCTTTTAGATTCAAAAAATGTGATATTGTTTGAAAGCTATAGATGTTTTTCAATCAGTTTATCAATCAAGACTTCAATAGTAATTTGAATAGCAAATGAATAATAATTACTTATTAAAATCAAAGTAAAGCATAATTTATATTTTTGGAAAGCTGAGAATTTCTTTTCAAAACCCTTTTTGTTTCATCAATTTTGTGTAAAAAAAAGTCGTCAACCACATACCCATCATATTGCCACTTTTTGGCCCATCATGATCCTGCACATACCCACAACTATTTAAAGGTTTTAATATTTTTAGAGGAATACTGATTCACCCCTCCCCTATAAGTATTCTAGATGTTTAACAATTGGTATTAGAGCCAAATACTTTAGAAGAGTCTAACAAATCAAAGGAGATTCGAAAAGTTGAACATATGGTGCCTTGATCTACCATAGATCATAAAGAACTCATTCCCATTGTTAGCTCTAAAAAATGCAAGCGAAATGCCTCAAGAGGTTGCCAATCTCTTGATATGTTTCAAGGTAAGAAACAAGGCCAAATGGTTTAGACCTTCTACTCTTCAGGTGCTGCTAGAGCTAGGCGGGTGTACCTAAATGGATTAAGCAGACTTAAAATTGTATGACTTGATTGATTTGATGGATCTATTATGATGGCACAAAGAGTAATAGATGAAAGCTTGCTAACTATTCCTACTCCTAGTATTGAAATTGAGATATGGATGTTCTAATAAGATTTTATGAAATTCTAAAATATGAAAGGTGTGACTGGTGCCTACTTCTATTGGGCTAATGGAGTCAAGATTTGTATAATGGGTTACTTGCTTAATGGCTATAACTCAAATTGCTTGGCACTTGAGAATGTTTGCAGCTTGTGTAAATGTACAAGAGTGTAATTACCAAGTTCTTCTTAATGATCCAAATGTCATTTTCCAAATTACTGTGATTAATCAAAAATATTTAATCCTATCTTGCAAGAACCAATTAATTGAACCACACAAGAGTAGCAAGTGTGTTTTGATAAATTGAAGAATATCCTTGATATTTCAATTTATATAATCAAGAAATGACAACCTTGGAGACAACCAAATAATGTTTTCAATAAATTCGACAAACAATTGACACCATAATTGGATCACCAGATAAATGTATTCTTCTCCATTATACAATTTAAAAATATTTTACAATGTACATCATTTATTTCAGCAACAGTTCACCCTATCCAACTACCTAACCTACTTATTTCTCCTCTATCTAATCTATTAATGACATGATTTTATTGTACATATATGCATTGTTTCTTTATGGTTGTGACTCTTCACAACATCTATCTGGTGCAACTCTTCAGTTATCATTAGAAAATAAAATATTTAATTAATTTCCCTTTTGGAAATTTTAAATATTTTAATCTTCGTTATCTTTGTCCCTTCTGAAAATCAATTCAATAATCTTCAGTTGCTGGAAATCTTCGCTTTACTCTTTTACTAGTATGTATCTCCAATATATCCTTTGGGTAAAAATAATTATCCCATTTTGTCCTCTTGATACAAATTGATTTATTTAGGCTTTCACATGAAAATATTCTTAAGGTAAAATAATTACCTAATTGGTTAATTCTTCCATAAAAATACTTTACCTCCCAAAGCACTCTTACACCTTTGGTAAAAAATATCTTTCCTTCTAGTGCAAATATTTCATAATCTTTTACCCTTTATGCTTCTCGTGAATAAAATAATTCTCCACTTTAAAATCCCCTTGATAAAATGAATAAAATTTATTTTTCCTCAAACTATTATCAATTTCCACCATAAGCATATTTCATTCAATTTTTCATTTGCTTCATACACACTCACATCTAGGTAACATAAAGCATCAGGAAGCATTATTTTATCTTACATCGATATCAAAAAGTCTCGCTGATTCAAATTGTTGCAGGAAGATTGTATCACCAAGACATTACTCATGTCTTGCAGATATCGCCAAGACATCAAACCACTCTTGCAAATATCGCCGAGACACATGAAGTTGCCAAGACATTTGAAAAAATCACTCATGTATTGCAGATATCGCCAAGACATATGAAGTTGCCAAGACATTTGAAAACTCTTGCAGATGTCACCGAGACATATGAAGTCACCAAGACATTTGAAAACTCTTGCAAATGTCACCGAGACATATGAAGTCGCCAAGACATTTGAAAGCTCTTGCAGATGTCGCCAAGACATTTGAAAACTCTTGCAGATGTCACCAAGACATTTGAAAACTCTTTCATGTCTTGTCAATGTCGCCAAAACATGTATGAAGTCGCCAAGACATTTGAAAACTCTTTCATGTCTTGCCAATTCGGCAAGACCTCAAATATTTCTTGCAGATTCGGCAAGACCCAAAACCTATCTTACCAATGCACTTTTTCTTTGCTGCACAGTGAGGAAAATGAGCCAGGTAGCCTCCAAAATGGCTTTTGAAAAGTGATGAAATGATGTCAAAAAGCCATGAAAATGCACCAGTATGTTGAGCCATGATAGGGGAACATGTTTACCAAATAATTTGGCACAAAATGATCTAGACTGAAAACTATTAATGCTAAAAATTTCCCATTCAACATTTTTTGAAAAATTGCACCTATCAAACTGTGTAAAACTCATTTGATTTTGATTTTGAAAAAATACCAAATGACATCTAAACACCCTGAAAATTGGCATGGAGGTAGATTTTGGTGTAGAGAATTGAAGGCATCAATCTGTTTGTGATTATCATCATCCATTATCTTTATATTCACCCTCAAAGTTGAACATTTTAACAGATTCCACTATGCTGACAGCAGATTTTCTAGAAAATCCATCAACTTGTTGCTTCGAAACTTTGTCAAATCAGATTGTATGAGGCTAAAAGTTTGCAGAGACATTCACATATGATAAATGAACATGTTGGAAAAGTGATTTTTCTTGAAATTTAATAGATCCAAAATTATAATTTTTTAAAATGTGCTCTTGAGATTGCTTTTACACTTGAATTTTTGAGTGTTAAAATCCTCCTTTTCAATATGGGGACCTAAAATTTACATGAAATTTTAAGTCCCAACACCCATCTTTGAAGATCTTGAAGCTATTGAAGATGAAAATAAGGCACTCTCAAAAAAGCTTCAAATGGAAAATGATTGCATTCGTATGCTAAAAGATTAGATCTAGAAATTCAAGCTAAGACATAAGGAGGTCAATAATGAACTCAAGTTAGCAAATATTACTATCCTTGATTTGAAATATAAGAGTGAAGAAGATGAAAATACCAAGGAACATTTGAATGATGTAATCAAGGAGAAATATGATGAATGCAAGAAGCTAGAAAAAAATGCTATATCTCTTAAATCAAGTTTAAAAGAATCAAACAAGCAATAGGTCAAATACAAAGAAAGTTCCAAAAAGCTTAATGAAATATTAACAACTCAAAGATCACCAGAAAACAAGAAAGGCTTGGGCTATGAAATTGGCGAATTATTACACAATAAACCCCAATGAAAAGAAGGAACCTGAACCAATAAAAGAAGCTAGAACTAATTTTGAAAAAGAAGACAAAGTTAAGTCTCTGACAAAGCAATAGGTAAGTAGGAAACCCTTCTCTTTTAATGGTCATTGTTTTAATTGTAATAAATTAGGTGATAAAGCATTAAGTTGTAGGAATAGTATGAATCAGAAAGTGGGATCTTACTCCGATAGATGTTATAATTGAAATGGTTATGGTAAAAAAGCTAATCAATGTAGGAAACCAAATAGAAACAATTATTTCAATGGTTATTGTTATACATGTTATGCATATGGACATAAGGCTAACTAATGCAGGTCAAGACAAGAGAAGAAAACCAATAGGTGTTATAATTCCAATAAAATTGGACACATTACAAGATTCTACAAAACTGATGCAGTCAAGCCAACCAAACCAATGAAGAAAATAAATAAGGAAGAAGTTAGAGCATAAATGAAGAAGACATGGAGAAAGAAAGAAGATAATGGATCTAGCTCTAATGCAAACATCTTTTTGGTAATTAGTCGCTCTTTAGTTGTTGCCTAGGGGGGATAGGAACTGTGCACAAGCAACTTGCAGACATCTAATAAAGTCACATTCGTTCGATGGAAAAGGAATCACAAAAGAAGTTATGACACATTTAATTCAAAAAGTTGCATTTATTACAAAGTTAGCATAAGAAAAAATCAACAAATCATTTTGATCACTCAAGCAAAAGGATTACAAGGAGCTAAGAAGAAGAAAAAAGCTAACTTGTGTCCTAAGGTTTGTGAATCAACAAGAAGTATTTTTTTCTTGAGTTTTGTTGTTTCTCTACACTTACAATGATGGCTACTCCCATTCTAGTCAATGTGACATCTCAGCCTCATCCTAAATTCAAGAAGTATCCAAATATATCAATTGGAAATGATATGGCTTACTGTTTATCAAAAATCCCACATGGAGTCATTTCTGCAGAGGATGTTAGGGCTTACATTCATTCAAAGCTCAAAGAATTTAATCACAATAGATTACTTAATGTGTGGATTAATGAGATCACTAGTGATGAATTCAATGCCAAACTTGAATTCAAGGTTCTAGTTGAAAGGAAGCTGCATGTCTGGAATGATTTCCCATGTTTTTGTCTTGATGATAAATGGGTATGTATAGCTATGAGTAGGTTCCATGACACATTCCTATGGTTAGATGAAGCTCATATGATAAAATAGGAAGTAATGAAGGCTGTTACTGGGTTAAATGACACTCGCATTCTTTCAACACTAAAAGTAGTCAAAAACAAGGAAGTTGAAAACCTAACTCATGCTGTTTTTTATGCTAGGTCTCTGGCGATTCATACAATTACAAATATAGTTGTGAAGTATGTTTCCCAGGTTACTGGAAACAAAATATACTACTCCAATACATATAACTCCATCTTTTCTATTGCGGTCTACATTGCATATGATATGGTGGTTAATGGAGTGGACTACAACTTATGTGAGCTCATCAGAGAGAAATTCCTTGAGAATTTGAATAGTGCAAATGAAGTAAGAAGAATTTTGCATTCTGGTTTGGAACCCTTCCACTCAGTTTACTTTTCTACTTCATGCATGATGCCCGGCCTTGGCATGGTAGCGTGGTTGTTTGAAAAAATAGTTGTTCACCAAATTGTTGAGAAAATGAGAAGGTATGTTAACACTACTACACAAGAAATGGCATTTAATTCATTTTTCTCTTTATTATAGTATAAGATGCACAACTAGGAGAGAATCCCTAAATCTATAGTCACCAAATATAAGGATGATATCACATTCATAGTCATGGTTGAAAAATGTTTAATGGAAGCAGTTGTACTGAGAACTTGGTGGATACCTAAATTGGGGTATGAAGTTTCAAAATAACATGTAGAAAATCTTGCAAAAAATTTGTTAGAGAGTCTGATAGAAACCTCTCTAAAGAGGTTTGGCATAGTAGAAGAAAATTCCAAAGAAATCTGGAAAGAGTAGATCTCAAAGGAAATCAATAAGAAAGTACAAAAGACTCTAAAAGACATTATGGAAAAAGGGGATATGACAAAGGAAGGTCTTGGGACACTCAAAAGAATTACTCAGAGTACAATTGGTAGCTCATTTGGTACCTCTGTAAAAGAGGTTGAGCCTTCAGTAGAAATGGAGATTTCATCTGGTAAGAGGAAGAACAATCTTCCTCCACCTACTCCAAGCAAGAAAGAAAAAGAAGAAAAAGTCACTAAGGCTAATCTTGTTCATGTAGAATCTTAAGTAGAATCCAACCTAGGAAAGTTCCAAATTAAGTTCCAGGTGAAGAAATCCAAAGAGGTAACTCATATTCCTCTTGATGTAGATAGTTTATTTGAACTACTTGTAGAAGGAAACTTTAAAGAGGTTGGTGATTTGTACAATTCTACCACTTCTAAGGGAAAAGAAAACATAACACAGGCATTTTTTTAGTACTTTTCAAGATTAGATGGAAATATAGATAACTTCAAAGATGATATTCCTGATAGTCTCCAGGTTAGTCTAAATACAATCTAAGCAAATGCTAGGAAAATAGATAAGGACATTATGAATGAAGTTAGTTCCATTGTTTCTAAAGTCATAAAAGAGGAAGACTTAGCAAGTTTTAAGGAAATCAGTTAGTCAAAGCTGACAACAAAGAAAAGGGAACATGCCCTTATGGAGAAAAATGAAGTTGTAGATAAATTGAAAGTAGATATCATTTGCAAGCTTACAAGCATGGAAGGAAAACTTGGGATGATATTCGACGATGGCTTGACTCCATCTACTGCCCCCACATGCTCTCATGGGGAATTGGTTACTAAAAAGATTACAAATCTTGTTCTAGAATGCACTGATATAGAAGTATACAATCTTGATATGAATCCTCCAAAAATTAAACACACTCATTCTCTGGATAAAGATTCTGCTTCGGTGAATGCAAAATAAGAACATGAAAAAGAAGTTGAAAGAGAAGAGGAGGGAATTGAAAATGGAGAGGAAAATAAAGGAAAAGGAGAAGAGATAATTGCAGAGGAAATTTGTACTAGAAAGTAGGAAGAAAACACAGAGCAAGAAAAATGTGAAGAACTCGTAGCAAGGAAAGTTGAGAAAAGAGAAGAAATTGCTAGCAACTCCACAAGTACCTATTTCAATGACACTTTGAAGTATTTCCTTGCTTCACCACTTATGTTCTAACCCATCATGTCTTCCAAGTTAATTCTTAACTTTGAGAAGATTAATCCTTTTCAAAAATTTCAAATCGGCGAGTCCATTCAAGCTTTGGCCAAAATTAATATGTTTAAGGAGTTAGAAGAAAAAAATAATTTGATTGAAGAGACTATTATTGCTCTCCAAAGTATTATTCCAAAATGTAGTATAGATCTGTCCAAAAGTAATACAGATAAATGTAGAGCACTTGTTAATGCTGTGAAGGACTTCTCTGCCTGTATGAATGAAAAAGTCCATAGGGAAAACAAAACTAAAAGGAATAAGCTCTTGCAGGAATTAAAATATTTTTGTGCAAATTCCTTCTCCAATCTTCATTAGCTAATTAGGCAAGGTCAAGACCTTCTTGAGGAAGGAAATTATTTTTATTTGTATAGCCTGTAGTGGCTAGATGCCACAACCATTATCAAAAAGAGCTTGACTCAATTGAGTCAATGATCAGGTAGGCATATAACTCTTTTAAGTTATCTGAATACTTTTTTGGATTTGAGGGATCCTCAAATGAGGAATTGCACAAAAAAAACTTTGAATTGTAACAACAAGAAAACATCATTCCACCCTTGGGAAATCTCCAAAAGATGTGTGGAGATAACATTTCACTAATGAATTGTGCCCTCCTAAAGGAGCAACTGGCAACTCTCTCTAATCCTTGCTCCATTGATGATGGCGAATCTCTACTTGCATCCATTCAAGTTGATAATAAACTTCTAACTGAAGGAATTTTACAGTGGAATGATAAAAATGGTAAGTGGGTCACCCATCTTTAGAAAATGAAGCATTCTTTCTTTGGTGGTGCATTAGGTGCATACTAATGTTTTCAACCTATAACCCTTGTTCATTGATGTCAAAAGGGGGAGAAATAGAAAGGAAAAGAGAAGTTTTCGAAAAACAACAAAAAAATAGAGATAGTCATCTTAGGGGGAGTTATAGAGTTTGTTTTTGAAGTCTTTGACATTTTAGAATTTTGTTTGCAATCAATAACAAAGGGGGAGATTGTTGATATTTTTCATTGACGTTATTTTTTAGTCTGGTACTCTTATCTTCGGTGTTCTTACCTCTGGCCTATCCCTTGATCTAGGAGCATTGTTACCGGTATAAGTTTTGGTCTATGCAATGTTGTACCAAAGTTTTTTTTTGGTTCGGCCCTATTTTTTACAGTGTGGGATATCATTTTGCATCTATGCTGACATCTCCAACATTTTGTGTAATGTGTTCACCTGACTCTATCTCTGATGGAAGAAAACTAGTGGATATGTAGATCCGATATATATATATATATGTGTGTGTGTGTGTAGTGACACAAAAAAATATAGTGAAATGATATGTGATGTATGATAGCGATTTTTTGATATTATCTTGTGAGTTAATATATGTACTATAGTGGCCTAGTGAAGTATTTGTATAGAAGAAATTTTTGGTTTAGCGAGAACTGTATTCATGCATATTCAAATGCAATTATAGAAGTTCAATTTTGTAACATATACTCTAGCAGTAAGTCATCTCTCAGCTGTAATAGCTAGTTTTTATATCTTGGGCATTGAGCCCATAGGCAGTGAGCTGCCTAGTAGTGAGCCAACCTGACAGTGAGCCACCTATGTATTCTATAACTGGTTACTTAATACTTGAGAGTTAACCCTCTTCATGGTTTTTCTCATCTTGGGTTTCCACGATAAAAAAATCTCAATGTTATGTGGCGCTGTGTTATATTGGTTATTGTTCGGTAATTTTAATTATATTATGTGGACAACTATTTAAAGTTTTTAATATTTTTAAAGGAATATTGATTCACCCCTCCCCTCTCAGTATTCCTAATGTACCACACATAGAGTTGGATTGCCTTTGTGTATTCATTATTGAGTAGTGTTCATATGTTCACTCATGCAGTGTTTTGTATCTCTTATTTTGATCTGCATTTCATGGAGGTTCGTTGATTCTAGAAAACACTAGTTCATCCCCTGTAAAGTTTACAACTTCAAAATTCTTTAGTAGTTCTTCATCATGATGTTCCTATAATCATGGGACATCTTTTCAGAAGGTCTTGAATCCTTCTCCTTCTCTCTTTTGGAGGATAGTTTTGTTCCCATTGGGTTTTCTATTTTTCTCCATTTATGAGAGATTATATTGTACATGGGTATCTAACATGGCCTTCTAGCTAGGACCCATTTTAATTTTATCTATTGTAATTTTCTGATCTCCCCAAGTATCAATTAAGGGAGGGTGTTAGAGTGAATAATTTATCTGTTCAATATACTTAAGTGTACTTAGGTTGATGAGGTTAGACAACATCTTATCTAGCTAAATGTGCCACCTTTTACACCTCTATAAGTTGTCATGTTATTTTCTAACACTCATGTGCTACCTTTTTTAGGTTGGAAGATTTTCCATCTCACCTAAAGGGTCACTTAACACTTGGTATAAAAGTTGATGACTTGTTCAAATAAGTTGTTGGTTTGCATATTCCTTGTGATCCTAAGGTTGACACCTATAAGAAACTTGTCTACTAGTTTGTTTCACTTCACGGGGCATTTTTCAATCCACATGATAGGTGGATTATGTATCCCTTGCCTATATATTAAATACTTCCTCATTAGTACATTTGGGTTGACTAAATACATTTTTCTTTTTTTAGGTAAAAGGTAAGATTCCTATATAATTATATTAGATAGCCAAATAAAGACTATAATATCAAAATGTCAGATAAGAGACTAGTCATCTGTGAGAAATAAATGCAATATTTGCATTGTTCAATGGACTTGTTTTTAATCTCCATGATCTACTAATTATTATACTTATTACCCACCTAGAGAACTAAACTAGTGTTTTATGACTACCCTGCATCATAGTGGAAACCCTCTAGAATTTGGACAATTTCATAGTGAAGATGAATAAAAGTATAAAAGACACAAATAAATAAAATGAATGAAAAATGCATGTTACCTCACCTTTTACCTTCTCATATCATTGATTGAGCTGAAGTGCATTAACCCTTCTCCATTTTTTAATTTTATTTTGATGATATTGCTAGGCTGAATGTGGTATCTTAGACTAGAAACATGATGGTAGGATGAGTGTATATTACATAAAATATTTGATATCGTGTAGGTAGGATGATAGAAGATAACTAAAATGAGAGCAAATGTCTTCATTTCTAGTTTTTTCATAAGTAGAAAATCAATAGCCAAGATGAATTGGTTAATTGATTGATATGGTTAAATGATAGTTAGGGAATGGATTAAGGGCTTAGATTTTTTACAAGTGTAACAACATAAAGAAATTAGAATGACATGTCATAGGTGTTACAACTAGGTGTTTTCACACATCTATGAGCACACACATAAGGAGGCTCAAAAAGAGATAAGTGGAAGAGGTATGGTGGCTACCTTATGACACCTATAAGCAGTAGAGAGCCCTCACATGTGTGATGAAGGGGAAGGGTGGGTAGTTTAGGAAACTTATCACGTGATGGAAATTTTAGATCATGATCAATGTAGATTGATTTAATGGCTAATATTGAATGACCATGAATTAAGAGTGATGTGGAATTAAATATTAGGGAAAATTGTAATGATGATTAATTAGCTTAAATCAACAAGTTAAGTAGGTATTCAGCCAAACCTAACCCAGGTCGAGTGGGTGGGTGTGTGGTCATCTATGACCACAAGGGGAAATTAATTCTAGCCTATGTAGTGAACTTGGGGTCTAATCTTCTAGTTTTTTGGAGGTGGCAACAACCTTCCATGGCATTCAAAATGCCACATAAGCCATGTTCTCTAATTTTTTTATCAAAGGGGACTCTAGAAACATGATTCTTATCCTAACTAGGAAAGGTTCTCCTTGTTGGACTCTCTAGGAGCCCATGGCCTTGACTCGCAATCTAATGATTTCCCTTGAAAATTGTAGTGTCAATCATGTGTATAGGAGCAAAAATAATGTTGTTGATTCCATAGAAAATCTTGGAGCTTTTCCTCAAAATTTAGTAAAATGGGATAATATCCTCCATATCCCAAGTCAAGTGCTCAAATTAATTCAAGATGATGATAAAGTACTATCCAAATGAGATCTAGTTGGATATGTTGCCAGCTCATATTGATAGTTGCCATCATCTTTAATTATGGCATCTTAATCCTGCTAATCAATCTATGCATGTTTATATTTTTTTTGGCTCTGGTTTTCATATAGCTATTTCTACTACTAGTGTTTCCTCACTATGAAACTTGTATTTTTAGTGATGGGTGGGGATTTGGTTAAGAATGAACCTACCAATTGTGATGGATAAAAGAAAGACAAGGAGGTTTAGGCCATTATGGAATGAGGCAAGCTGTCTTTGTATGTGGAGGGGATGTATGGTAATAACCTTAAGATTTCATTGGATTTAACCAATTCTTGGTTGGACAAAACTCTTATTGTTGGAGGGGTCTCTTTCATGGTGACTCTTGAGCTTATTATCGAGGTTACAGGTCTACCCTAGAAAGGAATTGCATTCCTCATAAATAAAAAAATCATTACCAGGAAGACATGAAATGGTTCTTGAAAGAGAGTGAGTGGGTGAATAGGATGAAGAATGGCTTTAATTGTGTAGCCTTACCTAGCATCTGGAGCATAATTGTTGAAATCCTCATGAGGTTTTTCACTCTTGAAGGGTGTTTCTTCTGCTTCCACATGAATATTTTACCTATGCTTAGTCATCTTACATATAATGCCAAGATTAATTTTCCCTTTTGGCTCTTGTCTTCACTTGAGCAATCTGTTAGAAGTGTCCAGGCTAAATGCAAGAAATAACCCATACACCAAGGCTTTATTTTTCATTTATGCAAGTTTCATTCTACGTTGCTTCCCTCCCCTACCTATGTGTACAAGAACACTTCGACCATCCATGACCCCACCAATCCCCTTGTGGGTTCCATCCCCTCTTTTACTATTGATCAAACCCCTCCTACCATTCATCGTAGCACTTGGACCTGAGGTAAAGCCCCTATGAATGATAAATCCCTCCCTTCCACATCAAATGCACCCCTTTGTTAGAACCCACACCTATTTCTACTACAAGGTTGGGGGAGTCCAACAAATAAAATGACAATGAGTCATGGAATCCCACCCTGACCAACTCTCATGTGCTCTCTTCAACTCATCACCATATCTCGAATGTTCCCAACACCTCCCCTCATTTCTAACCCTAACCTAAAAAATATTTCCAACTTGTAAATTAATCTGGAGGAAACTGGAATTGAGCTTAGGTTGGTTCATATCACTTCCAACCCCCTAGGAAAGAAAATCAATAAAATCATAGAGATAATTAACATTCAAAAATATATCATGAAGTGGCTCTTGGGCCAACTGATTATGGCTAAAGAAAGAATTCTAATTTTTGAAGGAAAGGTTTTGGAGCAGTAGGTCCTATGACCAAGGGAGGTGGAGAACAAGGGACATTGGAACATGATTCCTTCTTTAGCCAAGTCCTTTGAGAAGTGGGAGAGGTGGAAAAAGGAGCTAGAAAATCTATGAGCCATTATTGGTACAAAGGAAGAAAAGAAGAATTTACTGATTGAGATTGATGCCATCCATTAGAATCGAGAGAATACTATGCAATGCCTTGTGGTCATCACCAATTACAACAAAGAAACTATGAAGAACACTGCCCTCACTCTTCAAGCTTTTTAGGATGAATTAAGGAAGTGTCAGGGGAAGCGGGTTGCAAACAGTGTGGAGGATGGCCATATGTAGAAGAAGAAGGGTAAAAAGAAAGACACCTCGGCTTGTAATGTCATGAGGAATATCGAGACCATTGAGCAAGGGATTGTGACTTTCAAAAAGAATCTCCAGTTCCTATCTCAGGAATGGAATGCCATCACTAGTCTCAAGATGTTAGGAGACCTGTAGGTATCCTATGGTTTTGTGCTAGTCCTGGCTTTGTGGCTTATTTTTGTTGTTTTTATTGTTGGTCAAACTGTTTAAGCTTTAGTTTTTGTTTTAAATATTTGTTTCCTCACTACTCGTGATTTCCTCATCTTCCTTTTTGACTATTTTGTAATGGGTATGGACCTTCTAGTTTTAATCTAATCAAAACAAGTTAACTAGGTATTTATTATTGATTTAGTTGGAGGATTTGAGGCATAAAGTAAGACATTATTCAATAAAAATAATTGTATTTAGTTAAGGGAGAGAAATGTAGGTTGAGGGTTAGCCTTAATTAAGTATATACATATTTATTTAATTAAGGTTAGATTAATTAATTAAATAATGGCTATGATAGAGTGAATTCGGGTGTGATTGGTTATGGAAAAATTTAGGTGTGCATATATACTGAACAACTTCTATGAACTCTCTTCTTCCCATTGAAAATAATCAAAATTATTCTTTTAATAGGTTGGGTATCAATCCTAAGCCATAACACTATAGTAGTTTTAGAATGGATGGTGTAGGAGCATTATTATATAAAGTAGAAATCCTAGATTATGAGAGATATGCTAGAATTAATTGTAGGTAGATGGAGAATGGACCAACAATAATGGCGTGCAAGTACGATGGGTGGATATAGAAATTGTGCCATTGCATTTGGTGTTCTCCAATAGAAATTAGTTTACACGTGTTGCAATTTAAATATTTTATTATCTTCCTTTCAGTCAATGCCCTTGCAGACCGACATACCTTTATGTTGGCAAACCTACCATTCAATGAACATACCTTTCACAAAACTTTGATGAAGTCTCCTCTCTCACTATTTATCATCTTAGCATTTGTCTCATCGATGGTATTGAAAACACATGAACAATTTCAACTCTTCGACAAATGTGTGAACTTGCAAACTCATCTAAACTTGAACTCATTCTCCTATTATCTTTCATCTTTTCTCTCTTCCTTCTTCTCTTTATTTTATATTTTATATTTTATTTTAATTTCTTTTCAATGAAATGGCGAACCTAAGAACCAAGTAGGCGTATCGACAAGGTTGGGTACTAGAAGAAATGCCGAAACAAACCTTTACTTTATTCATTGGTCCATCGACACTTCAAAAGCTTTGAAAACTGTTTAAAATTCTGAAGCATTCTACTTTTCTCTCTTTTGTCGGGGTCTTGGCAGATTTGATGGATTGTGAACCAAACAAAAGGCTGATAATCACACACACAAGACTTTTAACCTCAACGAAATGACAAACGCATTAACAGCTTTGAAAACTGTTTAAAATTCTAAAGCACTCTACTTTTCTCTCTTTTGTCCGGGTCTCGACAGATTCGATGGTTTGAGAACCAAACAAAAGGCTGATAATCACACACACAAAACTTTTAACCTCAACAAAATGACAAACGCATAATATTTGATATATGAATATTAAGATTTTCAAAGTGACCTAGAATATCGGACAGAGGCAAAATATGGGACAAAGACTAGATTTATCAAAATTTTCTTGAGCCCTAACAGGATGTACACCGCGAATTTCAAATAAAGGATAAAGTTTGGTTATTTATATATATTTATTGTGCATAATGTTCTCCTTATAATTACTCGAAGAAATTATAGTTTTATGTATTATACGACAATTTACCTATGAAAAAGTGTCGATCAGGAAACAAGGTATGTTGGGCTTATGACAAAAACTGTCCAACGAGGGAAACAGTGCAGGCAAGTTGATGGGCGATGTACTTTTAATAAGGTTGAAAGTGTCTGTCTGTTTCCCTCTTTTCTGGAAGTAGGTAGTTTTGCTGGCGCGAAAAGCAAGGGAGCTCGTGATGCCCTTTCGCCGTTGTATATTTTAATTTTATATTGAAACTGTACTTGCACGCGGATTCAGTAGAAATTATTAAATATACGGCCGCTTCACGATTCTCTTCATAAAAAGTCGGATGCTGGAGCATCAGAATACCTGCTACATTCGACTGCGTTATGATGTTCTCATGGGCCCTCTGAAGCAGCACATATCATGCTTTGACTTCCTGGTGTGACGAGTGAGTTTTAGAAGGAAGGTTTTAATACAGGAATTTTTTTTGAATTAAAATAAAATTATAAAAACCTATCGAGAATCAATGAATTATTTTAGATGAATGATTAAAGCAAGCTTCATCAATATTAAAGTTTATTCTAATAGAATCAAGGTAGGGTAGAGAGGCTCATAATGGAGCAGGGTTCAATAGTGGGGATAGAAGTAGTCCTCAGTGGGTCCCATAGTGGAACACTTTAATATTCAATTGCAAAACATTTTTTATTCATAATGTACGCAAAGTGACAAATCATGTGATGCCACATCAACACACCAATAAAACATGACTTAGTGCACCACTATCGATCTCACTTTTTTTTGGGCCTTTTTGGATACCTCAACCAACAGAATGCTGATGTGACATCATATTTGATGATGTGGCCCTAAAACGAAATACAGAAGCACATGACTTGCTAAATAAATCATTGCACATAATTGGGAGTGATTTGAAATTTCAACGTAGGATTTTGAGAAACATGAAGTTAGGGTGTTCCACTATGGGCCCCTCTCCCCTAGATTGAATTATATGAGTGTAATGAAGAAATCAAATATAAGTTGTAGATTGAATGATATGAGTGTAACCAAGAAATCAAACATAAGTTGCCACTACTCTAACTTATTCCCTAAACCTTTTTCATGTAATCTAGATCCTATAGAAGCTCTTGAAAATACTTATAATCCCTTTTGCAAATATTTCATCAATTTTGTTATGATTTGAACATCACATTATAATTAAAAAATTATATAGTCTCTATTTTACTTAAACATAAAAATAAATAGATTTTTTAAAATATTGATTTTGGATTTTTCAATCCAAATTATCATTTTCAATTTAGTAGAGACAAATCCCCTTCATATGTTTAACTTTGCACTCAAATTCAGAAGTAAGACAATCCTTTTATTGGATCTTCTCTAGCTAATCTTATCACTCAAGTATACATTAATTTTCTTGTTCTAGGTCTTAAAATTAAAAAATTATGTGTTGTGATAATTGTAGATGGCTTAGTCTATTTTATTTTATCCTGAAATCATTATTAACAATGCTCATTTTTTAACATTTTTTTCGTTAGTTTGAAGTATTAAAAAAAATTGTGAATATTTAATCTTTTAATTTTAGCTCCTATTCTTTAAATTTTTTGTCTCCAAACATGTTTTTTTTAATTTCAAATAAAAATAAAAATTAGGTTATGATGACTATTTGAACTTTTAATACCTAAGTTTAATGCAAAAATAAATACTTATTTTCTAAGTCAACAAAGTAAAATATCTATTCCTTTCATATATTTCTTAAAGGTTCTCTCATATATGTTTTTATTCTATCTAGTTTGGTTTTATTGTCTTTCCATGATATAATATGAAAACACAAATTTTATAAGCGAGATATAGAGCCAAACCTTTAAGCATTGGTTGTGCTACCTCCAATAGTTTATTTTCTTTTCTTATCTACTTTTTTTCATCATATTGTGATATGTAATAATATTATAAAATAGGTCTACAAATTAATAACCATTAGATATTATATAATTAAGTGACCTTGATTTAATTATTCAAATTAAATTTGATTAGTTAATGTTTAAAATTGTGAAAATAGTCTTCTAATTATATATATATATATATAGCATCTACCATATCAGGGTGTGGAGCAAAATTGATGAGGTGCTAATAAGGTACGTCACATTAGAAGGTCATTTCCATCATTTTCATGCCCATCACTTTCCTATGCTTAACCATTTCTGCTATAATTGCAAAATGAATTTTTCCTTCTAGATTTTCTCATCACTTGAATAGTTGATTAAGAATGTCTAGGGTAAAAGTTAAAATTTCTGCATTCAACAAGGCTTAATTTTTTACCTCTGCCATCATTAGGTTGCTTTGTTACCCTCCCCAACAACTATCAAAAGGAACACTTTTTTCATCTACAACTCCACCAACCCCTCCAAGGGCCCTAGTCCCACTATCACCCTAGATGAAATGCCGCTAACCACTCATCGTATCACTCGTGCTTGGAGAAAAACCCTTGCTAATGATAAACCTCCCTACCCCATTAAAAGTGTATCATTCCTTGCGGCTACTCCTATTTCCACTTGTAGGTTTGATAACTAGGATAAATCAAGTGATGAATCTTGGAATCCTACCCTTGGAAATTCTCCCTTCCAATCCCCTATTCACGCAGAGTTATTTGATGTCCCCAATACCCCTCTTTTCATTAACCCTTCTAGCCTCCATAATTCTCTAAAACTCTACATTAATCTAGATGGGACCTTTGTTGACCCCAATGTGAGAAAGGATAATTGTGCTTCCTATAATCCCCTCCAAAAAAAGTGAAATTTCAATGAATTTCAATGTCCAGAATGACACCCTCAAGTGGCTTCTGGGTCAACTTATTACTGCTAAGGAAAAAATCCACATGTTGGAAAACAAGGTGCTTAACCAATAGGCTTCGTGGTTGGGTGAGGTTGAGGACAGTGGGCATTGGGATATGATTTCCTCCCTTGGTAAGTCGTTTGATAGATGGGCCAATTGGGGAGAATAGGTGGACAAGTTCAGAGCCCTTGTGGGGAAAGAGGAGAGAATAAATTTGCAAAAGGACATTGCTACTATTTACAACTAGGAAAAAACCATGCAATGTCTCCAAGAGATTACTGATAACAACAAGGAGACTATGAAGAATACTGACTATCTAATTTTTTCAACAAGAAATTAGGAATATTCATGGTAAGATGGTGGTTGAGGATGGTCTTGATGATATTCAAGCATAAGAGAAAGGTAAGGTGGTGGATAGTTTGGATCAAGACACTACCATGGAGACTGAGGCTATTTAAAAGGGACCCCTATCATTTGAGGAGAAGCTCCAATTCCTAGCTAAAGAGTGGCCAAAATTTAGTGGTCTCAGGCTTTTGGGAGATCGGTAACTGTTTCGATCCCCTACTAGTTTTTCTTTGTCTATTGTTTTTGTTTTTGTAGCTTTTCGATTAGTGTTGTTTCTCTTGTTTTTGCTTTCTAGGCATTTTACTTATCATGAACCCCTCATTCGGCCTTGATGTATGTTTTGTAAATAGGCATGAGCCCTTCTCGTATTAATCTAGTCAAAACATGTACCTTTTGTAGAATAAATTGGAAATTTCTATCCCATGGAAATTTATATGATGAAAATATTGAAAATTGTATGAAATCAATGTTAGGTGAAAACCTTCAAACAACCTTAGGTCAATGGAAAAATAAAATTATATTTTCCAACAAAAGTTACTATGCACAATAATGTACTTATACCAATAGTCTAAGAATAAAGAAAAAAATGAAGTATAGTAGAAGGAAGATAGATTCACAACAAATACATTATATTGAACAAATGGTTTAAATAATTGGATGAGTGCATGGAATCCAATAGATATTAGGTAATTCTATTATATTCATGTAGGAGAGAACATTGTAAGAGAGGGAACACTTAAAAAATAGATAAAGGAAAAATACCTAAAAGAAATCATAGGAAACCCTTAGGAAACATCCATTGATCTCTCTAGGATTTTTAATGTAGATTTGAATATAAATGACCATGGTGGAAAACCTTGGAGAATTACTTCACATTCACTAGTAAGAAGAGTGGATATCTTTGACAATTGGAGTTAAAATTAAAATTGCAGGAAAACATTGGGCAAAGGCCATCAAAAAATAACATAACAAAGAAGATATGAGCAAATACATAAGGAAACCTTAATAGATAACTAGATAATCAATGTAGATACAAAAAAGTAATATACTAAAATTAAGAATCAAACAATACAAGGAAAAAAAACTAATAAGCCATCTTTTGGAATTGATCCAATTGGAGAATAAATTAAAAATTGGATCAACGAAAACTAGGAAGCAAATTTACAAATGAACTTGATCAACCTTGATAATTTTGTAATTGTGCTTAGGAAATTAAATTGAATACTAGATTATACATTAAAATAAAATCAAATCAAATAGTTCTCATGTATCACAACAAAAAATGAATCATTTGGTATGTGTAAGACTATATAATCTTCTACATGAATTCTAGAGGGTAGAAATCTTAAATTAAATAGGAGATTGTATAGGGTAATGATTTTATCTATATGAATACAAAGACATGTGAAATCTAAATATTACCATTAATAGAAAACTTACGTTTTTCTATCTTATAAGGTTTGTATTAGTACAACACATCTAGGACCATATACCACATTTGCATAGACTATTATGTGTGTTCTATTTTATGAAAAATATCTTCAAGTAATTTCATATCTCTTACTATCAAAATAATTGTCAAGGTAGGACTATATATGTCCTATTCTCGATGCAACAAAAATACCCAACTAGGGTATGGCCATAATTTAAACACACAAACATATACAAAAGTAACAAAAATATACACCAATAAATGATCCAAATATTCATAGCTGAAATATGCAATCCACACATGTAAAACAAACACACATAGATCATATACATAGGAAAAACATAGAATAAAAGAACATCACACATTTTAAGATCGTAAAGGTAATGACACTCATTTAACTTAAATAATTGAAAAACATCAAAAACGTCCCTATTATGCAACAAGAGGGAATCTTAACAATATGAAATATAACCAAGTACAACTAATTCACATAAGATAATGAGGGTAACTATACCAACCATATAGAACCACCTTTTGCAAGGTAGGAAAAATATACATGCTAAAATAATAGGCCACTTGACCCAACTTTAGAGATATTATGGCTAATATTTATGGATGGTGGAAATAATACAAAAGTTTTCTATGGAACCATTATTATCTAGAGCACTAAGTATTTGATATAATGTGATGCCTAAAGTTAAATGAGCAACTCAACCTTGATCAAAATAATTAAGGAGATGATGTCTAAATTTTTTGGCACTAAACTCGAGAGAGGTGATGCTAGGATGTATCCATATAAGATGAGAAAATGCAACCTCTCCTAATTCAATCTTGTTGGTTACTATTTAAGTGAAGATATTAAACATTCTAACCAATAAAATAAATCAAGTGTTGAGAATATCTAGGAAACTCACCTAAACTACCAATGATATGACCACCTCCCTAATTTCTTGGGTTTTCACATTTCTATAGAGTATCCATTTCATTAATTTTATTGGAACCCATAAAATAGACCTCTCATTTACCCTATCACTTTTTACATAATTCTACTTTGACACATAGAACCATGAGAGAAATAATATAAAATATAAATAGAATCATTAGATTGTATGGGACCGAGCTTAGTCACTTAATCTATAAGGTTTCCTGGCATGCTGTGTGGGCTCTTAGATTTCGCGGGACCATTTCAAGTAAAGAATTCATCTCTGTCTACCCCACTGTGCTTGCCAAAATTTGTGGAGACAGGAAAAGAGTTGAACTGAACAACTTTGAGATGCATACGAGAAATACTAAAGTGTGGAACAAAGTAAAAAGTGGGGGTTCAGTCCCTTTTCTCAAAAAACTCCATGGGTCTAATCAGGAGGCTATTGAGCATTTTGAGAAGAATTGGAAAAATGGGGAACTTACCCTTTTTTGGTAGGAAGGTTGAGCTCAATGAAAACCTTATAGCTGAAGTGACTGGAATGTCCACTGATGGACACAAATTTTTTAGGGACAGGTTTTTCTCTAATGAAGTTGTCATCAAATTTTGAAGAAAGAAGGAAAGAATGAAACTGGTGAAAATTTATAATAGCTACTTCGAAGTTGATACCAACAAAGCTCTCTGGAGAAAATTTCTTTGTGTTATCATGGAGTACATTACTATGGATGGTCACTTCACCAGGGTCTACGGCTATCACTTTTCCCTACTCAACCATTTCCACTACAAGGTTAGGGTTTCGATTCCCTACTATCTTCTCTATTCTTTGAGAAAAAGTCTGGATGATCACAAGAAAAACCCAAATAGATATCCTATTTTTCATACTGGTTTGATTAGGTTAATTGTTAAACATTACCAAAATATGCATGCCCCTACTAACTTGGATGCCCCTCCTGATTCTGAGGATGATACCGAACCCAGTTGTTCAGGGAATTTACCCAATTTGAGCCTGGTTAGGATGATCCTTATCCCTTCCTCTGTCCAAATTGGTAAGAAAAGCCTTAACCCCCTTTATGAAAGCTTGCTCTGTGGCTAAGCCAGGAAGTTCTACCCTTAAAACTAGAAGTGTTGGTAAGAATCTATCGGGTAAAAACCTTGTGTCTTACTCTAAAGAATCTCCTGATTTTGAGGATTCTGGTGCTAACAATACTTCATCCTTTGCTGCCCCATCATTGGATAGAGATGCTAGAATTGGTTCCCCTGTAACCCCCAACCCTGCTAAAACTTGCTTCAACCTAGAAAGGGAACCCACTGTGGATGTCTTGGGTTTAGCTAGGAATAATGTTGTTGACCATTTCATAATTTCGAAATGGATCTTTCATGAAATCAATGAGCTAAAAATTAAAAATTGGGCCCTTCAAAGTAAACTAGAAGAAATGGGGGCCATGGTTATGGCACTTGGCAAGAAAGAGGCAGAGAAAAAAGGTCATGGTGCTAGTAAAGAAACCCAGAACCAAGAAGGTATGGACAAAAGGGTTGAAATTGAGTTGGATAAAATGAAAAATACTATTAAAATTATAGCCGAGCAGAACAATAGGATGGAAAGACACAATGCCATCATCATCAATGACATGACTGAAAAATTGGACAAAGCTCAACATGAGTCTTTGGTGGTTGATCTGGAAGAGGTCAATGATAAAAACTAGGATGAGGATGTTGGTATTTCAAAGAGAACAAGGGATAATTTGAAGAGGAAGGCTCCCCCTACACCACAGATGATTCAAAGCTTCAAGAAGGGTGTTGAGGACATGCAAAACCTGGAGGCTGAGACCGAGTTTGTTTTGAAGACTCTGGGCTAGTTACGGCTAGTCCTTTTGTTGGATTTTTGGCTGGTTTTTTTTTTGACCCTCCTGGTCTTTTGCGGGTGGCTGCTGCTTTTTTTGGTTTTTTCCTTTTGTGCATCCTATTTTTACTGTTGGAATTTTTAGTCCTTTCTCTTTTATTGTAAACTTGGTGGTTTTGAGTCCCTGTAAAACCCATTTTTCCCTTTATCAAAAACCTATAAATTAATTTATTATAAATAAATTTATTTAGTGATGACTTAACATATGTGAAAATTGATTCAACTCTTCTAAGAGCTAATACAACACCAAGACAAGTTGGGTTTACATGAAATTACATAGGATAGTCTCATACTATACATGGTTAAATAATACATTACCTAACATTAATTTCTGAATAAATTAGACAATTCACATATTCAAAAGACAATTATATAATCTTTTGGGAATATTGTACAACTCACATTATTTTCCTTAGGTATACTATACATTATCTTCTCGGGCGATACAATGTGGTGCTAACATCCATTACTTAGCCCTTGTGAAGACTTTCAAGATTATATTTTTTATTTGATCTTTTAAGTTTATTCTAAAAAACATTGAATCACTTATTCAATGATTGAAATATCTTAGACCATGAAAGGGAACATCAATACCTTTCTAATAACTAAATAATCCCTTCAAATAATCATATTGTGGCTAGTTATTGTATAAGTTCTATTTTCACTAAAACGAGCACAACTGTCTTAATATATATATATATATATACATATTTTATTCTATTAAAATAAAATAGAAATATCATAGAGATATATAAAATATCTTTAGAAAATCTCTTTTGAATCCCTCCATAGATATTAGTGAATATGTGCTAGTGTACAATAAGATTTTTGGATGACAATACAAGTTCTTGACTACAAAGTGCTATGTTGTGTAATTTTTGTGCTCACATATAGATCACAAGTTTTTTATGTAACTTACTACCTATATTTATCTATATTTTTGTCTACCTATATTTATTTATAGGTTTTCATTGAGACATTCTAGGAATTATATGTAAAAAATACACTTCTAAAAAGTAAAATCAACATAAAAATATTCTAATATAAGTTTGTAAACATAAACTCAAAACATCAAAATGTTTGGATTTTAATGAATAATTATAGTCCTAAGATGATGAAAATGTGGGAGCTCACTATCATATGGTTGAGGACATAAAGCACACTAGCTTTCTAATTTCATTCAAGGGTAACCTTAGAGATCTCAATGAAAAGGAGAAAGAAATCTTGCAATAGGGTTGTCCTAAGGGCTAAATAGAAACTAATGTGGGGTTCACCTCCAAGTTTAGACTTGGAAAGATAAATAAAATGCAAGATGCAACACTAAACCCTAATTCAATGCAATGACCTACAAAATTACCTAGAAATGTAAATGACATAAAATAGAAAGAAATGAGATTAATTGTGTGCATCTAGAAATCTAGAAATGCCTGGAAGGAGCTTTGAAATGTTGGAAAATTTTATTTTAGTGTTGATTGGGATTCATTCACCAAGCTGGGTGAATTAGTCCAAAATATGGGTTTCTGTGCACAAACGAGAATCTTCCAAATGGGTATCCAAATTTGCAAAAATATGAATTTTGACTGAAATTGGGACTCATTTGCCAAAAGTGGCGAATTAGTCCAGATAGGTTTTTCTAAAGCTTCAATGTCTTTTCCTACTCTTCTCTATTTGCTCTACCCTTCTAGATTGATTTTCAAATCGGAAACCCTGATTTGCAACCTATAGGTCTTCTCCAAGGTTCTCCAAGGATTGATGACAAATTTGACAACTTTTCTCCAATCTTGCTTCTTAGGAAATATGCAACCTAGACCTACAAATCACACATAAAGGAGAGGGAAAAATGTTGTTTGGTTAGTGCATAGGGGTTTTCCTTGGTCAAACCCCTTGTTGGTAATTACACCTTGAAATAGAATGAAATATGAATGGTGAATGATGAATGAACAATAAATGATGTTGTGACTCACCAAACTCTTGCAATGAGGGGATACAAGCATATGTGAGATGGATCCAATGGATGTAGATATTGAGTCTTGTTGGAAGGTGATAGATCTTGAATGAAATGCTTGCTTGAATCATAAAACCCTAAATCACAATTGTTAGCATAAAAAAAACATGATGCATGAAGAATTTGACATGATGATTGATGCTGCTCTAAAATGCTGGATAATCTATGATTGAATGCTCTTGAATGCTGTTGTGAATTCTTGAATGCTTAGGATCACTGGATTGCTTTTTAGGACAAAATGAGTGAAAGAACCTTGTATTTATACTCAATTATGCAATAATTCTTGAAATTACAACACTACAAGCCAACAATAGATATAGCAGGATAAAATCCCACCAAAAAGATGAAATAATTTTGGCTTTAGGCCACATGAGATTCATTCACCGAAGGTGTGAATGACTCCCACTGGGCCTAATTTTTTGGACCAATTTTAAAAATGCTTAAAAAGGTGTGAAACCAAGCTCAAGACCAAAAAATATAGGTGGGATTCATTTCCCAAGGTGGTGAATGAGTCCCAGATCACTAAATCTGCACCATTCAAGCCTAAAACACCTAAATTATGATTGGGTATTGATTTTTGTTTGGATTATCCTCAAAAAAATGTATTAAATGGGGCTTGTGGATGCAAAATAGGGCCAATTAAAGCATAAGAAAGCTTGATTATTAATGAGAACTCGAGAAAATTTTGAAAGTGTATTACAACACTTCAAATAAGGTGCCAAAAAGTTCATTTAGTTCACAAGGGCCCAATACCTAATGTGAATATGTTAGGTATATTACAACACTAAATCAAGGACAAGTTAAGGGGACCTTTTTCCATCATTACAACTCCATTCTAAGATCACATCAAATCACACAAGTCAAAAATTTCCATTGTGAAATTATTCAAGTACTTTGACTCACAAGAAACTCATTTCCCTACGTTTCCTATAAACATTCTTCCTACACAAGATATTTTGTTTATCAATCCTCTATGCTCTAATTTCAATTTTAACAATTATCCAGCTCATCAAATTTTTTTAATATAATTTTAAATAAAATTTAATTTACTGGATATCTCTCTAATATATATGTAGTTTACATAAATCAATGTATCTAAAAATCATTATTAGTTTTCTACTTGAGTAAGTAGTGATATCACTCTCTCTTTTACAAATATCCTATATTCATTTTAACTCCAAAATAAATCTTTGCTACATATTTCATGACAAGAATCTTAACTCAATCATTGAAGGAAATGAGTAAATAATAGATCATAAGAGTAAAATTATAAATAATTATTCAAATTTCACATAATGAACTTCCAAAATTCCTCATGTTTCAAAATTTCTTCCTTTTTTCTCTATATTATATAATTTCTTACTAAATAATTAAGAACAAATAATAGAATACATCACCTTAAACATACTATTAATTATATCTTTCCTTTACGTTGTTCTTTTCTTGACCATAACTCATGTATTCTCTAAACAAAAGAATAAAACATATTAAAAATAATATTTGATTCCAATTAAATAATAAAATCATCTTTGAATAACATTTTCTATTGTATTCATTGCTAATATTAAAATATTATAAAATTGACTACTAGTATTCTAAATAAAAACTAGATATAAGAAATATGTTATTCTTTTATTTTTTCTAAATCGAACTAATTTATGATTGTTTCAATTCTAAAACAAAACTTGCACATAACAGATAATTTTAATATTAGTAGTTAAAGATTTGAAGCTTTAAATCACATTAAATATGTTTCTAAAATATATTAGAAGATATAATCCTCTAACTTGATAGTTAATTTAAAATAAAGCCCAACAATAAATGAAATAAATAGAATAATGTCTATGGATTTAAATAAATTAATTGAGTGACTAAATAATTATTTAATTATTTTTTTGCATGCACTCATATCATCTTAAAATACTTTGACAATAGGAGGTAGTTCACCTTCCCTAGTACTAGTCTTTGTTGGACACCATAATATTGCCACACATACCTTAGTACCACTATTAAGACATGAAAATAATAATGCGATTACCATCAAAAAAATAACCATGGAAACATAATTATATCTTAGATAATTTAATATATTAAATTAATAGTTTACACTCAACATAAGTCAACAAATCATATCTAGTCTACCATAGAATTGGAACATCTTAGAATTAACAAGCGACAACAAATGAGGAATGTTACAATTTATTTGATATCAATATTAAAATTAATATCAAACTAATTGTAATATAATTTTTTATATATGAATATAAAATTTGATATCAACTCAATAGATTGCAATGGTATCAAAATGAACTTCTACTTATGACTCTATATATCAATTTAGTTGCCTTAATATGAAAATTTAAATTGATATGATTTTTTTATATATATGAAATGGGCTTAAGGGGGTTCAAGCATGAATAAATAGTGGGATATGGCATAGCCCACCAAGAAGATATTATAATAAAAAAGGGAAATCTTTGATCCCAAAAGGATCTTCTTCATTTGCAACCACATGCTTAATCATTTTCTTCCATCTCTACACTAGCGTCCTTCGTATCGTGCATCTCAACTTCATTCCCATCACTCTGCAATGTTGGAAGGGAAAGAACTGCCATCCTCTCCATAAGGTTACAAGTTCTAGTGATCTCTTTTAGTAGAGTGTGTTGGAAGAATCAAGAAGAGTCCTCTGGTGTGTTATCATTGATGCCAACATTGGTGGGTAGCAATTTTGTCAATTTAGAAAAACTATATTTTTGTTATTTTGATATGATAATTTGGTCTAGAAATGCTCTCAGTAATAGATAACTCCCCTATATTTGAATATGATGATTAGGACTATTAGTTGTATCTCTACATAAATTTTCAATCATTTTTATTGAAAGGAATGAAAGATATAGATGATAGAGTTCAACCTACAATATTCTACTCAATAATTATGCAAATTCCATGAGTTTTCTTCTGGTTGACACATATTTAAGTTGTGTGTGATTTTTTGGTAATTTAAAGAGTTCCTTATTGGGTCTAGGCCAACCTTATTTATTCTTTGCACTTTTTTTTTTATGAGAAGGTGTTCCAGGTTGAGCCGACAAGCTACATTTTTAATAAATTATGTGCACATCTAATTAGGCTAACCTAATTGATGTATGAAGTTGTAATAGTGTATATATATGAAACATCTTTAGTATTGAAAGAGATAAATATATGTATGTCTATGTGTAGTGTGTGACATGTAAAAAGGTAATAAGCAGTGATGTGCAACTATTGTGTGAATTTGTAAACACTTGATGTGTTTTCTATATACCTAAAAATCATTACAAGATTTTATATTCCAGAGCCTAATTGGAACTAAACTCAACACACATAAGGTGTATTTAATTAGTTCATCATTTTGGAAATGAGCCACACTCCTTTTTGTTTACTTTAGGTTGTGATCCTTTCAAGGATAGTGAGTCATGACAATGTTCCCTATAGTATCTTATAACCAGTTATAACATATTGTGAAATAATCCTCACTGTAGTTTTTCCCATTTTGGTTTTTCCACATAAATATCTTAGTATTCATTTTTTATGTGGTGTTGTGATTCATTTCATGTTATTTCTTATAGTTGCAACTAGATATGTTTTAATAATTAAATGGCTAGCAATTAAATGGTTCGGTAGAATACTGATTCACCCCCCCTCTCAGTATTTTGGGTCTTCAACAATTTGTATTAGAGCTTGGTTCCTTTGGAAAAGTTTAACAGCTTAAGGAATATCTTGAAGTTTGAACACATGGTTGAAAACAATTATCCTATTCCTCTGAAACAAATCTTTGCAATTAAAGAACTCCATGCTGCTCTTGAAGACATAGACAAAACTAAAAATGAGAGAAAATTTGAGAGAAAATGTAACGCCCCACCACACAACCCTAGGGGAAGTTGTAATGAACTATCGAAACGCAATAATTTTATTTCTTTGTTTAAGTACAATTAACATGAAGTTTCGCTACCCATTGCCAACAATCCCTAAGGTTACGAGACTGAGTTTACTTAAACCCAAACAAGGAACATGAATTAAAACCAAACATTCAATTACTTAACAAAATAAATACACATACATTCCATACATGATAAAATTACATCAAAGGAATAAGAGATACCACATGTTTCCAATAAGATAATTTACAATACGATTACAACTCTCATTCCCCGAATAAGGTAAATCCAATAAACAAGGTTACAAATTACATCTTCCACCGCAATACAAATGAGGGGTACTAAAATTACAATGACAACTGAAAAGAATAAAGCATGAAAAGTAATTGGATCCCACAAGATCTCCAACTAGATATATCATCCACATGAACAAGAAGACGACCCAATGGATTAAGGTGCACATTCCACCCAACCATGTGATACCCAAAGGCTCACCCCCTGTGCTAGGAGATAGTAACAAGGATTCCTAGACAAGACCATCTACCTCTAGACACAGGCTACACAAGACTAAACTAAAATTAAATACAAGTACAACATCACATAACATAATGGTTACAATGCTTCTAGAGTTAAATAATCAATTTGATCACTGTTACAAACATATGGTTGACTTAAGAGAAATGTCATCACAATGTCACATGGGATATCTTGGTAAGTCTTCCTAGGTCTCGACCCCCATCTTGGGATATCCTGGAAACCTCTAATGACTCCTAGCCCCTCATGCAAACCAATGCGGAATCAGTTATCTCTCATGGAGACAAGACAACGATCTTTCCATTCTAGGCCTTCTCATCTCATCCCAAGTCTATACAAGCCCTTGTGTCCATGAGCGAGGAAAAATTAATCTTGTTAAGTGTTTGACGCAACCTAAACTCTAATAAGTTTATTATGTTATCAATGTATTAACTTACAAAGAGTTTCCATGAAACCACTTTGTGTTTCGACCATCATTGCAAGCCACTTCTCTAAGACAACACGTGGAATAGCTCCACACCCAAGGGTACACAAGTGCGACCTAAGGAGAATGACTCCCTATACATGACATAAAGTCCACACATCCTATTCCTAATAATCGGGTATAACACTGGATACATTTAGACGCACTACCCAAGGCAATCCAAGGTTGACTATCATAACGACAACCCATACAAATAAATGAAAACTCCATCTGGAAGACTTACATAACAATTGACACAATTGCCCAACACCAAGAATGAACAAGAACATAACTAGGAAGTATTTCAGGCAATTAAATAAACTAATGTTAGGATTTCCTAAATCCAATCAACTCAATCAACATTACTTGCAATTATTCAAAAATAAATAAAATTTAATTCGCAACGTTGAGAAATTTAAAATTAATGATTTAACTCGATGTTTCTCAATCATACAAAATAATAAAAATCAAATTGTTAAATAAAATCATTTGATTAACAAAAATCAATTTTTATTTCAACTTCGATAATGAAATAATCACCTTAAAATAAATTATATTTAAATACACATATATATTAAATATATATATACACAATATATGCATATTATATATATATATAAATAATTATATTTTTTTTATTTAAATATCAATATAATATATATATTTTATATAATATATAATTATTATATATAATATATATATATTATATTATATATATAAATAATACATAATAATTAATAAAATTTAAAATAAATAAAAACAACCATTTATAAAGGGTCGCGGGCCTCTCCCCAAAGGGAGAGGCCTAGCTGCCCACGCAGCCTTCCCCTTTTGGGGGTGCACTGTGTGGGTAGCACTGCTGCCTCCACAGTGCCTCCCATGGGGGGCGGTTGTGGGGGCAGGGCCCCAAGCTCCCCTCTTAAATAAAATTTATTTTATTTTATTCTTTTCTTTTCTTTTATATATATATTTTTAAATAAACCCAACACAAAAAAAAACAAAGGTTCCCTATGAAAAATAAGGTTTTGCCAGAAAATAAAATTTCTGGGAAAAAAATGAAATTCCTAGCATAAGCATAATTGCAATACATATATATAATAGAATATATATATGCATATATATATATAATTTCCCATTGTTTACTAGTTAAAATTGGGAAAATTTTCCCTATAGAACAAAATACACAACAAAATAATTTGCAAGTATAAATTCTAATTTCTAATTTGAAATGGAAATTTCCTTTGTGCTTTTCTCAATTTTCTATTGTTTGAATCTTCTTTGTTTTCTTTTTCATGATTTCAATAGAGTTTTTTCAAGTTTTGAAACAAGATTTGACATGGGTTTTCGTTGCAAATCAAACATAATTTAAATCTTTTCAACAGCATAATAAAAAATTTGCAAAACATTTCAAAAGAAAAGCCAAATTCATAGAAAGAAAACCTAGTTTTCTCAAAAGCTTGAAGGGTTGCCAATGGTGCTTTGAATTCTTATTCTATTTCCAACTCCTCCAAGAAGTCCAACTTGCTTCTCCAAAATCCAAATCCAATCCAGCATGAACAAAACCCTCTTTCCCTTTTTTTTCCCCCTAGCAATTTCTCTCCATAAATTCAAAAATCCAATGGAATGGCTCTCATAATCCTTCCCCAAATTTAGTCAACTCCTCTAAAATATCCCATCCACCATAGTTATTGCAAATTTGGAGATATTTTATTTTTTGAAATTTAAAACTAAAAACAATTTTCTTTCAACATGACTTTATTTCTTTATTTCTTTATTTTTTTAAATTTCTATTTCAAATGAATTTGAATGCTTTTAACCATTTTCATTTCCAAAAAAAACTTTTAAAATCTTCTTTTCCAAAAATTTTTTAACACTTTTCTAAATTTTCATTTAAAAAAAAAGAATTTAACACTTATAATTTCCAATTGAACAACTTGACTTAATCCCACACAATTAATTTAAATAATCAATAAAATAAACCTAATCCAAGATTAGATTATTTTATTAATTAAATTAAATTAATTAATAAAATAAATTACATTTCTAACATTATGACCAGATATATTTAATCATCCATTTAACTACACAAGCCATTTATTTACCTTTATAATTTGAAATTAAATAAAAATCAAGGTGAAATGGACAAGATTAGAACAACTAAACCCAACTACAACCCGATGACACACTATCACTAGGGTGATGACTTGGCATGAAAAACATAGCTACTATCTCCCAATCGATTACCGTTGGCCAATGGACACGCTTAACCTGGAAATTAGGTGGAGTCGATTTCTTGTACCAGTCAACCTGTGAATAAAGAGTACCTCTAACATGCATATATATACATATCATAAAACACACTATGAAGAGGAAATATCAGAATCGTAGGGCACTCGCAAGTGAGTGATACAATCCCATCCCATTCACCAATACAGACTTTCTAACTGACGAGTCTAGCATCAATAATATACTCAAAAGCATAAAGCATCATTAATTAAATATATGCTAAGCTAATTAAAAACATGCAATAATGATAACATCAGAGTAAAATTCCATCACATCAAAATATAACATACGCATCGCTTAACAGTTTGCGATCAAATAGAACCAAGTACCATAGTCAAGTAATAGCAGAACAAAGCATAACAAAGAAAACATTGTTCAATCAAGGAGGCAAAATGGAGGGGTGCTATAGAAAACTTAAGTGGAGAAAATGAATGCATCAGAAAGTTAAGAGACTAAATCAAGAAGTTCAAAGAAAGACATAGAGAAGTCAATGACCAATTTAAGAAAGCTAATGAAGAAATCATTGGACTAAAGGTGCAAGTGGAAGAAAAGAAAAGAATTGAAGAATGCCAAATGCCTAAAATCATGAACAAGAATGATGTGTGTACTAAGCTTGAACAAGAATTGGTAGTTCCCTAAGATATAACATGGACAAAGCAAGAGCCCATGAAGAAAAAATATAAACAAGTACTACAATTATTGATGAGTTGATCACATTTTAGAAACCCTCTAAAGAAATTCTTGGTTTAGGACTTGAAGAAGGACAAAGTTCAAAGGAAAATCATATTCCCAAAAAGGTTGACAATCAAAGGAAGACTTCAAGAAATAATAAATAGTTCAAGAATGAAAGAAGCTATACAAGAAGAACTCCCATCTGACAACTAAATGCAAAAAGGTACTCATATTTTAATGGTGTTTATTTTTCATGCATTAAATTTGGTCATAAGGAAACAAAATATACAAGTAGAATAAATCAAAATGTTGTATTCTTTACTAGACAATTTTTTTCTTGTAAAAAGTTTGGACACACAACAATTGAGTGCAAAAGTCGGATAATGATGAATAGATTCAATACTGGTAGGATGGCTCAATCTTTTCAAGGATATTGCTATACATTTCATGCTTTTGGATAAATTCAAAATAGTTTGGTTAGAGAAATTTTGTGTGCTACACATGCAACAAACTAGGGCATATCTCGAAATTCTTAAAAAGAAAAATTGGGAAGAAACCAGATTTGAAACAAAAGAACAAGCCTATGAACAAAGTGGATCCTATTGAAGTGAGAAAACAAATGGAGAAGATTTGGAAGGAAAAGGAAGAACTTGAGAATAAAAATGAATCAATTACATCTGTACTTGCAACTAGTGCAGATACTTCTTCTAAAAACTGAATCTAGTAGTGGTTCTATGGGGAGAAGTTACAAAGATATCTAAAAAATCCCTCATATGAGTGGTGTCAAGCAATGAAATGAATATATGTGATGTAGAATGGCATACTAAAGTTGATAAAAAAGATTCTAATAGAAAATGTGCAAATTTGGAGACTTGCGGATCTTTTTAGGGTTTACATTGTATTTCACAAAGTGTTTATCATCCTTTTGAAGGTAGAATGCATTTAATGAAAATTAGGAAAAATCAGTAAAACATAAAGTGAAAGTTCAAGTTGAATTAAATCACTTTTACAGAATCAAAACAAAACAAAACGATTTGAAGCAATGTGAAAGTGATTTAGTGTACCTGACACGAAAACCTTATTTCCATCGAAGCTTGAAAGAGGTATTTACAATTATTAATACTCTGTTTATTTTATTTAGAAGATATTATCAAAAGCATATTCAGAATATTTAAGGAAATATATCCAGACCAATTGTTCTTGAGACCTCTAAGAAACTACAAGCTAGGTTCAGAATATTTTCATGGAAAGTTTATGAAATGGACCCCATGGGTGCATTTTCATGAATCCCAAGTAGTGTCTTTCCTACTAAGGATACTAAGATCTACATTCACACAAAATTGGAAGAGTTTGACCATCTAAAACTTAATGATCAATGGGTGAAGGAATTGGCTAGACATGATTATTCCATGAAGCCAAAATATGAAAACCTAGTACAGAAGGAACTAGATGTATGTAAATTATTTGAAAAATTTTGTGGTGATATTTTTGCAAAATTTGTGACAATGGAACTTACCAATGTGCATGAAAAATTCATATGGACAAGCATTGGTGGAGTCATTACCAAAGAAGTAATTAAAGCTATAATAGCTCTCTATGACTCTGGTCCCATACCAATCTTGAAAGCTGTGAATAACGATGTGGTAATAAAGATAATTGGTGCCACATGTGATGGAAGAGTACTAACAAAAAATCCCATTACAAACTCGGTTATGAAATACATTGCTGTTATGATAGGTCAAAAAATATACTTTACAAGCTAAGGTAATTTAGTGTTTGTTACAGGAATTCACGTTGCACATGAAATGGTGGTTAATGGAAGGGATTATGGTTTTTGTGAGTTACTCTAGTAGCAACTTATGGATAGCCTGAACCAGACTAAAAAAGAGAAATGTGTTTTCATGATTTTCTCATTCATGGTTTGATTGTTATTTTACTTCTTGAGAGAGCTACTTGGAAAGAAGAACATTACATCGGCTCGCAACAGACTATTGGAACATCATATTTTTGAACATATGCATAGTATTGGAGACTAGAATGCATAGGTTATTCCTCTCACTACATTCTTTGTAGTTTTTCAGAATAATATGCTTGAGAAGGATAGAGGTCCAGGAATCCTAGTGAAGAATTATGCAAAGTATATAACCTTTGTAATGTATACTAATGAATTTATTATTGACGCACTAGAATTGAGGACTCTATGGATATATCCTCCTAGATATGAAATTGAAGAACAAGTAGCTTAAGGAATAATTGAAATATTGTTGAACTGTCCTAAGGATCCCACTCAACCTTGACATGATACTTAGAAAGAGAAGTTTGTTGAAGTGCATTTGGAGAATTTAGCACCACAAATGACCAAAAGAGTAAATAAAATGGTTGATGAATTCATGATGTTGATAAGTTGAGGGAAATTGTAAATGAGAAAAGGGCCAGATCACTTGATGTCCCTTCCAGGCCTAGGATATCAGGAAGAGCATCTTTCACCAATTCTTGGTGCAGCTACTATAGTAAAAGGAAAGTAGGTAGTGTATAGTTTCCCTAAAATTGTTAACATAACTACCTCCTCTAACCCCTACACTGGATCCCCTAAGAAAAGGAATGTACCCCAGGCTATTGTACCACTTGTCTCTCCTGAAAAGAGAGTAAAGCAAAAGGATAACCAAAAAAGAAACATAAGTGATGCTATATAGGAATAAATTGATCTTGGTTCACAAGAAGAGAAACAACTGAAAAGAAATAGAAGAAATAACACCTACACAAACAATGAAGAAACTAGAACTAGAGATAGGGTTGAAGTATTATCTGATGATGAAGAGACAAAAGATAAAATGGAAGCTTTCAAAATACATGTGCATGAGAATAAGAAATATGAAGGTACATCAAGACCTATGGAGGACAATCCCATCTATCCTCTAGCAAGTGATCATCCACTCTAAAGATGGAAGCTTTAGTGAATAATATGGTAGAGTCTAAGGATTTGCTTGTTACTGCTAGATTATTTTATGAATTTGATAAAAATGATAAGGAAACAATTATAAATGCTTTTTTTCAATACGTGATTATCTTTAATGAGTCTATGGAATCTATAAGGAAGAAGGTTACTGATAATGTGTGGGAAGCATTATCTCATAGAAGGCATGAAGTTATAACCATTAAAGAAAAAATAAAATATGATTCCTTAGAAACATATGGATCCTCCTTGTCTATGAAAGATGTTGCTTCCCTGCTAAAAGAATGTTCCTAGTTGTTTAGGGTCAAGTAGAGAGTAGCTACCTTAATTACTAAAGAGAAGGAAAGTACTAAAAATTTGAGGCAAGAAACACTTGACACAGTTAGAAAAATGGAAAAGGATTATGGGATGAAAACAAGTTCTTTATCTCATATACCTTAGGCACAAGAGCCTGCCTATATTACATAAACAAAAGACCATCCTATTATGGAAAGTGTTGGTGAAACACTTTTTTTTTGGAGACATATGTTCCTTTGAATTATATGGAGGAAATAACCAGAAAACATTCTAAAGATCAGCAAAAAAGGTGACACTGATAATACTCCAAGAGAACATAATGAGGATACCAGAAATAGAAAAGAAGAAGAAAATAATGAAAATGGAGGAAAAAAAGGTGAAAAGGAAGATGATGGTAGAGATTATAAAGATAAGAAGGAAGAAGGAAATAAAGATAGGGCTTCATAAAAATCCTCTAGAAAATAAGAAGAGGAAAAGAAAGAAAAACACAAGGAATATAGAGGCTGGAAGAAGTGAAGAAGAGCTTTCAAAGATTGCTAAGCATTCAAAGCCTCCTGAAGAATCATCTAGAAGTATTATTAAGGGCTTGTTGACAAGGAAATCACAAAACTAGTTTGTGCTACTACCCCAACTGATTCAAATTCCTTCACATCTAGGGTATGTGGATCTGAGAAAGATCTCAAATGTTGAAAGAGTAAAAATTTGCTAAACTTTTCTCAACTCTGGTATAGAAGAACTTATTGAAACTTATCATAAAGGAACTGAGTTAATAAATGATGTTATTAAGGATTTACAAGAGTCATTACCTATTGCTACTATCGATACCTCCATAGCCTCTATTGAGAACTTGATGCTTCTGGTTGATTCAATCAAAGAATAATCCTTTGGTCTTAAGATACAAATTGAGAAAGAGGCAGAGACAAATTTTTTGGAGAAAAGGTTAATTGAACTATAAGATATATGTGCAATTGCACATAAAAAAGTAATGAAAAGTATGAAATAAGTAACGTACTATGAAGAGGAATCCTAGATATTGTTTGTATACATCATGTGGTGGCCTGATGCCACTCAAGGAATGAAATATTTAATGGACTTAATAGAGTCTCAATTGGAGCATGCCACCAAAGCCTACAAAATTTCAGATGATAGAAGTTATACTACTAGAATTATATAAATGACTTACATAACAAGTTCTTCACTTTATATAAGTAAAAGGAGGATTCAATAAGGAAATTTGGTTAGCTTGAATATTTGGTTATGTCTAGGAATATTCCTATTTAATATGCTCTAGTGGATGCATAAAAACATAATAAGATAAAACTTAAGCCATCCACTCTGAAAGAAGGGGAAGAATTTCTAGTTGAACTAGAATCACTGCAAAAAAAACTTGTCAAGGAAAAAGGGATCTTAGATGAAGAAAAACTAGCTTGGGAAGCTATTTTAGGTGAATTGGATGGTGCCCCTAAATCTAGCTAAATTTTTTCTACAATTCTTTTTTTTATTGAGTCTTTCATCAGGACGCCCTTTTTCCTTGATGTCAAAGGGGGAGAATATGTGTTGAAAGTATATAATTTTGGTTTTTATCATGGAGAAGCTTTTTGTAGTCTATACAGTTGAAAGGAGGAGTAAAGTCAATTTTTGGGTCTAAAGTCAGTTTTTGAAGATCCAAATTTTTGAACATGTTACCATCAGCAAAAAAGGGTGAGATTGTTGGAAGAATGAAGAAGATTCCTCTGGTGTGTTTTCATTGATTCCAACATTGGTTCATAATAGTTTTGTCAATCCAAAGAAACTATGTTTTTGTTATTTTGATATGGTAATTTTTTCTAGAAATGCTCTCGGTAATAGATCTCTCCATGAGATTTTAATATGATGATCAAGACTATTAGTTGCATCTTTGCATAATATTTTAGTAGTTTTTATTGAAAGGAATAAAAGATATGGATGATAGAGTTCAACCTACAATATTTTGCTCAATAATTGTCCAAATGGGATGAGTTTTCTTATGGTCAACATAGATAAGTGGTGTGCACTTCGTTGGTGATTTAAAGAGTTCCTTATTAGGTTTAGGCCAACCTAATTTATGCTTTGCATTTTTTTTTATGAGGTGTTCCTTCTTGAGCCGACAAGCTAGAGTTTTAATTAGGAATGTGTACATCTAATTTCGCTGACCTAATTTATGTATGAAGTTATAATAGTGCATATATAGGAAATATATTTTTGTATTGAAAGAGACCAATAGATTTATATGTGTGTGTAATGTGTGACATGTCAAAAGGTAATAAGAAGTGGTGTGTGACTATTGTGCAAAGTTCTATACACTTGATGTATTTGTTGTGTACCTACAAATCAATACAGGTTTTTGTATTCCAAAGCCTAATTGGAACTGAACTCAACACACAGAAGGTGTATTTCATTAGTTCATCATTTTTGGCAATGAGCCACACTCCTTTTTGTAGTTACTTTAGGTTGTGATCCTTTCAAGGATAGTGAGTCCTAATAGTGTTCCTTGTAATATCTTATAACTAGTTATAATATATTGTGAGATAATCTGCATCGTGGTTTTTCCCATTTTGGTTTTTCCACATAAAAATTGTAGTGTTCATTTTTTATGTGGTGTTATGCTTCCTTTCAAGTTATTTTTTATAGTTACAACTAGATATTTTTTAATTATTGATTTTTTTAGAAATTAAATGGTTTGGTAGAATACTAATTTACCCCCCCTCTCGGTATTCTAGGTGTTCAATACAGTGATATCCCCTAAAACTTCCACCTTCTGTGAGTCCATATCCTCCTAAACACCCCAAATCATTAAAGGCATCCAAGGTCTATTGATTGACACAGATAGTAGGGGAAAAACCCCACTCATTGGACATAAACCTAACATTGGGACTACCATCACTAGGTAGTACTCCATGTCCTCTCACTATCTCACAATCACCAATCATTGCAACAAAAACCTTACCATTTCTATATCCTTGCATGCCTAAAGGAGCTATGATATAAACATCAATGAAATATTCAAGTTAATGTAGAATCGATACATAGGTCACATCAAAAATATTACTCCAAGAATAGACTTATCACCCCCAATGCTTCTTCCTCCTAGGTTTTGAAAAAAAACCAACCTTGATAGAGACACCACCCCTCAAAAATCCACTTGTCTCTCCTTTTCTCAAAGGAAAATGGTAGTCTCCATTATGAAATTGGTGTGAGAACCAATAACCATGTCTTGATATAAACATATTTCTATCACTGATCATAACCAGATTTAATGCTTCCTCTAACATAGAAGTGAAGAGCCTTGTCATTCCTTCATGTCTCTCTACCTACCACTCATGCAAGGATGATATTGCTAAGCACAGGCGTACCATCCTGCTCTTCACTAATTGTTAGGAAAATTAATGTTTACATTATATTTGAGGTCTTATTAATTATGTAAATGTGGAAAGGTAATTACTATTGTAATAGTGATGTTGTTAATAAAAAACTCACTAATATAAGTTTGGATGGTCAGTAGTATATATTGTTGTAATAACAATATATCATAATAGTTGGGTATGTGCAGGATCATGATGGGCCAAAAAGTGGCAATATGATGGGTATGTGGATGACGACTTTTTTTTTACCAAAAATTGATGAAACAAAAAGGGTTTTTAAAGGAGATTCTCAACTTTCCAACAATATAAATTATGATTTACTTCGAATTTAATAAATAATTATTATGCATTTTCTATTTGAATTATGAATAAAGTCCTAATTGATAGGTTGATTGAAAATCATCTATAGCTTTCAAATGGTGTAACATATTTTGAATCTAAAACATGCATCACATTCTATGCTTTGCATACTATAGGATTTTTTTAAAAAATAAAATTTCATGAAGTTTTGACCATGTTAAGGTGGACAGACATATGTGTTTTTACATTTTTTAAAATTTGTAAAAAAAATTCATAATTAATTATTTAATTGGAAAAAAATTACAAAAAAATATGCATCACATCTAGACATGAGTCCTCTACATATATGTAAAATATTATAAAAAAAATTATCATTTTATTTTCATTAACATGGTTAGATAGACACCTACTTCTTATTTTTCCTTGAAATTTAAGTACCACTACATTGAAATTTCAAAATTTCACCAAATAGATTTAAAAAATTAAAAAACCTAGTAGTTTAGAAACTACATTCAATTTTCTCTAGATTCTATCCTTACATGTATTTGAAATAATATAGATAACTTATTGAAATTTTTATGTCAAGTTGCCTAACTTTTATTTTTCTAAATTTTTTGCCACTTAAGGGCCTATTTTTTCCATGATGATCCTGCACATATCTAGTTAGTGGTTAATGTGTTATACATGTGAATGTTAGTCTAGGATACTTGTTATAATACCTCCCTATTAAATAGGAGGATGTTTGGCTATGTAAGTGGCCATATATTAGCCATGTATTGAGTGTGGAATATAGAAGCATATTATCAGGTGTAATGTTTTCTATCTGCCTTTGCCCAAATTCCAAACATGGTATCAGAGTAGGTGTAGGAGTGGGCTTTGGGAGAGTTCCATTAGGATTTGCTATCTTTTGACTTGTGGCATTGGTTGGAAAATATTTCTCATAGAGAAATTCTAATCAAAGTTTTTATAATGTAACACAATGCGCCATGGAAGTGTGATGAGTGTAGGTACTTGAACCAGTGACAACGCTACTAGAATCCTTTCACAATAAAGATAAAGACCAACGAGCTTGTTGCTTCTGCAATGGCATAAGTAAGCAGTTTCCATGCACAAGACACTTAAGTAGATCTTTGGATAATTCCCCTTCCTATTCAATCATTAAGATTTACTTCATCATTAGGAGAAAAGGAGATCAAATTTTTTTGTGCATATGATTATTAGCTATTTCAAATGCTTTTTCAGCAAATTCTTAGCTTATATAAGGTGCTATTATCTCTTCCTCCATCATACATCTCCCATGTGAATGTCAGCTAAGTCAATTATGTGCCTATTTCTTACTGATAATGAGTTGCATCTTCATGGCATAAATCGTGCCACATTAGGTGGATAATCAAAGAGATAGTAGGTCTAGTGCTTTGGGAAGAAAAAGATGACAGTGGTTGTGACACATTGCAAGTGGTTCTATATATTAGTGATTTTCTCGTAATTGAAGTATAGGATTCTCTCAATACATGTTTTATTGCATTCGGGCATGTGCAGGATCATGATGGACCAAAAAGTGGCAATATGACAGGTATTTGTAGGGTATGTGGCTGACAAATTTTTTTTACCAAAAATTGATGAAATGAAAGGGTTTTTAAATGATATTTTCAGCTTTCCACCAATATATATTATGTTTTACTTTGAATTTAATAAATTATTATTATTCATTTTCTATTTGAATTACAACTAAAATTCTGATTGATAGGCTGATTGAAAAATATCTATAGCTTTCAAACAGTATCATATTTTTGGAATCCAAAACATGCATCACATTCTATGCTTCGCATAATATGGGATTAAAAATAGAAAAATTGGATTTCATGAATTTTTGACCAAGTTAAGGTGGTCAAACACACGAGTTTTTTATATTTTTTAAAAGTTGTAATAAAAAATTCATAATTAATTATTTACTTGGAAAAAAATTACAAAAAAATATGCATCACATCTGGACATGAGTCCTCTACTTATTTCTAAAATATTTGAAAAGAATATTATCATTTTATTGTGGTTAGGGTGGTCAGAAAGACACCTACTTCTTTTTTTTCCCTTGAAATTTAAGTATTTTCAACAAATCGATTTTTATTTTTTTTAAAACCTAGTAGTTTAGAAACTACATTCAATTTGCTATAGATTCTATTCTTACATATTTTTGAAATAATAGATAACTTATTCAATTTTTTACGTCAAGTTTCCTAACTCTAATTTTTTTATTTTTTTGCCACTTAAGGGCCTGCTTTTTCCATGATGATCCTACACATACCCATTCCAATCACTGAAATCTTCTTCCACAATAGTGGGTAATTATTTAGAGGCAAGAATAAGCCATTCAATCCGATCAACTTTACATCAATACATTTTGTTTAAGGCCCAATTCTCAATTGGATCATGGGTTGATATTCTCATGATCTTAGCTCACTGTACCAAGCAAAGTTTTTGTTATTGCGTGATTCTATTAGAAGTATTGCAGATTCATCATATGTGGAAAACCACTTGGTCAAGAATGAATGCTTTGATCATGTTAGCCTTATCTTATTAGGTTTGGTAGAGCCATTATAATTTTTTTCATTATAGTTATCATTGTATCTCAAAAATATATTATTAGCTCTTATAGAGATAGGTTGTGTCAAAGTTAAATTGTCATTATCATTGTGTCATCAAAGTCCAAAAAAAAATAAAAAATATAAATATAAAAATTTCATTACGAATGCATTTTTAGTGGTGACCGATGTTTGATTAAGGTTTACAATATACATAATCCTCAAATTCAAAATTGCTAAGTAGTAAACCTAATGGAGGACAAAGGAATTGGAGACTAGAGGACAACCAACAACCTCTCATCAGTCACCAATGATGGGGCCGCACAACTGATTTGTTGACCATTGTGGAGTGTGTTTACAAATTTTTGGTGTGGATACTAGAAAAAATGATTATATTGGAGAGAAGATGGCTGCAGAAATCCTCTAACTACAAAGATGCTTTAAGTGTCGTACTTCATCAGAAGATGGCTCATTTGTGAATATGTTCACTAGTAATAATGACCATGTGCAACAAGATCCATGTACTAGTATGCAGTATGGTATGATTTTCTTTTCAGTATTCTTGTTTTTGTGAATAAATAGAATTTAAAATTATGGGAGGGAATACTAACAAATGTTCCATTCCCATTTCACATCAAAATGGCTAAAGTCAAATGCAACTTCCAATGGCAATGGTGGTTGTCTATGTTGTTTGAGATTGAGTGGGTGCGATTGATAATAGTGACTACAATTAAAAGAACATTGTGTTCTTATCGAATGTAATGTGAAAATTTTTATAGTATGGGTTTTTTAGATTTGTGATATGTATGTTGATTCCTATATAACTTCCCTACCATAGTGGTGAAAGAAAGAACCAAAGTAAGTTAGTTCATGGATCTTGAAAAGGTTTGTGGAATGATCCATAAAATCACACGAGGTGGATAGTTGATGAGTTCATGTCATGTCAAGGTTTGTGGTAAGCATGTTTAAAACCATGGAAGGAGAGAGCCTTTCCTTTGGATCAAGGTCATGAGTCACATAGTTGGACATGCTACAAGGGTGAGCATATTGCAGAGGAGTGTGAATTTTTTTCTACCATGTAAACATTAAGGGTGGAATGTTAGGAAAATTAATATTTACATTATATTTGAGGTGTTAGTAATTATGTAAATGTAGAAAGGTAATTACTATTGTAATAGTCATTTTTTTAATAAACAACTCACTAATATAGATTTGGATGGTTAGTCGTATATATTGTTGAAATAACAATATATCACAATAGTTAGTGGTTAATGTGTTATTCGTGTGAATGGTATTTTGGGATATTATTTATAACACCTCCCTACTAAATAGGAGGTTATTTTTCTATGTAAGTGGCTATATATTAGCCACACATTGAGTGTGGAATATAGAAGCATATTATCATGTGTAAATTTTTCTATCTACCTTTGCCCAAATTCCCAATGCTAACTTTAATGCCTTGAAACATGATCCACATCTCCATTTCCCACTTGGTAAATGTGGGAGATCTTGAATTATTCCAAGCTATAAAGTGTCTCAAATATTTGTGTTAAAATCATTTTCTTAGCTTCTATTTTTGGGTGAATCTTCTCCTAATCATGTTTATGGCAATCAATGGATCATCCTCAAAATGTAATCTACTAGCCCCCAAACTCTTACCCAACTAAAGACCCAACCAAGTCACCTAGAATTTATCTTCATGGTTTGTCCCATTGACTATTTTTTCCCCTACATTGGTAACCATTTACCTTTATGATCATAGATAGTACACCTTGCACTAGATGGTCCTAGACTACCCCTTGTTGCTTTTTCAAAGCTCACCTTTAACCACCCTTTGTTTGGCATATGCCATTTTACATTTGATCTTGGATTAGTGCAAGATTAACCTTTTTAACCTCATAAACAGGGTAATGACAAGCCTCAACCATCTTTCCTTGATTTCATCATCCCATGAAGTGAACTCAATATTTTTAACCATCTCTAGAATGGCTAAGTCAATTTTACTAACAAGGCCATCAATCGTTCTCTCTTTCTCTTGGAAAATCCTTTGATTCCTTTCCTTCCAAATATCCCAAACAATGGTTGAGGGGGCCACCTTCCACAAGCTCAAGAAAGCATCTCTCTTCCTCCTAGTAGGCTAGCCTTTGAACATCTCTTATAGATTCCTTGAGGTCGGAGCCAACCAATTTAACTTAATCTTCACAAATTCCTAACACTTCACTACCACCTCACAATTGAGTAAGAGGTGGTTTGTAGATTATTCTTGTTTCTGACATGAGATAAATCTATGCAGGGAAAATTTATTCCTATCTTCTACAATCTATTCCCCATAAATATTATGTTCTAAATTTCTATCCACACAAATACACCAACCTTTGGGAGGCATTCCTTCCCCTAGGACAAATGTAGCGGCCAAACTTCTTTTTCTTTACTACTAACTCTTCCAAGCCATAACCTATCTTAACATTGTAAGACACACTCTTCGTGGCACACCATTTCAATTTATACCCCCTTCTCCAAAATTGTACACTCCTATTGTGCAAGACCCCACATAAGGAAATATTTTATTCATCAGGGAAGTTTAGGTGTTCAAAATATTTCCACCTACACTGTTGAATGCCATCAACTACCACCATTTCAATATAATCCCTCACATATCATCCCCATTCTTTTCTTAGAACCTATTTTGCTTCTTCTAGAAAACCTCCATACTTGATTATTGGGTGAACATCCTAGGACTTATCCCAAAATGAAGCCCTACTACCATCCTTTATGTCCCATGAAATGTAATTTAGTGCCAAAATTTTGTAATCCAAAAGGAATTTCCAAATGGCGAACCCCCTCAATGGATTTTGAATTTTAAGGATCATTCAAGATCTTTTTTGTCTAGATAATTATTTTGTACCATCCTTACCTATTTATAATTTTCTTGTTATACATTACCCATACTAGATTTTCCCCTAGAACTAAGTTCATTATTGACCATTTCCTTAGTCCTACTCCCTTCACTTCTTTAGGTTTGCAGATCTCATCCCATGCTACCAAAGGTATCTGATGTTCATTAGTCTCATTCCAAGAGAATTTCCCCATCCATTTTTCTACTTGCTCAAAGAGACCCTAAGGTAATATCATACAGGAAATTCCATAGATTGGAAATGTTGAGACCATCGATTTTAACATCATTATATGACCAATTGTTGTAAGCCATATACCTTTCCATGATTCTAATTTATGGGTGAATTTTGAAAATAAACTTTCCAAAAACCTCAACTTGTTTTCTCCAACAAATAGTGGTTTTAGTGTAGAAAAATGTATCACCTTTACATTTTCACACCTAATTAGGAATTAATATTAAAATGAACTAAATTATGCCTTAATTTAGTGTTGTAATATGTATTTTACATATTCACATTATGTTTAGGGCCTTATTAATTAAAATGGACTTAATTGTGCCTTATTTTTGGTGTTGTAGAGTGTACCCCTTTACACTTTCACAATTATTTAGGGCTCCCTTAATTAATTGACTTCAACTTTCCTAATTTTACCCTTTAATTCAAATCCAAGCCTAATTAATTTCATTTTTCAAAGAGGAAACCCAACATTCATTAATACCTAAACATAACACTTCTCATTGAGAAATGTGTGTTCGAGGTGAGTTTTGTAGGACCCATTCGCCCATGGGTGAATGTGTCCTCACGTAGACCTAGGACCTAAATTTAAATTATGTTTTTGGTGGTATTTAGAAATATCAAATCCATATTCACATGTTAGCTTGTGTTATTTGAATTTTGAGAAATTAATATAAATGTAAGGTCATTTCACTATGTTTCACCTAGCAATTTTATGGGCAAGTTTATGAGAAATTTTCATGAGATAAAGAGCATTATTAGAGCATTTCAAAGAATTCAAGGGCATATTTAGTGAAGAATTATTACATAAATCAAGATCCAAATGTCATATCAAAGTCTTCTTCCATCATGCATGTTATTGGAGCTAATATATTGATGTAGATTTCATGACCCATTCAAGAATTCAAGGCATTGTTTCAAATAAAGTTTCAAGATCAAGATCCAAATCCAGTGAATTCATTTCATGTAATTTGCAGATCTACATTCGAAGGTTCATCCAAGAGTTTAGTGAGTTGTGACTATTGGAAGTTTGGAAGTCTGTCATTGTTGATGCATTCTAACATCATGAGCATCAAGTGTACATATATAGGTTTATTTGGTTGAACTAGTGTTGTCATTGATGTCAACATTGTGGGGAAGCATTTTTTGTATTATTTGTACTAGAAAGGTGATCTATTAGGAAGTTGGATATTTTTTCTCTGCTGATGGTGTTGTGGTTTAGTGCGTCAGCTTTTTGGTCAGCACTTCACTGCAAGAAGAGGTATAACTCTACACTTTTGACCATATCATCATGACTAGCTTATAGAGCTTTATTCAAGATCTCATGAAGTTTTGTGAATCTTACTAGAAGATATCAACGATAGAGTTCAACTCTGTATATCACTATCATCTCTCTATTCAGTGTATCAATGTGGGATATTTTGCATTTCCTTAAGAAGAATATTTTGGTACTACGGTTCTAGAGTTTGTCTCTCTATTGTTGAAAAATGATAAATTGAAGAAAGATCAAATCTGGAAGTCATGTGTATTGGGAAGCATGTGTATGATTGGAAGTTTTGTGATTAGGTTCAATTTTTGGCCGACCTGATAGTTGATATGTGTTGAGAAGACTGAATATATAGTGTGGATGTTAGTTGGATCTATTTTAGATCCATGTCAATATAAATTAAGTATTGCATAGTTTTCTTAGGTGTAAAGATGATTTTGAATCATGCGTGGTGTCGAAAAAAGCTATTTTGGATTCTTTTTGTTTACATCTTATTAAGCTGATCTAATTGATGTGTGCATATGTATTTGGGTATATATATATGAGATATTTTGGAATTGAAGAGTGTAAGAGAATAGAAAGTAAAAATAAAGACAAATGAGTGATCTCATATGATGTGAACATGCAAATTCAGTAGTAATAGTTCAAAATCAAAGAAGAGGTGTTGAGCAGCTGCTAAGAAGAGTAGTAATTCATATTTAGAGCTTCAAAGGAACTGCAATACAACACAAGGTGCACTTTGTATCAGTTCAAACTTTTGCAGTGAGCTACCTTTTTGTATTGTGACTAAATTTGGTGGTGACCCTTATAAGGATAGTGTTCCCTAATAGTGATTCCTTGTAATATATGATATCTAGATATAATATATTGTAAGCTAATCCTTACCATGGTTTTTTCCTTTTTGGGTTTTCCACATAAATATCTAGTTGTTCATTTGTTTTGTGGCTTTGTGGATGATTCATGATTTCATTCTTTATTTCATTTAATATGTTTTGATAATTGGATAAGATGCATTCAAAATTTTAATAAAATATTGATTCACCCCTCCTCTTAGTATTTCAAATGTTCAACAATTGGTATCAAAGCTTGGTTCCTTCATAAAAGCCTAACAACTTGATGAAGATCTTGGAAGTTTCAACACATGGTAGAGAAGAAGTGTCATGTTCCTCCAAATGATATTTCTACAATTGAATATGTAGAAGATAACTCCATCTTTGAAAAAGAACTTAAAGTTTCTCTTGAAGATCTTGACAAAGTTGAAACTAAGAACAAAATATTGAAGGAAAACATAGGAGAAGAAAATGAATGCATCAAAAAATTGAGAGATCAAATCAAGAAAATTGGAGAAAGACATAGGGAAGTCAATGTACAATTGAAGCAATAAAATGAAGATATCATTGGATTGAAAGCAAAAATTGAAGAAAAAGGAAGGATTGAGGAATGTCTCAATGCATTGATACAAAGAAAGACTAAAGAATGCTCTAGAATTGAACAAGAAGTGGTAAATCTCAGTTCTGATCTGAAAAAGGAAAGAGTACATGAGGAGAAATTCAAAATAAGTGCTATAATAATTGATCTCTAAGGAAAAAGGTGGTTTGGGACTTGAACAAGAACAAAGCTCAAAAGAAAATCTAACATCTAACAAGGTTGACAATCAAAATAAAATTCAAGGAAATAGGAGAAAATTCAATCAAAGAAGCAATGTTGGAAGACCTTCTATCAAAAAAAAAAAAGTTCTAAAAGCTACCCATCTTTCAATGGTATTTATTTTTCATGCAATAAATTTGGACATAAGTCAATATAATGTAGAAGTAGAGTGAGTTAGAATGTTGGATTCTTCTCTAGATGATGTTTTGCATGCAAGAAATTTAGACATAAAAGTACTAAGTGTAGAAGTCAGATGATGAATAGATATAATACTGGGAGAATGTTTCAATCTTTCAATGGCTATAGTTATTCATGTAATACAATTGGACATAAGGCTAACCAGTGTAGATCAAGAATGAATGGAAATCAATTTTGTCAAAAAAATGTTGTATGCTACTTTTGCAACAAAACCAAACACATTTAAAAAAATTGCAGAAGAAAAAATAGAAGTAATTCTAAAATGGTAAAAAGGAATGAATTTGTGAAGAAAGTTGATCCTACTGAGGTTAAGAAGGAAATAGAAAATATATGGGGAAATAAATAGGATTCTATGAACATAGATGAATCAAGAACTTCAAATGCATCTATACCTACCTCTAGTACATGTATTTCTTCTAAAAACTAAGCCCATGGTAAGGATTAGGGGGAGCAATAATAAAAAATTCTAATAGCCCCTTGAAATATAAGGTGTCAAGTCTAGGAATGAAGATATATATTGGAAGAAGAATTTCTGAAGTTATAGAAGGAAGTTGTGAAAGGAAATATTGTGATGTAGAAGTTTGTGGAGCCTCTATAAATTAATTGTGGATACAAGGTTTCATAGTTTGACAACATTTTTTGAAGCATTTATTGCTGAATTTTTTTTGATACAGGTCAAATCATTGAGTTAAAAATGTATTTGGAGAGACAAGTTCTTTTGATGTGAAGAAGAAGTAAATTGAAGAAGAGCAAGTGGATTCAAGTCATCTCCTAGAAGAAAAACACCAAAACCCTATTCTTCATCGAATAAAATTCAATAGGTATTCTACTTATTCTTCTATGAAATTTCACTTTAAATGTAATGGAAGGTTCAAAGGTAGTAAATATCTCAGATAGACCACGAGTTAAATTGAAGAGGAATTCTTGAAAAATTCTATCAAAAGACTCGATGGGTGCATTTTTTGGCACTCCCTTTAGAGTTCCACCTACTAAGGATATCTATGCATACATACATGGGAAAATAGAAGAAATTTAATTTGTTGGATTGAGTATTTTATGGACAAATGAATTGGAAGAAAATTATAATACCATTAAATTGGAATACAAAACCCTAGTTTAAAAGAAATTGGATGCATGGTGGAAGTTTCCACTATTTTAATTTGACATTCTAAGTACATCAATTTTTTTTATCATGATTCATGATGAATCCATCTGTATTAATGGTGTGCACTTAATAACCAAGGGAGTAATAAAGGATTTGAATGGTTTGTGGTCCTTCAGACCAGTTCCAAGGTAGAGTTATATCAATGACCAATAATTAATTGAAAAGATTGGTGCAACTCTCCAAGGAAAGGAACTCACCTTGAGTACATTTGGAAATCTAGCTATCCAATATGCTGCAATGCTTGTTTGACATAAAATCTATCTACTTAACAATGGATACACAATCTCTACTACTGCTACTCACAATGCAATTAACATGATTGAGAATGGTGTTGATTATCATATTTGTGAGGTACTTATACAATACAATGAAAATTTTGAAGGAAATCAAAAGGAACAAAAATAATACATTCAAGTATGGTACTTTGATAGTATATATACTCTTATACTTCCTAAAGGAAATATCAGAATTTGGAAAAATAGAATGGTCAAATACAAAAAATGGTAGCACATCAAATAAGAAATCTTATGATGAATCTTGGTGGATCAGATGCTCAAGAAGATGCTCTTGTAGAATTATTTGTAATGTTTTGGATGAGGATGAATAAGAGAATAAGAATACCTATAAGTGTGGTGGAAAGATACTCCTGAGACATTAATTTCCTTGTCTCTACTAATTTCATTTGTAACATTAAAGTGATTGAGCCTAGAATTGTTTGGATTTCTGAGTTGGAATCTAAAGTGACTATGGTAGGAGTTGATCATTATGAAAAAGTGCTTCTAGGAAGCCCAAAGGACCCTGGAACATCAATCCTACACGATAGATATATAACTAAAGACTTTGTTAGTTCAAGAAGAAAAAGTAAGAAAAGGAAAAGTGTTGCTATTCCTCTGGTTGAGATCAAGCAAGAGGTTGCAGAACAAGGAAGATTGAAAATTGACGTGACTCGACATGAGCATGAAAATTAAAGTACACAAGACTTGGTTGAAGCAATAAATTTTTTACATGAGGTAATCCCCAGTGTAAGCATTAATACATTAGTGTCTACTATAGAAAATCTAAGTATGGTTGATTCATTGAAAGCATACATCTCTAGACTAAAATAACAAACATGAAATGAGTTAGAAGCAAGGACTGCAAAGGAGAATTGAGAAGATATCAAAAGGAAATGTGTAGATGCACATCAAAGAGTCTTGAAGGAATTAAAGAATATTCAATATTGTGAAGAAAAAGCATTGGAATTAATATCATACTATCTAAAGTGGTCTAACTGCACAAAGAATATAAAGGATAAAATGAGTCAGTGAAATTTGAATACACACTCAAGAAGATGTTTATGATCTAGAAAATGAAAGGAACAATCAGAAGTTGTCTAGAATTATGCAACTATAGGACAATTTATTTACCTTACAGAATCATAGAACATAGATAATCAAGAAATATGTGGCACTAAGGGACTTATTAAATATAAGGCACATTCCTATATCAAATTCCCTTGCCAATGCTGATAAACTATTAGAAACAAAACTTAGCCCTAGCACTGTGGAAGAAGGAATAGAGTCCCTAACGAAGCTTGAAATACTATACATGAGTCTTGTACATGCAAAAATTTCTTGGGAAGAAGGAAAATCTACTTGATAGGATACTCTGAAGAATCTTGAAGGGATCTACATCTTTAGGTTGACATGTCTTACCTCTTTGATCAATTGTCTCTTTTTTGATGAAGATTCATACATACAGATATTCAAGAGAATCATATTGTGCCCCTACATGACCTTTTCCATTGGAAAACCCTTTTTTTGGAAAATCAAGGTCAATTTTGGAAGGGGGAGTTAAGGTTAGGAATAAATAAGTTTCTAATCATGATATGGAATTTTTTTATATATATACATATTGCCATCAATGACAAAGGGGGAGAGTTTTGGAAGTTTGGAAGTTTGTCATTGTTGATGTAGTCTGTCAAAATCAACATGAATTGTTCATACTAGGTTGATTTGACTAACCAGTTATTTTCATTGATTTCCACATTTTGGGGAAGCATTTTTTGTGTCATTTGTATAGTACTAATTATACCAGAAAGATGATCTATCAAGAATTTGGCTAAGTGTTCTCTGTTGGTGGTGTTGTGGTTTAGTGTGTTAGTTTTTGGGTCTGCCCTTCACCTTAAGAAGAGGTATAACTCTGCACTTTTGTCCATATTATTATGACCGGATTATATAGCTATATTCAAGATCTTGTGAAGTTTTGTTAATCTTATTGGAAGATATCAATGATAGAGTTCAACTTTGTATATCATTGTCATCTCTTTGTTTAGTGTATCAATGTGGAAGATTATGCATTTCCTTAAGAAGAATATTTTGGTATTTTGGTTCTATAATTTACCTCTCTAATGTTGGAAAAATGATAAATTTAAGAAAGCTTGAATCTAGAAGTCACATCTACTGGGAAGTGTGTGTATGATTGGAATTTTTGTGATTAGGTTAAATTTATGGCTGACCTAATACTTGATATGTGTTGAGAAGATAAAATATACATTGTGGATGTTAGTTGGATCTATTTTAGATCCATGCCGACCTAAATTAAGTATTGCATAGTTTTCTTGGGCATAAAGTTTATTTTGAATCACGTGTGGTGCCGACAAAGGCTATTTTGGATTGTTCTTTTACATCTAATAAGGTCGACCTAATTGATGTGTGCAGATGTCTTTGGGTATACATATGAGATATTTTTGAAGTGAAGAGTGTAAGAGAAGAGAATGAGAAAAGAAAGACATATGAGTGATCTTAAATGATATATTAAGTGTGAGTGGTCTCATATTATGTGAACATACAAATTCAGTGGTAATAGTTCAAAATCATAGCAGAGGTGTTGAAAAATTGCTAAGTAGATCAATACTTCACATTCAAAGCTTCAAAGGAACTAAAATACAACACAAGCAAGGTGCACTTTGTATCAGTTCATACATTGGCAGTGAGCCACCTTTTTTTATTGTGTTTAACTCTAGTTGTGAGCCTTAAAAGGATAGTCTCTCCTGGAAATGAGCCCCTGTAATATACTATATTTGGATATAATATATTGTGAGCTAATCCTCAACATTTTTTTTCCCTTTTTGGGTTTTCTGCATAAAAATATTGGTGCTCATGTGTTTCGTGACTTAGTGAATGATTCATGCTTTCATTCTTTATTTTAGTTAATATTTTTTAATGATTGGATAAGATGTGTTCAAAATTTTAATATAATACTTATTCAGCCTCCCTCTAAGAATTCTAAGTGTTCAACAATGACATAGAGTTGTTCATTCACCATTCCTTTCATTCTATTTCATTTCATTTCAAGGTTTATTTGGGTATGTATAGGATCATGATGGACCAAAAAGTGATGATATGATGCGTATGTGACTGTCAACTTTTTTTGCCCAAAATTGATGAAATAAAAAGGGTTTTTGAAGGAGATTATTAGCTTTCCACCAATATAAATTATGTTTTACTTTGAATTTAATAAATAATTATTATTTATTTTCTATTTGAATTATGACTAAAGTCCTCATTGATAGGCTAATTGAAAAACATCTATAGCTTTTAAATGGTATTACAATTTTTTAATCTGAAACATGTGTCACATTCTATGCTTTGCATACTATAGGATTAAAAAACAAAAAAAAATGAATTTCAAGAAGTTCAGACCAAGTTAAGTTGGTCAAACATACAAGTTTTTTATATTTTTTAAAAGTTGTAATAAAAAATTCATAATTAATTATTTACTTGGAAAAAAATTAAAAAAAATATGCATCACATCGAAACATGCATCCTCTACTTATATCTAAAATATTATAAAAAAATATTATCATTTTATTATCATTAGGGTGGTCAGGCAGACACCTACTTTTCATTTTTTCCCTGAAATTTAAGTACGACTACATTAAAATTTCAAATTTTCACCAAATAGATTAAAAAATAAATAAAACTAGTAGTTTAGAAACTACATTCAATTTGCTATAGATTCTATTCTTACATATTTTTGAAATAATATAGATAACTTATTCAAATGTTTGTGTGAAGTTGCCTAACTCTAATTTTCTGACCTTTTTGCCACTTAAGGGCCTATTTTTTCCATGATGATGCCACACATACCCATTTACCAAAATAGGGTTTGACCAAGGAAAATCCCCATTCACCAAAACAAAATACTTTTCCCTCTTGATTTGTGTTTGTAGATTTAGGTGGAAGAAATCTTAGGGATCTGTTGAAGAGAAAAATTGAAGAACTTATGAAAGTTGCAAAAGTTTTCATCTCATGAAAACTCAATTACAAAATTTATTTCTAGCTTTCCAAACCTGAAACCTAAAGAAATTGACAGATTCAGATCTATAGCAGAGGCTCCCAAAATCTACAGAACCAACACCAATTCTCCCTTGGGCGAATGAGTCCAAGGTCAGCTTCAAAAAGGAATTTTTGGTGACTAGTACACATCATCTTACCTCTCTCTGATCTACAATTTTATTTTTGGTTTCATCAATATTGAGCATAATCTTGTAGATCCAAGTTGTAGTTTTCTATTTTAAATCTATCTCCCCAAAGTGTTTTTTAATCAGGACCCCCATCCTTGCGAAAAAGGGAAATCAGTAGATTCACACTTTGACTTAACTCACCTCAAGTTTGATAGTCCTTTTATTGTGTGGATCTCATTTCCTAATGAAATATTGGAAGTTAGGTCTTTAGTTAATCCATAATCCCACATTAGCATGCCTATTTTCTTTATTTCATTCTGCTGAACCAAACTTTATTTATTTATTTATTTTTTAGTTAAAGGACTTAAGTTGACTTTATATATAATATAATAGAAAATATTACATCATAATATAATAGTACTTGATTCAAGATTTGGAGAAACATTCCACGTGAATTTCCTTCCTATCTAGATAACACTATAGCGATATCTAAATGTCAATATATATCGTAAAAACAAAATTGTTTCAAATCCTTATATGACATATCTATTGGCATTGCTACTGGTATGATAGTACTTTCCAATATACTAATATTTTTTCAAACATATGCTTGTGTTATCAAAAATCACAAAAAGCTTCACCAACTTGTAGATACAATTTCAAGAGTTTCCTACTAAAGAGCTTTTCTCGTTCCCTTCTTTCTGCATATTCTGATTCAATGGAGTTGTTTGTGAAGGTGTTGTTACAATCATGTCTAGAAGGAGTGGTTGAGGAAGAGGCCTAATTTGCTACACATTCTGATACATTGGGTCCCTCTACAGACCCTTAGAAAATGGAAATTCCCATGACAATACTAGAAATGGTACCCTATAGTTTTTGGGGATGCATTCCATGAGGAGAAATTAATACAGAAGATACTTTCAAAGAAAACTTTAAAAAATAGGGATATTTGAAGACCAAGCTAGCACACTACTTGATACTTTAACACTGCTCTTCACCAAAACACGACCTTACTATAGACTATTTGAAAATACCCTTACCCAATAACACTCACCTCATGTTTACCCAAAATTCTAAAAAGGCATGTAAAATTTCTTGAAGATATAGAATAGATAATATCCAACTCTTATGCATGAAGAAACCTAACCAAAAAAAGGCGTCATGGGTTATGAAAATGTAGCTTTCAAAAAGCTCTAATGAAATATAGCCTCTGTCACCTCTGAAAAAGAAGCCCATGCCTTGAAAATTTTGGAGAAAACCAAATAATATTTTGCAACCTCCTTTGTCTACACCTTGAAAACATTGAAAACCATACCAACTTTCATGTACAATTTTTGTAGATTTAAAACTGAGAACACCCATATCCTTCATATGTTGATTTGCATTCCTCAAAGATTTTTCTTTAATTAATAGTTCTGCCTTAAAGTCCACTAAATGCTTAATTGTTCCTTTCACATGCCTAGAACCAGTTTATTGTAATGATGATTTATATAGCTCGGTGATCCCACAATAGTGGTTTACACTTTTTTTTCCAAAAATGACATTGAACTAATTTTTTTTAATGAAATCTTTAGTTTGGGGCACCTATAGCTTCTAAACCATGAGGAATTTGAAGATGATGCAAACTAGTGATTTGTGACATTTTGTATGTAGATTTTAAATACAATTTTTTTTAAAAAAATTAGAATCATATTGCATTTCTTCTACCATCTCCTTCAAAAACTAGTTTTTAATAGTAAACAACATTTTTAAAGAGCAATGTTCACCGTACACAACATAATTTTTTTTTATGAAGGATAAAATTCTTTTTTTTCAAATTTAGATTTTTAACTATGATATATAGCATGTTCATTTGGTTTCATAATGTTTTATTTATTTATTTTTTTCTTAATTACATTTTGAATTCAAACCAATTATAATTTAGACATAGGTAGACTGTAAACAACATAACATTTTTTGTATGTACTAAATTTTTTTTATTTTTTTTTTATGGATCAAGGAAATCAATACCTAGCATGAACATAGTTTTCATATTTTTTTTGATAATATACTATTTTTCTGCATGTGTAGAATAGAGAGCTTTATTTTTGGTTAAAAACATGCATTCACAAGAAATAAAAAATAAATATTATAATCAAATTAAATATATTTAAAATTATACTTTTTGGGAAGCTTATAATAAGGACTAAATAATTACAAAAAATAAATTTTGAATTAGTTCATTTAATCTCTCGAAAGGCAAATCAAAAGTGGTTTTTATTAGCACTTTGATAGGTGTAAATGAGACTTTGTTATAGGTATGGTTTAAAACTAATGGGGTTCTATCCAAAGGGATTTGGTCTAAGTTGGTTTGATCAATCCCTATTCAATTGGAATCCTTTAAATGGAACTTTTCAAGGCTTAAATTATTATATTTTCTAAAAATATGTGATTTTAGCAAAAATTAAGATGTCCCAAAAAGTGTAAACCACTATTGTGGGATCACCTCTTGTTTTTTCATTACATAATTTTCCTACAAAACATGACACTTAGCTAAAAACAATACACACCTTACAACATATCACTTGCAATATTATTGATATCAATTATTATGTTGTTCACCCATGTAATTACTCATGTGTGACAGATCTCATCTCTTAGATAGTATTTATAAAATATTTCACACATATCTCTTTTTGCATTGAGGTGGATTTAAAACATTTGGTGACATTTGAAGAATGTTTAAACTACATCCTTATTTATGAAAAGATATGCATTTTGATTCATGGCACCCTTTGTACTTTAACATAGAGTGAAAATAAATTTTGAATTGACAGTGACCAATAGAAATGAACCATGTAACTATTTTGATGTTGTCACATTACAACCTAGTTTCCACATTTCACTTACATCTTACCTTTTCCTCATACATGAAGATGTTGATTCATAAGACTTGACACTTCAAAAAACCACATGATCCTCGCTTGACACTAGCGTGACATTGATGTAAAGTATTTGATATTATTCTTACCTATTGTTTGTTTTAGTAGTGATAACCTTATCATAGCAACAATTTAATATCATCCCCCATTGAAATTTTGACCAAAAATAACCAACTCTTTCTTTTTTCGTAATATATTTTAACTCTTGCATGATATAATGTGAATTATTGTCATAGATTATGACATCTTGAATTTTATCACATCAAATTTTAGCTAACTTATCCACCAACCGATTCCCTACCCTAGATGTATGTTTTATTTGCAAAAAACCTTAACTTAGAAAATATCTTCCATACCTATTGAAACACATATTTGATCTTCAAAACACCATTCTCTCTTTAAATGCATTAATAATGATTAGAGAATCACATTCAATCTCCAAGGAGTTTATTTTTAGATCCCTTGCCAAATGCAATCCATGTAATAATGCAAGTGATTCTACAATTTTATTGGATCCTTTTGGAAGTTTAATTTATTTGGATAAAATGATAGATCCTTTATGATCCATTATCACAATCCTTACCCCTTATATTCCTATATTTCCACATGATGCACCATGAAATTTTAACTTATAAAAAGCTTTTGGAGGTGGAATCCAGGCTATTTTACTTCTGTCTAACTTCTGCTTTGGATTTTGATGCAAAATTCCTTTGAAAGGGATAACAATATTTTCCCATGTATGCATTAATTTTGAGTCCCAATTTGTAAATAATGAAGTAATGTTTTTTACCTTCTGAACATACACATTTGTTATTTTTGTTATTGAAGATTCCTTCTCCAATAATTGTTCCACCTTCATATTTTCATTCCTAAAGATCCTTTTGATTCTCTCCCACCAAATGCTCCACAGTACTATAGAAGGTACCACTCTCCAAATGCATGCAAAAAATTTTGATTTATACAATATTGTATACAAAGATTTTGGCACCTAAATGCTTTCTTACACTTCTAGGTTTTTACCCTAAAAGGAGAAAGATGGGCCAAAATGGGAAATGCCTACACTCAAAATCAATGAAAAGAGGGATGAAATATGCCTAGATGCAATTTTTAAATGCAATAAACTGATAAAAGAAATAACTTATTAATGAAAACCTAAGAAATGCAAATTGTTTGAAAACACAGTGATGTATGCAAAATGACCTTAAAAAGCAAGTAATCAATAATAGAAATGAACAAGACTAGAGAGGTGCACTTGAAAACTGAGATGTAATGCATAGAGGTTTTGGAATCCTATAGATTTTGTTCTTGAGGCCAATTGGGACACTTACGCCAAGCTGGGCGACTTAGTCTCGTTTCAAGGAGGTTCTGCTAGAACAGGTTTATGCCAAAATGGGTATTCGAAAATGTAGAAAACACTTTTCAAGCCTAGAAGTGGGACTAATTCACCACATATGGAAACTTAGTCCACTTGGGAATCTCAAGAAATTTGGGGCAGGAATCTGTAGCTCTCGGTCTACACTTCTCTTCCTTATAGGTGTTCAACTTTAAAACTGTAGAAAACATGTTGAAAAGGGTCTCTAAGCTTCAATTAAGGATTTCTTGACTTGAATGACTTTTATGAGTGAACAACACCTTTTTAACACTTTCCTCTTTGACAAATCTACATATAATACCTACAAAAAACACATGCAAAGAGGGGAAAAAGGGTTAAGGGTTAGACAATAGGGGTTTTCCTTGGTCAAACCCCAATTTGGTAATCAAACCCTAGAAATTGAAATGAAATAAGTAGAGCATGATGAATCAACAACATGCAATGCTACAACTCACCAAACACTTGATGTAGAAATATGAAGATATGCAAATGGATGCTCCAATGGATGTTTGATAATGATTAGAATGCTTAATAATTGCTTGAAGGATTAAGTGAATGAATGGGAGTAAAAATGAGAGAATAACACATCATAGGATGACCTTAAATTCAAAAGAATAAAATCCCACCAAAAAATAAAATAATTTTGATTTTTGTGCCAAGTGGGACTAAGTTGCCCTAGGTGGTGACTTGGTCCCACCAGGGCAATTTTATTGGGTGTTAGAAATTAAAGTGTATGAAATGAGGTTTAATAGGAATATTCTCAAAAATACACTTAGTAGGGATAGAAAGTGCATTAAGGGATCATTTAAACATAAGAAAGGGTTGAATTATTGATGACAAGCCTAGAAAAGTGTGAGTTTGTTACAACTCTTTACAACACTTTGAAATAAGACTTGGTAAATGATAAAAGGGAGTTATTTAAGTGAATTATAATGAAAGGGTCATAGAAAAGTGTGAAAATGGGTTACAAAACTTCACAACACTTTTATAAGACATCCTAGAATTCTTAATGATTCACAAGGGTCCAAGACCTAATGTAAATGTTTTGACCACATTACAACATTAAATATAGGAAAAATCAAGCCAAAGTCCACTAGGAGGGTCTAAACATGAGAAAATTAGAAGGGTTACTTTTTATGTTTCCACAGTTAGCCCCCACTTTAGTTAGAGGATGAACCTTCTTCAAACTCACACTAAAGTAGTGGAATGTGCAATCAAGAGGGGTTTCAATGAACTAATGCTTAGCAAGATGAGACAACAACAATCAAGAGGGATGATCAAGCTCCTAGGACCAAGGTCCCATGGCAAACCAAACATGACCAAAAAAACACATGTGAGAATGATGTAAATGAAGAGAGAGAAAGGAAAAGGGAGAGTTAGATCAAGCTTCAATAATATGTCCATCTTGTTGTGAATAAAATCTAGGCTATTTTTCCAAAAAGAAAAATGAATACTCACTCTAATGCAATGGAACTCATTGTTTTCTGCCAGGTGAGAAGGGAAGAAAGGTGAGAAACATACACTCATGGCTAGTATGCACTTAGATACACATAGGTGGCTATGGGGAAAATCATGCCTCAAAATGGGCTTCCTATTCAACTATACCAAAGTTATTCCTCCTGAAAACTTTAATAAGGAACCACAAAAGAAAATGGCATTTTGAGCTTCACTAGACAAGAAAAACTTTGTATGTTTCGAGGTCATGAACAAACATGATGGAACCACAGGCATGCAAGTTTTATTATGCAAGCTGGCCATATAACAAATGCAAAATGCAACATGTAAAGGATGTTCAAAGGATTCTTTCTTAGTTCATGCGAGGTCTATAACTTAGGGAACATTTTGTCTAATTTATCCAAGAATGGACCAATCAAAGGATAGAAAATTCATAGCTTAGGGGATGCAATGTGTTGCATCAAGCCACCAAGAGGAATGTAATATGCTAAGATAGATCATGCTCATGAAGGACACTACACCCACTGTCGTCCACAAAGAGAAAAAATGCATCCTATGAAGTAACAAGGCTACACTAAGCATGAAGAAAAAATAAAGATGCAAAATGAATAATTCCAATGTATGCCCCCACTTTAAAGGAATTGCTACACACCGTACTATGAGCAATTACTTCAATGTAGAAAATGAAAAATGCAAAAAGAAGAATGAAAGAAATGAGAGCCAACTTAGAAATCCCCTATGCCAAGTCATACGTTTTCAAGTAAGGTTGTGTCATGTGAAAGAAAAAGTTAAAATGAAGGGGTTGCCCCCAAAATACCAAACACATAAGGGATCTATGGATTTGGGGTTAGTATGTTCTTTGCTGCAATATTTTGTAAAGAGCTCAGAACTGTTACCATTCCCTGAATACATCAAACTAGAAAATTGACAGAAAGAGAGCAAAAACAAAGAAAAATATCTATTTGGGTCAATATGGAAGAGACATAGGGTGTCTTGATGCTTTGTGTCATCCCCAAAGGAAAAACCAAGAAAACCTAAAATGAAAAGGAGAAAGAAAAAGGAAAATATTTTGCATCAACATGAGAGAGACATTTTAGTCTCAATTCCTTGCATCATCCCCAAAAAGAAAACATAATAAAAAGACAAAAGAAAAGGTAAAGATAAATAAAAGAGGGGTCTTCTAGGTCAACATGAAAGAGACATTGTGGTCGCATTGCCTTGCGTCATCACTAAAAGGAAAACACATGAACGAGAAAAAAAAAAGAGAAATCTATGTATGACAAAGAGAAGAATGAAGATACAAATAGAGGAATCTCACAAAGAGAGGGGTATGTGCAGGATCATGATGGGCCAAAAAGTGGCGATATGATGGGTATGTGTAGGGAATGTGGCTGATGACTTTTTTTAACCCAAAATTGATGAAACGAAAAGGGTTTTTAAAGGAGAATCTCAGCTTTCCACCAATATAAATTATGCTTTACTTTGAATTTAATAAATAATTATTATTCATTTTCTATTTGAATTATGACTAAAGTCCTGATTGATAGGATGATTGAAAAATATCTATAGCTTTCAAATGGTATCACATTTTTTTAATCTGAAACATGTGTAACATTTTATGCTTTGCATACTATAGGATTTTAAAAAAATTAAAATTTCATGAAGTTTTCACCAAGTTAAGGTTGTCAGACATATGATTTTTTTATATTTTTTAAAAAGTTGTAATAAAAAATTCATAATTAATTATTTACTTGGAAAATAATAACAAAAAAATATGTATCACATCAGGACAAGAGTACTCTACATATATCTAAAAAATTATAAAATAATATTATCATTTTATTGTGGTTAGGGTGGTCAGATAGACACCTACTTCTTATTTTTTCCCTGAAATTTAAGTACTACTACATTGAAATTTCAAATTTTCAGCAAATAGATTTTAAGAAAAAAATAAACCTAGTGGTTTAGAAAATACGTTCAATTTGTTACAGATTTTATTCTTCCATATTTTTGAAATAATATAGATAACTTATTCAATTTTTTACGTCAAGTTGCCTAGCTATGATTTTTTAAAATTTTTCACCACTTAAGGGCTTGTTTTTTCCATGATGATCCTGCACATACCGAGAGAGAGAACATCAAACAATGCATCACACGGGAACATGTTACGCACATACAAACACATAAAATAAAAAGAAAAATAAAATTTCAAAGACTGGTAAGGAAAATGCAAGTCATCTACCTCCTAATCTCAATCAGTACAAGAGGAAGATGAATAACCTAGCTAAGTGACAATGAAAAATGCATTACTTGGACAAGGATAGAAAATTAATTCCCCCACTGAGTGCAAGACAAGAATGAGCAGAGATAGGTTATGGGAAAGATCATGTAAGAGTGGGAAGAGAATTTTCTACAACTATTACATGATAAGCGGTCTGGTAGTGGTTTATGGATTTATTGGATAGCAATTATTGCAATCTATATAGGAGTAAATTTGCACCCCTTATGAAAATTCCCCTTTTTTCCTTCTCGATTTAAAAAAAAATATTCAGAGGCTTAATTACACCTAAGCCCATTTATTTCATCCCACTTGGTGCCTATTTTAAGCGTCAATGGAGGTGTTTCTTTCGGGGACGCCTGCATGGCACATAGATGTCCGTGGCAGATTTTTATGGTTGCACCTACAAAGGCACTACACTTCTCATTGGGAGTCAAGTTGTAATGCCCTCTTCAATTGACCGACCCATATATGGCAATTTTCTTCACTCTTTCATTTAAATTCACTCCTTCAACAAGCATTTCATCCTCTAAGCATTCAGTTGAACTTCTTCACTTCATTCACAAACTCACTTTCACTCTTGCACTCACTCCAAGAATTTCAAGCACTCCATTGCAGCAACAACTTCACTCCATCACTTCGATAGAGAAAGTTAGGGACAACACCATTGCAACGGAGGCTTGAGTACTCTCATTTTCTCCCCCAAGCAGCCTTGAGTGCTCTTGGTTGAGGTGGTAAGCTTCCCATTCCTCTCCTTTATGACTTGGTTGAGTAAGTACACTTACTATTTTTTAGTGTTCTTGGTGTTCTTCATTATAGTACTTTCCTTATCATGCTTGCTTTCTTGGATGTTCGTGGAGGTGGAAACATCAAAGAAGGGTCTAACTAAGGTAGGCCCCTATACAACCAGTCACCCAACATTTTCCTTCTCTTTATGTGTAGGTAAATGTAATTTCAAGGAGCTATCTAGTGAACGATTTTCTTTGCGAGATCCTTCTTGCCACCTTAACATTTACATTTTCACTTTATCACTTAGAGAGTATTTTGTTTACTTAATCACATTATTTTGGCACTTTAGTAGTAGTTAGTTGGGTTATTAGATTGTTTTCTTAGGTTTTGACCTTGTCTCTATTTTTTTCTAGTCATATGGATGCTAGGGCACTTGGCAGATTCCAATGCGCTGCACTATTGTCCCAAGACTGCGCTTTTATCCTCAAGGAGAGAGCTTCCTAAGGAATAGTTTCAAACCTAAAAACTAGCTCGCCTAGCCCTGTTCTATATTTTGGGTCTATAGAGTGATTGAAGGATCTCATAGTACTCATTATTCTTGTCTCACATATGGGTATGTGCAAGATCATCATGGAAAAAACAAACCCTTAAGTGGTGAAAATTTTAGAAAAATCAGAGTTAGGCAACTTGACGTAAAATTTTGAATAAGTTATCTATATTATTTCAAAAATATGTATGAATAGAATCTGTAGAAAATTTAATGTAGTTTCTAAACTACTAGGTTTATTTTATTTTTTAAAAATCTATTTGGTGAAAATTTGAAATTTCAATGTAGTAGTACTAAATTTCAGGGAAAAAATAAGAAGTAGGTGTTTGTCTAACCACCCTAACTACAATAAAATGATAATATTTTTTTATAAGATTTTATATATAAGTAGAGAAATCATGTCCCAATGTGATGCATATTTTTTTGTAATTTTTTTCCAAGTAAATTAATTATGAATTTTTTATTACAAATTTTAAAAAATATTAAAAATTATATGTTTTGACCACCATAACTTGGTCAAAACTTCATGAAATTCAATTTCATTTTTGTAATCCTATAGTATGCGAAGCATGTTTAAAATTCAAAAAATGTGATATCATTTGAAAGCTATAGATGTTTTTCAATTAGCCTATCAATTAGGACATAATTCAAATAGAAAATGAATAATAATTATTTATTAAATTCAAAGTAAAGCGTAATTTATATTGGTGGAAAGCTAAGAATCCCTTTTAAAAACCCTTTTCATTTCATCAATCTTGGGTAAAAAAGAAGTAATCAACCACATACCCTACACATACGCATATCCCAACACTTTGTTAAGTTGAGGTAAGTTAGGGAAGCCTTCTGCATCTTGGCCCTCCATCACCTAGGGCATTACACGTGGTGGTCGCCATCTCTTAAATTTTTGGTGAACTCGACATGAACTATTTTGGTTCCATTTTATGATACTGACAGTTCCTTTCCTTATAATCTAGGAGTGTTGTATATGTGAGTGTTGTGAGGTTGTTTCCTTATAACCCAACCTATAACCCATAGTTTGCATAGTTGGAAGGTTCTAAAGGTACTGCATAACAAAACCTTAGTTGGGTCAATGTCTTATCCTTTTTCCTTTAGGGACTCTGTGAAAGTATTGTCTAGTGTGTATAATGGCCTCCTTCCTACATCAACCTATCCCCTCTACACAACCTATAGATAGTGGTACTAGCATAGCCTTCACTTCACAAGACCTAGCGGTGGGTTTTAACAAGGAACCATCTCCTCTCTATATTCTTGTGTGGATCAATGGAAACATTGTAGTGGGTGTTCTCATTGATCTAACATCACAAGTAAACTTAATAATTGGGAAGATTATGTTGATTAGCTTCTTACATAAAGATGGGTACCATGCACCCGTGAGTACTATCAGCACACATGGAAGGCTTTTTGTGACCCCTTTAGGTAGTATTGTCATATCGGTCTTGGTGGGACCTAAATTTGTGAACCTATTGTTTGACATTATCCCTAGATCTGAGCTCTTTAGGGTCAAGTTGGGTATCCCTTGGTTGGTGATGATGAACATGGTATACTTGGTTGTGCGTAAATGTTTAAAATTTAACCACAAGGATTCCGTACATGTAATCCATGACACCGGATATAGCCCACCGGTTGCACGTGGTAGCTACTCTTTGGACTACTCTTGGCCTATTCCTGGTGGTCCTCTTTTTCCTAGGACGAACCTTTTGTACCGAGCATATTAGAACTATAAGAAGGGGCATCTAAGATCGAAAGTGAGATACCCTCCCTCGCCTTATGCTATTTCACATAGGGCTTGTCTAAAACTTGACAGTGATGTCGCTAAGGCATGAAGGAAGGAAGAAGAGAAGCAGTCCTGAGATCCTCTTTCTTCCTTTTCCATTGGTTAGTCTAATACTTCTTCTCACTCTACTATGGTACCATTAGGTTCTACTCCTCATTTTCAGGAGAATCCTAGGGTGCCCACTTGGAAAAATCCTAAGCATCTTGCATTTGAACTTCTTATTCTACCGACAGAGCCTAGACACGTTCGATATAATAGGAAGAAAGTCTCCCAAGGAGAGTCCTCTTTTTCTCGACCTCAATGACCTACTAATGCTCCTACTCCCAAAACAATGAATGAAAAGAGGCATGCCATTGAGGCTTTTGAGCCAACTCCCCTTTTTGCTCCTCAACCTATTCCTCCTACTCTTGTTCAAGAATCTATTCCTCCACTAGAACCAACTATAGTGGACACCCCAATGGTTGAGTAGGAGCTTTCTTTTCCTTCATAGTCTCTGGCCTCCAACTCTAAGAGCCATAGAAAATGCCTTACATGCAAGCGTAAGTGTTGGTGAAAGGATCTCTTGGCTAAGCAAGTTGCCTTACAAAGGAAAGGGGAAGAAACGACCACCCCTATTTCAGGGTCTCCATAGCGTCATCCTCTCCCCTTCCTTATGCTTCTCTTCAGTCTAGTTTCACATCACTTTGGGCTTCCACTGCAAGTATGAATGCACCTAACCCCAAGGGGGTACAGGTGTTCATCACTCCTTCGGTGGAGCCACCCTTGCTGATTTCCATTTAAGATATCGAGCCCTTTCTGAAGCCTATGGATACAATTAATACCTCGATTTTATCTATTGTAAATCTTTCCTCCTCGTCCTCTGTACCTTTAGGCCCGTCTATGGGGAGTTCATCTCCTCCAACAAAGAAAAAGGTGGAGTGTGGTCCTTCTAGCAATGAAGGATGTAAGAGGATCACACCTTCTCTGCAAGGTGGCCTTTTGTTGAATTGTTTTCTCTTGGTAACGAAACTAATCTTGACTTCCCCTGATTTTGTCACCACTCCTGAGTCATTCAATGAGCCTAGTGGTAAATCTCAAGCACAACCCACCCCATCCACTGGAGTTAGACATGACGCTCCTTTAGGGTGCATGCTTAACTCTATGGATGAAGTCCTAACTTTGTCAATGATCTTCATGAAGTCACTGACCTTAGCTCCACAAGAGCTCAGTGAAGAAGACCTTGCAGGGACTTCTTCCTTAGCCCTTGTTGTGGGAAGGATGGATGCTCCTCCTCTTAACATCCCACCACTGAAGGATCATCCTCCTTCCCCCAACGATGACCTAGAATGGCAAGTGGATGACCTTTTAGTCAATGAGTGATCGAAGCAGACCTCTACTTGATCTTTTGTGTGTGTGTGTGTTTTGTGATGTGGTTCCCCATGATCGTGCTATGTGTGCATAGATGACCCTAATCACCCTTGTTGGTGCTTGGATACAAGCATGGTTTCTTGGGTCATAAACCTTCTTCTATTTGTATCATCATTCTTCCATGTTTATTTTCAATTCTTGATAAATTGGGGATGATGTAAAGCGTTGGGGGAATTTAGGCTTCCCCTCCATGTTGAACCATTTTTTTTGTTTTTTGTGCATTCTTCCTGATCTAGTTTGGGATTGATGATATTTTTCCTTGCACCATGATTACCTATTATGAGGTTGGATGGATCTGACCCTACTAAACTAGATCCCCCTATGCCCTTCATTTTTGTTTTTATGCTTTGATTTATCTTTATCTTTTTATCTTCTTTTCTTGCATTTTCCTTCTCATGTGTGACAATGTTCTTTCTTAAACATTTCAATTTTCAAAAAATGCACTCATTTTCCAACAAATATTTTCTCAAAAATCCTTGCAAACCTTTCTTCATAATCACATTCTCAACTTTGAACCCTGATGGAACATGTTTCCTTCATCATGGATTCACAAAGAAAGGACTTGAAACCCTTCCTCTGAAGCGAGAATAGCATTGAATTTCCCCTTGTGTGGGGGAATATTCTTCCTTACAAATTATTTGATGAAGTAAACATCTTTGAAAAGGATCCCTTGATGATGGATCAATTTGAGAAAGAGAACATCCACTTTCGAATTGTGCATCCCTTGAGTGGACCCCTTCTTCACGACGGCTTCCTGAGGGACCCCCTATGTGAGTTATTATGTCAAATGAATCCTATGGTGTCTAGCTTGGGGTGAAGCTGACTAGACCTCACTTTTCAAATAGTGTGTCCTTTGAGTGGACCCCTGTTCTTTTAAAGGGTTCCCAAGGGACCCCTTTGAAATTGTTCAAAATTATCAACAGTTTGCATGACTATCTACTTACTTGGCTACTTGGCTACTTCCTAACTCTATGGAGTTCTATTTCCTAGGTTTCCTCCATGCGAGAGATATTGGGAGATACCTCCCTATAGGACTGAGAGCCTGTAGGGAAGTTCCTTTGGGTTTCCTTCATGCTAGAGTTCTTGGGGGAAACCTTCCTTATAGGTCTATGGGCCTGTAAGGTACTTGCTTCATGGGGCTTCCTTCATGTGAGAGATCTTGGGGGTTGCCTCCTTGTAGGTCTATAGGCCTATAAGATGCTTTCTTTCTTCAACTTCATAGTTCTGAGAAGCTATGAAGTCCTCCACTTGCCTTGTACCTTCAGGTTTGCCAGATCATGGTCTACTTCCTCGATGATTCAAGTATACATTTCTAACCTTACTCCTTCCTTGATCTAATTTACCGAGTACTCATTAGTATTCGTGCTTGCTCAAGTGGGGGAAAAATGTATAGGAGTGAATTTGCACCCCTTATGCACATTCCCACTTTTTCCCTCTCCACTTTGGAAAACCAAGTTCGAAGGCTAAATTACACCTAAGCTTGTTGCTTTCATCCCACTTGGCACCTTTTCTGAGCTTCAATGGAGGTGTTTCTTTTAGGGACACCCATGTCGTGCGCAGAATTTCATGTAGTGCACTTACATCTCTAGTAGATTCTTGCAATTGAGCCTATAGAGGCGTTACACTTCTCATTGGGAGTCAAGTTGTAATGCCCCATTCGATCAACCGACCTTCACTCTCTCCTTCAAATTAACTCCTTCACCAAGCATTTCATCCTCTAATCATTCAGTTGAACTTATTCATTTCATTCACAAGCTCACTTTAACTCTTGGAATCACTCCAAGCACTTCAACCACTCTATTGCATCAACTTCACTCAATCACTTTGATAGAGAAAGTTGGGGACAACACGATTGCAAGAAAGGATCGAGTACTCTCATTTTCTCCCCCAATCAGCCTTGAGTACTCTTGGTGGAGGTGGTAAGCTTCCCTTTTCTCTCCCCTATCACTTGGTTGAGTAAGCACACTTAATTTTTTGTAGTGTTCTTGATTTTATTCATTATAGTATTTTACTTATTATGCTTGCTTTCTTGGATGTTCATGGAGGTGGAATCATCAAAGAGAGGTTTGACTGAGGTAGGCCCCTATACAGCCTCCCAACATTTTCCTTCTCTTTGTGTGTAGGTAAATGTGCTTTCAAGGAGCTATCTGGTGAATGAGTTTCTTTGTGAGATCCTTCTTGCCACCTCAATATTTTCATTTTTTCTTTATCACATTAGAGAGTATTTTGTTTACTTAATCACATTATTTTGGAAGTTTAGTAGTAGGTTGTTGGGCCGTTAGATTTTTTTCTTAGGTTTTGACCTTGTCTCTATTATTTTCTGGGCATACAGATGCCAAGGCACTTCAGAGATTCTAGTGCACCACACTATTGTCCTAGGACTGTGCTTCTATCCTCAAGTAGAGAGCTTCCTAAGGTGTAGTGTCAAACCTAAAAATTGACTTGCTTAGCCCCATTTTGTATTTGAGATCTATAGAGTGATTCAAGAATCTCATAGTCCTCATCATTCTCGTCTTGTATATCCTAACACTCCATTAAGCTAAGGTAAGTTAGGGAAGCCTTGCACATGGTGTTCTCTCTTTCTTATACCATTAAAATGATACTTGCTCATTATTTGTTTCAATTGGTGACACTCATCACTTCTATGTTGAAGAACACAAGGATATGCACAATGTGGAACATTAGCATCTTTAGGATAGATCACCAACCGATTCATAGGTGGTAATAGTATGAGTCATTTTTTTAAATGGATTTACAATTTCCTTTCACATTCAGGTGGTGGACAGAGAGGAAATTTGAGTTTATGTAACTTGTAAGGCCTCTTGCATTTGCTAGATTCACCAACCTCACAAGAGGAGATTAGGGTCAAAGATCCTGAGATGATTTTATTGTTGTCCTTGTTATTATTATGTGATAGTGATTTTTATTTAAGAAGAAGGACATTCAGATTAGGAGGGGAATCAAAGATTACTGTGCCATCATCACAAAGTGTCCAATATTATATAAGAGGCTTGCTATCATGAGGAGGATCTTGATATCCTAATCATGATGTGTTATCTTCCTTTGGATTTTGTTCTAAAATTTGATAAATGTCATGTTCAGTTGTTGTGTCACATATACTTGTTTGATCAAGATTGTATAACCTTTGCCATAAGTTTCTTCAACATTGATTGAAGTATTTGTGACTTGGTTATCATAGAATGGTTGAGTGGTTGGTTGTGTAGAAGAACTTGGTTCACCTGATGGAGGGAACCTAGGTCCCTCATTTGTTTCAAGATATAAATAACCAAACATATCAGGAGGTGATACTGTAGGAAGGTCTTTATGTTTTTTGGATGGATAAAAGTATGCATTTGCTTCAAGGTTTTCAAGACATTCATTTAGGAAATTATTCATGTTGTTATCATCTTCTCCAATGATGTCAACATCACAAGGAGGACATTCATGAGGAGTGGAAGGAGCATGAGGGAGCTCAAGATCATTAGGATTAGTTCCAAAGGAATAGTTTGACATGTCACCTAAATATTTTAAGGAAATCCAAAACTTATTAAAATAGAGAGCCATGATGCAAATGCAAGAAATGGAATAAAACAAAAAATCTGGAAATAGTTATAGAGATGCAATAAAAGAAAACAGAAATGGAGAAAATGGTAGAAATTACTATGCAGAATGTGTAGGAGGACTAAGTCACCTAGTGTGGTGAACTAGTCCCAATAGTGATTTTTTTGATATTTTTCAAAAAAATAAATTGGATTTTGTGTTTTTTAGGTTTTCAAATGCAGATATGGTATGAATATGCAAATTTTTTAGAAATGTAATGCAAAAATGTAAGATATATGAGGTTTTTCCTAATGAATTTTTGAAAACCCTAGGATGCAAATTAAATAATGCAAAACCTAATGCAATATTGATGCAAGTTATACCTAGGATATGAATGCACTTGAAATCCAAAACTATATTTTTCTAAAGGAAGGTTCACCAAATGTATACAAAGATCTTGGAACATAAATTATTTCTTACACTTAGAGGTTTTTCACCTAAAAGGAGAAAGATGGGCCAAACTTGGCAATGTCTAAACTCAAATGCAATGCAAAGTGGGATGAAATATTCCTAGATGCAATGTTTAAATGTAACAAACTAATAAAATAAATGACTTATTAATGCAAAACCTAAGAAATGCAAATTATTTGAAAACATAGTGATATATGCAAAATGACCTAAGAATGCAAGTAAACAATAACAAAAATGAACAAGACTAGAGAGGTGCACCTAGAAACTGAAATGTGATGTAGAGAGGTTTTGGAATCTTGTAGATTTTGTTATTGAAGCCAACTATCAAACTTACACCAAGTTGGGTGACTTAGTCCTATTTCAGGGAGATTTTGCCATATCAGGTTTCTATTAAATGGGTATCTAAAAATGTAGAAATAACTTTTCAAGCCTTCCAATTAGACTAATTCACCACATATGGCAACTTAGTCCACCTAGAAATATCAAGAAATTTAGGGCTGGAATCTGTAGCTCTCGGTCTACACTTCTCTTCATGATAGATGTTCGATTCTAAAACTATAGAAAACAGGCTGAAAAGGGTCTCTAAGCTTCAATTAAGGATTTCTTGACTTGAATGAATTTGATGAGTTGAAAACACCTTTTTAACAATTTCCTCTTTGAAAAGTATACATACAAGATCTACAAAACACACATGCAAAGAGGGGAAAGAGGGTTAAGGGTTAGATAATAGGGGTTTTCCTTGGTCAAACCCTAATTTGGTAATCAAACCCTAGAAATTAAAATGAAATAAGTAGAGAATGATGAATGAGCAACATGCAATGCTACAACTCACCAAACCCTTGATGTAGAAATTTGAAGATATGTAAATGGATGCTTGATAATGCTTAGAATGCTTGAATGATTATGTAAATGAATGGGGGTGAAAATGAGAGAAAAAACCATTTATTTATACTTAATTTTACACTATTTCTTGAAAAATAACAAATCAGAGGCTGACCTTAAGGTCAAGAGAATAAAATCCTTCTAGAAAATTAAAATAAATTTTAATTTTGTGCCCAGTGGGACTAAGTTGCCCTAGGTGGCGACTTCATCCCACTAGGGAAATTTTACTAGGTGTCATAAATTAAAGTGTATTAAATGCGGTTTAATGGGAATATTATAAAAAATACACTTAAGTATGGTTGGAAAGTCCATTAAGGGGTCATTTAAACATAAGAAAGGGTTGAATTACTGATGACAAGCCTAGAAAGGTGTGAGAGTTTGTTACAACTCTTTACAACACTTTGAAATAAGACTTGGTAAGTGATAAAAGGGAGTTATTTAAGTGAATTATAATGAAAGGGTCCTAGAAAAGTGTGAAAGTGGGTTACAACACTTCACAACACTTTTACAAGACATCCTAGAATTCTTAATGATTCACAAGGGTCCAAGACCTAATGTTAATGTGTTGACCACATTACAACATGAAATATAGGAAAAATCAAGCCAAAGTCCACTAGGAGGGCCTAAACATGAGAAAAATAAATCCCCCAATTTATTTTGAAGAGGTGAAAACCAATTTTATTTGTTTTTGATGAATGACCAACAATGATATGCAAAAGGATAATGAATGAACAAATGATTTACATCCTCCATCTCATCTTCACACAATATGCATTTGAATTGGGATACTATTCAAAGTTTAGAAAGCCTATAACTTGTCAAAATTTTTCTTTTAATAGCCAACCATTAAAAATAACCAGCCTTTGGAAGCATTGTTCAATCCTAGCAAAAGGATAATGATCTTCGTGGCTTAGTGTTTACCCCTTTACTCATTACTGCCTTGTAACCCATTTTGACTGTGTAGAAGTCTGATCTAGAATTTGATGCATAGACATTACTTTCACTTAATTTTCACTTTAAATATTCTTTTAAATCATTCAAATAAGTAATGGATGATGCATCTTTCCAAATAACTTTCCATGTGCATTCATCTATGTGTTGAAAATAATCTTTAACTTTTTATCCGCAACTTGAACTGAGAAAATTTTGTATAGTTTGTATATTTTGAATTGTGTTTAAAGGTGCATGCCCACCCCATGAATCATTCCAAAAAATTTCTTGCTAACCATCATGAATTTAAGAAGTAAGATACAGGATGATTACCTTCGTACATGTAATAAAAAAATTGCACATTATAGAACCTTGTGATGGGTTTGAAATTGTAAAAATTAATTTGGATCTACACTATCAAAATACTTTGGTTCAATGACCTGACACCATCTATCTTGATGCTTATAATATATATGCTACACTAACTCGACCCCTAGGGCCTGATTTCTAGCCAAAAAAATTTGTATACTAACTTCCCCTTTCAATCTATCTTCAAAGATATCTTCCAATGACATAAGTGGAACTTTTTCCTATTATCTATATTCCCCTTCTATAAAAAAATATTATTATCTTTTCAATTACCACAAGAACCGATTAGGAGCTTTCAATACATCCATATAATAATTGGGAATGGTGGAAAGTACTGATTTAACCATTAGTATATGTCTTGATAATGATAGCCACCTTCCCTTCCAACTAGCTATCCTCAACTAGGTGCTTTGAATGATCTTATCCCAATAGGAGATTCTATTTCCACATATTAAGAATAGAATGTCCTGGTACGTACAAGGGAGCTTTGCATTTTGAAAGCCCAAAAAATTGGAATTATGCTTTTGTAAACTTGACTTGATATTGAAAGTATAAATCTTTGATTTTTCTTCATTTATTTTCTAACCTAAGGAAAGTGAATATTTATCCAAAATGTGTTTGATATTCTTGGCCTATTGAAGCAAGGCCTTTCCAAATAAAATTAAATCACACACATAAAAAAAGTGTGTTATGGATATATTAGTTGATGGTATTGAAATTCCTTTCCACGGCCCCTGTATATGCAACCTTTTGAATGATCTACTTAGTGCTTTTGCTAATATTATGAATAGAAAAGGTGAATGGGATCACCTTGCCTTATTCCTTGTGTAGAACTAAAGAAACGTGTTGATGCCCCATTAATTAACATTGAATTTTTTTCTCATTTTAAACAAGATAAGATCCACTTACACCATTTATTATAAAATCCAAATTTCTTTAACACTTGAATTAGGAAAAACCAGTCCACTTTATCACAAGCTTCCATCATGTCTAGCTTGATGATAAATGGTGAAATTTTGTGTGAAGAAATAGAATGTAGAACTTCATGCTCAACCAAAACCACTTTCACTATTTCCCTACCTGGCACAAAGCCACCATGTTCTTTTGAAATTAATTCAGGAATGAGTGGCATCAAATAGAGGTAGATAGCTTTAGTAAAAATCTTGTAAATAGTGTTACAAAGGGAATTATGATGAAATTCTGAAAAAGACTTTGGATCCTTGACCTTTGGAATTAAAGAAATGTTTGTGACATTGAATTTCTTTGGCATTGAGCAAGATGATCTAGGTTCCTCCAATTCCTTAAGAAGATCACTACCAATGAATTCAAATCACCTTCAGAGAAAAATTGTTGTGAATCCATCTAGCCCTAGGGCCTTATCCGATTTAAGTGAGAAAACAACTATTTTCACTTCTTCCAAAGTAATAGGCTTATCGAGGTCTACATTTTCTTGGTCAGTAACTAGAGTAGGGATTGCTTGTAATATATTCTCTTTCTTGTTCAATATGATCTGATTATCACACTAGTGATCTTTTAATAGATTTTAAAAGAAATTGGCACATTCATTTTGTATCTCCACTTCATTGTTTAACCATTTTCCAGTAGTACTTTTTGGAATTCTAAAAGTTACATTTTTTGCTTTCTTTATTTGAGCTAACATATGGAAAAAAATTAGTATTCTTATCCCCTTCTTTAAGCCATAGTTCACGTGATTTTTGATGCCAATAAATTTCCTCTCACAACACTAGTTCTTCCCATTCTATTTGTAACTTTTTATGTTGCTCATATGATTCTAGTGTTAGCACTTGAGATATAATTTTCTCGATAATAGCTTCCAACTGTTTTGAAATCAGCTCTTTTTGGTGAAAATTATTTTCGAATACATGTAAATTACAATGTTCAATTCTTCCTTTCACATACATCAATTTTATACAAAATCTGTACATAATAGAACCCACTTCATACAGTGCTTGATCCTACCATGTCTTCAATAATGGGACTAATTCATTACGCCTGAACCACATAGACTCAAACTTAAAAGATGATCTCCACTTTTGAGGGGAATTAGTGGTTTCAATGCTCAAACAAGTAGAAAATGATTGGATCTTTTCCTTGGAATAATTTATGAAGCTTGCACATATTTACCAAGAACCCAATTATACGATATCAGAAACTTATCTAGCCTTTAGCTATTTACGAAAAATCTCGCCTCCTATTTTTCCATGTATATGTGCCTTTAGCTGGTTGCACATCTTTGAGTGCATTGTTATGAAAAAAGTTATTAAAATTATCCATCATATTTTGCAGTGGTATAATTCCTCCTTTCTTTTCATTAAGAGATAAAATTGCATTAAAATCTCCTACAAGAACTACTTTCTCAATTCTTTATTGTTCAAAAATTAAATCAAGTTCCTCCCATAAATGATTTTTTCCTTCTATTTAATTTGGAGCATACAAATTGACCAACAAGAAATTTAAATCAAAATGAGTAACTTGAAGAAATTTCCAATGTTAAGTATTCGAAAAAGATTCATCTTGAACAAATTTTGGATTCCACAATGTTAAAAATAGCCCTGAAGCTCCTTGAGCTTCTATTTGACATGATTTCCATAAATTCCACTTACTATTAATGTGCTCATAATTATCCTTAGATAACTTAGTCTCTTGCAAAAAGCTCTATGAGCCCCATAAGAATTTATCTGCTACTTGATCTACACCCTCTTGTTTGGTGAATTTATGCCCCTAGCAATCCAATAGACTATGATCATGGTGATCAAAGAGAGAAACCTTCTCTCCTCAATCTTTTCTTTACGTTTCCATCTAGAGTTATTTGAATCCCTACAACAATTTCCTCCTACCTAGAGATTTCTTTACAAGAAAAGTTGCACTAGCCGTTTGAATTATAGTTAACACTTTTGAAAATTCATAATCAACATCATTTTCTTGAGTTACATCCTTGTCATCCTCTTCGTCTATTTCCTTTATCTTATCCTCCACTTCTTGCCTTGTAACTTTAGGCACTATGATATAATTTTTTAATGGAGTATCATACAATTCTGACAATAACTCCCCATCTTCCCTGTCTACTTCCTCTACAATTTTATCAATTAAACTTGAACCTATTGTAGACATTGAAATTTTTTCCTAGGTCTCTGATGACACTTTTCACTAATTTTTCATCTAAAACTAATTAAATAATTTATTATTTAATTAGCGCTAGTATTCTTCTTCTAATTCCTTGTAATTAAATAATTTTGAATTCTTTAATTATTGTTCTTCTAAACCATTATTTAATTAATGCTCATCACTATTTCTTCCTAACTATTCCTCTTAGACTAAATAATTCTTTAATTATTTAATTTGTCTTAAATTTCAATCATCCCTAAACTTGCTAATTTTGAAAGGTGGGGATAATTCATCTTATTTAATTATAAAATCTTTAATTATCCTCACCTAGATTTCATTCCCACTTATCTCTCCCACTTTCTCTCACTTAACTCTTTCCACTTTCCACTCATGACTCTTATTTTCCAAATTCACTCCCTAGTTTCGAAATGGAAAATTTTAATTGAAAATAAATGGTTTCCTTATTTATTTTCAATTAACTACTCTCTTTCTCAATTTAACTCATCCTTTACTCTTTCATTTCTCCACTTTCAAAAATATATATTTTGATGAAAATAAATACTTTATTTATTTATTTTCAATTAACTCATTTTTTCCTCCACTTTTAAATGCAAGTTTCCCTTCTAACCTATCCTTGTATTCAATCTTTTCCATTCAATTATCTTTTAAAAATCTATAAATTGAGGACCTATTTCTCAATTTAGGGGAGATGACATCTTTGATTTCCTTGCAATCATTTCATTAAATTGCTTTCAATATTTAGTGCATTTGATCACATTTGAGAGCTACACATCAAATCTATTGAAGGAATAAGAAGGACAACAAAATGGAGTCAGAGAAGCACATCATGAGGGTTTTCATTTCCATTTATTTCTTTATGCATTTCATTCCCAGAATTTTGTTAATGTATTGGGATTTTATTTCATGATATTTGATTTTTTGTCTCAACATTTTGATATCATGTATGCTTTAACCATTTTCCCTAGAAACACCTACCATATTGGCAATATGATCTTCTAGGCTTTCCAAGCTATCTCACTTCCTCTTCTATGTAAGGAAATTCAGATACAACCATATTAGGAGATCCTAGTAACAAGAGTGGTGAGCATGGTTCTGATGTTTCATATTGACACATAAATGTACAAAAAATAGAATTCCCCCATATCAACATTGAGATAATGCCTTCTACTTGTTACCTATTAAATAGGGAAATTCTTGGTGAATATAAATTGAAATATTTTTCTATTCCCATATTTGAGATAGCCACTTTGGTTTTCCAACCTTTTGGTAAATTAAATGTAAACCTTTTTTCCCTTCCTTTCTTTGAAATTATGTTGTTTGTGTTGAATGAAAAACTATAATTTTGATGATAAGGCTTATAAGTACTTGCCATATCCCATGCCATCAATTTTCAGTTGGAAGTCTAAGATGTAGATTGACCAACATTGTTAGTTAATATAGATTGCAAGCCTTCAGGAAAAATGTCTTGTTCAACCAATACAAGACTTGATCTCTAATATGCACATGGCATTTCCCTTGTGAAATATTCCCAAATGGAATCTTTTGCAACACATATTACAAACCTTCAAAAAATAGGGTTCCATCACTATAAATTTCCCTTTTCTCAACCTATCAAAATTATACTTTGTAGTAGTAAAATCCAAATTTGTTCCAACATTATAACTTCCTAGTGATGAGGAAGTAGTGGCCTTTTCTTTTGAAACAGTTCCCACCATATCTCTACTACAAACTCTATTTTGATTTTAGTAGAAAATGATTCATCTATATCATGAATATACCTTGTGCTTCTACACACATTTATATAGAGTGACCCAATAAGTGACAACAGATATAGACATTATTAGGGTTTTCTATTACAATTCCCCTCACCCAAGCTTCAAACTTTGTGTGAATCCTAATTTTTGAAGTAAAATCCTTTAATATGTTAAGCAACAAACATACCCTAATAGGTTTACCTCGATCTTTAAAGAAATCCACATGTTTTAGGAAAATCCCCAAATTATTTGCAATAGTTTCAACTATACCCATTTCCCTATATTCTAAAGGAAGAGCAAACATTTGAATCCAACAGGAGACAAATTCATTTTGGTTGAGGTAGGATCAAAATTTAGAATCCATGATTGAGTGAATAAACCAGATCCCTCAAAGACCCATGATCTGACCTTAAAAATTGCATCCCTTTGGAACTCTGTGGAAAAGAGAACAATGAAATAGTAATTTCCCTTATCTATATAAAAGATATGGTTTTCCCCATTCCATTTTGAATAAAGTAAATATTTTAAAACATCAACATAAGGTAAACGATTCGAAAACTTACAAATTAAAGCATGATCTCTCAGATCTTATAGTTGCATACCCAAAGCTTTGTTTGGAAAGGTGTGATGAACACAGTCCTTGCTCATAGATCATTTTGCACAAGTCTTCAATAGAATATTTTTTTGAACCCATTGCAACACTCCTTTCCTTTATGCATTTTCCTCTTGTATTTTTCAAATACGTTGATACACTGCATACTTCAAAGAAATATTGTTTGGAAAGGAAACCCTAAATGGTAATTTTGTAGGATTCTTGAATCTTCTTCGTTGCACATTATTGAGTTGCAGATGAAGAATTCGATAACAATCGTCATGTCTCTGAGAAATATTGTTTGGAAAGGAAACCTTGACCAAAATATCATTTGGGTAAGACACTGGTGGCTTAGATCTCTTGTTTTGAGGCTCTGATGACCCAAATATATCAAAATTTTCTTTTTGGCATGTGAAAAATTATGCCTTGGATGCAAAGGTTCCCAACAACATTGAAAATGCATTCCTTGAAACCATCCCATCCCCTAATGAACTATTGTTCCAAGCACCCTCTATGTTGTCATCCATGATCTCAAGGAAAATGATGGCAACCTTCAAAATTTGAGAAATGCATGTTGCCACCTCTCAACAACGTTTTCTAAAGCACTCATCCTACCATTCTCCAATCTTACCCTCCATAGTAAGAAACATTTAACCCATGGATGTTGAACTATTAGTTTGGTGATCCTGTCTATTTTAGCAATATATTTAGAACTTGTGTTCATTTACATTACATTACATTGAAATGAGTCTCATTTAGGATTTCTTAGGTTGCATTGATTTTCATTTCATTTAGGATTTTAGGATTGCACCTTTTCATCTCTTTTAATTGGAAAAATACAAAGAAATTAGTCATTTTGAAAATCATTTGCATAGCATTTCATCATCATTCATTTACATTTGAAATTAGAATCAAAATTGCACGTCAAATTAGTTCTCCTAGTTTGTCATTTTTTAATATTTTACATTTTCATTAGACATTCATTGCACAGAAAATTCAAACTTTAACTTAATATTTTAAATTAGAATTTGGAAACCACGATAATCAATGTAGATATTTGCAAAATCATTTTTACAAACCCTAACCTAGGAGTCATTCACCTTGGGTGAATGAGTCCCTAATTAGGGTCATTTCCTAAATTTCTAGGTATTAAAACATCCATTACTGCATTCTATTTTACTGTTTTCAAAATTTTCTTTCAGTTTACAAATTTTTTGTTACATGGAACTGATCATATTAAGCTTTATTTGATAGGTTTAGTGTACTGTGTGAATTCAAAATTACATTTACAAGACATTATTTTTAGGTTTTTGCATAGAGTAATTAGAAATTATCTTGTTTGAAATCTAAAAATTGCATTACATTCTAGGTCATTGCATTTCATTTCACCTTCTTTCCATTTTGTGTTTACATTGAGTTTTTGAAACTTGTATGAGCTTGACAACTTGGTGTCCTATTAGCAATACTATTGTCAGAATTAATTCAAGACTCATGTCATCTTTCAATACACCATTGTTTGTGGATACCGGTTTCTCCAACTCTTTCACTAATAGTGTGGATAATCAAGACTCTATGTATCATAGTCTCCATACCTCATTTCCAATGACTTCCCTACCTACAAACAATGTGCATGGTGTTGAAACAAAGGGTGCTAATGTACCACATAAAAACATATGAAGGATAGATGAAGATGTAGAAAAATCGAAAAAGTTTTATGAACTCTAAAAATATTGGTAGTAGTTATATTCCTACTTTAGAAAGTGCGAGGAAAATGATTGAAAATGAACATGGAATAGAAATTATGTGAAGCCTATCTCATATTGCTGATAAGTTCATCCCTACCATGACTAATTGTGCTCAAGATTTGGGGTATAATCAGAGCCAAGGTTGAAATTCAATTCATCCTTCCACAACCATTACCTCTATTACTACATACACTAGTACTCATGTTGCCACAACCATTCAACCTACTAGCAATGTCAACACGCCCTTAGATATTTCCACTGGGAATCCTTCAATCTTTACGAATTCAAATATATCATATCTCCTAAACCACCCCCCCTATGAAATATACAGTTCACTTGCCCTCCAAAAACATACACCACCCCACCTTATTCACCTGCAACTCACAATACCAACAATGATCCAATCCTTAACACACTTTTGCAAAATATATCATCCCTTCAACAAAAAATTATGACCCTAAATCAAAACAATGTATAACCTTCACAATTCATCAAAACCAATCCCTTATCCTTGGATATATTGAGAACACAAATGACACAATTTATAGAGGTTCTCACATGTGAGAAATTTGGTGAGAAAGGTGATCCTATTATTCATGTTTCCACTTACACAATCTTATGGAGTGACTTCATTTTTGAAGATAAACTCTTAGCTAATCTATTCCCTAGATCATTGAAATATGTTTCTTTAGAGTGGTTTTTCTCCTTTCCAAATAATTCAATTGGTTCATTCAATGAACTTATTGATTCCTTTTACAACCACTTCCAGATTCACATGGGTCCCAAGATGACCCTGGCTGATTTGATGACATGTAAACAAAAGGATGATGGAAAGGTCATTGATTTCATAGTCCAATATCAAATGCTTTATTCATAAATAAACATTAAGATTCTTGATGTCGACCTTCAAAAAAAGTTTACTTCTAATTTGCAAGATAAAACTGTAACTAAGCTTGAGATGATGATATTCTCTTCCTTCACATAGTTGTGTACAACCCTTCATGATTACCAAAATGTGATTAGCAATCGTGAAGTGAAAACTCTCTCTAACCATCCTAAAAAGTCTGAATCCACAACTCAAACAAACTACCAACCTTTCAAGAAACAAAATAAGGTCTTTCTACAACTTGATCTTGCTCAATCCAATAAAATTTTAATACCCAAGTGGTTGCTATAAAGAGAACAAAACCATATGCCTTTACATATAGAAATAGATAGTTTAAACCTCTACTTGATACCCTCCATAATACCATGTTGCAACTCTTAGAGAAGAATTTTATTTCCATACTTCCTATTAGAGATCCTAAACCTACTATTCCTTTACCTTCAAACTATAGACCAAATCCCTATTGCCATTTCCATTGAAAAAATGGACATGATACAAAACATTGCAAGCATCTTAAATATCTTGTCCAAGACCTCATTGATTCTAATCATATCTTAATTGGAGGTGTTAATAATCAAGGGAATAAGTCTGAGGCTCCTCCTGATCAAAAGTTTCTAATATTTACCAATCCCATATCATAATATCTCCTTTGTCAAAGCTAGTGAAACAAAGAATGATGTGATGAATGTTGGCACAGATGATGAAAAAATAAAATACAATAACAACCTTATGGATGATGTGATTGCAATTATTGATGCTAAACCTCATAAGGGCCTACCTAAGATGCCACTTGATATTGCTTTCTCATAATAAGACATACTTAAGCATTCACCCGATGGTCCTCTTTACATAGATGAAAGAATGAATGAAAAGCCTACTAATGGGATATTAATTGATCAAGTATGTGTAGGGAATGTGATCACTAAAGCATTTCTATTTGTGCATAAGATTTATCAAGATACATATGAAATTTCAAAACCATGGATCAAAACACATAATGGTTTTGCTTTCCCTACAATTGGCTCGATAAATCTCCCTCTAAAGGTTGGACCAAAAGAATTAAATGTCTCATTGATCATCATCCTATCATCAAATCAATTTTGTGTGAAGTTAGGCTATCCATGGCTTCACTCCATGAATGTCATCCCATCAGTTCTGCATAAATGCTTAAAGTTTTCATTTGGAAATGAGATCGTTATAGTGCATCATAGTGGCTTTAGTCTTGTGTCTTCCCGTCACAACTTTTCCTTGGATTTATTTTGGCCTAGGCCTATAGAACCTATTAGACCTTGAGAATACTTATTTTTCAAATCTTATAAAAAATTGAAGGCAAAGCACATAGCAGAATTATCCCTTACCAATATGCCTCAACCCATGATTGAGCCTCCTATCCTTGATGATACCATGATTAAACAAAAAGCCCTTCCAAGTATCCAAGACCATCCTCTAACAAATCCTTTATCTATTTCCTATAAGAGACCATGATATAATCAAGAAAATCATGTTGTGCCTCATAAAGTCAAACAAGTTTACTGATGCAAGAGCATCCCGTGGTGTAAGGGAAATCTTGCATCACCCAAAAATATGCATTCCATTTATATTTCCTTTGGTTATCCTTCTATAGATGTATTTGTATTTCTGGATACCCTTTTCATCATAATGTAAATCCCCACTTTTAGTTTTGCTTTTCTGCTTTTTCTGGTCAACTATTATTTTTAACAAGTACTAGAATTTGAAGGTGTTTGGGGACAAAAATTATATGGGAGGATTCACAATGGGAAAAGAAGAAGATTGGCGAAAGAATCGGGCCAAGAGAATTCCCAGATTAAAAGATATTACAGTTTCAGTCTCTTAGAAATGCACCCGAAAACCTTCCAAATCAAGTTTAAGGCACTAAACAACCCCAAAATGGCCTGAAAACTTGTCAAAATTAGTGTAGTGGATTTCAAGAATGTTCTTGACTCTGAGACATTTTTGATGGTTCAAACAGTTTGAAAAATAGAGTCCTAAATCAAAAGTTATGGCTCCTAAAAGTTGGTACACTTTCAAAATGAGTTGATTTTTGAATGATGTTTAAATTTTGAATTTCAATTTGTAATTTGTGGTGCCAAACCACCAAAATATGATAATTCAAATGTCGTTTGGCTCCAATAGGGGAAAGGGAGCTATTTATTGGGGGATTTTCTAATTTTTGTAGCTTTTTTGGGAAAAAGAGTTTGCATGCTGTGAAAGGGGATTCTATAGTGACTGTAATTTTTTGTAGCTTCCATGTATCACATAACTTGAGGATCTATGATCCTCTACATATAAGAAGTAAATTTTTTGAATAATAAATTTATTCTCTAATTTTGTGCATAAATTTTTCTGTCTCGGGTTGCACCCTCGTCAGATGGTATCAGAGTGGGTTTTCTTGAGCGTGTGGACAAATCGCCAATCATGATGAAGTTCTTACTAGGACCATGGTTGTGGGTTCAAAATATTCAAGATGCCTCCAAGAGTGGTACCTAGTAGGAGCGGTGGTGCTAGAGGTGGCAAAAATGTAGGTGGAAGAGATTCATTTGTAGCTGAGGGTTTCAGAGCCCTCCAGAGACAAATTAATGCATTATAGGAACAAATGAGAAGAGGGTTAAACCTGAGAAGGAGAGAAGAAAGCAAGGATGAAGAAGAGGTGGAAGATTCAGTTGTAGAAGAGGAAGAAGTGATTGATCAAGATCAAATGCGGCTAATTAGGGCCATTTCAAAGATCAGAAAGGGACCCATAATATAAATCCCCAGTTATTTCCAAAAGTCTGGACCCAAAAGAGTTGATTGACTAGATCAATGAGCTAGAGGAGTATTTCAAGTATGAAGAAGTAGAGGACCCAGATTAGGTGAAGTTTGCAAAAATGAAGCTAAAGGGCCATGCAAATATTTGGTGGAAAGAGGTCCAGTTGGAGAGAAATTGAAGAGGAAAAAGAAAGATCAACAGTTGGGATCTTATGGTGGAGAAACTGAAGAAGCAGTTCATACTAGTGGACTATGAGTTAGATTTGTTGAATAAATTGCAAGGGTTGAAGCAAGGGAGTAGATCTATGAAAGAATACACAAAATATTTTCACAAGATGATCATTAGAATAGGCCATGCAAAGACCAACAAGGAGAAGGTAGCCCGTTATCTTAATGGGTTATGACCAAGTATTCAAGAGGAGTTAAGCTTGGTCAAAATGACAGCCATTAAGGATGCATACCAATTCACTCTGAAAGTTGAAGAGAAGTTGAACAAAAGATTTGATAACAAGTAAAAAGGATGAGGAGTCCAAAGCGGAAAGGGTGGTGGAAGATCTTGTAGAAACTTAAATGAGGATGAGAAGAAAAATGGAGCTCTGGGTACCAGCCAAGGATAGAGGAGTGATAATTTCTATTGTCCTCATGATAAAAATAGTAGTCATCAAAAAGGTAGAGGATGAGGTAGATTTGGACAAGGATCTGAAAGAGCTGGTTTCAAAGGTACTTGTTTTCAGTGTGGTGAAGAAGGGCATCAAGCCTATGAATTCCCTCGACACCAAGGAAGGACAAATAGAAGGCAGGAAGGTCATGGAAGGGTTGCACATGTAGATGAGGAGGCTCAATCTGAGCATTCAGATGATGCTGAAAGGGGAGAAGCCCTAGTGGTGAGAAGAGGCCTAGTGACTGAAGAGAAGGAGCCAGAACAGAGGAAGAATCTATTTTGCACAAGGTTCAAATGTGAAGGAAAATGTTGTGATGTCATTATTGATAGTGGGAGCACCGATAATCTGGTGTTAGAAGAGATGGTTGCAAAACTAAAGCTGAAGAGGGAAAGGCATCCACATCTGTATCAAATTTCCTAGCTACATAAAGATCACAAATTTCTAGTCAATGAGCAATGTCTGTTGAATTTCAAAATTGGGAGCTATTGTGATGAGCTACTCTGTGATATCAGCCCCATGGATATCACGTGTTGTTGGGGAGGTCATGGTAGTTTGACAGGTGAGCTATACATGATGACCATGCAAACACTCATTCCCTGGTGAAGGATGGAGTCTGCCATAAGCTGAAACCCTTGAAGGAGACTAAAGAAAAGGTATGCAGTAGTGCTAGGGTTTGTTATGTTGATGGAAGGAAATTTCTAGAAGGCATGAAGCATGAGCATGTGTGTTATGCATTGATTCCTAGAAGGGATAAAGAGGATAGTGAGAATGTGCCAGTAGGATTTTTTGGGTTATTATGTGAGTTTTAGGAGATTATTTCTAATAATGTATCTGAGGGTTTACCACCAGTGAGGAAAATCAATCAGTAGATTGACTTGATCCTTGGAGCCAGTTTACCAAATAAGGCAGCTCATAGAATGACTCTTGTAGAAAATGAGGGGTTGAACAAACAAGTTCAAGAGTTGTCATGAAAGGGTTTCATTCGAGATAGTCTGATTCCATGTGCAGTACCTACAGTACTAGCACCAAAGAGGGATGGGGAGTGGAGAATGTGCATAGACTCCTGAGCCATAAACAATATAACAATCAAATACAGATTTCCCCTGCCAAGGATGGATGACTTGATGGACTATTTGAGTGGAGCGTAGTACTTCACAAAGATTGACATGAAGAGAAAATATCACTAGATCCAGATTCAGGAGGGAGATGAATGGAAGATCACCTTCAAAACCAAAGAGGGCCTGTACAAGTGGTTAGTCATGCCCTTTGGGCTAGCCAATGGACCAAGCACATTCATGCAGCTCATGAACAAGGTATTGAAAGAGTTTCTAGGGAATTTTTTTTTGTGTACTTAGATGATATTTTGATATTCAGTAAGTCCCTAGGTGAGCATTTGATCCATATTTGTAGAGTCTTTGAGAAGTTGAGAGAAGAGAAATTGTTGATTAATCTGAAGAAGTGTAGTTTTGTGAAGGAGTTAGTGTACTTGGGGTTTTTTGTATCGGCAGAAGGTCTCAAGATGGACCCAGAGAAGGTGAAGGCTATTCTGGAATGGCCTACCCAAAGAACTATTACCGAGGTGAGATATTTCCATGGTTTTTCCAATTTTTACAGAAATTTCATTACAAAATTCAGTAGTATTTGTGCACCCCTGACTGAAACAATGAGAGGGGATAGAAAAGAGTTCAAGTGGAGCACTGGAGTAGCAAAGAGTTTTGATCTGTTGAAGTAGAAAGTGATAGACCAACCAGTTTTATCCCTTCCTAATTTCAATAAGGTGTTTCAGGTGGATTGTGACACTAACGGTTGTGCCATTGGAGCAGTGTTGAGCCAAGAAGGTAAGACCATTGCCTACTTTAGTGAAAAGTTAAATTATGCAAAGAGAAAGTACTCTGTATATGATCAATAATTTTATGCAATAGTTTAAGAATTAAAGAAATGGAGACATTATTTGTTGCCGAAGGATTTTTTTTTATTGATCATCAAGCAATACAGTACTTGAATAGTTAGGGAAAATTAAATCAGAGGCATATGAAATGGGTAGAATTTTTATAGAGCTATACATTTGTTTTAAAAAATAGGAGTGGCAGGTTGAATAGGGTTGTAGATGCCTTAAGTAGGAGGAAAACACTATTGAATGAGATGCAGATTCAAGTGGTTGGGTTCAATGTACTCAAGACATTGTACCTTGAGGATCCTGCTTTTGCAGAGGTTTAGAAAGATTGCAAGGAGCCTGTTATAGTTGATAGGACATGGTGGTTGGATTTCATAATCCATGATGACATGTTGTTTAAAGGGAGTCAATTATGTATCATGGGGAGTTCCATGAGGGAGAACCTAATAAAGGAGAAGCACAATGGAGGAATGGCAGGACATTTTGGTCAAGGTAAGACTATTGCCATTATTAGTGAGCATTATTATTGGCCTCAATTGTCACATGATGTGAAGAAGCTTGTGCAAAGTTGTAGGGTGTGTCAGATGGCTAAGGGAGTGAGCCAAAATATATGGTTGTATCAGCCCTTACCTGTACCAAAGAGGCCTTGGGAAGATATAAGTATGGACTTTGTTCTTGGTTTGTGAAGGACGTGGAGAGGGAACAATTCAGTGTTTGTGGTAGTTGATAGATTTTCAAAGATGACACATTTCATTCCATGCCAGAAGACCCGTGATGCAGTCCACATTGTTGAATTTTTCTTCAAAGAGGTGGTGAGGCTACATGGTTTTCCAAGGAGTATAGTCTCAGATCATGATACCAAGTTTGTGGGATACTTTTGGACGACCTTGTGGAAAAATTTGAAGACAAAGTTGAAGTCTAGTTCTACACACCATCCACAAACTGACAGGTAGACTGAGGTTATGAATAGAAGTCTGGGTAACCTGGTGATATGTTTGGTAGGAGATAAACCCAAGGGATGGGACCTGATCTTACCCTAGGTAGAATTTTCTTACAACAATTTTGTCAATAGGAATATGGGAAGATCACCATTCCAAATTGTGTATAGAGGTAGTCCCATAACTACTCTAGAATTGAGGAGGATGGGCCAAGAGAATAAGAATAGTTCCAAAGCCAAAGAATTTGTAGAGCACATCAAGAATGTACATGAAGAGGTAAGAGAACATATTAATAAGATGAATATGTAGTATAAGGGTAAGGCAGATTAGAAGAAGAGGAATATGGAGTTTCAGGTAGGTGATGAAGTGATGGTCCACTTAAGGAAAGAAAGGTTTCCAATGGGAACCTATAACAAATTGAAGATGAAGAATTTTGGTCCCTATAAAATATTGAAGAGGCATGATTCAGGCAATGCATATGAGGTAGAGTTGTCAGATGGAGTTAACATTTCCCCTATGTTCAACATTTTAGATTTGACAGAGTATTATGAAGGTGGCATAGAGGAAGTACCAGCAATGGAACAATGTAGCATTCCAACATCTACTTCAAAGAAGGAGGAGATTGAAGCAATCCTAGATAGCCATGTGGGAAGGAGTACCAGAAATAGGCAATATGAAGAGTACCTGGTGAAGTGGATAGGAAGGCCTATGGAAGACTCATCCTAGCTATCTAAGGCAAAGGTTGACCATTTGGGTTTTCCTCAACCATCTGAGACGTGAGGGGGTCACTTCTCAAATTACCCTGGGTGTCTGATGCAGGAGCATCCAGTGGTGTAAGGGAAATCTTGCATCACCCAAAAATATGCATTCCATTTATGTTTTCTTTGGTTACCCTTTTGTAGATGTCTTTAGATTTCTGGATACCCTTTTCATCATAATATAAATCCCCACTTTCAGTTTTGTTTTTCTGCTTTTTCTGGTCAACTACTATTTTTAGTAGGTATTGGAATTTGTAGGTGTTTGGGGACAAAAACTATATGGGAGGATTCAAAATGGAAAAATAAGAAGATTCGCAAAATAATCAGGCCGAGAGAATTCCCGGTTTAAAAGATATTGCAGTTTTAGTCTCCCATAAATGCACCCGAAAACCTTCTAGATCAGGTTTGAGGCACTAAACGGCCCCAAAACTGTCTGAAAACATGTTGAAATATGCGTAGCAGATTTTGAGCATGTTCTTGAATTTGAGAATTTTTTAATGGTTCAAACGGTTCTAAAAGTGAAGTCCCAGATCAAAAGTTATGGCTCCCAAAAGTTGGTAAACTTTCAAAATGTGTTGATTTTCGAATGATGTATAAATTTTGAATTTAAAATTGTAATTTGTTGCGCCAAACCACCAAAATATGATAATTCAAATGTTTTTTGGCTTCAAAAGGGAAAATGGAGCTATTTATGGGTGGGATTTTCTTATTTTTGTAGCCTTTTGGGGAAAAAGAGTTTGCATGCTACAAAAGAGGATTCTATAGTGACTGTAATTTTCTATAGCTTGCATGTATTATAGAGCTTGAGGATCTATGATCCTCTATATGTAAGAAGTAAATGTTTTGAATAATAAAATTATTCTCTAGTTTTGTGCATAAATTTCAGTGTCTCGGGTTGTACCCTCGTCATTTACAAAGGTTCCTTATGTTCCTCCATTAAGGGAAGAAAAGAAACCTATGGTTCACAAACCCGCTCCTACACAATCACAACTTTAAAACTAGATGAAAAGAAATCACAATGCTAGAGAGCGTAGGCGTAGAAATCATGTTATTTCTCATTTTTTATAGTAAAAGAAGAACAAAACAGCATAGAAAATCAAAATCCAAACTTGTTTGAAGCAGTGCATGATACCTCTCCACCTTTTCCATAACATAAACATCAAGCAAATTATGTGGATATTATCATTAGACCTCCTGTTACATGATTAACTTGGATGATGATATTGAAATTACAAAGATTGATGAAAAAGTCCATAATGAGTTGAATTCATAGTTTTCATCTTCTATGAGCTTAAATGATGATCCTCCTAATAAGAGTATTAAACTTGGTGCTTGTCCTAGTTTGGCACTTGATGTTGTCCCTTTGGCTAGTTTTCTGCCTTCTATATATATACTGAACAAGATTGGGATGTAGACAAAATGCTCTAGGTTGACTCACATGTTCCTTACTAGTTGTGTTTTTTATTTTCTTTTGCATGATTCTTTGTGTGATTGCACGTGCGTAATGTGATCACCTATACTATTATATTTGATGTATCTCTCATCATGTGCATTCCTCTATTTGTATCAGAACATTCTTCTATATGTCGTAAAAATTTATCTTTTCTTTCTCTTGTGTTTTCCTTTTGGGGATGATGCAAGGAGTCGACACATTTAGGTCTCTTTCAAGTTGACCCCAAAAATATTTCTTTCTTTTTTCTCTTTGTGTTATTCATCTAGTTCTGTGAGTATTTGGAAAATGATGACATTTCTAAGCTCTATAACAACATTGTAACAAAGATATACTAACCCCAAATTTGTGGATCCCTTATATTTTTTTGGATTTCATTTTGGGATAAACCACTTCATCTTTTTCATGATATAGCTTCATTCCAGAACATATTACTTGGCATAGGGATTTCTAAGTAATCTCTCATGTCTTCTTCATTGGCTACTTTAAAGAAAATTTCTCCTAGCAATGATGCTAGAAATTTTTTTAACGTTGGGGCATACATGGGCATTATTTTTGAAATTCTTGTTTTATTATACAATTATCTTTCTTCTTGTGATGTGTCCTTTCCTTGGCAGTGTCATTGGGTTTGATGTCATCTGAGAGCATGATATCTCTTAGCATATGACTTTCCTCTTAGTGGTGATGCCATGCAGTGCATTCTATAAGTTATGAATATTTTCCCCTAGATATATCATCTCTTGGAGACATTAGGAATGATGTTCCCTAAGAAGTGACCTTACATGAACTTAGCAAGATCCATTTGAACAAACCTTTAATTGTATGTTTTTTATAAGTGTTTAGCATAATACAACTTGTTAATGTTGTGAAGATGAAACCCCTCCTTTTGAGGCCACCAAACATAACACACTTTTCTTTCCAGTGGAGTCTCACCCTTGTTCATAGGTGCTTAGCATAACACATCTTGTTAGGCCTTATGAAGCCTAAACCCTTAGTTTTGTGGTATCCTATCAGATTTATCAGAGGGATAACTTTGGTATGGTTAGTATAGTGAGAGTTTATAGAACTGGCATGACTTTCTCATTAAGGAACTTTCCTAGGGGCTCACCTGGTGGACATCCTAAGGTTCCATTAGCCTAAAGTAACCACACACATCTTGATTGTTTGCATAGTATACATCAAGTTCTTCTTTTGAATATTCTTGGACAAATAGCCGAGATATGTTCCACATCGCATTGGACATTTCAAGCATGAACCACCCACCTTATTTTTCCTTTTCTTTTAAGTCTTTGATGTTGTATGATTGAGACTATTTTTCATTGTTACATGCACATGTTTCTTGAATTTATACATTAGTGTGAGTTGGACATGGATTCATCCTCTCACTAAAGTGGGGGCTAAATGTAGTGTAGAAAAATGTATACCATTTACATTTTCACACCTAATTAGAACTTATTATTAAAATGAACTAAATTGTGCCTTAATTTAGTGTTGTAATATGTATTTTACATATTCACATTGAGTTTATGGCCCTATTAATTCAAATAGACTTAATTGTGCCTTATTTTTGGTTTTGTATATTGTACCCCTTTAAGCTCTCACACTTATTTAGGGCCCCCATACTTAATTGAGGTTCATTTTCCTTAGCTGGACCTTTTCAAACAAATCCAATCCTAATTAATTGCATTTTTCAAAGAGGAAACACATCCAAAGAGGAAACACTTATTTAGGGCCCCCATACGTAATTGACATTCATTTTCCTTAGATGGACCTTTTCAAACAAATCCAATCCTAATTCATTGCATTTTTCAAAGAGGAAACACAACATTCATTGATTCCTAAACATAACACTTCTCATTGAGCAATGTATGTCCTAGGTGAGTGTTGTAGGACCCATTCGCCCATGGGAGTATGGAGAATGGGTCCTCACATAAACCTAGGACCTAAATTTAAATTATGTTTTTGGCAGTATTTTAACAATTTCAAATCCATATTCACATGTTGGCTTGAGTTATTTTAATTTCGTGAAATTAATATAAATATAAGGTCATTTCACTATGTTTAATCTAGAAATTTTATGAGCAAGTTTATAAGAATATTTTCATGAGATCAATAGCATTATTAGAGAATTTCAAGGAATTCAAGGGAAGATTTAGTGAAGAATTATTGCAGAAATCAAGATCCAATTTTCATGTAAAAGTCTTCTTTCATCATTCGGGTTATTGGAGCTAATGTGTTGATGTAGAGTTCATGATCCATTCAAGTACTCAAGGAATTGTTTCAAATGAAGCTTCAAGATCAAGATCCAATTATATTGAAGCCATTTCATGCAAGTTGAAAATCTATATTCCAAGATTAATCCAAGGGTTTGGTGATTTGTGACATAGAGTTGTTCATTCATCATTACTTTTACTCCATTTCATTTCATTTCAAGGTTTGACCAAGGAAAACCACCATCCCACAAAATTAAAAAAAAATCTTCTTGACTTGTGTTTGCAAATTTAGGTGGAAGAAATCTTGGAGATCTATTGGAGAGAAAAATTGAAGAACTTGTCAAAGTTGTAAAAATTGTCATATCATGAAAACTCAATTACAAAATTTATTACCAGTTTTCAGAACTTAAAACCTAGACACATTGAGAGATTCAGATTTGTAGCAGAGGCACCTAAAAGTTGTAGAAAAATCTTAAACCAGAACCCATTTTCACCCAAGCAAATGAGTCCTAGATTAGCTTCAGAAAATCACTTTTGGTGACTGGTACACATCATCTTACCTCTCTTCAATCTATAATAAGATTTTTGTTTCCACCATTATTGGGTTTAATATATTAGATCCAAGTTGTAAATTTCATTTTAGAGTTAGTTTTCTATTTTTAATCTTTCTCCCCAAAGTTTTGTTTAATAAAGATCCTCGTCCTTGCAAAAAAATGAAATCAGTAGATTCACACTTTGACTTGACTCACCTCAATTTTGATAGTGATTTCATTGTGTGGATATCATTTCCTAATGAAGTAGGTGAAGATAGATCCCTAGTTGATCCATAATCCCACATTAGCACACCTCTTTTCTTTATTTCAGTGGCATTCCAAAAAATTCTCCCAAGAGGTTTCCATGTTTAATGTTTTTGATTCTAGCAATATCCTATTGCCTCTTAATATCCATATTGAAGAAGAAGAATTTGGACTTCTTTAATTTAATTTTATACCCATTGAACTAAGAATATTTATGTGTGTTAGTGGTTCCACATTGGGGGTGACTTGTATACCTTTCTAATTCCCTTTTGCTCTATTTACAACTATACTCCTACCCAAAACTTCTTCTATGATGGTAAACAAGAAAAGATAAATTGTATCACCTTGCCTTAGTCCCATTATTAAATTGAAAAATACAAAAGGGGAACCACTCACCAGTACCGAAAATATCAAGTTACCAATACATCTCATGAACCACCCATTTCATTCCTCACAACCAAACTTCTCTAGAACATTAGAAAGAAATTATTTATCTACTTGATCATATGCTTTTCGTATGTCCAGTTTAACTATCATCTAATCTAATTTTTCTTTACAAACTATATGAATTTCTTCATGGGTCAGGATGATACCTTCCATAATAACTCTCCTCAAGGTGAATCCACTCTATTCTTTCGCCATGATAGAAGGGAGAAACACCTTGAGTTTGTTTATGATCACTTTCAAGATTATTTTTTCAATTGTATTACAAAGGGAAATGGGTCTAAAATAATCCAAACACTCTACCTTCTCTTTTTTCGCGATGAGGAATATGAATGTGTTATTCCAATTATTTAGGATAGTCTACTTATTTATAGATTCCTCCACCATCACCATAATATCATCCCTAACAATATGCCTACAAGCTTGAAAGAATATTGCTAGAAACCCATCTAGCCCAGACACCTTATCTCGGTGTAATTGGAAAAACACTTTTTGCACCTCCTCCTCTAACACAAGCTACATTAGAATCTCATTGTTTCCTTCTATTAATGAGTTGTGTGATATTATTAAGGATTGTGTTTCTCTTTGAAATCAGCTGAGGTACTTCCTTAGTTAAAAATAGATGGAAGTACTCCACTATTATTGATCCCAACTCACTTTGGTCTATTATACTCCTTCCAATCTCATCTTAAATAAAGAGATCCTATTCAAAATTCTCTTGAGATATTTTTGGCATATGACAAAACTTTGTATTTATATCGTCCTCTTTCAACCAACACTCCCCTAAATTTTATCCCCAAAAAACCTCCTTCCTTGCCATCAATTCTTCATATTGCTTGCAAAGGACTTTCTTTTCTTGAAATAGATTTAAATGTTGGCAACATAAGGGAAAAAAACTAAGATGGGGGTGAATCAGTTATCATCAAGACTTAAAACTTGTTTAAATTATTAACCTTATTATCAAATCTTATCAATATGAATGAAAGCGTGAATCAACAACACATCAAAAATAGACATAACAATAAGATTTTTTTACGTGGAAAGCTTGTTAGAGGAAAAACCATGGTGGAGGTCATTCCAAAAGATTATACACTGTTAAAATTATAATGAAAATGAAATATGGGGAATGCACATGCATTCAGGAACACTACCTAGAGCTCACTACTCAATTACAAAGGAAGACACATTGTCATACAAAGAGATTTGGATTAAAGCCATCTAGATTTTGAACTGAGAAAAATAGCATATTCTAATGCTTGATTACAGTTTTGGTTAAGCACATGAACACTTCTTCAATATTCCTCACTCTTCTTCACATTTTTCTCTACCTTCGAATGATCTAAACATTATTTACACATACACAGAGAAGCAAACCTCACTCATGCTTCAACAAGATATATAAAATATCACTCTTATATATCGACAACATGAAATTTCATCGCTACAAGTCAGCCAAAAAGAAATAATAAAATGAATACAAATTGTCAGCCCAAAACAATAAATAATCTTTAATGTGAATCAACCAAAGTTGGACACAACTTTTTGAGGACCCAAATTAACATCTTCAACATGAAAAAAATTCAATTAATTTCTCCTCAAAGATCCACAACAAACTTCAACACTATGTTGGCTAGGAATAAGCAAAACATAAACACGCAAGAGGAAATCGCCAACCATGAGCACAACGATCAATGCAGGCATGCAAAAAAGATAGAGCATGATCTGCAAGCATCCACAAGCATCATGAATCAACAGAGAAGCATTTGTAGCAACTAAACTAACTGGAATAGCCACATCTTCATTTAAGAACACCAACTCTAGAAACAAAAAAATTGTCAAAATGAAAATCTTCATAACTCGATCAAATCTTCATGTAGATCTCTAAAAATAAACATGGATAAACTAGATACATTTAGCAATAAACCCTTTAGTCCACAACCTTTGATCATCAATGCACAAAACATACCACCATACTGAATTTCACTTCACCATTGACAACCTGCAACTTATTTCATACAATTTTCTCAATATCCTTGACATATACAACTTCAATTGAATAAATGATAATAGTCTTGACATAAATGAGAACCACTTATCAGCAAAACAACCACAACATCCAACAATTTCCCCCTTTGGCATTGATCTGGTAACACATGATGTGGAAAACACCATCAATGCAACTAACTCCTAACACATACTCCCCCTTAGATTCTGACTCATTTTCTTCTCAGCACCTTCACATGACTCTTCTCACCAAATAACTCTTCTCTTAGATAATTCATAGTTTTTCACATGACTCTTCTCCCCCTTTGACATCAATGACAAAGATCTCTAAACTCCACACAAACTCTCAACCACATATTTGAACATCTGACTACTCCTCCTGATTAGCAACCACCACAAAATCAATCCAAAATGAAATATGACCATGAAATGCGCTGATTCATGCAATGAAATGCATCCTTAGGTTTTATTAGGAGGGGTAATCACCCGTAACTTCCCTCTAAGATACTCAAAAGTATCCTTAGGCAACAACTTGGTAAAAATGTCTGCAATCTACTCCTTAGTAGGCACATACTCCACTTTGACTTCATTTTCACTCACCTTCTCCCTCAAAAAGTGAAACTAAATAGATATATGGTTTTTTTAATGTAGCACCAGATTCTTGGAAATGTTAATGACACTTGAATTATCATAGAATATAGCAATAGGTTCATCATATATAACTCGGATATCCTTCAACATTTGTTTCATCCACAACACTTGAGTACAATTGTTAGCAACAACAATGTATTCGACCTTTGTAATAGATAAAGAAATGGCATTCTGCTTCTTGATTAACCATGAAATAAACTTCTTACCCAAGAAAAATACACCACTACTAGTACTTTTCCTGTCATTTACATCTCCTGCCCAATCAGTATCAGTAAAGGCACTCAAAGAAAGATCATCATCTTTAGGATACCATAGGCCAAGATCAACTATTCCCTTCAAGTATTTGAAAATTCTCTTGACATCAGGGTATGTGCAGGATCATAATGGAAAAAATAGGCCCTTAAGTGGCAAAAAATTCAGAAAAATCAGAGTTAGGCAACTTGATGTAAAAATTTGAATAAGTTATCTATATTATTTCAAAAATATGTAAGAATAGAATCTATAGAAAATTGAATGTAGTTTCTAAACAACTAGATTTATTTATTTATTTTTAAAATATATTTGGTGAAAATTTGAAATTTGAATGCAGTAGTACTTAAATTTCAGGAAAAAATAAGAAGTAGGTGTCTATCTGACCACCCAAACCACAATAAAATGATAATATTTTTTCATAAGATTTTACATATAAGTAGAGGACTCATGTCCCGATGTGATGCATATTTTTTTGTAATTTCTTTCTAGGTAAATAGTTAACTATGATTTTTTTTATTACAACTTTAAAAATATAAAAACTTGTATGTCTGACCACCTTAACTTTGTCAAAACTTCATGAAATTCAATTTTTATTTTTTTAATCCTATAGCATACAAAGCATAGAATATGATGCATGTTTCAAATTAAAAAAATGTGATACCATCTGAAAGCTATAGATGTTTTTCAATCAACCTATTAATCAGGACTTTAGTCATAATTCAAATAGAAAATGAATAATAATTATTTATTAAATTCAAAGTAAAGCATAATTTATATTGGTGGAAAGCTTAGCATCTCCTTTAAAAACCCTTTTTGTTTCATCAATTTTGGGTAAAAGAAAAGTTGTCAGCCACATACCCTACACATACCCATCATATTGCCACTTTTTGGCCCATCATGATCTTGCACTTACCCATTAGTCACATGAGATTCCTTCGGATTAGCTTGAAATCTTGCAACAATACATAAAATTCATTATATTAGGCCTATTTGAGTTAAATAAAACAATCCACCAATCATTGATCTATATCTTGTCTTATTTTCTTTCAAAGAATCATCTTTTGTTGTCAACTTGCATCCGGTCACCATAGGTGTACCAACTTGCTTTGAATCTTCTATACCGAACTTCTTCAAAATTCATTCACATACTTGGACTAAGATCTAAAGATTCCTTTACCTAACTGAGTAATTTGCAATCCCAAAAATAATTTCATCTCACCAATCATAGACATCTCAAATTCATTATGCATCTCATTAGAAAACTCCATGCACAAACCATCATCTCCTCTAAAAATGATATCATCAACAAGGACTTAAACAATCAAATCTTTATTATGGTCAATCTTGAAATATAGATTAGTATCAATAGTACCTTTGTTAAATCCAAGCTTTAGTAAATACTTATCCAGTCTGGCATACCATTATTTTGGGGCTTGCTTCAGTCCATACAATGCTTTCTTCAAATGACACACCATATAGGATCTTACTTGTTAGTCAACTAGAATCCATCAAGTTTCTCAACATACACTTCTTCTTCCAATTCACCATTTAGAAAAGCTAGTTTGACATCCATCTGATAAACTTTGTAGTTCTTGTAAGAAGCATAGGCAAGAAATAATATTACAATTTCTATTCTAGTAATAGGGGAAAAAGTCTCTTCAAAATCAATTCCTTCCATCTATGAATAACTTTTACATACCAGTCTTGCTTTGTTTCTAACCACTTCACCTTGCTCATTTAGTTTGTTTCTAAAGACCCATTTAGTTCTAATTACATTTTTATCCTTACGTCTGTGAACAAGAGGGTATGTGCAAGATCATGATGGGCCAAAAAGTGGCAATATGATGGGTATGTGTAGTGTATGTGGCTGACAACTTTCTTTCTACCCAAAATTGATGAAACAAAAAGTTTTTTTAAAGGATATTATCAACTTTCCACCAATATAAATTATACTTTACTTTGAATTTAATTAATAATTCTTATTCATTTTCTATTTGAATTATGACTAAAGTCCTAATTGATAGGTTGATAAACAACATCTATAGATTTCAAACCGTGTCACATTTTTTGAATCTAAAACATGCATCACATTCTATGCTTGACATACTATAGGATTAAAAAAAATGAATTTCATGACATTTTGACCAAGTTAAGGTGGTCAGACATACAATTTTTTATATTTTTAAAATTTGTAATAAAAAATCATAATTAATTATTTACTTTAAAAAAAAACTACAAAAAAATATGCATCACATCCGACATGAGTCCCTCTACTTATATCTAAAATCTTATAAAAAATATTATCATTTTATTGTGGTTAGGGTGGTCGACAAACACCTTATTTTTTCCCTAAATTTAAGTACTACATTGAAATTTCAAATTTTCATCAAATAGATTTAAAAAACCTAGTAGTTTGGAAACTACATTCAATTTTCTACAGATTCTATTCTTACATATTTTTGAAATAATATAGATAACTTATTCAAATTTTTACGACAAGTTGCCTAAGTCTAATTTTTCTAATTTTTTTGCCACTTAAGGGCCTATTTTTTTCAAGATTATCCTGTACATACCCAAGAATCCATGTACCATTCTTTTAAATCTATTTTAACTCTTCTTTCATTGTTTCAATCCAATGCTCATCTTTACATGCTTCATTCATGCTAGTAGGCTCAGTCTTTGAAATCAAGCAATATTCTTTTACAATTTTTCTCCTAGTCTGGACACCTTTGTTCTTATCACCAATAATCTGATCTTTTGAATGATTCATTCTTACATGCCTTTGAGTCTTCTTAGAATGTTCTTCAACTTTAGGCTCTTGTGTTCTCTCTTTTGTTCTTCCACTAGTTTCTCCTTCTTCATTTTGTTGATTCATAGGATTGATTTGCACTTGATTTTTAGTTTGAACTTTCTTTCCTTTGTTTCTACTATCATCCTAATCATCAGAGTCATATCCAAAGGTTCTAGATGGTATACCTAAATCTTCATCAACCTTTAATATTTTATTATAACACTAGTAGGCCTTGCTCTTAGTAGAATAACCTAGAAAGATACTAATATAACTTTTGATTTCTACCCAGTTGAGTGTGTACACAATAGTACTCACAACTTCTCTCCAATAGATATGAGGGACATTTCCTTCTATCATCATTGTTCTAGTAGCATCTTCAATTATTCTATTCTTCCTTTCCACAACTCCATTTTTTTGAGGGGTCCGTGATGCAGATAATTGTCTCTTTATTCCATGTTTTTCACAAAAAGAATTAAATTCACCTAAAGTGAATTCACCACCTCTATCTAATCTCAAAAACTTAACCTTCAAACCTATCTTTGTCTCAACCATTGCTTTAAAGATCTTGAACTTTTCCAGTGATTTAGATTGCTCTCTCAAGAAGGAAACCCATACCATTCTAGAATAATCATCAATGAGTAACATGAAATACATGTAACCTTGTAAACTTTTGACCTTAGAGGGACCACACAGATCAATATGCACAAGCTCTAACAATTCATTTGAAAAATGCTTTTTACTCCGAAATGAAATCCTAGTTTGCTTTCCCAATTGACATTTCTTGCATATTGCATTAGTAGGTTTCACCAATTTAAGTAGATCTCTCATAGCCTTAATGGAACTTATCTTGACAATATTATCCAAGTTAACATGACACAATCTTCTATGCCATAACCAACTTACATAAACTTGAGCAATCAAACAACTTTTACTAGTAGCACTCAAGTGAAATATATTACCTTTTGTTTTTGTACCTGATGCAATTTCATTTCCAAAACTCAATATTCTGAACTTTCCATCCTTGAACTAAATATTGTAACCCTCATCAACCATTTGAACAACACTCAAAAGAATATGCTTCAATCCTTCCACATACATGACATCATCAATATTATTCTTACCATCAAGATAAATGCATCCTCTTCCATGGATCACACCATCTGTATTATAACTAAATCTCACAACACCACCATCATACTTTTCCAAGCTTACAAACTTACTTTTGTCTCCTGTCATATGATGTGAACATCCACTATAAATCACCCATTCATATTTCTCTTCAACTCGAGTAGCTAGGTCTTTCTCCACATTTGTACGACCAACAGATTCAGTAAATACAAAATTATTTTCCTTGATAGCAATAAATCCCATTCATCATCACTTATATCTCCTTTATCAGATTCATCATCTATCACACCTTCATCAACACCATAGTAACACTTCTTTTGAAATCTAGGCTTATTATGTCTTCGTTTGGAAGTTCTTTCTGGACACCTTGATGCAAAATGACTTATCTTATTACAAGAAAAGCATTTAAGAGGAAATTTTCCTTCATACTTACCTTTTCCTTTTGGTACTCTTTTGACAATCAACACTTCCAGCTCTTCCATCTCTCTTTCTTCTTCTTCAATCTATCTGATTTCATCCTCATACTTGAATGTCTTTCTAGATGAACTCTCACTCAGATCATATCTCTGTTTATCTCTCCCAAATGTAGTGGCCTTAAATGCAGAGTCAACCTTAGGAAGGTCATCACCAAATTCGCTCAACTAAAAAAAAAATAGCTTACCAACCAATGTATCTTTGGTTATGTTTTTTACAATCCAGAGCTCTTCAATAGCACTAGCTTTGACTTTGTAAGAATTAGGGAGGGATCTAAGCACTTTAGCAAAAAATTTGAATTCTCCTATTTTCCACTAACACATCTAATACCACACACAAGTTCATTCACTCTTTGCATGAAAGTATTAATATTCTCATCATCACCCATTCTCAACCTTTCATATTTCCCTTTAAAACTTTGCAACTTACCAATCTTCACGTTAGCATCACCTTCATACAAGGTTTCCAACTTTTTCCAAATCTCATGAGCAGTCTTCAAATCCATAACATTTTTCATTTCAGAGTTAGTCAAAACACTCAAAAAAGCTTCCTTCACTTGGATATTATACTCAACATCTCTAATCTTAGCAGAAGTAGTAGGACCATTCTATGGAATAATATACATATTACTTGTAATGCTCTAGTAGGGTTCACCAATGCATCTTAGATGGCACTCCATTCGAGTCTTCCACAAAGATTAATTTCTTCCATCAAATCTCAGACTATCCATCTTATAACTTGTCATCCTGGATCACCTTAAACTGTTACACTTCTTCCAAGGAACCTACTCTGATACCAATTGTTGGTAACACAAGGGTAGATAGCTGAGAGGGGAGGGATTGAATCAATTGTTAACGAGATTCAAAACTTGTTTAACTTATTAACCTTATTATCAAATCTAATCAATATCAATGAAAGCATGAATCAACAATGCATCAGAAACACACATAACACCAAGATTTTTTTATGTGGAAACCATGGTGGAGGCCAATCCACAAGATTATGCCCTGTTAAAAGTATAATGAAAATGAAATATGGGGAATGCACATGCATTTAGGAATACTGCCTAGAGCTCACTGCTCAATTACAAAGGAAGAAACACTATCTTACAAAGAGATTCAGATTAAATCCATATGGATTTTGAACTAAGAAAAATAGCATCTTCTAATGCTTGATTACAATTTTGGTTAAGCACATGAACACTTCTTCACTCTTCCTCACACTCTTCTCTACCTTTGAATGATTTGAACATTATTCACACATACACATAGGAGCACACCTTACTCATGCTTCAACACTATATAAAAGTTTTCTCTTATATATCCACAACATGAAATTTCATCGCTATAAGTAGGCCAAAAAGAAATAATAAAATGAATACAATTTTTTGGCCCAAAACAATAGATAATCTTCAATGTGAATCAACCAAAGTCGACCACAGATTAGTGAGGACTGAAAATGACATATTCAACATGAAAACAGTTCAATTAATTTCTCCTCGAAGATCCACAACATGCTTCAACACTATGTTGGACAAGAATAGGAAAAACATGAACACGTAAGAGGAAATCACCAACCACAAGCACAATGATCAATTCAGACGTGCAACAAAGATAGAGAATGATCTAGAAGCATCCACAAGCATCATGAATCAATAGAGAAGCATCCACATCAACTAAACTAACTAGAATAGCCACATCTTCACTTAGGAACATCAACTGAAGAAACAGAAAAAATGTCAGAATGAAAATCTTCATAACTCAATCAAATCTTCTTGTGGATCTGTAAAACTCAACATGGATAAACTAGACACACTTAGCAAGAAACCCTTTATTCCACAACCTCTAATCATCAACGTACAAAGCATACCACCATACTGAACTACACTTCACCATTAACAACCTGCAACTTATTTAATACAATTTTCTCAATATCCTCGACATATACAACTTCAATTGAATTAATGCTAATAGTGTTGACATGAATGAAAACCACATATCAGCAACACAACCAAAACATCCAAAATTAAATTCATTCCATTGGTTATTACTACTTCATTCAACATGCACAACTCTACCTCCACCTTGATCTTTTCATAAAAAAAAAAAAATTAATTGGGATTTGTTCCACATTTTTAATTGCATTTTCAGATAACCATGTTTCTTAAAAACCTAAAATTGCTTGATCCTTCCAAAATTTAAGCCACTATTCAACCATTCTACAACTTTCCCCATCATCTTCTCATCTCTTAACCATATATTTTCAAACTTAAATAGGTTTCTTGTGGGGGTGACATAATTTTAAACTGAGTGACACTAGAGAGCGATTAGAGTCGGTATAGGGTAGAATGTTTTCTTCATAATTCACTTTGATTGTGTCTCAATCCCTAATAAGAAATAACCTACCCAATTTCTCTACTATACTAGTGAAACCAATCCTTCTATTTGTCCACATAATAGAACTATTCTTAGGATTAACTTCCCTCAATTGACCCATACTCACAAAATTCTAGAAATCTAATTATGTTTGAGTGATCCTAGTGCCCCCCCCCCCCTTTCTTTTCTGTCCTATTCCTAGTCACATTGAAGTCACTACCAATGATTATCGTTTCTTCCTTCAAATTTTCCAAAACTACACACAATTGGTTCCAAACCTCCCTCTTTTGAATGGTTCTAGTTGGCCCATAATCATTCAAAAAGAAAAATATCTTGATTGAAATAATTTGAACTTGCTCTTGGAAGATGCCAATTTTGATTGCATACTACTTCTTCTAACTTCAGTTTGTATGGGTTCCATAATACCCCTTAACCACCAAAAGTTCCATTTTCATCACAAAAAAACAAAAAAAAAAAACCATTACATTCCCACCATTTTGCCATTAAAGAGTTAAATCATGCCTGATCCAACTTAGTTGCTTGGAAGAAAACTACATCTAGCTTGGCATGATCAAGCTAACTCTTGATCAACCGCCTCTTGTCAAGTGCATTTAAGCCCTTAATATTCCACGTTAGGACATTCATGGTGACTCGGGAAGGAATTTTCCCCTCCCTGATCATAGTTTCATCTGATCTTTAGCGTTACCAACAAAATCCAGCATTTCCTTCCTTGATTTTCTCCCTTCCATCCATCTTTCCCCCAGTTTAATGCCAGATGTCATGCTCAAACTTTTACAAATTGACCTATTTTCTAGAATGTCTTCCTCCCCTTCTTCACGGTCACTATCAGACTCTTCCTCTTCTGAATGTAATGACCCTTCTTCGCTTCTAATGCTTTCGAACTATCAATCCCACTTCTTGTGCTCCCTACCTTGGGGTTTCAGCATTGGTTACATCAGTTTTTTTCCCTCTCTCTAATTACCCCTTCTTGAACCATATTAGATCCTTGATCTACTACAACAACCCAAACCCCTTCTTCCTCCCTTCTACCCTCTGCACTCACCAACACTGTCGCTCTAGTAGAGCATGCCTCACCCACAATTCCTTCCGCCATAACATGCTCAGGGGATTTTTCAATGTGGGGCTTTGTTTCAAAACATTTACGGGATGAGTCCCCCTTCTCTAAATATATCTCTGTTGTTGTTTCAAACGACCCTTCCATGAGGTTAGATTTCTCTTTTAGCTGGCATTCGCTCTTTGTATACCCATAGTTCTTGCAAATGCAACACTTCTCCGCTGTCTTCTCAATCTCGAGCTTCTGATGCCAGACACCAGCTTCTGATAGCATTTCTATCTCCTCCGACAAATGAATATTAGGGTTGATCTTAGCACATTTTCTTGTGTATATACTGTAGTCCCTTTTGTTGAAAGATTCATCGCATTTGACAAATTCCCCTAGACTATTACCAATCTCCTCAAGGGTTTCGTCTGCCTAGTATCCTTAAGGTAGATTGTATAATCTCGGCTAGACTGAAACTTCCTTAATGTCCTCCTTTAATGGATTAAATTTGTATTCCCAGTATTTCAAATACAAGTCCTGTTTGCCCATCATATATAGACGTTGGCTTAGGAATTACCGCTTTTCTCTACCCGAAGAAAATTCCACCGAGAACAATCCATTTGGTAATGTTTTTAGATCTACCTCTCCCCTAGTTTTTCCAACACTAGTGGTTGACCTTGGCTAACGCCGGCCATTCCCCCGACCATTTCATGAAGAATGATTTTTCTCTTATTTCTTCTAACCTCCTAGCTATCTCTATATTGTTTAAAGAAATAATGTGACATTTTTTCTTTACCCTAGGGTTACAAGGGACATTGTTTGCACCTGTTGCAGGGATCCCTTGCTGATCAAATCGTGGCGAAGCATGATGACCCGCTCCCCCATTTGGGATAGCGCCTCGCCTAGGCAACGTTCTAGGGTTTTCGTCATGAATCTATGCCCTACACTCCCAGCTTTGATCTTTCTGGAATGAGGGTCTACCAACCGTCCTTTTCCTATCATCCTCCCATCCCCACCTTTGTTACCTCGGGCCAGATTGCATATCGAACCAGTTTCGGCGCTGCCATCCATACTAGCTCTACCTATGTCTGGTTCAAACCTCCCGCGACTCCATTTTCGCTCCATTTTGATAATTTATATAATTTTTTTGATAATGATATATCGGTTTTGATGTGAATATTGGAACTTTGAGATTAATTCATTAGATATATTTATATGAAATCATTTAAATAAACTTATATATCAATTTATTTGAATTTATATGCAAATTGAAATCAAAATATGAAAAATATACCTAATGGATGTCAGATTTGATATTTATTTAGTTTACATTAATTAATATTTTTTATCTTGGATTTGTTTGTAAATTTGATTATTCATTGCTATCAAAATTGAAATTTAAATGAAAATTGATAATGGAGAAGGATCGGGAGTCTTGGTCACATTATTTTTGACAATAAGTGTTTAACATACATAATATTTAAAACTAAGGTTTCATGACCTTTCTGCTTGATTCTTATTTCTTAGCATTCAAATTTACTTATTTCTAGGTGTAATAAAAAAAATATTAAGATTTACTAATGGAAGGATTTAATGCTCATAATTTACCATACTTGTTATCCTAAATACATTTTTCTTTACAAAAATTATTAAATACACATAATTTTACCTTGATTTACAATGATGTATATAATTCTTGAGTTAATATATATACAACTTAGAGGTTAGGTTTAAAATTAAGGTTTAGAGATTAGTGAAATGTGGTATTAAATTATGGTTTAGGTTTATTGTTCTCCTAAATTCATAAATGAGTTGTATTTATTCTAATCTCTAGAACCTAAATTTAACCCTATACCCCTAAATCCTAATACTTAAAATATAAACAATAATATTTGAGGATTAACCCCTTATTTTTAACCCTAAAAGCCTTGAACACAAATACTTAAACACTAAACCCAATTTTTTACATGAGAATTCTCCATTTTTAAATCCAAAACTCTGGCCATAATTATAAACTAAAACTCAAAAATATATATATACACAATTACAAGCTAAAATTTTTAGGACTTTTTAATAAGAAACATACATTAATAAGTATGTGTTCATTCACAATGTATACTTGTTACTAAATGAATATATGTTAATAACATGTCTCTATTACTAATGGTTATCCACTTTGTTTTAGTATTCCCATTCCTAACTAATTTGAATTTCTTAAAAGTTGATATACATTATTCAACTCTTTTATATATTTTCACCATTCAAATTGAACCCATTATCCCACACTTACCAAACCTTATGGTGTTAGAAGGCGTATGGATTATTCTATTAATATATATAATAAATTCAATAATCCTCTAAATTATATAGCCTATATCATATGTGTATGATGTCAATAGTTCTACAATAATTTAATAGGGTGACATGGTGATCCATGTGCTAAATTAATGTGGTAGAACCCAAAACTAGCATACTAGGTCCCAAGAATAATAAACCCCAAGGTTAAACATTCTCTGATAAGATTTTTTGAAGAAATTAGAGGGTCTAATTTAAGTACAAAAAAATTCCTTATGATGCCAACATAATACTAAATCTATGTAGGTGCATGCATGTAATGCTTGCTGGGGGTTGTAATTGTACATTGTAATTTATAAGAGAGGCACTATTGGTGGAGTAGAAAACTAAAGTTAATAAAATAGGGCATATTTTTCTTGGTAATTGTACTAGTTACAACTAATAGAAAAAAATTATTACCTATATAATTGTACAATCTTAGTGAAAAATATCAAGGAAAAATCAAAACCCTTCATTGGAGCATGAACTCCAAAATTGATAAATATATAGTTGATCTTATAGATTTTTATCTTGACAAGTGTAATGATGAGTCAAATTTAGGCCAATATACCTCAAAACTATGGCTCCTTGAAAAATCAATAAACCAAATATAAAAAAAAAAACCCAAATGAAGGTTAGTGTCCTATAAACAATTCAATTTGAGTGAAACAAAATTCCAAATTACTCTTCTTGAGACTTTTGGAAATAATGGTATAGCACACAATTCTACCTAATGTTCAAAAAATTAAATCATTCTTAAAACCTCAAAAAAAAAATATCTCTTATGAATTGGAAACAAACTGACCTATCCTAGACACAATGGATTTAAAACCACATTAGATTTTATGAAATTTGACTAACTACCTAGACCTAGTGAAAAAATAATAACATGAAATATATTTAACAAATGAACTCATAATCCAAATAACATAAAGGAGATATTTTCAATAATAAGAGAATGTTAAAATAATCATAATAAATAATTCTTGAAATAATAATGCATGGAAAAAAATATCATAATAAATGTTGAAAACACTAAAGGTGGTTGAGTACATATAGATAATATTGGAACAAAATAAAACCATTAGTAGAAGTAACTATAGCTACTAAACATAATTGGGAGTTTCAATAATGCAAGATGTCATATACCATAATAATGACTCACTCCTAAAAAAAAAAAAGAAATAAACATGTAAAAATAAATATATGAAAATAAAATGCTACACTTACAATAAGAGCATACATACTAATGATGTATGAAAATTGTTTTTAAGAAGTGTAGTGATAAACTAGAAGATTTTTATTATTATATATAACTAGATTATTGGAGCTGATAGTGAACTTCACAGCTCCCAAAAATCACAAATCACCTATAACCAAAAATCCTATCACAAGAAGAGTGAAAAAGTAAATAGTCTTCTCATGCAACCTTAAGAAGATGATTAATCAAGAGAAGAAAATGTATATTCATTTAATTAATTTGACTAATTTGGATTGAATATAATTCACAAATAAATTCTTATATAATTCAAAATAAAATATAAATGAAACCTTTGGTGAGGATTAAGTTACATCATGAAAAGTGTCATTATCCTATTATATGAGAAAACTTAATTTGCATATAGCTAAATCTAATAGTAATAAAACACTACTAATTTTAGCTTAAGTGAATAAGTTAAAGAGGCCTAATAATTAATTAATGATTAATTAATTATTCAATGATTACATATTTAGTCGAACACCCCTTAAGATCAACTTAGGGAGAAGTTACAAACCTAATGATGAATACAATTATTGATACAAAATAAGTCCTAGCTATAAGGCTTGATAAGGAACCACTCTACAATCAACTGAAATATCTCATAACTAGAGAAAAGGAGAAAACCAAATGGAAAAATATCATCTCCAAAAGAAACAAAATGAAATAACTATGGTAGTTAAAGAAGGAAAGAAGAGGGACTCTATATGACCACAAAATGATTTCTTTTATCAATTAAGTATATTAGATTCCTTAATAGGAGAGAAAATAAGGATATGCATCCCTCTATAAAGAGATATCACATGTGTAGATGATGAAAGCCTTAAAAAAAAATCCACTACCTACAAACAACACTTCCCCCATTAGGAAGAGAAAATACATTGGTTATTGAAGAGGACATTCCTATAAGGTAAATGAAACTAGAATCCAAATCCAAAGGATGTGTGCTTTGGAAAACTCCTTAAATGTCCACATGTTAGAATGAGATGATTTCAATAAAAAATCTTATGAATATTGGTGTAGAAAAAAGTCTAATGACTATGATGATGGTGGGCTAACAAAAATGATGTGGTAGGGTAAAAGCACAAAGCAATGTCACACTTTCAGCCAACTTATTAGCACAAGTGAATTTAAGAATTTCTAACAAATTTTTATTTTTTTTCAAACATATGATCTAGCTAGATTCGTTGTATGTAATTTACATATAGCCACAAATTCTCCAAATAAAAGTGTTACTAAATGCATATGTAGCACTAGTTTAAGGAAAATTTATCAAAAAAAGGAAATTATTCAATAAAATCGATCTTTTAACAACTCCAACTCATGTAAATAACAATTAAAAAAATATAAACATTACCCTTTTGTAGATCTATAAGTCTAGTTTTCAAATATATATTTTTTTTTACTATTTTTTCTTTTTTTTTTGTTTTTGGTTATTTTTTACTAAAATTATATTATTAGCACCAAAGTATAAGGTTGGTTATCTTGTTAAAAAAATGCTAAAGTTTATTTGAAAAATTAAAAAATATGGTGCACTAAATAAAACATTTGTTGTCAAGATGACATTTTTTTTCTATTTTGGATAAATAGTTAAGAAAAAAGGTGATGTCCAATGAGAATAGTTGTGTTTTTAATAGACACACTTTTTAATATTAATTTAGAAAAATATATTCATCAAAATTGAGAAAAATTAAATCAATGCACTAAAGTTTTAACTTATAAATACACATTTTTTTCTTTTTTAAAAAAATATTATATACAGAGGCATCTCGTTTAACTTCATTTTTCAATGTTTTATCAACAACTAAGTTAAAATGTCATTTTTATAAATATATATTCAAATATTTTTTTACTCCAAACATAAAATACACTAAAAATTAAATATTTTAATAATTTACATCATTCCAAAATTTAGAACATATATTTAATCTTTTAGGGATTCAAGTTCAAAATTTTGAAAAGTGTTGGCTAATTTCCTTATAAAAGTGTCTAGTTCATCTATGAGTCCATATAACTAAGTTAGAATGTCAAGCCACATAATATGTATAAGAATTTCATTTTTCCAAAACCCATAATTGTTGCACAAGTGGCTGTCGTTGCACCAAAAGGTTGACCTAGTATTGCTCGATACATCTACTAGATTTATACAAGATCCAAGATCAGAAAGAGACTATTAAGCAATTTCATGAACCCAAGCACCATGATAAACAAAAAAAGGAGAACAAGGGAAAAACTCTTGTAACAATCCCCCCCCCAACACAAGCAAGGAGTTCAAACCTCTGACCTCAGCTTTGATACCAACTGTTGCACAGGTAGCTACCATTGCACCAAAAGATTGACTTGTTAATGCTTGATACAATTGTGAGATTTATACAAGATCCAATATCCATAGGAGAAAATTAAAGAAATGTCACAAACCCAAGTTCCATGCTACACAACACAAGTACAACAAGGGAAAAACTCTTGCAAGAATAATTATACTTTTCTGGGATGACCATAGAAGGATGAACAAAAAACCATGATACATATAGGAATAAATAGGAAATCACTTAATCATTAATTAATCATTTATTAATTATTAGGCCCCCTTTTATCTAATTAATTAAACTAAACCCAAGAGTATTTTTTTAATTATTAGATTGATCTATTAAAGGTCAATTTGTCTTATCGCATAGGATTAGTACACTTGTAACAATCTAATCAAATCAGCATTAATGGTTTGTATTTTTTCTTTTAAAATAATTTATTTGTAATTTATAATTATTGATATTATAATTTAGATTATTTCATTGCACATACAATTATTTTTTTGGAGAAATAATTGTTTCTTGGTGCATATAAAATTAGTTTCTTCCATCTCTTCTTTGTGATAGGAATTTTCATTGCAAGTGATTTCTAGGAGTTGTGGGGTTCACTATCAACTACAATATTATATCAAAGCACCCGATCTATGAATTCCTATCCAAAATTTAAGAGATTTGACATTGAGGGAAAATTTGGTACATCCTAGAGAAAAATAGGAATAGCCATTGAGTCTAGAACGACCAAAAACCTAAGGATCACCTATTACATTGTTCATCATTTCTTGGTCATCCTAGTAAAGGATAATTATGAGTCTTGTAAAAATGGCATCTTGATACATCTTAGGTGGCTTGATATTCTTCTTTACCAATATGGACTCATCCCTAAACTAGACACACCAAGGATTATATCACCATAGGGTATTATTAGTGATCATGTTGTAGGAGTGACTTTTTCTAGTGTTGATCTTGATAGTATGTGTGTTATATTGGACATTGAAAGTCCCCACATACTTTGTAATTGACTTCAAGAGATACATAGAGACACTCATATCTCTCCATTACCAAAGGATCATACTACATATTATCTCATTCCTCTTACAAATGTATATTGTATACCCTTTGATGATGATGCTTTAGAGGAGCTCGAGTCTATCATAGGTCTTGTATGTTCCAATGGTTCAAAGACATGTCTTCATGTTTTGAGTCTTCAGATTTAGACTCATTGTCCATCTTCTATTAATGTTTATTTCCTTGGCATTGCCACATCCATGGCCCGTATTGGTTTAGTGCAATATGACCTCCATCATCTCTTAGACATAGCTACTTGGGATTCGTATCTTGGAAACATATCATCCTTGTTTGTAGAGCCTCAGATTGTAAATTTGGAGGATAAATTTGATGACATTCATCTTGTATTTTGTAATATCCACACCATTAATTTTTTTCAATCATCTTCATCATCTTTGGAGCTTTTCCTAATCAGTATTCATAGGTTCTTAGATTGACATAATCTCTTTCCAAAATGTGGAAACTTGAGAAGGTTTTAGAGGCACACATCCTTTGTATTTGGGTTCTCAACTCTTCCATATGTTTTCAATGGCTTCTTCAATCATGAGTGGATTTTTTCTTCCTAAGGGGAGAAATGTAGTTTGTAGGTAGGGATCATATTCTTTCTTCACACATTCATCATTGGCACATGAGCTCTTTCCTTATGGGGGGATCATTTAAATCCTCTTTTTCTCTCTATCCTTCTACAAGATATATATTGTACATATGTGGTAAAATAATTCCTTTGGGGGTCACATTCATTCCGCCTATCCATTTTTCACTAGTGCATTTTTTCATTTTCTATCTTTCTTAGATGAGTCTTTTCTAATGTTGTTTTCTCTTTAAATTTTCCTTGGTTATGAAAGATTTCATTTTCTTGTACATGTCTACCTCATTGGGCCTTGTATTCGGGACCCATATATGTATCCATAATTGCAATCTTCATTAATTTTTCAACTTCTCCCTAAGTTGATCTTAAGGGTGGGTGTTAAAATAAATAGGCAATCACCTAATAATAATAATTATTATGCCATTAATACTTTAATTACTTAGCCCCATTTACTTTAATTACTTAGGAAAAATTTAATAGGAGTTATTTTTAATTATTATATTAAGATATTTATAGGTCAACTTTTCTCATTACATAGGACTAGGAATCTTCTTATAATATAATAAAATCCTCATCTATGATTTTCACTTTTACTTTTAGAAGTATTTAGATTAAAATTCAAATTAAATCATTACACATACAATTATTACTTTAGATCAACATTATCTCTTTTCTATACAAAAAATTAGTCTCTTTGATCTCTCCTTTGTGATAGGCGTTTTTGTTGTAGGATATTTGTGGGAGTTTTTGGGTTCACTATCAAATTCAACAATACCTTGTCAAATTATAGAATTAGATACTAATAACTTCAATGCATGTAAAGAAAATAAAATGACATAATTTCATGCAAACAATTCCTTTCTAGTAGCCACTATGTCCTATTGATTTAATAGAATGTGAAATAAAAAAAAATGTACCTAGCGAAGACTATGGAAAAACTACATGGATAGATTTGAAGCTATCTAAAATACCTTTTAAACACTACAAGACTCATGGAAATCTGAGGTACATGTGAAAAGTTAAAACATTGGAATCCAAAATTGATGGTATGAGTTCAATAGGTGATAAAATGTACCAAAAGAAAAATATAATGATGATATCTACACCACTAGAAACTACACAAAGTTGAATTTCCAATGATATTTTATCTACTTGATTTCAAAACCATATGCTCATGTTATGCATAAAAGAAAACATAGCTCCATACGGAAAATTATAGCTTGGAAGGGGTCCTCCAAGGTACATAGGTTGATGCCAATAGTTATATTATTGATTTTAAAATATGCTTTTGTTTCTTTGTATATTCCCCTTGCAAAAGAATGATTGAATCTTACAAGTTATGGAATATGCTACATCTTCTCTTAGTATACCTACCAAGATTTTGTGCATCCATAAAAGAAAATGATCCAAATATTGTAATGAATAGTTAGTGTACTAGGTAGATTCATGCCATTGATAAAATGAAAACATGTGTGGTTGGAATAGAGGAAATTTCCAATTGAGAAATGTTTCCATCTATCTGGGAAAAGGATTACAAACCTACCATGACAAGCTACTACACTCCTTGAAAAAGAGTTTTTTGAATAATTTGTAAAATAAAGTTTTGTAAACAATTTAATTGAAAGAAAAACTTCATACCAAGAAATTAGGCATCTTGACATAAGGCCTATGTAAGTCACTTGGTAAACATTTGAATATAGGTCTTCACAAATTTTTCCTTGAGATTTGTCTAGCCCTTGAATTTTTTAAATTCAACTGCTCATATTTGAGTGATTTCAAAGAAATTCTTAAGAGTATTGGCCATTTTAGACTAAATGGTGATTCTCATTTTTATTGAATTTGAGCCAATTTTGACTTCTAGGTTGAATATCTTAGATTTTGAACAAGAATTCATAGATATGGTGTTGTAATACCATGTTGGAGTTGATATGAACCATGCAGCTCACAACTAAAGTCCTATCATAAGAAAACATTGTGCCATAGAAAAAAGGACCCTTTGCTTGACATGAGATTAATTCATGATAAATTGGCTTAATGAGGTCTTATTCTAGTGTTGTGAGGAATTTTATGCATCCACACTAGGTCTTGGACCATTGCAAATTGAATAGCATGCTCTCAATGACATCTTGTAAAGGTGTTGTAAAGTCTTGTAAAGGACTTTCACGCTTTTCTAGACTTAATTAACCTATTTCTCCCTAATTAAACCTTATAAAATATATTTAATTACATTATCCCATCAATCTAGAAAGTTTTTGAATTAAAATTAATGATAAACTAGTGTTGTAATGTGTCTTGCACATTCACATTGGTTCTTGCACCTTCATAAGCTATGTGGGCCTCATTTTAATGTTGTAAAAATTTATTTAATCACACTTTCCCATTGATTTTTGTTTCCCAAGACCTATTTGACATTTTCATCATCACTAATAGTCCCATATTAACCCATGTTGTGCATCCTGAGGCTTAAATTGATCAAATACCTGACAAGGTTGCATTTTAGACCTTCTTTCCTTATCTCCTGGTATCTAAGCTATCAAAATAGACCATGTGGGACCCATTCACCATGCATGCTGAATCAGTCCCATCAAGGTGGGACCCATTTAACATGTGTGGTGAATGAGTCCCATTTGGCTCAATTTTTACCTTTGAGCTAGAAAAAAGTGAAATTTAAGTTTAATTTTGCCTCATGTCAACCTGTGATGAGGTATTAACGGGTAAAATAAGTGAATTACCTATAAAATCACCTCTCTAAACTCATTTTCACATCTCTCTTACATCCACTAACTTAATCGACATATTCATCCATGAATATTTCATCTCAAGTCAAGCAACTTAGGGTTTTATCATTGCAAGATATCAAGAAAGCTTCCTAAGACATTCAAGGGATGAATCTTCCTCTATTGTTGTAGATTTTAAAGATCAATCATCATGGAAAGGTAATAAATTCTATTGTTGCATGTATCATTCCTTTCTTTCATCATTTTGGTTTAATTACCTAAACAGGGTTTGACCAAGGCAAACCCCAATGCCCTAACATTCACCATTTCTTCTTCTCTTCTTGTGTGTTTGCATATTTAGGTTTCTTGGGAGCTTATAAATCATTGAAGATCAAGTTGTAAAATTGTTAAATTCCTCTCTTCATTCAAAAAGTCAAAGAATAAACAAAATCTCATTTTTAGACCCATGAATTAGAGTTTCAGAAGTAGACACCTATAGAACATCAAAGTGCAGATCATAAACTCTGGAATCCACCTTTGAATATCAATAAATTCAAAAGTGGGCTCATTCGACATGGGTGCTGAATGAGTTCCACCCCAAGGTCATTTTTTGGAATTTTACATTTTTAGATACCCTTTTGTCAAAAATGGGCTCTAGCTCAGTTTTGCAGAATTAGGACTAATTCACCTAGACTAGTGAATGAGTTCCTCTAGGCCTAAAAATCAGCATCAAAAGTGTTTCCAAAGAAATTTCCTATCTCCCTCAAGCTTTTAGGTGCACACTTCAATTTTCATTCATTTCTCTTTAGCTTTGCATTTGTTTCTAGTTCAGTGTTGCATTGCACAATGTGTTTTCAAAAACCACTTGTTTCTTAGATTTTTCATATTTAATCAATTAATAGTATCAATTAGTTGCACTTAGGTCATTTCATTTAGTCTAAATAACATTACACATAACATAATTTGAATGAACCCTTTAGCATTTTTTACCTAAACTCTCTCCTTTTAGGTGAAAAACCCTATAAGAGTTGGAGAGTACATTGGAGCAAAATATCTGTGATTCATTTTGGTGAAACTTTGTTTTTTTTAAATCTTATTTTCTCATTTGGAATCCATTTTCATCCTAATCCTAGCTTACATTGAAGTTGCATTAGAGTTGCATTAGTTAATTTGCATCTAGGATTTCAAATTTTTGTATTAGAAAAAGGTACATTTAGCTTGCATTTTTGCATACAATTTCCTTAAAAATATCTGAAATTCTACATCTCCATCTTAGGTGTAAATCTTACAACATTAAACACATAAAAAAAACTTCCAAGTTCCTGAAAATATTGCACAAAAAATAGTAGTGGGACTCATTCGCCATACTGGGAAAATCAGTCTCTATCCAAATTTAACTGACTGTTACAGCATCAAAAACCTCATTTCTATGCTTCCTAAGCCTCCTAGTACCATATAATATAAGTCTAGAAATTTTCTGGAACATTTTCTTTATGCATTTAGCTAAAAAACATCATTTTAGATTACTTATTCTTCAAATCACTTCATTTGCAAAAACCATTCGATCTAAAAAAGTTTCCATTTATGCAATTTTGCATAGCATTGATAAAATTATTTTTCACTTTTGCATATTCAATGTTTCTATTTATCAAAATTTACAGAAGTTTGATTAAAGTTCTTTTCATTCTTGCATGTACATTGTTTGCATTTTTCAAGTCTTGTATATATTGGATAAGAGTGTTTTGTATCTTTGCACATACATTATTCATATTGCTAAAACATTGCATGAAATGGTTACATGTGCTTCTCATTCTTATTCAAATAATTACAGTACCTTGAATATGTAGACATGTTAAGAAACACTTCCTATCCCCTCCCTATGAGAATGTTTTAGTGAAAGAGACTACAGCTTGGGCCATTCCTAATGATCATACTTGTTCTTCTCATAATATCTCTCCTCTTGGTCATGAAGATATTTTAGTAGAAGAATCAATTAATGAGAGTTTTGAGAATCCTAGTTGTTTCTCTCATTTTACCTCTCTTAGTGGAAAACACATTCACAATCAACATAACAAAACATTAGCTGATCATGACAACAACATTTGTTCTTCCTTTAGTTTCTCTCCTAGTTGTGAAGTAAATACTTTGATGTTAGACACCACAATCAATGAAGATAATGACTATCTTAGTTGTCCCCCTTCACCTAGGGAAACCCCTCTTGAAAAAAATCTTCACCCAATGATCATTCCCCTACCTGCGATGAAGTCCTTTTAGAAGAACCAACCTATGAATGTCACAAACATTTGGCTTGTTTTTCTCCTAAAAACTCTCCTCCTAGGGAGAATCTAATGGTTTAAAAACATATGAACATTGACAAATTTCTTTCAACCACTAAACCTTCCCTAGATGAGGGTACTCAAGTGGATTTAGAATCCCCTTCACCAATAAATTGTGTCAATCAAGAAAAAAAATTTGAGGTTATGATGACACAAGTGGGATCTCCTTTAATTAGTGAGATTCCTAAATCACCTTCCATTAGTGAAAAACACAAAAAATTCAAAACTCTCTTAAAATCCATGATGCAATCTACTCATAACGATGTTTTGCAGCCGCTAAGTTGTAACTTAGTGGCTCAAACATCTAGGGAACCACAAAAACCTCCTACACCATTACCTTTTCCTCCAAAAGCGCCTAGTGTTGAAGATCTTAAAAAGACTCTTGCTAATATATCTATATGGGAACTCATTCAAATTTCACCAACACTCAAACTTCTCTTCAATGAAATGTTGGAAATATAGAAGGAAGAGATCCAATATTACATAAAACCAAATCATGTAACATCCTCCTCTTGTCCCATGCAATCCACCTAGTTAGAAATCACATTTCCTAAACTTGAATTACCCTCACTTGAGATTCAAAACAAAAATGATCCCTCGATGATAAAGGCGATCATTAATGAAGCTTTAGTTTAACACACTCTCATTGACAGTGGATCGTAAATTAATTTTTGTAGCATGCACCTCCTACACAAACTTGGCATGGACAAAAAGCTCATTCAACTCAATGATGTTCATATTCATGGCTTTGACAATGTTCATAGGCAACCACTTGGGATGATCACATGACCTACTGAGGTTGGACCTGTAGTGTTGCCTACCTCTATTCATATCATGCACGAACCCTTCCATACAATCTTCTCCTAGGGAGACCATGGATTCATGCTATGAAAGGAGTCCCATCTACCTTTCACCATGTCATGAAGTTTGAATACAATAACAAGATATACACAATTGATGCAAATGAGTGAAGCTATATGTCAACTAATCACAAGACCTCCAACTACCCTAATCCTTTCACTCTTAGATCAACACTTGAATCTATACAAGTTGGTCCTAACTCTTCACCTACAACAAAATTATTTAGTGATCATTGGGACTCATTAAATTCTACACCTCCTTTCCATAACATTTCCAAAATCTCACCCTCATGGTCCAACTTGAGCCATACACAAATGATTCATTTTCAGACACAAGTTCTAGTAGTGATTGGAGTTTCACACCTACCTTCATCGGAGGGTGTGCAATATCTCACTCTCAACTGAAACAACCTTGTGTTCTATTTTCTCAACTTAGTTCTATCAAATCACCCCATGGCAGTGATGGGGGCAATATAAATGTCATTCTTCATGAAGAAAAGACACATAACATTAACAAGGATTTGTGTTCTTGTAAAGCAACCAATCCTTCTCACAAACACACACCCCCTTCTTCTAATTTGGAAGATTGTTATGGTATCAGTTACAATATTTCTCCTACACATGGATGCAATGAACACATGAGAAAAACTGAAATATCATACTCTTTCAAGAAATATCTAGGGGTATCTCCCTTATCTCCACTTTTATCAAAGACTTTGCACCACAACAATAATGTTCAACCTCTCAAGGAGTGTGGTGTTCTTCCTTGTGTTGGAGCACCTAATTCCTCTACTTGGTACTCACTTTCATCCATTCCAGGCTCACCTTTGTCCTGCACTAAGTGGGGGAAAGCAGTTTGATAGCCTTGTCCTCGTATGTCACTTGTCATTGCTTCCTTTGGCTAGTCATTAACATTTCATGAATACATAAGAGCAAGCTTGGGATGTGGACGACATGCCTTAAGTTAGCTCGCATATAACATACTTCTCTTCTTCATGACGTAGCTTCTTGAAAGCATATGACTTGGCATAGGGATTTTTGAGTAAGCTCTCATGTCCTCTTATTATACTTTAAAGCAATTTCTCATAGTATAGGTGCTCGCAACAACTTTAAAGTGGGGGCATACATCACCACTCACATTTCATTGTATGATTTATTTCTTCTTGTGATGCATCCTTTTCTTGGTGGAGTCATTGGGCTTGATTCCCTCCAAGAGTGTGATACTTCTTGGAGACACTAAGCATGATATTCCATAAGATGAGACCTTGCATGAACAAAGCAAAATCCCTTTGAATAATCCTTACACTATTCTGCATTAACAATGTCTATGAGTGTCAAGCATATGAAGTCTTGCTTACCTCATAGAGCTCAAAAACTATTTTCCTTTGTGGTGCCTTATTAAAGTTATCAGGAGGTATAACTTTGGTATGGTTGAGCAGGAAGCCCATCTAGCAGCACAACTCTCTGCATAGCCACCTTTGTGTTTGTGAGTGCATACCAACTAGTGTATGTTTCTCACCTTGTATAAGAGCAAATTTTCACCCCATGTGCAAATATCCTTTTTTCCTTTATCCACCTTAGAAAATCAAGTTTAGAGACCTAATTCCACCTAAGCCCACTACTTGCATCACACTTGGAACCTATTTTGAGCATCGGTGGAGGTGTTTCTATTAGGGATGTTTGCACATTGTGCTTATGTCCTTGACAGATTCCCACATCTGGAGCCTGCAGAGGAATTACATTTCCCATTGGGGGTCAATTTGTAATTCCCTCTTTGGTCAACTGACCCGAATATGGTCATTTCTCTTCATCTCTTCTTCAAATTCATCCCTTGAACTAGCATTTCATCTTCTACCATCTTCTACACATCCCTTCACATCTCTCTAAGAGCTTCTTCACTTCTCTCACAAGCTTCACAAGCTCTTCACAAGCTCGAAGCTGCTTCTTCACCATCTCTTCAATCTCCAAACACTTTACACTTCACAAAAACATCAACACTCCACCACTTCAATAGAGCAAGTGTGGAACAAAACACCATTGTAGCATCAGCTTGAGTTCCTCTCATTTTCTCCCCTAGCCTTGAGCGCTCTTGGTGGAGGTGGTAAGCTTTCACTCCTCTCCTCTATTACTTGGTTGAGTAGCATAACATTGTTTTGTAGTGATTTAAGTGCTCTTTACATCATTTCTACTTTTCTCTCTATCTACTTGGCTATTCGTGGAGGTGGGAACACCAAAACGGGGTCTGACTGAGGTAGGCCCCTATACAGCCCCAATAATTTCTCTCTCCCTCTTGTGTGCAAGTATTGAAGACACCCACAAGTTGGAAGCTTCATCACTCACACGGTCATAAGTATTTCCTTTCTCCTCCTTATCTTTATCATCCATTTTACTTTCTATCATTTTCCTACATTATGTGATTTCTTTGTAATCTAGTAGTTAGTAGTCATGTAGGCATTTTTTGTGATAAACTCATTCTCTAGTCTGTACGAGATGCCAGTGCATCTCTAAGACACCAGCGCACCATGCTAATGTCTGTATTCTACGCTGATGTCCTTTGGCTGAGAGCTTGTCAGTTTGTCCAGAAAATCTCTGTGACCTACTCTTTTTGATTCTAAAACTTCTTGTCATTCCACTGAGGCAGTAATGGGTAGTTCTCCCTATGAGGCTCTCTAAGTGAAGAGAACTCATGATTATAAAATTCCCCTATAATAAACACCTTTTGGGATTTCTCACCTCGTAGACAACCTAAAGTTTTGTGACCTCAAAGTGAGTATACTTTTGGGATTTCTCACCTAGCAGATAGCCAAGAGTTTCGTTGCCCCACAATGAGTACACATTTCCTTTCTGAAACAAACAAGCCTAGATCTAATCCATAACTATTTGGACAAACGATCAAAGCTTGATCCCCCTTTTCATTTTCATCTTCTCATTCTTGCCCTTGCATGACTTTGTATCTTGATAGTTTGACTTAGGATCTTGGATCCTAGTGGCTTGCGCAACCTCCTTGATCTTTTTCATTCTTTTTCATCTGCATCTATACATGTGGATCTCTCTTGAATGTCTACTTTAGTGTGAGTTTGAAGCAAGTTCATCCTCTCACTAAAGTGGGGGCTAAACGTGCCATAGAAAAAAGGACTATTTGCATAACATGAGATTAATTCATGATAAATTGGCTTAATGAGGTCTTAATCTAGTGTTGGGAGGTGTTCTATGCATCCACACTAGGTCTTGGACCCTTGTAAATTGAATAACATGCTTTCAACGACGTCTTGTAAGAGTGTTGTAAAGTCTTGTAAAGGAATTTCACGCTTTTCTAGACTTAATTAACTTATTTCTCCCTAATTCAACATTATAAAACATATTTAATTACATTATCACATCAATCTAGAAGGTTTTTGAACTAAATTTAATGATAAACTAGTGTTGTAATGTGTCTTGCACATTCACATTGGTTCTTGCACCTTCTTAAGCTATGTGGACCTCATTTTAATGTTGTAAAAGTGTATTTAATCACACTTTCACATTGATTTTTGTGTCCCAAGCACTATTTGACATTTACATCATCACTAATAGTCCCATATTAACCCATGTTGTGCATCCTGAGGCTTAAATTGATCAAATACCTGACAAGGTTGCATTTTAGACCTTATTTCCTTATCTCTTGGCATCCAAGTTGTCAAAATAGCCTCTATAGGACCCATTCGCCATGCATGGTGAATCATTCCCATCCAGGTGGGACCCATCACCATGTGTGGTGAATGAGCCCCATTTGGCTCAATTTTGACCTTTGAGCAGGAAAAAAGTGAAATTGGTAAATTGGCTATAAAATCACCTCTCTAAACTCATTTTCATATCTCTCTTACATCCACTAACTTAATCCACATATTCATCCACCAATATTTCATCTCAAGTCAAGAAGCTTAGGGTTTTATCACTGCAAGACATCAAGAAAGCTTCCTAAGACATTCAAGGGCTAAATCTTCCTCCATTGTTGTAGATTTTCAAGATCAATCATCATGGCAAGGTAATCAATTCCATATTTGCATGTCTCATTTCTTTCTTTCATCATTTCATTTTAATTACCTAAATGGGGTTTGACCAAGGTAAACCCCCATGACGTAACATTCACCATTTCTTCTTCTCTTCTTGTCTGTTTGCAGATTTAGGTCTCTTGGGAGCTTATAAATCATTGAAGATCAAGTTGCAAAGTTGTTAAAATCCTCTCTTAATTCAACAAGTGAAAGAATCAACAAAATCTCATTTTTAGACCTATATAACATCAAAGTGCATATCAGAAACTCTGAAATCCACCTTTGAAAATCCAAAAATTCAAAAGTGGAATCATTCACCATGGGTGGTAAATGAGTCCCACCGCAAGGTCAATTTTTGGATTTTTATATTTTTAGATACACTTTTTTCAAAAATAGGCTCTAGCTTAGTTTCATAGAACTGGGACTAATTTGCCCAAAATGGCAAATGAGTCCCTCTAGGCCTGAAAATTAGCATCAACAGTGTTTCAAAAGCAATATACAGTCTCCCTTAAGCTTTTAGGTGTATACTTCAAGTTTCATTCATTTCTATTTAGCTTTGCATTCATTTCTAGTTCATTGTTGCATTACACAATGTGTTTTCAAACACCACCTGTTTCTTAGGTTTTGCATATTTAATCAATTAGTTTCACTTACACCATTTCATTTAGTCTAAATAACATCACACATAACATAATTTAAATGAACCCTTTAGAATATTTGGCCTAATCTCTCTCCTTTTAGGTGAAAAACCCTAGAAGAATTATAGAGTACATTGGAGCCAAAAATCTATGGTTCAAAGATAAAAATAAGATATTGTCCTTATGCAACCTTCAGAAGATGATTGATCTACGAAAGAAATTGTGTGCGAATTGAATTAATCATAATAGCCTAGATCAAGAATGCAAATATCAAATCTCAATGAAACGCTAGGTGAGGATTAAGTTAGATCATGAAAATTGTACTCATATTATGCTATGAAACAACAAGACCTAAATATAGCTCAATATAATAAGAAAAAACACTTCTAAGTTTGGCTTAAGGGAATAAAGGAAAATGATACTAATTATTAATTAAGTATTATGTGATTACCCATTTACTCCAACATAGGTCATGCGTGTACTCTAAAACTCTTACAAAATTGGGAAAAAGTGGAAATAAAGTATTAAAGAGGATTCCTTCAAATTTAAATCCATTTTTGGTTTTCCAACATAAATATACATTGCAAAACATTATAGAACATGTTTAGACTATAGCAATGGACATAAATTGATATCGTTTATTACAAGATTAGAATCTAATAAAACCCCATCAATTTGAAATAGGTAAAAATGGTTAGGAGATGGATGATAGGATGAATAGGATTGTTTATAGGAGCAAGGGAAAGCAATTGTGTAAGGAAATTATAATTTATAAATAGATAAGAGAATGAGGCTTGAATGCATTTCAAAGAATGGAATTATGTAGCATAACTATATGGGAAGATAGAAGCAAAGTCACCATGTGGCTATGTGTAGGATCATATGGAAAAAACAAGCCCTTAAGTGGTGAAAAATTCAGAAAAATTAGAGTTAGGAAACTTGATGTAAAAATTTGAATAAGTTATCTATATTATTCCAAAAATATGTAACAATAGAATTTGTAGCAACTTGAATGTATTTTCTAAACTACTAGGTTTATTTAAAAACCAAAAAAATCTGTTTGGTGAAAATTTGAAATTTCAATGTAGTAGTACTTAAATTTTAGGGAAAAAATAAAAAGTAGGTGTCTGTCTGACCACCCTAACCACAATAAAATGATAATATTTTTTTCTAATATTTTAGATATAAGTAGAGGACTCATGTCCCAATGTGATGCATATTTTTTTGTAATTTTTTTCCATGTAAATAATTAATTATGAGTTTTTTATTACAAATTTTAAAAAATATAAAAACTCGCATGTCTGACCACCTTAACTTGGTCAAAACTTCATGAAATTTAATTTTTCTTTTTTTAATCCTATATTATGCAAATAATTTAATGTGACACATGTCTCAAATTCAAAAAATGTGATACAGTTTGAAAGCTATAGATGTTTTCCAATCAGCCTATCAATCAAGACTTTAGTCATAATTTAAATAGAAAATGAATAATAATTACTTATTAAATTCAAAGTAAAACATAATTTATATTGGTGGAAATCTGAGAATCTCCTTCAAAAACCCTTTTTGTTTCATTAATTTTGTGTAATAAAAAAGTCGTCAGCCACATACCCTACACATACCCATCATATCACCAATTTTTGGCTCATCATGATCCTGCACATACCCATGCGACTAGAACAAGGTCCAAAGGACTCCAAATAAACCTTTCAATGATTATAATGGATATAATATCCAAGCATATTCAAACAATTCACAATCAACATAAAGAAAATGTGACTTAATAGCATACAAGGATAAAGATAAATTGATCTAGAATGTGAGGAAAGTGGGTAAATTTATAGATATTTTAGAAGGATTCAAGAAAGTGAGTGATGGAACATAGTATGTAGGAAATTAATGTTCTATCACCAAATATTTAGTGATTTTTTTCTTGGAGGATGAACATGCCTCCAAGAAATACACCAATAGTCAAATTCTTTCTATGGGATGTAGGTAGAATTCAGTGCCTAGAGCTCCAAATTTTCTTAAGGAAGAATGATAAATAGTATCTAATGGTTTTGAAAGTGGTTATAAGTCAACTAGATATCTAAAACATGAGAAAGAAGGAAAATTTGTTAAAATGGGAAGGCATGTAGACATGAATGATAATAAAAAAATGTTAGGAGACTAGGATAAACACCACATGCAAAATAATGAATAAGTATTACACAAATAGTAAAAGTATTTTTAAATGGTTACACATAAGAAAATATGGATAAATGAAAGGGCATAATTCAAGGCTAAGTGTTAAAAAGGGCTTAAAAAAATGTACTATATTATGAAAGGTGTACAAGAGTAAAATCAAGTGACCAAAATGGTTACAAAGAATGATAGAATATGTTGCAAAGTATGAAATTTATATTATTACAACATGAATAAATAAGTATTTACGTATTTGACTATTTTTTGATAATAATACTTGGGGAATGGTCACTTCCTTTTCTACATGAGTTTACATGTTAAAAATTATAAATTATAATGATTGATTGTCAAAAAATGTATATATAACAATTGTTTTTGAAAGAGGAAAAAATGGGTTTTACAGGGACCTAAAACCACAAAGTTTACAAACAAAAGATAAGAACGTCAAAGATACCATAAGTAGAAAGGTTGTAAAAACAACAACAAGACAAAGCCACAGCCACCAAAAAAGCCAGCGAAGGCCACAGAACCAAAAAAATAGACAAAATGCTAGCAATAACTAAATTTTGGCCTTTAATATTTATGCAGTCTCAGCTTCCAAATCATTCATATCCTAAAGCCCCCTCTTTAAAATCAAAACCATCTGAGTAGTAGGAGGCGCTTTCCTTTTAAGGTTGGCTTGAGTCCTTTACAATATACCTTGGTCCTCGTTCTTTCTTTTATCCTTGTCCTCTTCCAGGTCAACAACTAGCGAGCCCTATTGCGACTTATCCAACTTTTCAAACATTGCATTGATGATGATGGCATTATGCCTAGCCATTTTATGGTTTTGTTCCACAACAGTTTTCATGTTATTTTTTATTTTGAAAATTTTAGCTTCCAGAGTCTTATACTTTTCCTTAGTGTCACATTATCCCATTCCAGTACTGTTCTTTTTCTATTTTCCTTCTTCATTGCTAAGAGCGGCCAGCTTCAGTTCCAGTTCCTCCCACTTGCTATTCAAAGCCCTATTTCTTTGATTAAGATCATTAATTTCTTGGTGGGCCTATTTCAAAACCCTGAAAATGTCACCAATGCCATTTCTTACAGAGGCAAGAATGTCACCCGACTAAACCTGGTCTAAAATGAGGTTAACATCATCTAGGTTGGGGGAGCTAGGAAATCCGGTACCATCAACTCTGAAAGAGGCAAGAAGGGAGGGCACAGAGTTTCTACTAACTTCAAGGTTCTCAGCTTTGTCCTCTAGAGAGTTTGCAAAGTAGGAAACCAACTTATTGGCACGGGAGCCCTTGAGAGCGGGATTCTTTAAGAGGATTGGGAAGTTGGGGTAGGTCTTAGGGTTAACTTTAGTGAGCTGGGGTTTTATAGGCTGTGTTTTCTTACTAGACAACTTAGAGGATGGGTGGGCTTCAACAATTCTCTACTACAAAGGATGATTCTTCGAACCCCCACTGTCCGTGTAATAGTCCTCAGAGGTCGTGGAGGCAACAGGTTTGGATAAAGCCGATAGGCTTTGATAGTGTTCATAATATATATAACAATTGTTAACTATTTTATATTTTTCCCATGATTATATCTTAAATTACATTTGTATATGTTCTCTCACCAATACCTTACAACCTTTCTATGAAACCAATTGGTTGGGACATATTATATTAGTAATAAATTTTCCTAACTATTTTCATAGTTACTCTTTGTGAGTTCTATAATATGTGGTTATCATGGATTGATGGATGTCATAAACTAGGAATGATTGGTTATTATAACCCTTTATAAGTCCTATACAACATTTTGATACTAGGAGTATATATTTACAATGGCTCATTCTTCAAACTCTCCTTCATTGATTATAGTGGGAACATTCATGCATCCATGATTTATTTTATGTAACCATCATGATTTCTTATAATTGCATGAAAAACTATTTTCATTTAATTTTGCACTTTGTGAATCTACATGTTTTTAGAAATTATGTTAATTCCTATATTTAAAATGAGGCTACTTATGAAATTATTTATTATTTATATTTTATTATATGGAAAGTTCATTGAAAGGAAGATATACTAATTATGGCACGCTTATCAAAGTCCTTTTCATGATTGTGAGGAATAATTTATGTTGATGTTATATGATTGTTTACTTTGCATGCATCTTTATAGTAGTTCACACGCAAATTAAAGTTGGGGCAAAATTTAGCTAGAAAAACTACATACCTTGTAGTTTTCCCCTTCATTTTATACTATGTTTGAAAGATGTATCATTTATGCAAGGGTAAGTGCAATAATTTTGGTCCACTATTAGTGGAAAGTATATAAAATAAAGAATGAAGAAATTTTGGCAATATGGTTGATGATATGTTTTGGAATTTATGAATGAAATTAAAACCCATTATAGATGACTATAGATAGTTTTAAAGTATCTTTTTTTTTTTTTTTTTATTGTTGAACATGATTTTCTATATATTATTTATTTTTTAAATAGAAATCTATATTAACTTTTGGAAGAAATTAAATTTGGCAATATGGCTAATGAATATTTGTTAGAATTTTTGGTGGAAATTAAAATTCATTATAGATGACAATGTCTAGATTTTAAGCATATATTTTTTAAAATTTTAAACATATCTTTTTATTTATGATTATTTTTCAAATTAAAATCTTGATAAAATTGAAATGACATATACTACAATATTTTTAAAAACTTTAATTTTTAAATTTTTGTTCAATTTTTTTTTTGGATCAATCTAGACATCATTATCTACAAGATTAAAATATTTATATTACAATTATTTTAGGTCATATTATTTTTTCCATATAGTAAGGATTTAAGAAGTCCATTACTCTATAAAAAATCTAATATAAAAAAGGATTACTAAAAAGTAAAAAGAAAATTTACCAAACTTTAGCATCATATGGATCTTTCCATAAAAATATATTGAATATTTTTTTTTAACTAATTGTTTTTTTGGTCATACTTTCATGTTTAGACCTTCAACATAATTTTTTTAAAGACCACTTTTGTAATTTTTTTAGAAAACCCACTTGTGTTACCTAAGTATTAGAATAAATCACATAGTTGGAAAGTATCTAAATGAAATTATAATTTTTTATTTTACACCATCTTAATATTCTATGTGTAATTTTTTGATATCGTTACCTTAACCATGATAAATCTAATTTCAAAGAAAAATACTTGAATTTTTGGGCCTAAACTCTGCACCTGACTTTGTATACTTACCCATAATCACTAGTGTATAGGTGACATATCTATGCATAAATTTAACATTTTTGAACCCTGGTTGATGCCAAATTATCACATTGAAAGGAATTATATATAACACGGTTCCCACCTTCCTTTAAAATAATGGCATCAAATCAAGCCTTCCTACTAGTTGTTGCTCACTAACTTGAGCTTGAAATATTTGAAATAACAAGATCCAATTCATTTAAACATGTAATCTAGCAAGGAGGGATCTATAATTAATTCAAGGATTTTTTTTATTTACAAAGCATTTCATTAGCATATACAATAACACATGACTAGTTATATTTCACGATTGTTTGTCATGTGTTCAATATTTATTGACAATCAATTATAATGATATAACTAGGGGCTTGAATGAGGATAACATGATACTTACTTTGTAGGTTCTCTAAAGGTGTTTGTAAACATCATTAATTCCTTATTATAATTTTAAATACCCAAAAGCAAGGTGGATGAATTTCTAGATTTTATTATTTTCTAGACTAATTTTGCAACTTGACTATACACAAAGAGTTTGATTTCATCCCACAAGATCAAGCTAGATGAATTTCATAGTAATTTCACCCCTAATTAAAATTGTGTTTATCTCAAGGCTAAATCTGATATGAGATTATAATATTAGATGATAAAGTGATAGTTTTTGTTCAAAATCTATCAATTCAAACCTAGATCTAAGTAACTCTAATCCCCCTCTTTTCATCTTATATATTAAACTTGTTTTTAATTTTATTTATAATCTCAACTCATAGTCCTCTACTATTATTTAGATTTAATTATAATATTTAATTCAATAACCTTGATACTTAAAAATTTTATATATTTTATTTTTCAAATAGAAATACATTATTCAATACTTCAAGCAATAAGAAAAATAGGAAATTTTAGCTTGTGAGGATGTCCATACCCATATCTTTGACTTCTCTCAAAGTCAACATTATTAGTTTAAAGGGCTTCCATTACTTAACTACATAAACCCTTTTATAGTCAAAGTAAATTGAATCACCTTTCATTTAGGATGGTCATCCTCATGTCTTTGGTTGTTTTTAAAGGAATTGCATTACTTAAATAGGTAAACCCTTTATACTCATAGTAAACTGAATCACCTTCCATATCTAAGCAAATGGTTTGGGCGTGTAGGGAGCTTTAAAATATATAATTATGTTTCAATAGGTTGACAATAAGAGTAAGGAACTACCACAGCATAAATTATAATGTTATTTTAAAAATAGAAGACCTTAAATTTTTACCAGTTATTATTGATAATTATATTTTTAGTGGGACTGTAAATTTTTCCCACCAATTTAGATGATAGTTACTCATATAAAAAATATTACCTAACTGATTTTGGGTAAATTTTAAAAATTTCTTTTTCTTTATAATATTTTATGATATTAAGATGGAATTATTACATCTCATCTCATGATACCATCTAAATGTAAAAATTTCCTGACTTTTTAAAACCTACATAAAAAATAACATCTCCTCCAAAATTGAATAGGCGAAGAATGACATGTTAGCCAAATCTAAATGATTGGTATATACAATCTTCACATTCTAAGTTCTCACTTCATGTTAGAGACACTAAGGAATTAATTTGAAGCGTCTAACAGTGGGAGGTAATGCCCTTTCCTTAGTTCCCATGTGATGTTGCTAATGACTAAGCAGTTAGGATACGTACTTCCGTCGAAATAACATCTTAAAACACCATTGCTAAATGAATTAATATGTTGATCTCCCAAGTTTGTACAAAATTTAACATCAAACTTAAGTCATTGCACACAAACATTTCTACTGAATTTGTTATACCAGAAGAATAGGAGACGATTCACTGTCTTTCGAGGATGTGTCGTCGTCTGCACAAGCTGTGTGCTTCTCATAGTGTTGGAGTTTCATGAATGGAAAGGAAGTGAGGCATCATTGCTTAAACACCTATGAAGTTTCGATTAATGAGAGATTTGTTTATATATATATTAGGGTTGGAGCCTGCCTTCATAAACCAATCCCTAAAATCTTATACAGAATTTGCTTATTCAAATAACAAATTACGACATTGACTCCTTCGAATGAAACTCCATTTAGGTATTATGGAAGCTCTTATTTGAATAAAAAGCTACAAAAGTTGTTCTTGATGTTAATTTATAGATGTAGTTGGTATATGGTCTTTTTATAAATAATATGTTTATTTAGAGAAGAGGATTTCGTGGTTGCACATTTGAATTGCTTTGATTAATATGGTTAATTTGAGGCATAGAAAAATAATATTATATAAAAATAATATTATATATGGAGATTTATGAAATGATATTTTAAATTAAAGAATAAAATTTGGTCTATAGTTTTGTAATAGTGAAATTCATTTTTTATGTTTTTTTGTTTAGTTTTGTGTTTATTTTGGTGAGAGTTTCTTAAAATACAGGCATGTTGATGTCAATCAGATTGTCTTTAAATGGCAAGGTCATAAGGTTTTCAAGATGGAGATCCAAGTTCAAATCTTCAAAATGACATCTTAAGTTGAAATCCCATCTGGTGGCTCTTTGACTTCCATTGTGTGGCTTTTTCGCTATTAAGTTGAACATGAAGATGCGGAGGAGGTTCCCATTGTAACCTCCAATGGTGTGGGGTTAATCTAAATAATCTCTCTTTACATATCAGTTTATTTTAATAAACATAGAGATATTGACAAATGACATAATTTTGTGTAATGTTTAGTTCTTTGCCTTATGCAACATACCTATCAACAATATACATTCATATACACCTTTCATTTATCTCATTCATATGTTTATAATTTCTATGAATTCATAGTATTCATGCATATTGATTACACCTATCATATGTACATACTTTAATGTATATTTTACCCATGTTGATTTAACCCCTTTTAATGTCTTGGATCAATTTTAGAGTTTTAGTGTCATTTTTATTTTTTAATTCAAAATTTAACAATGGAATTCAAATAACTCCCACGTATACTCTTCCTTAAAGATAATTAAACATGAATTTGATAATATATTTATATGCTTATGTATTTAAAGATATTCAATGCATTCATTGTAATAATTCCTTGGTATCTAATCATTGTTATTACAACATCTATATTTTTAATGGTGTAACTAATCTATATTTGCATACTCATTCTAATCTCGAGTTGAAATCAAATAATGTATCTTGTAGTGAGAAAATAATAGTCACATAAAGGGTTTTATAAATAAATGTAATCCTCAAATATCAAGAAGAGTAAAGACACAAAGGTGCATCATGAAAAGTGAAGAAAATAAGTATGTAGATTTCATAGTATAAGTTTGTAGGTGAAACACATATTGATGATTGAAGACTTGTCATTTATCCTTACAATAATGTTTCTAGAATGCGAAGAGAATATTTTCATTCTGAAGTCAATTCCAAACTATTAGATGTTCTTGATCTTGAGCCTTCTAAAATTTGCACAAATTTAACATAGGCGATTCACTCTTCAATAAAAGAACTTGTTATAGTCATTTACTATAATTTATATTTCCTAAAATATCTATTATTAATTATAAGGTTATCACTCTGAAATAACATTAGCAATCAGCCTAGGCTAATTGTGCTTATATTAATTATTTTTAATATTATATGACCATAAGGAAGGAAACCTTTTTTTTTTTACAAATTTTTAAATTAAATCATGTTTTAGTACCCTCTCTTATTCTTGTATAGGTTTTTTTAAAAAAAAATTTTAAGTGAGGGAAAAGGCCCTCACCTATTACACTAAAATTCTAAAATATTTAAATAGTACAATTTTTTTGTTCAACTAGATGGAAAGGGTGACAAATTATAAAATGACATTGTTGAGTGTCTAATGAATGCAATTCCAAGTGAAAAAAATATAAAGTGTTATCCTTCTTATTAACTTGATATATGTATGGACATCTAGATAGATTTATATCACACTAGAATGGCACAAATACTATAAAAATGCTAATTTGAGACATATATTAACCTAGATTGTATTGTTATAGTCATGACCATAGGAGCCACATTTTCTATTTATGAGAGTTGCACCCTTGATAAGGAATTTTATTTTGTTCTCTACTATGACTATATTGAAATTTTCTTAGAATATGAGAATATATTTTTAGCATGCATAGCTCAATGACATCTACTGTCACCTAGTATGAGATGATAGTGACTATCACTAGAAAATAAGTGTTGAGTAGCTCTCACTTTTTCTATATTACATCCTCCAATATTTTCTTAGTAACTCGAATAGTTTTGAACAAATTTGTTGCCCTAAATTCATAACATGTGACTAAGAGAGATGAGAGATTCTTTTGAATGACATAGTCTATGGATTTAGTAATCCCCACCCAAAATTCCTCCTAAACATAATATTTATCAAGGGATTTTTGTTACGAAGATTTTACCCGAAAACATGGAAGAGATTTGTAAGGTTATTATGTATTTTGTGGTGCCTTCAGGGAAATTACACCCTAAAAATTATTGTATCACATCCAATACTTTTTGTTCCTAGAATAATAATACCTTCTTATCAGAGAAGCTATTTCTGGATTAGATTGTGTAAGCTTTTTTTGGATCCAATAACATTGACTAATACCCTAATAATACCTTCTGATCCAAAAAAAGCTTACACAATCTAATCCAGAAATAGCTTCTCTGATATTCTTATGGATTGTGGAAATCTAATAACATTGATTAATACCGTCTTATTCTAACATCTATGATTCCACCTATGAATTCCATTTTCCAAATAGTTGAGCCTAACTATAGTAGAGGATCCATATTTTCTACAAATGAAAATTTCCTTCAACTAATGATAATAAGGATCCAAACTAATGAGAGAACCATTATCAATACTTATGACAATGACAAATAGTTTCATCATATCTATTGACACCCTATTGAGAACACTCAAAATTATTTAATGTTAAGCTAGATTTGCTTCACAAACTTTTTTTCATAGTCTTAAAAGATTAGATCACTTCTCAATAATATCATTGATAATCATTTCCTCTAATTTATTAATACCATAACTAGAGATATGATCAATAATTGTGTTTCCTTCACTATAACAATTATTTTATGGATAATGTAGAGAGATTATTTAATATAGTCCAAGCTTCATTTAATATATGTTTGATTCCCCAATTTGACTAGTGTCTTTTTCTTTGCATAGTGTGATAACCATTGAATCGCCTTCAATGGTGATAATGTCAAGGCTACAAGTCATCAACAATTATAATTTGTGGAGTAAAGCTTCATCTTCTACTTTATTATTTATTCTTGGTTTGAAGTTTGTGGAGGAAACATTGATCAAGTTGTGAGAAGAATTAAGGATGACATATCCCACACCAAAGATACCTGAATTGTCACAATAATAACCATCAAAAATTTGTTTCTATGAGCCATTTGATAGGAGGTTCCACTTAATCTTTTAAACATCTACTAAAGGATCTAGAGGATTAAAGACCCATGAATGAGATATATATAATTTCTTATTTTAAAATGATTTGTTCTAATATTTTAATTTTAAAAATAATTTTGAAAACTTATATCTAATAAACTTTATTAAAAATAGATAACATTTGAATGAATTAGTGTCTTATATTACTTTAAATAATGATTATATTAAACATTTAAAAAAGAGTGAATGAAAGAAAGAAAAAAATCATATATTAAACATTATTCAACCTATTGTTTATATAAAAATTAACTAAATGTATTCCTCAATATTATAAAAGTATAACTATAATAAAATTAGACAATAAAAAATCTATTTTCTTTTTTACTATACTTTATATGAAAATAAAAATAGAACAATATTCACAAAAAAAGTATGGTGGTAGAAAGGTACACCCAAAAAAGTCTAGTGGGGCATAGCCAAAAGAAAAATGAAAACAACATTAAACAACTATAGGTGCACCAATATTAGGTGCATCTTTATCATCAAATTTAAATCCCCATACATTGGTGAAGATAGTATCATGAAGAGTCTCCTAGTCAGTGATTCTCCCTTAAAAAATGTCCTTGATAGGTTGTTGTGAACAAGCAGAAAAGATGTCAAAATACAGATGAAAGAACTTGTCAGAACTCAACCAACCAGCCTCCCCATATCTGTACATCTCTTTCTTTGACAAACATTTTAGATATAATATTAAATTAACAAATCTAACCTACAAAATAGTTTTCCTTCAAAGTAGATATACTTATAAATAAGTATATATCTTAAAATAAAGTTATAGAAATCTTCTTATCAAACCCTATCCTTAACCACTAAGCATTATTATGCACCAACTACTACATTGTCCCATTTTAATATTTAATAATTTGAAAACACTATTTTATTTTTGACCGCCGGCTGGAAGTATACGGGATGTTCACCCTTTGGACTCTCACCGCTGACAATTTCAAATATTCCCATAGAGATTGTCAGCTTCTGGGATATAGTTTTTTAGTAATAATGAGAATATTAATCGAGGGCGGTTGATCGCAAAGAAATTTGTCTTCTGACCTGTTGGCCTTGCAAAATCTTTTCCTTTTCTTAAGCCGTCGGAATTGGGTGCGCTGAAACTTATTGACTATAGTTCTCAGTATTTGGCGGAGGGTGGCCTCTCGCAAAAGCATTTTAATATCATCTTAAAAACATGCGACCTGGACTATCTGCATGCCCACTATAAATCTCTGACGCTCGCCGAAGCCTTTACAAATGTTAAGTTTTATGAAATTGTTAAATGAACTAGCATATATATATTAAATACTAATATATATATGTAATATATGGAGAGTTATTTTTTTCGAGGCGCTTATTTTCATCATTTTTAATCCTAATCCTAATTTAATCCTATCTCTAATTAAACTATAACCTTAATCCTAATTGAAGCCTAATTTTATTTTAACCCTAACCCTAAATAAATTGAAGCCCTAACCAAAATCATAACCCTAATTGAATCGTAATTGTAATTAAACCCTAACCGAAACCTAATCAAAATATAATTCAAAACTTGATTGTAAAACTAATTTAACTCTAATACTAACCCTAAGTGTAATTAATCCATAACCCTAGTTGAATGCTAATTGAACCCTAACCTTAACCCTAATCAAATCTTAATCCTAATCAAATCTTGATTGAAACCCTAATTAAATCTTAATCCTAATTGAATCTTGATTGAACCCTAACCCTAGGTGTGCCATAACCCTAACTCTAATTAACTGTAGCACTAACTTTGAATGAAAGTGCTTCTCTCAACCCTAGGTGAGAGGGGATTTCTTTCTATTCATTTCTTTTTTATTCATTTTTTCTTATTTTATTTCTTGGTGTTATTTTTATGGTATTATTACATCCTTCACTTTAATTAAGCAAGTTAATTTATTGTGAACACAATTTAATGTTTGTGGTATCATTTTGAATGAGATAATCAATAACATGTACTACAATGCTTTAAATTCTAAAACATTTAAGATGCATACTCATTCTAGGGATATTAGGGTGCATTTAAAAAAGAGCTTGAAGTGCATACAACATCCTATGCAAAAGGTACGACTTTTTGGACACAACCTAAAAAATATACATTTAAAAATATTAATATTATTTTGAATTTATATCATTTAAAATATTTTTCAAATTTACCTATGTTGATATATGTTAAAGATATAGAAAATCCAAACTCTATACTATTTATTGTTAATTTAGATTATATTTTATTAAATTTTTACACAAATTAAGTTGTTTATAAATAATTTCAAGTTTTTTGTAATTAACTTGACATTGTTTATAAATGATTTAAATTAATTATAAAAATAAAAATATATAAAAGATTATAGATAATTTCATTTAAGTTATGGATTGAATCAAATTAGACCTAATCAATGGATTAAATTCCATTTTCTCATCACCAAGATTAGTAATGGGCAATATGAGAGCATAAGATGTTTGTCTAATCTAATTTGGAAATATATCATGCAAATCTATTTAATTACTACTTCGAACAAAAAATAAAATCTTTTATATCATTTATGGCTTGTAATCAAGATAACATGAAAATAAACTCATTTATATTATTAGAAATTTCTAATTTAGGTTGTCAATTCACCCTCCCTTATCAGTTTAGTGGTTGAGAATACTTTCAGAAGGCTTATGCGGCTCCTGTTGAGGCTCCTAACCTGACTCTTGATAGGATGCTGCTTGACCCACTTCTGACTATTATATCACAGATTGATAATCTTGGGATCCTCAGTGCTGTCACTCCTGAGGAGGTAAACTTGGCTACTTTCAGCATGGGGGCCTTCAAAGCTCTAGGCCCTGATGGCTTCCCTCTGGTCTTCTTTCAAACCTTGTAGGAGACTGTTGGTGAGGACCTTGTCCTAGCTGCTCATGATTTCTTCAAATCTGGTAAGATTCTTAAGCAGCTGAATCACACCTTCATAGCTTTCATTCCCAAGATTGTTGATCCTCAATCTATGTTTGACTTTTGTCCCATTAGTTTGTGTAATACTTTTTATAAAATCCTCTCTAAAATTTTGGTGAACCGCATCAAACCACTCCTTGATAAAATAATTAGGCCAACTCAAAAAGGGTTTGTTCCTGGTCATCATATCTTAGATGCTACCATAACAACACATGAATTACTCCACTCCATGGATAGATGCAACTATGTTGGTATAGCCCTTAAATTAGAAATTTCTAAGGCCTATGATAAGGCGATCTAAAATTTTGTCCCTAAAGTCCTAGCTAAGTTTGAGTTTAACCAATTTATCATTAACCTTATAATGGAATTTGTTACTATGGTTAAGTACTATGTTTTGGTAAATGGGTCTCCCTTTGGGTTTTTTTTGTTGGGAGAAGTATTAAACGAGGAGAACACCTTTCACCCTATTTGTTTATAATGGTGGCAGATGTCCTGAGCATTAATTTCTCTAATGTGCTCATATAAGGGTCCATATAGGGTATTAAGGCTACCTTTTCCCTAGAGCTGATTGTGACCCAACAATTTGTAGATGATACCTTTCTTTTTGGGAAAGCCTTTGTGATTGAAGCTAGGAAATGGAAAAATTGTCTCAACAACTATGCTACTTGTTCTGGGCAATACATTAACTATAATAAAAGCATGATTTACTTCTTTAATAACACTCCTAACCTACAAACTCGGGTGACTATTGTTCTAGGTTGTTTGAGTTGTTCTCTTCCTTCAGTTTATCTTGGGTTACCCCTTACTGTCAAGGAAGTCACTCTTGATTTTTGTAATTCTATACTAGAAAGGATCCAAAGGAAACTAGCTAGGTGCAAAGTCTCCTTACTTACCCATGCTGGTAAATTACAACTTCTATATGTTGTTCTTCAAGGTATCCCTATCTATTTTCTATCCATTTTCAAGATGCCTAGATATATTGTTGAGAAAATTGAGAAAATTCAAAGGACTTTTCTCTGGTCCAAGACTAAGGAAAAAAAATAAATTTTCTCTGGTTAAATGGGACAAGGTTTTCCAACCTAAAAGTTGTGGTGAGCTTGGGATTAGGACTGTTTCTAATACCAATAAAGCTTTAATGGCCAAAATGGGTTGGTACCATCTGAGGGATAGGAAGGATTGGTGTAAGATCATGAATGCTAAGTACCTTAAGAAAAAACCTTTAATTTATTGCCTATTGGAGGCTCACCCTTCAGGGTCCTTGGTTTAGAGGTGTATTTGTAGTCTATAGGATCTTCTAAGAAATGGGATCAAATGGAAGATAGGTAATGGTAATAAAATTAGATTATGGGAGGACACTTGGTTACTTGACACTCCCCTAAAAAACTCTGAATTATGGAATCTTATGAGATTGACCCAGCAATTCTTTGGTATTCATATTAGTGATTACCTCCTTGAGCCTATGGGTTTTAGAAAATGGAATGACTTAGGCCTTTGCTGCCCCCTTTCCCCTGATCTATGTCTCCTTTCCAAGATCTTGTAGGAATTACTCTCCCTCACCAGGCTTCCTCCATCCCATAGGGGGGACGAATTCTTCTAGACTCATGATAAACATGGTGATATTTCAATTAAATTGGCTTACAATCTATTGACGAACCAAGGTGTTTTCCTCGATCTATGGAAGAAGGTTTGGAATCGACACATGATCCTAAAAGTTAACTTCTTTTGGTGGACTACCTTCCATAACATGACTCTTACTTAGGGAAATCTGAGGAAAAGGGGATTCCAAATCCCCAACAGTTGTTTTTAATGTAAGTGCAATGAAGAATTAGTGGATCACCTATTGTTACATTTCCCATTTGCTATGGAGTTGTGGGAACTAGCTTTAGGAAGATTTGGGATTCAATGGATTATGTGTAGGGATATCACATCCTTTATCTTGGGCTGGTCTAGACCCTTTATACATCCTTTACCTGGTGAAATTTTGAACCAAGTCCCTCCTATTATATGTTGGTGTTTATGGAAAGAAAGAAATAATAGGATCTTCAAGAACATTGAGATGAGTCAGGAAGAGGTGTTTGGTATTGTGTCTCGGTTCATTATGAAAAATATCTCTCTTTTCAAAGGGAAAACCCCAGACAAAGGTCCGACTAAGGTGGAAATAAGCATGGCCAAACCTTTGCACCAAAACCTGGATACTAACTCTTATGACAACTCCAAATCCCTAGCTTAGAGTGTCACTATTTTGAAACCTCCTGATAGGAGCTAGTATAAACTAAATTTAGATGGGGCTGCAAAAGGTAACCCGAGAAGAGCCAGTATAGGAGGTGTGATCAAGGATTACAAAGGTAATTATGTGGCTGGTTACTCCTGGGGGATTGGTGTTTATTCTTCTATGATTGTGGAAGCTAGAGCATTGTTGAAAGGCTTATAGTTGGTTGTCTCCATGGGGATTGAGAACCTTCATATTGAAGGAGACTCTAAGTCTATTATTGTTGTTGTTAACTTTGACAAATTGATGCGGTGGAGCACTAAAGACATTCTTCTTGACATTAGGCTCTTTGTGTCTAAGTTAAAATTAAAAGTTGCTACCCATATTTACCGGGAGGGAAACAAAGTGGTTGATTCCTTAGTCAAATTTGGCACACACTGGAAATTGTCCAAATGTTGGCATTCTTTAGGGAACCTACCTCCTGAAATTCAGGATTTATTAATCAAGGAACAAAGCCCTTGCTTGATCCATGATGATAACTAATCAAGTGCCTTGCTAGATTTTCTGGGGGGTCCACATGCTTGTCTATTGGGCTATGTCGATGAGTTTTACTAATGAGATGGATAACAAGTGCCATAATTCAAATTATGGGATGGAGCCCATTTTGAAAATGGAAATCATGAGATGATGTGACAAGTACTTGCTGATTAAAATTAAGCAGGACCATACCTTACATAATATCCTTTTGAGGATTTTGTTAAGCTATCATATTTCCAAGCTTTTTAATTTTGATTTTGATGTGACTAATAATTATGAGATCAAGCTCCTCATTGGCCCTATTTTTTCCACTATTTTGTCTCCACAGCCAAAAGCTAACCTTTGTGGTGTTAGTCAATTTGGTTTTTTCCTGAAAGCTATCATTTTAGGAGTTTCTAATTTTGGCCCTATAGCCATCTTGAGGTTTTTGTGTAGCTTCTATGTGGAAGGAAAACCTTCCTTTCCTTTCATGTCCTTCTTAATTAGTCGATTGTGTGTGGACATCCTAATTTATAATTATGCTAAGATCACTTTCTAGAAATTACTTACTCATGGGTGTGACCTGTCCTTTTCCTTGTTTATCATAGACTGTCATTTATGGCTTAAAATCCTTAATGTGCGGTGATTTTTCACCTTTCTATTATCTATAACCTTTTATTTTCTTAGGGTTCCTGGTTATACTATGAACAAAGTGACATTATACGTGGTGATAGGGTGAGAAATGATTCAGATAACTACAACAAATTTCACAAAGATCCACTTGTTTGGCACATTTGTGTCGAACGTGGCCTGACTCTTGTAGGGGAGAGACTAGTGGGCCATGACCCTAATCTATTTTCTCAAATTTTCAACTCGTGGAAAGATCATCTTGTGACTTTGGGAGGCATTTCCTTTACTGTGGATGAGGAAGTTATTGTGTAGGCTATGGGACTCTAGTGTATTGGTGTGAAGCATCTGAAGCACACTAAAATAAAGGATAATGAAAGTATGAACAAGTTTTTTGTGGGGAATGAGGCGTCGGTGCACAACCACTTAGGTTTTGATTGGGAGGCTCTCCCTTAGCCATGGAACTAGGTGTACCTTTCCTTGATGAAGTATGCGACTCTGGACAATAGATACAAAACCTATTATTTCTACCATTTCTCTCTTTTAAATCACCTCAGGCATAAATTTTTGTTAAGCTTTCCTTTTTTCCTGGTTATGGACTTAGAAAATTTTGTTCAAAAATGTGTCGAGGTTGTTGGTCTAAATCCTAATGACCCTCCTTCCCTACCACTCCACCAGGGCCTCATTTTGAGGCTCTACCACTTCCATATTATTCTATGTCTACCAAAACCCATATCGGTTGTCTACATTGAAGAGATTGAGCCTCCCACTATGACCAATTTATCTCTGGGCGAATCCAAAGGCCCTGTTAAGAGAAACCAGTTGGTCCATGTTGACACTCATAAACCAAAACCCGTTGCTAAAAATATTAAGGGGAATGAGGGAGTGGACCTGACTTGTGCAACAGCTAGTCTTTGTGAACTCAAGTCAACCCCTGCCAAGACTACCAACAAGCCCACCCAAAAAAATAAAGGCAAGGAGGAAGTTAAGAGCTTGAAGGAGCCTCCGAGCAAAGGAAAAAATGTGGTGAGCAAGGACTCTATGGGGGATATGATGGTTGCAGAAACAATGGTTATTGGTTGTGATGCCATCATTCGACACTTTAGTAGGCTTGCCAAGAACAGGAAAAAAGTGTAGGTTAAAGATGTGGACACAAAAGAGGAGTTGTCATACAACAAAGATAGTAGGTTTGAAAAAGAGTCTAAGGGTCAGGAGGAGGAGCTTGCTAGAGGTCTGAGCTCCATTCTTAACACGGGAAAAGTTCAAAAGGATGTTCTAGCCTCTCAATCTTTAGAACTACTGGATGTTGAGCATGTTGATACCAACAAGACTGCGGTTGGAGGGGAGTAGCTTTGTGTGCTAAAGGAAAGATTGAATAAATTGGACAAAAAATTATGTGTTTTGACCCGCTTCACCATTAAGCTGGTCCATTGTGTCACTATTACTCTTTCGATGGTTATGAAGGATGAGATGGACATGAAAATACTAAAGACCATTAGGAATGGGTCAAAGATGATGTTGTCAATCTCTTGTCAAAGAACTGGGAAGAAGCCAGTTACTCTATTGCTGGTCCATTGTTAGTCTATTTCTAGTCCATTGTTAGTCCATTTGTTGTTAGTCCATTGTGTTTGTCTTTTGGCTTTGTGTTTTTTTATGCTTTTTTGGTCTTGAACTCTATTGGCCCTTGTGGCTCCTTGTGAAGGGTACAACACCTTGTAAATGCTGCTTACCTAATAAAATACACAAAAGTGATTTATTTTATCTAAGAAAAATCAAGATAACATGAAGATAAACTTATTTAAAATATTAGCAATTTCTATTTTAACACAAAAGTAAATGAAAATCAAGATAACATGAAAATTAACTCATTTATAATATTAACAATTTATAATTTAGCACAAAATTAATTTATTTTATCGAAGAAAAAATCAAGATAACATGAAGATAAACTCATTTCTAATATTAGCAACTTCTAATTTAACACAAAATTAATTTATTTCATCTAAGAAAAACTCACGATAATATGAAAATAAACTCATTTATAATATTAGCAATTTCTAATTTAACACAAAAGTAATTTATTTTATCTAAGAAAAAATCAAGATAATATGAAAATAAACTCATTTATAATATTAGCAATTTTTAATTTGACACAAAAGTAATTTATTTTATCCAAGAAAAAATAATTTAACTATTTACATGCAATATTCTTAAAATTTGTAATATTATTATTAATAATATTATAACATAGTAAAGGAGGGACAATATCAAAATAAGAATAGAATATAAACTTGTACTTAAATCAAAGGAATTAAATAAAGATTTTGAATTAGGTCTCTCACCTACCATGTTTAAAATAAGATGACCATATATTAAATCTCCTAGTAATTACGGATTCAAGCTCAAGAATGAAAAAACACTACAGTTCAAATTAAATAAGATTTGATTTATCACTTTAAGTTCTTATCTAATTTTATTTTTTATTCACTATTCAATACCATTGGAGGATTTTAAAATTAGTTTTCATGTATTTATCATGATGCTTGCCTAAATAAATCCATCTTTGATATCCATATGAAACTCTTCAGTCCCTTGTTAACAAATTCCATAATATACCTATTTCTACAAGTCATGGCGATACATCATAGAAAATAGGATTGATAAATATTAAAGAAAAGATGAAAATAAAAAAATGGAGAGACAATAATATTAAATTATACTTCATCAAACAAAAAACAAATTATAGGGGTATGTGCAGGATCATGACTGGCCAAAAAGTGGCAATATGATGGGTATGTGGTTGACGAATTTTTTTTACCAAAAATTGATGAAACGAAAAAGGGTTTTTCAACGAGATTCTCAACTTTCCACTAATATAAATTATGCTTTAGTTTGAATTTAATAAGTAATTATTATTCATTTTCTATTCAAATTACAACTAAAGTCTTGATTGATAGACTAATTGAAAAACATCTATAGCTTTCAAACGGTATCAAATTTTTTGAATCTAAAACATGTCTCACATTATATGCTTCACATACTATAATATTAAAAAAATAAAAATTGAATTTCATGAAGTTTTGAACAAGTTAAGGTGGTCAGGCATACGAGTTTTTTATATTTTTAAAAGTTGTAATAAAAAATTCATAATTAATTATTTAATTGGAAAAAAATTACAAAAAAATATGTATCACATCGGGACATGAGTCCTCTACTTATATCTAAATATTATTAAAAATTATTATCATTTTATTTTGGTTAGGATGGTTAGATAGGCACCTACTTCTTATTTTTTCCCTGAAATTTAAGTACTACTGCATTGAAATTTCAAATTTTCACCAAATAGATATATTTTTTTAAACAAACCTAGTAGTTTAGAAACTACATTCAATTTTCTATAGATTCTATTCTTACATATTTGAAATAATATAGATAAATTATTCAAATTTTTACGTTGAGTTTCCTAACTCTGATTTTTTTTGCAAATAAGGGCCTATTTTTTCCATGATGATCCTGCACATACCCATAGATATGAAAAATCCTTTAGATAAAACTAACACAACACAAAAAATGATAGTGTAATCACTATATCTTATTTCTCTATGATATAATATCATTAGCATTGAATGGACTTTCTTGTTAAATACATACAACTAGAACCAAATTGAGAAACAATTATTGGTAAACGACAATCAGTTCCACCCATTTTGTATGCTTCTTCAATACTGCAAAAGAATTTTACTATGAGAATTGCAAGTGTGGAAGGAGGATAATGGGTGAAGAGAGTTCTCACTACTCACATTTTTCCCTCTTCTCACCAATTGTGAAGTTAAACATCTTTTCTCCCATAGCCTAGTAGGATCTGTGACTCGAATGGAAGATGTGGCATTCTCTTAAATCCTGGAACATACCCTTGCTCTACATGCATAGCTCACATTTTGGCCAATTAAGAGATAAGCAGCAACACACCAAAGAGTAGTCTATTATGACCACACTTTTGCTACTAGAGGGCTTATTATCTTCTCTTACTACCTTCATTTGTGCTAAAGTTTTGAAAGTTGGTGGCCAGCTATAGCTGCTTTGATTTAGTTCTAGAGACATTTTCTTGGTATGACTTCTCTAATTGTTTTTTTTATCTTGTTTACTATTCTTCATGGTATATTATCGGCAATACGAAAAATATGGCAAACCTTAACAACCGTTGCCAGACCTTTTATATTAATATTACAATTAGAAATATAATAACATTTGTAATGAAGGAGATAGTAATTGAAATACCTGATAGGAAGAAGAAAATTGCAATGTGAAATATCTATCATGCATTAGGAAGAGTAGGTAATAAAATGAATCTGAAAAATTTAGAGGAATTATGTATAGATAGATTTCAGCAACATACCTAAACTTTCATCATTTCAGCTTGCTCTCTTGGACGTTCTTCAGATTTTTGTAGGACTCTGTGGAGGGGTTTTCACATTATTTTGTATGAATGTAAAATAAAGATATCGAATTGATTTAAAAGTTTTTTAAAATTTTGTTTGAATCTTCTTTAAATATGCTTGAAAAAATGTCTACATACAATGAATGTAGTTATGACAGTTGCATATCATTTGAACATCAAATTCAAGCTGAAGAGGTTTTCCTTACATTGAATTTTGATTTTTGATGGATGCCACTATAGATGCCTCTAGTGTAATAATTATTTTTAAAAAAAGAGTCTTAATGAAAATTAGCATTTAATTTATATTTTTTGTAATATATAAAATGTATATATCAATGTATTATGAAGTAGCATACATATATTAAATATTAATATATATAAAATATGTCGATAATTATCATTCTCTATTTATTTTTATTGATTTATCTTTGTGATCAAATCTTTAATTTCTCTTTGCAATCAAAAATATTATTTATTTATTCATCGATTTCTTCTTTTAGTTTAGGAAATATTTGAATTATTTTTATTATTGATTTATTTATTTGTTGTTTTTGTTTTTGATTGATTAAGTAGGAAAAAAGGGCCCTGACCCAAGTAGAGATTACAACATGAGAAGAGTAGCTAGAGGTGGGACACAAAAAAAGAAAGGGAGCCCACCAACTCCCCAAAAATCCCAGCCAAAATGCTCAACCAATCCATTTTTTCATAAACATATCATTTCTAATATACTGATCCAAAAACCAACAACTATCAATAGTAACATCTATCCCTAACCATCTACAGAACTTAACATCATCTAACATACCATTCCTACTATAGAAATACCCATCATTAAACATATTTAAGTTATGGAACCAATGACCATAGCCAATAGCAGTAGTTCACTTAAACATAGTAAGAAAAAATATCATAAACAAAAAACCAGCAGAAAAGAGCAACCAAATTAAGCATCTTCAATCAGCTTCAAAGCTTTGAGCAGATCCTCAATAGTACCATGTATTGTTGTCTTTGGTTCCATGTTACCAACAAGGTCCTCTTCATCAGTCACTGCTTTCTTCCTTTGCTACTTCTTTATTTTTCCCAACCCCGAGACAATGGCCTTCACAACTTTTTTCATCACCACATCCACCATCACACACACATTCTTAACAACTTCTTCTAGAGTCTAAATTCTTTGAATATTACCTTTATCTTTCATTCCTTTCTCTAGGGCTTTCAGTCTTTCCTCCATTATCCCTTTGATCAGATTCTCAAGAGCTTGAATCTTGTTGTCCCCCTCCATCTTAGAAATCTTCTTCTCTAGCTTTTTCATTTTCCTCTCCAATATGTCAAGTCTCCCCTTCTCATGTTCATCACCTTTAATTTCCTCTTTATCACTATTCCCAGCTATATTTTGCTTAGCTTCTTCCTCTTCCTAGACATTCTCCTACTGTGACATCTCCCTTTCCTCATCATCCTAATCTTCCTCATTGTCCTCCTCTGAATCCTCATCTTCAATCGATTCATTACCCAAGATATCAAGAACTTCCTCCGTTGAGGAATCATTATCCTCAACAACATGTTTTTCTATACTTTCCAGAGGGCTTTGGGTTTCAACCGGGCTTTGGACATTTTTCTTTTTTTCTCTTCCTTTGGATGCTACCATGGCTAGTCTTTTAGACCTTCTCCCCCCTAGATGTGAGACCTTAGCTTCATTATCATTAGGGATAGTAATGGAATTCACCTCTTTTCCCAATTCCTTTAAAAAAAACCTCTTTCTTTTCTTTGTTTCCAATTGCATAGCTACATCTTTCCTTTTTTCAGGAGAGACCACAAGTAAATCAACCCAAACAACAATTTTAGGGTTTTGATTATTCTTACCAGAACTCTCAAGGTTTTTGGATTTCTTTTTAGAAATTTTAGGTGTTGAGGCAGGAAGATTATGCAAAAGCTCAATCTTCACCAAGCTTTGAGGATTAGGGTTCTCAGTGGTTTTCAGGATCAAAATCTTGTTCTGCGAGGTTCTAGAAATCACAAACTTACAAATGGCTCTAATAAGGCTCTAATGAAGAGGTAGATTAGCACCTTGAGTGACGCTTTGACTGAGAGACGAAAACATAAAGAAGGGCAGGTTAATTTTATCCTTATGCCTAATTTGGTTGAGAATAGGGAAATGGTAGCCATAAATAGATTGGTATCGGCCTTCCAAGGTAAAATATTTCATCACAATGAAGCATACATTATGGTAAGGAGGAGGAATCTTTACCCTAGAATACCTATTTTGAAAACATTTAGGATTTTCCTTTCCTTTGAAAAAAATATCAAAATAGTCATTATACTTATCGTTACTGACCTTTGCAACCTTCGTTCCTTCATAAGCCAACCCCGTAGCTTCTGCAATTAGCTTAGGAACCACTTTAAACTAAAGCCCTCCTAGAGTAACCTTGTCGTCTCTCCACACATTAGAAAATTTGTTGCTTAATCTCTAATTATATCCCTCCACTGCCTCAAAGTAATGTGGGAAACCAACCTCTTCAAACATACTACATAGCTCCTCATTGTTTCAAAGTGAGTCAAATTTGTGCAGCTCAGTGTGCTTTAAGGGACCTCCCATATTCTAAGAATTGTAACAATTTTTTGAGACCAAAAGAAATTCACTCCTATTTCCTTTAGCATCCACCATGCTTGCCACCAGAAGTTGAACACACTTAGTATGAATGGAGACTCTATGATTATTCATTTGATCACATGACAACATAGGGATTTTTCTATAAAACATGCACCACTTTTCATCACAATTTTCACCTTTTCCCCAATAATCATTCCTATTAGTGGCACCTCTTCCTCCTTTACTAGTAATGATGGATTTTGTTTTATTTCTATTTTTTTATTATTACCCATACATCTCCATTTGTCCCATCGCAAGGCAGGCCACCTATTACACCATCTACTCTTCATTTCATGATTTAAAATTTTCCCTTTTAAGTATGCCACCTTATCGTTTGGATGACCACTCCCAAATTTGTATATCTTGATTTCAATATTTTTCCATCTATTTAAACTCTGTTTACAAAATCATCTATTTACCATTCTAGCTTCCTTCTGTGGGCCCCTCCTTATCTTATTCATTACACCAACCATGAGGAAATTAATCCATCCCGCCATATTAACCTATATTTAAATATTTCTTCCACATTTTTTCCTTCGCTGGGACTTCCTTAATTTGGTTAGGCAAGTCATCAAAACCCCAATTTATTAAAGTTTCTTCATTGATACCTAGGTTGGCCATTGCGTCCGCCACTTTATTGCCTTCCCTTAGTGAGTGACATATTTTCACACCTTGAAACCCTTGTAAAATGATTTTCTAGTCATCCAACATGTCTTTAATTTCCCAAGGGATGTTAGCTTTACTATTAAGATAGTCTATTATCAATTTTGAGTCCCCTTCCACAATAGCCTTATTGTAGCTCTTTCTCTTAAAAATCTGGCTCCAATCCAAATAGTCGAAGCCTCAACAAAGTTGTTAGTAGCTATTCCTAGACCTTTGTTGTACCCCAACATATAATCTCCCTTCTTATCTTTGATCACACCACCACCAATAGCCCTTCTAGGATTACCTTTCAAACATCCATTAAAATTGCATTTCACCCAACTTGGATCCGAGGGAATCCAAATTGTGCTAGCTCTAATAATTTGGTTTAACTAGTTAACATTATTTAAATGATGAGAGAGTTGTCATTGTTGTTTTATGCTTAATTCTAGCTGAGAAGGTTGTTTCTTAACCTACCTATACTTACAGCTTTCCATGTTTTCCTATATCTTCCTTTTCACCATTAAACATAACTCCTTACTAGATTTAGCAATTTCCCTAAAAACGTGATTATTCCTCTCCTACAGTCCCCAAGTAAAAAATGGAGGAATTTTTCCCCACAAATCATAAATTATATTGTGAGAAAAAGGGGAAAAATCTCCACCCTTCCAAAAAAAATGGATACTAGTAGGAAAGACCCACTCCAGCTTCAAGATGTTGAGAAAATAGCCCCAAACTTCTTGGTAATAAGAACATTGAAGAAACAAATGCATTATGGTTTCCTCCTCTTCATTATAGAGGCAACATCTATTAACAAGATACCAACCTCTTTTCTTAAGATTATCAATTGTAAGGATCTTTCCATGAGTAACTGTTCACCAAAAATAATTAATTTTTTGTATGAGGTTCTTTTTCCAAACCTTGAGCCAATGAAAAGAGTCCAAGTTCAAAGATAGTTGCAACAAAGAATCATAAGCATATTTTACTGAAAATGTCCCACTAGCAGTTCTTGTCCAGATCCATTCATCCTTTCTATTTCTTGAGAACATGTCTAAATTCCAAATTCATCTCATAAGTTTCTCAAGCATAGGATTAGACCTTGTTGTCTATTTCCTCTAAGGACATGAACATTATTTAGATAATCCTTGAAATTTTTCCACTTAGGTTGCCTTCCTTCCCACACTATATAATTAGACACCTTTTTCCCTAATTCACTTCTCAATTCCCTTCTAATGAGATGGAAATCATCAGAGGTTGAAAGAGGGGTTAGAGTAGACCAGGGGTCATCCAAAAAATATGTGTTAAGCTCGTTGCCTATCCTTCTTTTAATTCCTCTATTAAGTACTCCTCTGATTTTAAGGAGGTTGTTCCAGAACACTGATCCATGAGGGAGATCCTTCTTCCTTAAGAAGTAACAAGCATCCTTGTTGTTAAGGTATTCAGCTCTTAAGATAGTGGCCCAATCTTTTTCATTTTCTAATAGATACTAGCCCATTTTAGCCACCAAAGCCTTATTGAATGGTTTAAGCCTTCTGATACCCAACCCTCCTTTTTTTGAGACACAAACCTTCTCCCATTTTATAAGATCCATTATTTTCTTTTCCTCCACTCCAGACCATAAAAATATTCTTTGAATTGTTTCAATTCTCTCAACAATACAGGTCAGAATGTTCAACGTTGAGAGATAATAAATAGGAATATTATGAAGAGAAGATTTTAAAATTTGAATTTTTCCAGCTAGACTCAATAACTTTCCTTTCCAACCAACTAACTTTTTCTATACTTTCTCTAGAATGTAATTACAATAGTTACTATTTGGCTTTCAAGAGAAGAGAGGAAGACCAAGATAAGTAGTAGGGAGTTCCACCTCCTGGCAACCAAAAATCCTTATCACTTTTTCTTTCACCAATTTACTAGTGTTGAAGAAATATATTTTTCTTTTTTGGTAGTTTATACATTGCCCAGACGATTTAGCATACTTCTCCAGAATAATTTTTGATTATTTAGCTTCAATAATCGACGCCTCCCCCAAAAGAATAGTATCATTGACAATTTTTTTATGAGAGGTCAGGGGAGCAAAGAAGCAACATAGAAACCCCTCAAGGATCTAATATTAAGGGTTGAGCCACAATAATGGTTTACAATTCAAGCGAGGAAGGAAAACTCACAAAAAATGACCCCAAGGAAAAAAATGTGATTTTGGGGGTTCATACGAACCAGGGTTCAAGCGAACCCCTTTGAATTTTGGCCACCAAAAACAAGAAAAAAATGCATTTCAAAGGGGTTCGCTTGAACAAGGGTTTGACCAAACCTTGGTTTGAGTGAACCCCTAGGGGTTATCCCTCATCCCCCCCTTGAGACACAAAAAAAACCTATTTTTTATGCTTCGAAGATTAGTTTGAACATTAAAATGGAGGAGTCTTCACAATCCAGACTAGAATCAGGTAGTCCTTGGAACTATCCAACGAATATAATTTTAATATGTTTTTTATTTTATTATGTATTTGTTTTTTAGTTTTATTAAACAGAGGTTTTTCATCAAAAATGAAGGTCTATGTTCTGCACATGTGGAAAAATAGTAGATTACCAAAAAAAAAAAAATCAAGCACTAGATATTGAAGTCCTTGATCAACAAAAAACCAAAATTTGAATTTTGATATATACAAAAAATTACGCATTATCATGTGTTATGTTTGAATTGTAATTGGTTTGACTTCAAAACTTGACTAAAGAAAAATATTCAATAAAAAACTATATAACCAAGTGGAATCACTAGATATCAGAGTTACAAATCTAAATTAAAAGAATTATAATTTTATACTTTATGGAAAAAAAATTATCACGTTATATAGCATCACTTTTTAAAATGTTGTTTTCTAAAAAAAACCAGTTTTGTGGGAGATGGAAAACTAAGTGCAATCTGATTCAAATTTTTTTGAAATAAATATTTTTCAAATCTATAGAAAAAATGTGACAAGACTCTAGTTTGTATCATCTTCAAATTCCTCACGATTTAGCCACTATACATGCCCGAATGTGAAGATTTAGTTAAAAATAATAATTTCAATGTCCAGTTTGGCCAAAAACTGTAAACCACTATTGTGGGATCACCCTTAAGTTGTTTCTAAATATTGTGGCCAAGAGCTTCTACCACAATAAAGTAAGGTAGGGAGATAAAGGATCCCCCTTTATGAACCCTCTACCAGTAGAGAAAAAACCATGGGCTACAACATTAACCAAAACTAAATACTTAGGTGTAGTGACACATGCTTTTATCAAATTTAGAAATTTACCTTTGAAGCCAATTTTTTCCATAACAACAAATACAAAGTTCCAAGTGACTCTATCATAAGCTTTTGATATATCTAATTTAAACACCATACTTGGCTTTTTGTTGTAGTCCATAGAGTGCATAATCTCATGAGTATAAATAGCTACATCCAGAATTTGTCTTCCCTGAAAATAACCTTTTTGGTTAATAGCAATCATGTTGTTGTTTTTGTTTCATCAAATCTCTTTGATTTTTTATTTTATTTGATTAGTCTCTTTGATTTGATTTTTTCTTTCATCAAATCTCTTTTATTTGATTTTTTTGTTACTCTTCCACTACTGTAGTTGCACATGAATTCCACCTATGTGTCATTTTAAATACAACTTCAGAAACTTTACATAGATTTTTGGATGCCACTGTAGATGCCTCTTGGTGTAAAGAGAGGGTGAAAAAAGTCACATCCTAAAAGTTTATGCAAGATTAAGTTATAAAAGAAAAACTAAGCAACAAATAATAGACAAGTTCAATAAGGGGTAAGTACTAAAGTAGGAGGTGATGGGGGTGACATTCAATTGAATTTCCATAGACATTAAGCTTAAGCTCCTTTCCAATAATCACTCCCTCTTCATTTTCTTCTTGCCTAGGAGGATAAGTACTATGAATAGTAAAATTATTCAAATCAAGGCAATGAATCATTTTTATAAATATATAATTTTGTGTTGTTGATCATTGTTGTCCATTATGTGACCAACAAGATACTTTCAAGCAACTTTTCTAATATTTTTCTACAACTCAAGCTACTTGGAATTGGATTCTTTACTTTATTAAGAATTTCAAGTCTGAGCACTTTTCTTCACATATGATCCTTCCTAATAATTGGGAAAAGATTCTTATTGAAATGGCCTAAATTTGGTAAGTTTCTAGGGTAAATATACTTGTTAGCATTTGAAAAGATAGAAACTTTACTATACTCTTGGTTGTGTAGTTTATATGCATTTATCTTTTTATGCCAAGGCTATGCTTTGTTCTAATATTTTCTTACATATTTAAATGTAATCAAATAAATTTGAACTTAAAGTGGGTTGCCTTTAAGTGTGTTTTGATTATTGGGGTAATGCCTCATGTATGGCTACTACATTTCCATAAACTCAACAATATAGTAATGGTCACTCCATTACTTGCAGACATCAACGTAGATGAAATTATAATGCAAATGATTGAATTGAATCTTTATCACATGCCTCTTAACAATTATGTTAATTTGGTACCAATAAAGAATGCCTTGCTAGAGAATAGACCAAGCAAAGTGGGTGAGTTTGAACTCATGACAGTTGATCAAATAGTATGAAATTTACATTTCTAAATGCCAAAAGATGACTATATAGAATCCATTGTTGAATTATTGTTGAATCCATGTGTAGGTGTGAAAGGAGAAAAATATATCACTAATGTAGTTTGAAATTGTAAACTAGTTTATTTGGATACCATTTCGATTCTTGCCACAAAGGTTTATGCTTTTCATCCCAATTTCATGAATCATATAAGGAGGAGCATAATCAACAATGGTTTGAAACAACTGAAAAATATTGATTATCTAAATTCTATACTTAATTTTGACCTTTGAAAAAGAAAGAAAATTCTTATTAGTCCTATGAAAAATATTAAGAATTGCATAGTTTTGAATATTAAGAATCGTATAGTTTTGAGAGAGAAAATTAAAACATGAATTATAGAAGTGTTAAAAAGGGCTTGATCTTGGAAAGAAATTGTAGAAGACAACCGATTAGAATATATTCATCAATAAAAATTTCTTTGTGAATTCATTTAAATCTAAAAAAAATCATGAATTTATGTCTTCCCATATTTGCATTTTCTTTTTTATGAACTGTGCTACTTGAATAGTGAAAATTAAGAACCTTCTAAGCTTAACCATTGTGGAGCATTGACCTTCTAGATATGAAATATCAAATCAAAACCTTCTAGACTTTATTTATCTCCAAGGATAGATAATATCACATATGCCACATAATTTTTATATTGATATTCGACTAAGATTAAACTAAGTCCACTACAATCAAGAGGGGCGCAACAAAATTAGCAAGCCTCTTTATCTAATCCTTTGCGTTGGTCAAACGAATGCCATGAACAATCCTTTATAATATTTCCAAGTGTATGACATGAAGATTTTAATGTGACCTAGAAAGAAGAATAATAGCCATGAGTACTAGATAAAACTTTAGAACACACCTAAAAAATTTCTCGCCATTGAAAGAAACATAGTAATCTTCTAAGATAATTCTTTCTCTACTCTCGAAATGACAACCTACTCTAGAGAGGAAGGATATACTTGGAAGGAAAAGGGAATGCCTAGTAATATAAAGCTTACCCATTATCAATGCATTTTCACCCATAAGAATTGAGCCGCCATGTCTTAGATAAAAATATTATTTATAGCACTTAGAATGTTTCCACTCAATAGTACACCTAAAATCTTGTAAGAAAATATCTACCAAGTGTAAAGAATATTTGATATTATTTAAGTCCTCCAATGCTGTAAGAAAGGATTCATTAGAAAAATAAGCATTCGCTACATATTTAGTAGAATTATTCAAAGCGATGCCTTTAACCGAGTTTTCTGACACAATATTAGCTGAGAATATACCTAAATATTTTAGTAATAAGTAGATGGAAAAAAAGAGCTAGAGGACACCTTTGATAAGCTAAAACTACCCAAATTAATTAGAATGGTGAACATCAGTAGTAATGCACGATTAAGCATTAAAAAAAACATATAAATTAAGGACACACATTGATAAAAGGTCATTCAATGGAATCGAATGTTTGGAAAAATTAGTATTAACGAAAATATATTGTTGTTTATAATTCTTGACCCATTCCATTACTTTACAAATTATAATAATAAATTTGTCAAGAATGTACTTTGTATTTTATGAAGATACATTAGAAAATTTAGAAAATAAATGAAAGGGGGTGAAGAAGCTTGAGAACAATAGAATTATAAGTGATTTTATAAGAAACATTAATCAAAGCGATTTATGGTCAATTTTAAATGTCTTTTGAATATCTAGAATTAGGCATGAATTTGATATTACCTTTATTGATAGTATTATCTAACGAGTTAGATTCATAACCATCAAGATAATATTTGTGAAGATGTTTACTAGCTATATATCATAAGGATTTGTAAAATTTATAGGGAAATCCATCAAACCTATGGGGTTTATCATTAGCCATGAAGGAAACATCCCCATCGATCTTTTCTTAAGTTACAAATTTCTCATATAGAGAACTCTTTGATAATGCGTAATTGAATAAGAGATCACATTTAAAGAGTTGTGATACACTAGATTTCTTAGAAGTCTCTTCTTGAGGTTTTAAAACATACTCATAATATTGTACACAAAATTTTTGAGTTATATCAATTACATATGTTAATATATGTTTTTCCTCCTTGATGGGTTTATTATATTGATAAGGGTGACAAGCACATAAGGTCTAGGATAACTCATTTTAATGTAGTAGATATAGGTTTTTATTAAAACCCCTTTATTGATATCTAGTTTAACACTATGTATTATGGGATGTAGACATCACAAATTTATATCTTTGGGATATTGCAATATTTTAACTTTATTATTTTAATTATATGTATTTATTTGATTTAACTATCATATCTATTTCAACACCATGTTTGTGGTTTATTATTAATTCAACATCTTGTTATCTAGATCATACTAGTTGATTTATAGTTAGGTGTGATGATTGCTAGAATGTTTCATGGATTATACTATATTGGGTGTTTCATATTATGGTTTAGCTATTCTTATATGGTGCAAATATGCATTAGGCTACACTTGAGTGTGAAGATACAACTTTACGTAATGAATCTTAATTGGAGATGGCCCTTTCAAAGGTAAAACACATTTATTTAACCTCCATCTCAATCAATTTGAGTTGTGAGATGAGTCTTCTAAATCCATATATAACATTCATCTGAATTGGTGGTGATTATACTATCTATGTGGGTATGTGCAGGATCATGATGGGCCAAAAAGTGGCGATATGATGGGTATGTGTAGGGTATGTGGCTGATGACTTTTTTAACCCAAAATTGATGAAACAAAAAGGGTTTTTAAAGGAGATTCTTAGCTTTCCACCAATATAAATTATTCTTTACTTTGAATTTAATAAATAATTATTATTCATTTTTTATTTGAATTACGACTAAAGTCCTAATTGATAGGGTGATTGAAAAACATCTGTAACTTTCAAACGGTATCACATTTTTTGAATCTGAAATATGCATCACATTCTATGTTTTGCATACTATAAGATTTAAAAAAAAAGGAATTTCATGAAGTTTTGACCAAGTTAAGGTGGTTAGACATATGAGTTTTATATTTTAAAAAAATTGTAATAAAAAATTCATAATTAATTTTTTATTTTTTTGGTCTCGAAGGGTATCCCGTCCCCGTAGCGGCCCACCCTTACAGCTGGTTCAGGGGAGGTGCGGCGGGGCCGAGACTAATCCCTGGTCGCAGGGAAAAATTCATAATTAATTATTTACTTTTAAAAAAATTACAAAAAAATATGCATCACATCAGGACATGAGTTTTCTACTTATATCTAAAATATTATAAAAAAATTATCATTTTATTGTGGTTATGGGTGGTCAGACAAACACCTATTTCTTATTTTTTCCAGGCTGAAATTTAAGTACTCTACATTGAAATTTCAAATTTTCACCAAATAATTTTTTTTATAAATAAACCTAGTAGTTTAGAAACTACATTCAATTTTTTACAGATTCTATTCTTACATATTTTTGAAATAATATAGATAACTTATTCAAATTTTTACATCAAGTTGTCTAACTCTGATTTTTTTGAATTTTTCTCCACTTAAGGGTCTATTTTTTCCATGATGATCCTGCACATACCCATGTGTTATAAATAAATATATGAAGTCAATGGTTTAATTTTATATTTTTATTCTACTATTTATTACAATTACTAAGCTAGTCTTTAAAATATGTGTTCAATTGTTTGTGAAATATTTAATATGATTTGAGCAAAAACAATTTCATTATTATTGTGCATGGGAAAACATTTATACATTGTTATAATATTGAATTTTAAAAAGAGATCTAAAATAGTTTAATAAAATTATTGAAATACAATGTATTAAGCTTGTTAACATGAAAATGCTTGTGCATCAAGGAATTATATTTTGTGGTGAAAAGGTTTTATTAAACTGTTATCTAGAGAATAGAACATAAAATTAATATAGAATGACATTCCTTGTTCATTAAAAATGATATATATTTACAAAAGATTACTAAATGAGATATTTCAATGAAAATGTATTTTAGTAAGGAAATTATCCTTTTTTTAAGAGGCTTGTTCAAATGTAAAAGTTGGGGAGAAGGAAAAGGGGATGTATGGAATTATTAACAAAATAAAAGAAGAATATATTTTAGAAATTTTTTTCATTATGGTTTGGAAGAAATATCATCTTTCTCCTTGTGAAGAAAATACTCTTTTCATTTTGTTATTCATTGATCTTGGTTGGAACATCAAGAAAATTTCTAAGTGGTTTTATTCTTTATCATTGTAGCTTAGCATATAAAGATGTTTTTTTTTTTTTGTATTACAATACAATTTATTAAGTGAATTCCTTATTTAGTAATACAAATAATAGGTAGATTCATATGGGATTTAAGGCTTAGGGTTTTCTTTGAGTTGAATTCATAGAATCGTTGTTGACTAGAATTCATAGTTCTAGGTTTATAAACTTTATGGAAAATGTAAAATATTTTTTTAGTTATAGAATTTTTATTGGGTTCATTTGTGAGTTGGAGGGTTCATTTGTGAGTTGAAAATTGTACATAATTTTCTTTTATGCTTGGAGTATTATTCTTTATTTGATTATACTTTTAATATTTTGAAATTTGAAATTTGAAACTAGAATAGGAATCCATTAGTGGTGAATTCGGGAACCTTTCATGGAGTTTGATTATTTAGAAAAGGAAATATTAAATTAAAACCATGTTAAATCATTATGATTTATGAGATGTGTATTGTCCTTGTGGAATTATGATGAGGGATACAATGCCCAAAATCCACCAAAAACACAAAAATAGAAACCAACACAAAAGATGCGAGACAAAAAAATAACTATTTTGTAATTATTTTCAGAAAATGAAATTATAGATTCATAAATTACAATGCTACAACCTCATGGGTTTGATTGATTATAAGAAAAACAACTCTAATAGAAAATCTATTATTCAGAGACACAATCTGCACTAATAGAGCCACCCTAAAATCTTCACTCAACCATTTTTATTTTACCCCAATAACCACTCTAGAATGTTCTATAAAGTGTAACTTTCCCTTTTATCCTAGCACTAAAACTCCAACTATTTGATTTTTTGCCGAGGAAGATATTTAATGAAGTTCACTTTTTAGTGGGGCAACTTCTTAGAGCCATAAATTTTGACTTGGGTGTCTGATTTTCTATTATAATATATCTTTGGAAAGCTTTCAAAGAGATCTAGAGCACCAAAATCATCTGAAGATCATTTCATCTATTTTTTAGGATTTTTCGAGGCTTCTAAGGTTTTGGAATTTGAATTTGAAGCTGCATTGAAGAAATTTCTTGGGAAAAAAAAATAATATCTTCCAAACGGTACAAGGTATTGAGATGATTCTTTTGCCATTAAAAATATTTTTCAATTTTGCTCCCTAGGGTAAATTTTTAAGTCCATACTAGTCTATTTAGGACAAATTATTAAAAATAGTAAGTGACTACTTTTTACCTTTTCTGACTATTGACTATCTTACACCCCTTAAGTGTCATCATGGGACTAAAAAAAACAAAATAAAATAAGGAAAAATATTTTTTTGTGTGATGCAATATTTCCCCTACACCATTGGATGCTCTTGCATCAAATTATGATCTTTCATCATTGGATTACGTGTCATGATTGTTTGCACTAATTTATATATCATAACTAATTTATAATTTTGATATGTTGGCCACTTAGGAATGAGGTGTAGAGTGTAGAAAGAGTGAATTCTTGTAACTCACTAGGATTTAAAATAAACTAATGGATCCAATTAAGTGGGTGTTTAAAAAATTTAAATGAATGAATAGGCATCAAAGTAATTATATGTATATTCAATATTGACCTTGTTAGTTTGTCAAATTATAATAAAATTACTAAACACATTGAATAGGATGTATCAAAACTCATTGAGATTGTTGAATGGTATTGGCCACTCTTATAGAATGTGGGAGAATACTACTCAAAATCTTGCACGGTCATCATGCCAATGTATTGAAACTCATTGATTTATGTTTTATAATCTATTATAATTATTGATTTAGATTTTTGATCTAATAATCCATTTTCTTGCTCTAAATGTTATATATATGGTGTTGTATAACCCTCACGTATGTATGATGTTTGATATTTTTTTGTGTAAAATTGATTTATATTTATGTTTTGATATTATTATTTTATTTGAGCTTCTTTAGTATCCAATCAACTAGTTATTAATACAAACACATGAGATTAATTGTTCTACATTGTTGGGTTTTATTGAAGGACCATTAGGGACAAACAAAAAAAAAATTCTTATGAGAGGGTGTTTTAGATTCCCATGTAATTGTATTACTTCTAACTCTACATTTTTATCTTCTTGGAAACATAATGATTTAGATATACTAACCATTGCAATAATCAACTAATTGTATATTATTAAAATATAATAACTAAACTATGTAAAACATACATTTTTATGCAATGAACTACATTGTAACATGTGTATCCCTTTAGTGTAGCTTACTTCGTAAACCATCTTACAAGAATTTACTATGATTTGTTTTGTTCTAAAATTATAATGTGTAAGCATGTATTTATTTAGATGATGGGATGTATATTTTGGTTTTATTATTTTTATACTTCATTTCATGGTTAGGGTAGGCTTGTTAACATTATGATGTGTATCAAACCCTTTTTTATGGATTCTTAATTTTATTTTACATGATTTTATCTTATTGTGATAATATTTTAATGCTTGTGATTTTATAATTAAACTTAGCTAGTTTGAATAGAAGGAATTTATATTTTACAAACACCTCAATGTCAATCTTAAAGTTAATTCATTGGTGAAAATTATTTCATATAACACTTTTACTTAGGTAGTAATACCTTGTTTTGTTTAGGTTGTTAAAGGATTGCCTAGTATAGTTCTTCCTTGTCTTTAGTCTTCTATTCTTGTTTTTATGCCTCAAAATTTTGAGACATAATGATTAGGGTTACTCAAGGTGTTTGGTGTTTCTAGAATTAAAGGAATAAGATGATGGATAATCTTTATTTGGTCTATGAAATGGAGTTTCAATATTTATTTCATTCTCATTCTTGGTTGTTTCTCACTCATTCATGTAAGATGTGGTTTTTAGTTTAGTTCCATATCACCTTGATCAAAAGGACCTATGTATTATTTTTGAAGGTCATGACAAGTTCTTAAAAAATGGTGTTATTTTTCCTTTAGATCTTAGAACCTCCTATCATTTTTCTTATTTGAAGTAGGAATGTAAGTTTTTAAATTAATTGTTTGTTGAGAAGAGAGTCTATCTGTAATACCCCTCATGACTATTTTTTGGACTTACTATTTTTCTATGCTTTGGTTTGATACTTTGAGATGGTGATGGTACTATTTATTGTTTTGATTTGGTGGTTTGGATAGTTATACTATTTGGGGATTATGCTATTTTAGTAGTGGACATGGTTCTCTGATATGACATTATGGTTTGTGGATGTTAGTTGATTTTAGTAATACATTATGATGCAATGATTTAGTAATTTATTTTATGATGTGATCAGTTAGTTAGAAATGTTATGTCATCATTGATATTATAATTGTTAGTATGGTTTTGATGAGAGGACAGTGTAGCACCACTCGTTTATGAGTGCCCTGCTATGCTACAATTCCTTCTCACAATTTAATACTTTGATTATATATATGTACATGTACACGACCTTGTTTGTATGCAGGGATTGCAAGTACAAAGTCTTGATTCTACCTGCTTTGACAGGACAAGGTGAGCATCAAATTATCCAACGGGCATAATGTTTAAATAGAGATGACAGGGAAGTCACCCCGTCCCATGTTGTCAAGCCATCCTGATTGAGTGGTATTGTGCATCTTTGTTTTGTCATTTTGCAATTTATTATAGTAATTTTTGTGAGTGTATTTTGGTATGTATTTTACGTTGGTAATTTGTATAATGTTATTTATTTAATTAAATGATGATAGTAAATGTTTATATTAGTGTTGAATTAATTTGTAGTAAAATATAAAAGTTTATTTTAAAAGTCATGTGTTTTATTAAAAGTGTTAATTAAATATTTAAATTAGTATCTTGTTAAATTAATTAAGTTAGCTTGTTGAGGATAATTATGAAATAAATTATTTAAATAAATGAAATTGTGTGAATTGCAAGTAAAGCTTGCAAAATCAAAATTAAAGCAGAAAGTATTTTTAAGTAGAAAAAAATCAATAAAAGAAAAGAAAAGATAAAAGGACGAATCAGAGTTAAGTGTTGGCTCTAAAGCTAGAATTAAATTAGAAAATTTCTTTTATATTGGATTTTTAGAGTTTTCAAAAAAAAAAGAGATATCTTTTATTTAGTTGCAAAATTGTGACTTTTTCATTCATAGGAAAATTTGGACAGAAGTTCCACAAAAATAAGAGTTCTGAAATATTGGATCTTCTGAAGCTTTCTGGAGAATTGTTTCCTTTTCTTTGATAGTACTAGAGAGGTTCTTCTAAATTAATATTGAGATTTGAGGACTGGTGAAGAGAATCAGGTGAAGAAGCTTTGGAGGTAGGAACGAGAGCTCTTCGAAAGGCTGTTGGAATCCAATGAATCTTCATCAAGTTTTTATCAGCACAGGACTCCTGTAACACCCCATCGTGCGAACCCCAAAGGAAATCTAAACAATAAATGCCGCATAATTTTTTTTAAAGTAAATCTAAACATACAGGAGTCATACATTAATTCATGAGTCATGAAACTTAATTAAACAAATTCATTAACACTTATGTCCCTTGGGGTGCACGAGAAGTCATTACGAAACTTAAATCCATACAATGGCAATAAAGAATGAAAACCAAAGACATAATACATAATAGAGTAAGCATTAACAAACATAACACGTACATGATAAATCAATGATAAGAAACCATCAGTGTACATAAATACAACATATCGAATAACAACTGCCATGGACCAATATCCACACAAGGTTTATCAAGATGAAATACTACATTACATCGCATTACAATGTTCAAAAGTAACAATGATACAATAGTGTTCTCCAACAAGAACAAGATAACATGATACAACAACATTCCCAAGCAAGAATGGGAAACCATAAAGAATGATGTAGCTAATCAGATAAATACAATGTATCATAACTGGCTCAAAGATGGATACAACTCTGGAGTCGCTGCAAATGACACCAATCTACACCTCTCGATCCTCGATTGGGGACCCAATGGGGTGCTTAGCATGTTCCACCTGACCACGTGGGTCTGAAGACCCACCCCCCATGCTAAGGAGCTGACAAGAAAGAGACCTCAACCAAGAACATCCAAATAGAGCACCACAAGACTCAACATCATACAAGAGTAACATGAAACCCAAAGATAGTCACAACATCAACAAACCATAACCAAAAAACATGACATCCAAATCATTTCACAATAGTGATAAACCAATTCAGAAACATATATAGTAACAATAAATCAAATATCATAACATCAATAAATCTCCAGTCATAAAATCAAAAGACCACTTCCAGAGGAATTCAATGAAGCAACTCCAAAAAGGGAAAGCTAGAGGAGAGTGTCATCACATGGCCTTACATGTATTATCCATACATCTTGACTTAAGGTGCCACCTCCATCTATACATGGATTATCTAGACAACCTATAACTAGATGCCACCTCCATCTATGGTTATCCTGACATCCTATCACAAGGCGCCACTCCATAGGGTGACTCATGCGGAGCCGCTAACCTCTCCTGAGAACGAGGTAATGAACTTTCCAACCATGACCTTCTCAGCCTTCCATTAGTTTGTGAAAGCCCTAATGAAGATGAGGTAACCACAATTTTTAATCTTATTATGTGATTGCTACCTATCCCTCCTAAAATTCATTTATTATGTTTTCACTTGATTAACTAACTCATCCATGGGTTATCCTGTGCTCTTCCTCTTAACAGAGGTATCAGCCCCCACGAAGAGCCACTCTCCCTAGAGACCCAACAAGCGTCAAAACCAAGGGTTGTACCATCATAATTTGAACATAGAATCACAATATGAAAGCATGTGAGGCATTACCCATCTCGCTAACAAGTACATAATCAGAGTCTCACACATATTCGTACAACCCTTTCAAATTCGTGATACCAAAACACTTGTCACATCAAGGGCACATACAAAGAGAACATCAACTGTCAATCATCTCAAGCCTCTGGAAGCCAAAAGAACGACAACCCACAAATGAGGGTAAAATGAAGCAACAAGAGTTTTTCCCCAATAAATTTCCAACACAAGGATAAAATTTCCCTCAAATCCGAGATTGACTTAGAAGAGCCACACAAAGAAAGATTCATCAAAACCCATCCACAAATCAATCAACCCTAAAACACAAATACAATCCACATATCAACAATGGTGTCACCTTAGAAGGGATTCACAAAAGATAATCAACCTTTAATTCAACAATAATCACTCAAAATCCAAAAGCCACCTACTAGGCATTCCTCGGGAGACCTCAATTTTCTCCTCACAAGAACCCCTTACAATGGCATGTAAATCACCTTCATAAAAATCAGCAACATGGCAATGACAACAATTATCTATTCACATTCTCAATAAAAGAAACGAACCTACTCAACCAACAAAACAATTACAATCTCAAGGTTCTAAATAACCATCCATATAAGAACCTCATTTATTAGAAACTCGGATTGTCATAAAGATATCCACTAACTAACAATCCAAAAGAAATAATTAAGAATGAAAACTCAATTCAAGGAACAATTTGTTTCGTTTACTCAAGTTTATAAAACTACCATAATGAAGTGAAACAGAGTTTACTACAATACTTAACCATGGTCAAAGATACACAATTCCATTATTTAAGAGTTCTGTACAAACACCTATATTACACGATACACAACAATTAGAATTATAAGGAATTCAACAATCTATACATTTCTACTCTATTTTATTTATTAAATAAATCCTTCTTTGACTACATATAATAAAATAAATTTTCTTTTATTCCTAACTAATTTTAAAATCTATTAACTACTTCCTTAATTAAATACTAGGACACACTAAAAATTTCTCATAATTTAAGAAACAAGCCTTCATATATATAATACCTACTTGAGTTCACAATCCCCAACATTAAATTTAAAACTCATAAATTGAATTATTATTTCCTTAACAACTTTCAATTGATTTCAAGCGCTATAGTTGTGCTAGATTGACAAAGGAATCAGAGAGGCTATTTAATTTACTACACCATTGCAAGCCTAAAATTTACAACTGTGATAAGTTACCAAAGGTTTCAAGGAGGCTATTTAATTTTGTACAATACCTCAACTCTAAATGCTGTAACTGTGATAGGTTGCCAAGTATATAAGAAAGTGAATATTGGAGTTTGGAAATATCGCCATCTTCTTTCATTATTGACAAATCCCAAATTTTATCCCCAAGATTGAAGGGAAGGAGAAAGGTGAGGTGAAAATACATGACTTAAGAGTAGAAGAAATAATGTACAACTTTTCTTTTTTGAACTAGACACATCTCTATTTGGTGGCGCGTTTCCAGAGACACACTCAAGTTTGAAGTTTGGAAATTAATATTCACCCCGATCAATGGAAAGATCTCTATTATGTTAGTAATTGACAATATTTTTTTTTCAAGTGCTGGAACTGCGATAGATTGTCAGTAGAAACAAGCAGGATATTTAAATCTTTAAAATTTCCTATTAAGTTCAAGCACTGCAGCTGAGACAGGATGACAATGAAATCAGAGAGGTTATTTTAAACCTCTACAACATTCTATTTTTGAGTACTGAATCAAAGAGATTATTTAAATCCTTCGTTCTATTGGATAAAAAGAATTGTTTTGTTATGATGAATAGCTGAAACTGTCCCTTCAATGTTTTTAGCTAGACCCTTCCAAAGTGTTGATTTCACATAAGCTAAGAAAAATTATCTCAAAATCTGCCGCAAGGTTGTTCACAAGGATAAGCATAAGGGAAAAGATCATAGGGAATAAGAAAAGGAAAACAGAGCACAGGAAAAATGAAGTTGTTAAGGGAAAATGAACAGACAACTTTAGCAATCACCTCATACCAAGTTTCTAAGGAAATACTAGACGGTGTAGAAATATTATTTTGGAATTTGAACTATAAAATTCTTCATCAAACATAATGCAAGTAATGTGTTTAGATCTTTAATGAAGGAAAATAAACTCTTCATAATACACTACTACGCTAACTGGTCATTTATTAAAAGGCCTTAAATCACTTATGCAAAGATATATGTCTTTACTTCCATCATGTATACTATCCTATCAGATAGAAGGATACTTTTAAAGTAACATTCTTGGCATAGCTGAACAAGATGTAGAGAAAGAAAAGAACATCTCAAGGAGGATATCGACATTGAAGACTTAGACTTGGAAAGTCTCCTAAGGATTCAAAGGGTATTCATCACATGCAGTAGTTATAAGAACACAAAATGCACCCAGAATGATTCAATTTTGGAAGCTAAACTAAGAGCGTTGTCAAAGTGTCGAAGACATTTAGATAAGGATTACCGATTTTGATATACATACCATGTACGTTGTGTTTCTATGCAATGACCTTTACCTGTGTGGAGACATCTTTCCTAATAAATCCTTCCTCCTTCCGATGATCTTCCTCCAACAGACCCCATAGTAAACTTCTCACGGAGATGAAAATAGAGAGACGTCTGTAAAAGGTAGCCAAGAAATCTCCAGCTCCTTCTATCTAGGCTCGACTCGCTCACCCAAGACCTCCCCCCATGAAGATGTCCCCTCTTTTTTTAGTTAATCATGCATTCCCAAGAAAGTAGAAGACTTTCAGTTACCGAGGATCTTTTGCATGCAGTCATAATAATTTCTCATAATCAAAACTCCACTACTTCCCACGTTTTTCTCCATTAAGAGTGTAATTGCCAAGTACTTCATTACCCACTTCATTATCCATATCTTTATAAATTTTGTCTTCACATTAAAATTATATTTTGAATAATTTGTTTATTCTTATATTATTATAACCTCTAATAATAAGCAAGTATTTATTATAATATTCAGGTTTAATTTATTTAAATTATTTAGTACCTGTTTTTAATTAATTAACCAATTAAACAAAACCATTCAACTATTGTAACCAACAATGAACTCACAAACAATCCCTTACTTAAATGCCCAGAAGGGCCAACACGGAGGGCACTACAACTCCAGATTTCATTCTCTTCTTTTGATTTCTTTGAATCTATAAAAGAAATAAAAATGTGATCTGAATAAATTTGTGCTTGCAAAGGAAAAATCTGTCTGAGATTTAGATAGTAATCTATGAGAATGTTTTGTATAAATTTATTATTAAAAATTATTTGTTCCTTTGAAATAATTGGGTTAAGAATATATATACAAATATATATATTTACATATACACCTTCTTCTTTTAATATATATATATATATATGATGGGTATATTTATACTGAAATTTATTGTAATAAACAAGAAAATGTTTTCCTTTTTGATAAATTTTACTATGTAAATATATATATACAGTCATACGAATGTACACACACACACACACATATAAATTTATTATTAATTTTTATACATGTTAGCTTATCCCCATATTTCAAGTAGTGGCCGTGGATATGCGTGTTGGGAGTGGGTCAGCCTAGCCATACCCACCCCCCAGCCTATGCTTTGGCTACAACAGTCCAAAGGACTATTACAACAGCCCCTAAGACTACTGTAAGCAGTCCCTTAGATTGCACATAGCATACCTTTATGAGCCATGGGTTTTCTTTTATATATATGCATTTTTTTCAATTGTTTTATATATATATCATACCAGTACGGTACGAGTTGGTAGGTGTGTTCAGAAACTATCATAGTTTAAATATTTTGTTTAAACATAAATATGAAATAGTATAATTATATATATATTTAAACTATGAATATATATACATGTGCTATACACACACACACACACACACACACACACACACACACATATATATATGAATTATAAAGTTAGAAACATTGAGTTCTTTTGAGTTTGAAAACTATTAAATAGTTTTTTAGAAGTAATGGAATAAGGAAAAATTATCGGATTAATTAAATAAGCTGAATGTTTTAGTAAATAAATTTCCACAAAGTTATATTGTTTTATTTTTGTTAAAAATAAATAAATAAAATTCATGGGTGTGATGATTATTGAATTAGAAATTTTATTGCAATTCATTGCAAAATTGTATAAAGGAAAACAAGGTTTTTTTATGTAATTAAAAGAATTATATTAACTTGGTGTGAAAGTTATTGCGTTATGTTAGTTTCTAATTCTGATTGACTTCTTTATTTCCTTGAGTTATCATTTTTACTTATGTAATGTGGGAACCCTATTGATCTTATGAACCCAATTATTTGGAGATTGTGATCCATAGTTTTCTAGAGGCGTGTTCTTATCTTCGGATGTTTATCCCTGCATTAAGTGCTCGTAATGCTGCATGATTTTAGTGTTATTATTATTTTGAAAGGGTTGTACGAGTCTTGTTGAGACTTCAATTTTGTGTGTGTTAGCAGGATGGGTAATGCCTCGCTTTTCCTTGATTGAGTTTCAATGCTTTGTTCCTATCATACAACCCTTGCCTTGTTTTGGTTTATGTTTTAGGGTCTTCTAGGAGAGTGGCTCTTTGTGGGGGTCAGTGCCTCAAAAGGAGGAAGAGCTCAGGATAACCCACGTAAGAGTATTTTAACAAGTGAAAACCTAATAATAGAACTTAGGGGGATGGGTAGTAAAAAAACATAAGATAATATTGGATACCTCAACTATGCATTAGGGCTATTGCATACTAATGATAGACTGAGAAGGTTGTGGTTGGCAAAGTCGTAACCTCGTCCTCATGAGAGGTTAACGGCTCCACATGAGCTACCCTATGGGGTTGGAAACTCAAGTAGCAAGAAGGGCTAGGATAACCCATGTAGGCTATGTGATGACACTGTCCACCACATACCCTTATGTCTTGTTGCTTTGTTTCCTCTGGAATTATATTCTGATAGTTATTTTAGTTTCATTTGGAAATGTTTCATGATTGTTCATTGGTTACTTGGTTAATGGTTATTGCCTTGTGTTGTTGTGATGAGATTTATGACTCTAAGTTTATTATGTTGACTCATGAATGTTGTCGTTTATGTCCTTTGTAATCCTTAATGTTGTTTTGGAGTTATTGTCCTATGTTGTCTTTTATTGGGATTGGTTTATGGCATTCGTGGTCGTGATTACTTCCTTGTCACCTCTGAGCATGGGGGTGGGTTATTTATAACCCACGTGGTTGGGTGGAATGTGCTCCAAACCCATTAGGTTCCCCATCACCATCCATTCTTCTTAGCATTCTTCAGTTGGAGCTTGTACTGGATGTTCGTTTGTAATTCAATCATTTTTTTACTATGTATTTATCTTCCATGTATGGGAGATTTATTGTACTTCAATTATCGAGAACATGTAATGTAATGTTTAAACGATGATGTATGATTTAGGAACCTTTGTAAATATTATTGTATGAGATTCATTACAGTTGTAGCACATGATGTAATTATACTTTTACTTATGGTTCATGGATTTACTTCTATAAATGGTTTTTATAATGTTATGATGGATGTAATTTTAGATAGGTTGTTCAGTTTCATCTTTTACCTTTTTGTTAAGAGTTGTTATGCGATGTGACCTCGCATGCCCCAGAGGACTAGATGTTATTTTGTTAATGTGCAATGTGAATATGTTTTAATGTTTAGTGGCATGTTTACTTTGTATTTTAATAAAAAAAATTGTAATGTTTATTCTCTGGGGTTTGCATGACAGGCGTTACAACTTGGTATCAGAGCCAAGGTTTACAAATGCTGGGGTCTTTGGGTAGTTTAGTCCATTAGGAAACCTTGCATTGACTCTTGAGCTCACTTGTACCTTTATCTTGTTGAACAAAAATATGCCTCGAGGTAGAGGATGTGACCAAGCAAGAGGCCATGGTGCTAGTCATAGACCAAACTAGAAAAGTTCTTCAGTTCCTAGTTCCCATTGTTTTGAGCATGAGGAACAAAAAATTCTTCACAGTAATCCTTTAGGTGGTTAGAACCCAGGATAACCTGGATTAGACAGTTAGTTACGGCATATTATTGGAGAGATTCTTGATCGGTTGGGACCCAGGCTAGAGGAGGAGCCACGGGTCGAGAGAGAAAGTGAAAGGTCACCACGACGGAGAGAAATAACTACAGAGTAGGATGCAGTGATGGAAAGTCATATGAGAGATTTGATGAGAGTTCACCCACTGACATTCGATGGTTGTGGAGGAGGATTGGAAGCTGAAACTTGGCTAATTTATTTGGATCGTTTCTTCGTGATGCACCCCTATGGTAGCAATACCAAAGCTCAGTGCGTAGTTATGCATCTGCTAGGTTTTGCATCTACTTGGTGGCATCTTGAAGAACAAAAGTTACACCTTGATATCAATATGGTCACATGGGAATTATTTCTAGACAGGTTTAGGGATCACTTCCTCTCAGACCATTGGAGGCAATTAAGGGCTAATGAGTTTCATGATCTCAAGCAGTTGTCGATGTTCATGGAACAGTATGAGCAGTGTTTCTATGAGTTGAAGCAGTATGCAGGGATTAGCCATGATGAAGGCATGTTAGTGCAGCATTTTGTTTGTCACTTAAATGCTCACATTAGTGGAGGTGTGCGTGTCTTCAAACCAAAGATGATGGAAATGGTGGTTGAAAAGGCTCATTTGGTAGAGGAAAATTTGGCCATGGCCTTGGGTGGTCACATTCGAGTACAGATTGGCAGTGCACCTACACCTAGTTTTAGCACTCATGGAGGTCAGTCACAGGGTGCAGAATCTTCTAGGAACATGTATCCACCCTTGAAAGGGGTCAGAAGGAGCAATAGCCTCAGCAGCAACAGTCGAGATAGAAGAATTTTCAATCTTAGCAAGGTGACAATTCTCAGTTTCGTAGGGATCAGAACAAGAACCGAGCTCATCAGGAGCATTTTGTGTAGCCTGCACCTAGTTTTCAGTCAGCGCCAAGTCGAGGGAGCTTTCAACAGTCAAATGCTCCATCAGGGGGTAGAAGATTTGGCAGAGGTACTAGATGCTACTCATGTTGGAAACAAGGGCATATTGCTAGATTGTGTCCTCAGAAGAACACCTCAAGATTTAATCAAAGGCCAGGTGGATCTGAGCTGATAGTAGGCGATGCAGGGAGATCTCATCATGTCTTTGCTACAGTGGATAATCAACAGGAAGACCACTAGAACACTGTCATTGAGACATCAGGTGTGTTGCAGAACACTAGCATTTCTATACTCTTTGATTCATACTTTCTAATATTCTTAAGATTATAATTGTTTTTTGATAAAAATAAGTAGATTTTTAATTTTGTATTACCATGGAAGATTCAAATTGCATATTTAAAATAAAGTTTGATATTATTAATCATGTTATTTTCTTTACTTTGAGGAATTTGAATCATTGCTTAATAAGAATGTCATTTTTTTGTATTAGCATGCACATTATAAGTACATATTTTTGATTAAATTTTATCAATCTAGTAAATATTTTATTATTTTAACTTTTAATTATGTTATCTAATAATATAGAATTGAGAATCATGCTAGCAAAATGAATGAAAAAGAATTTATCAAATAATTATGGAGCTAATAATGTGAAGAAAAGAGAACATATGGAATGTTAGAATTCTGAATAAACATAAGATGTAGCATCAAACAATGAACAAAAAGACCTTCCATGCAAGAGAGATGTAAACAATAACTGGCTATATCATCAACAAAAAAAACTTGTAGAATGATTATAAAGAATCTTTATTGGAGATACTCTAGATAATACAATAAGCGTGAGTGCTTTATAGGATAAAACCTAAATGATCAAGGTACTAGATCATGATAAATGTCATCATATTTTATAATGATATAAAATGATCTATTAATAGCTCACTTCGGTTAATAAAAAAAAAAACTCCAAAGTTTATCTTAAGTGCATGAAATAATTAGGGTAATATTTAATTAAATATTAATTAATTATTATCCAATCCATGGTTACTCTAATATCCCCTTAAGGTGAACTTATGGAGTAGCTAAAGACCCTAAAAATAATGCATGATGGGTCTTAGGAAATAAGGCATGATGAGGTACCCATGTACAAACAATCTAATATCCCACAATAGGAGAAAAGGAGAAAAACTCATGAGAAAAATTCCCTTCCAAAAGAGATAAAGGTGAAATGAAGGACTAAGAAGCCTTCAAAGAAATGTCCCAAAAATAATAGGAACATGAAGACCATCATACAAGCATGAAGAACTTTTAGAAATTTTTTGAATGATGACCACTATAGTATTGAAATGAAGAACCTCCTCTAAAATAGATGATGATTAGGATCATCACCTACACTATGTCGAAGCATTAGTGTGATGTGGCATCATATCCATGGGAACCATGTTTGAACATAGGTAGATATAGAAATCATCACATAATGGCATACTCAATCTTCGATGCTAGAAAAAGATATACATAAAATAATGGGGTGAGAGAAAACCTATCCTTTGTAACTAGTACTAGTTTTGTTGCTATCAAGAATAATGAGGTGTAGTGTCCCTCCAATTGTTGCACTTTGTTTCAGTTTGTTTCTATTTGGTTGATCATTGCTTTAGTTGTCTTTGATACTATACTACTTTATTTTAGTTACGACACTAATACTATGCTAGTTTTATACTTTGTAGATGATAAATTGTTGATCATCTGATTATGTTTGTGTGGTGACATTATGATGAGCATTATGTGTGTTATGGTTTTACGTTGTTTTGGAGAATTAACACATTTATGATGATCTATCTGATGTTGTTTATGATATAGTATTGTATGTTACTCTTGGTGAAGGTGATAGTGTAGCATTACTTACTCATGAGTACCCTGCTACACTACAACTCTCTTTCATGGTGTGATTTTTGGTTTATGCAGACATGTTTGACATTGTTGTTTTATGTAGTTTATAGGTACTGGGCATGGACTCCACCTTTTTGTGAGGTTTGAGTGTGCCATGACCCAATGGAAACATATTGTTTCAGAGATAATGTCAGGTCCTTCCTTGGCCATCATTCTCTTATAGAATGATTATCTATGTTTTCATGAGTCGATGTGTTGTCGTTTAAGTCTAATTATGTTGTTCATGTTTGCATTATATTTGGGTATCATTTAATTAGTTAAATGGTTTATTTATTAATTATTTGATTTAATGTTATTTTAATTAAATGTTAAATTAAAATGATTATCTTTATGGTTTGATTTATTAAAATTGTAATACCCCTCGTGTTGTTGATACTCTCAGATACTCTTTTGTGTTGGTTTTGTACTTGGTTTGTGATGGTGATTAGTTCACCATTTTGGTTGTGTGTGGATTCATAGTTTGGCTGGTTTGCTACACTTGACATTACTTATGATGTTTGATGATACATTATGTGGTGATTGTATTATTTGGCTATGCTATGGTTTTCTTTAATAATATATGTGGTGATGTTGTGAGTTTATGTTGCTATGGTTTCTGATGTGTTTTCTAGTGAGTCTTGGTGAAAAGACGAAGTGGCATCACTCACTTGCGAGTGCCTTGCTACCCCGTGATTACCTTTCATGGTGTGTCAACAATGGATATTTACATGCTAGTTGACATTTGTTTCTATGCAGGATGCAGGTATAGGACATTGAATCCACCTATTTGTCAGGTTTGAGCGTGTCTCCTAAATCCAATGAGTATGATGTTGAAAAGGGATTTGATAAGGAAGTGTCCCCATCCCAAGTTTGTCACCTTGTTGTGAGTCTTACGGTGTCATTGTCTTAACCTCATCTTTATTTTAGTATGTGTTAGTGTTGATTATTTATTTTAGTTTGTAAATGTTTGTTATTTAATTAAATCTTTATTTTATGTGTGATTAATTAATGCTATTTAGTTGATATAATTATTTATAGGTAATTGTAGTTAAGTTAATTGATTAAATTTTCTTGATTGAGGGAATAGTTTAAATAAAAATATTAGATGCTATTATGTGAATTAGAATTTTAAATATGCATAAAGTAAATGATATTAACTCTTGAATTTTTAAATTAATTAGATAGCATAAATTCCTTTTTATTATCAAAAGAAAATAACTAAAAGTTAGTTAAAAGATATTTAGAATGGTTACAAGAGTGAGTGGAAATGGAATGCAAAACTTTTGTTAAAAAAATATTTTGGGAGAGAATATTGGCCATACTATGAAAAGGCAAGAAGTCACTTCATGGAGAAAATTGGCTAGAGGATGGTTTTTTCTGGTTTTTTGTTTAAAAATTAGAGGAGGTTTATAGGAATATATTTTTTGGGCTCATAGTTTGCATCTTTCTAGAAGTGGAGATTTTGGAAAGAGATTTGGAAATTGAACTCTAAAGGAGAAGATTTTCTCCAACCCTCATTTCCTCAAGCTTCAGGAAAAACAAGTTCCTTTACTATTTAATTAGTTATTCTATTGTTTTGAAAAGATTGCCTATACAAATTTTATTCTGTAGAAATTTGGTTAAATTTTGTAAAAGTTGAGAAAATTGTCTGTACAAGAGGAAATGATTATTTTTTAGAAGCTTTGTTTTTAAAATTGGAAAGATTGTTGGAAATTGTCATGTATTAGTTAAATCCTTTGTAGAAAAGTTTGTTAAAATTTTCTCTATAGAAAATTTTGTTAACAGCTTCTGAAGTTTTATCGTGATTATTTTACTACCTCTATAGAAATTTATAGTGAAATCAGAGAACTTCGTAAAATATTATTTAAAAAAAAAAATTAAAAAGAGGAAAAACAATAGAGATATTTTGAAATCTCTTAAGTTTTGGATTCAAAAATCTTTATGTTAAAATTGGGGAAAAACCCATATCCAGATTGCCAGTAGAAGAATATGATTTTAATTTATTTTTCCAAATTAGTTTGTTTAGCTAGAAAATTTTGAAAACCCTTGTGAAATTTTTCTTTACAATTTCTATAGAAAACTATTGTGTAAATAATTTATTTTCTACTGGAAAATCTAGTTAAAATGTGCCCAAATGATGCATTTGTATTAATTGTTATATATCTGTGTGTGTGTGTGTGTGTGTGTGTGTGTGTGTGTGTGTGTGTGTGTGTGTGTGTGTGTGTGTGTGTATGCAATTTAGGAATATGTCCTCTAGAAAATATTTTCCTAAGAAAATACTATTTATTTTTTAAAATGTCTATAGGTATTTTCCGTACTGTGAATTTGTTTTTTAAAAAAAAAAAGAAAATTAATATTAAATGTGTTAGGGTCTACCTCCACCACCGCCACTCCCCATAGGGGAGGTACTGTTGTGGAGGCAACGCCCAATGCTACTCTTCACAACAACGACCCCCCCATGGGGGTTGGCTGTGGGAAGTGCCCAAATAGGTTGTAAGCCTGCGTGTGACTTCCTTTTAGAAAATAAATTTACTTTATCAAATTTGAACTTATTTAATTAATTTTTTTTTAATTTTAATTATAATATATATATATATATATATATATATATATATATATATTAATATATATGTGTATATAGGTGTGAAATATATAGTGAGTATATGATTAATTTTATCATGTTAATTATAATGCATGAATTTATTAATATATATATATATATATATATATATACGTGTAATCACGTGTACACACACACACACACACACATATATATATATATATGTATATATATAAATATGAAAATATATTTTTTGTATATGTTGATGTAGCGAAAAGATGGATGATGAATTAAATAGCAAGTTGATTTTATGAGGTGATTAGTTTAATTGAAAATAAACATTATTTATTAAATTAAGTTGAATGATTTTGAGTGAATCAATTGTTTATTTTCTTTGAAAAAAATTTGTGTCAAATTATTGTTGAGTCAAGCATGATTTTCGCTTGATTGGGTTATGGTGTTGTGGGAAAAACCCTTATATTAGCATATTCTCTTGTAAGAGCTTAAGTTGCTTGTTAGGGACTTCCAGAGGCATGTGGAAATTATGTTGTAATTATGATCTTTTAATTTGATACTTGTCCCTATTTTGACTATAGTTTTGATCTTGAGTTTACATTTGGGTTGTACTATTTTTATGGAAGTTGATTCATATGACTTTTGGCAAGATGGTTTTTCCTTGGGAATGTTCTATTTTTGTAAATCAATGTACTTGTTGGTACAACCCCTTGGAATTTGATGTTATGTTTTGGGTTTCTAGGGGGAGTGGCTCTATGTGGGCACCGACACACAAAGGGGCTGTCAAAATAACCCACGTTAGAGTTAGAGTAATAAGTGATAACCTAATTAATTAATTAGGGGGTGGGTAGTTAAACACTAATAAGATCATTGTGGATGCCTCATCCACTTGTTAGGGATTTCACAAACTAAAGGTGGGCTGAGAAGGCCATGGTTGGAAAGATAATTGCCTCATCTCCATGAGAGGTTAACGGTTCCACACGAGCCACCCTATGGGGCTGGTGCCTAGAGAGGCTATCAGGATAACCATAGATGGTGGTTGGCGCTTAGAGATAGTTAGTCAGGATAACCCATGTAGGACTGTGTGATGACACTCTCCTCTAGCTTTCCCTTGAGTTGTTATTGTTGCTAACCTCTGGAAGTGGTCTTTTGATGTTATGTTCCCTTTATGCGTGCACTATATTTTCATGTTTGGGAGTTTATTCTTGTGTATTTTTTTGGATGTTCTTGGTCGGGGATCCTTCCTTATTTACTCCTAGCATGGGGGTGGTTGGATGGAACATGCTACACACCCCATTAGGTTCCCTATCTTGCAATTGTACCTTTTAGTGCAGAGACAACCTGATCCAGAGTTTATATGTTTCTAGATGTATACTTGTACTTCAATTATACTTTGTGTATTGATATGTTACTCTCCCATGTGTTGGGAAGACTTATAATGAAATCTTGAGTAATTTCTCAATGATATGTACCTATAGACAAATGTAAGGTATTATCACACTAGATGTAATTCATTTTTGAACTATAATTGTAAATGTCATTAATGTTGTGTTATATCTAAGAAAATATGTTCTTTATATTTCCAAAAATAATTTATTATTAATACATGCATGGTTTCTATATGGTTTATTCTTTTCACATTGTTTATCCTTAATAATGTTTAAATGATGATATGTGAATGAATGGGTTGCGTTAGTAGAATTGGTAATTATTTTTATCATCTTTGTTATGGGATAGATTACGTAATGTCACCTCGTGTACCCCAAGGGACTTAGGTGTTTAACTTGTAATCATTAGCTATGTTAATTTCTTAAGTAAATTAAGTGTTTATTCTCTATGTTTTCAAAAAAAAAATTGTTGCATTTTTTTTTGTCCTTTCGGGTTTACGCAATGGGGCGTTACAAAAATAAATTAGACAAGATATTTATTTAATTGTAATTTTTGACTTTAATGTGAAAATTAAAAATAAATGAAAAGAAGATATTTTGAAAGATATTTTTTTCAATAGGTTAATAACAAATATCTGAAATATTGACTTTGAGTTAGAAGATAATATCTTGAATATTTGTTAGTTGAAATTGATTGATCAATTTAGTTTTGCATGTTGACAATTAGTTATGTTCTATGATTATTAGATAATTAAAAATGAATTAAAAATATTTGGTTGTGCAATATCATTCACGAAAATTAATTTTGGATTGCGGAAAATAAAATTTTCATGACAATTTTTGGAAAAGGCTTCTTCTTTGTGTTTTGGTTAAAAATTTTGGAGATAGTGAATTTAAAGAACTTGTAATTTTGGGAAAAATAAAGAATTGCATATTTCTGATTTTTGCTTCAACTTCATTGGATTCGCAAATGTAAATCAGGTTTTCTTCTTTTGTTTTGCATATTCTTCAACATTAGTTTCTGAATGTTATGTTTGAGATTAGTTTACCTTGGAAGAATGTATATGTTTTTCTATGGAAAAGATAAACCCACCCAAATATGAATATTCAACAAAGAAAAAATTAGGGTGAGCTTTCAAAATTAAATGTAAAACATGGAAAAATAATGATTTCAAAAAAAAAAATCTAGAGGAATATGGTTACATTCTGCAACTGTTTCAGTGAGATTGTTTATTTCCTCAATGTCTGGAAACCATTTTGTACTACTTTCAATGCTTTACTTTTGTGTAATAAAACAACCTTGCATCGATTGAAAAATATATGTATATATATGTAGAATCATAATTGTGAATGTTCACTTCCTAGTAGTTGAGAATGGTCAAACTGTTGTCTCTTGAAATTTTGAGGCATCTCACCAACCAGCATGGTTTTGTCTCTGATGGAAATGGTAAATATCTTTTAGAACAATCTTATCTAAATGCTAGAGTTGGAAATATCACCTTTTACTTACATTATTTTCAAATCCCATATGCTTTTCACTAGACTAAAAAAGAAATGACTCCTTATAATGCTTGAAATCGTAACCCTCTTAAACTCAGAGAAAATTTGGCTCATGCATCATCTTTGATGTCGTCAATGAATAGGATGTTCAAGTGAAGAAACTGTGGACCAATGAGTAGATTAATTAAGTCTTTGCATTCACACTACGTTTCCTATTTTCTTGTTTACATCTCTTAATTTTGATGGCTTTAGAGTCGTTCTTTGTTTCAAATTCCCTATGATGTCAATAGAGCTATGCTTTTGTGAGTGCGACTGTAGAAAATTGGCTCATACAACCGATTTAAAGGATTTTTATATTTAAAACTTGGCGTATTCTTTCAGGTTGACTTTCATTTGTGTTAGATTTTAGTTTCCTTTTTATAATGCACCCACCTATTGCATTCACCTGTAAATCTTTAAGCTATTCATTTCTCTAGGTTACGCGCCTCTACTCCCCTTGTCATTGATGGCAGCCTTGGTTTGGCTGAAGACTCACTTGATTTGGATTGTGAATGTGATTCAATTTGTTTATGCATACTTTGTAATATACAATTTGTGATACTTTCTCCCTACACCTTTATTGCTTTAATATATATATGTTACCTTGCAATGTACCTGCAATACAATGCACTTTACTATAAGGTTAGAGATTGTTTAATATTTTCTAGATAACTTATATAGTTTATTATCTTTGCATGGCGTGTAAATTATCTGTTCTATGTTGTGTTATCCACACTCAACAAATTATTGTTTGTCTGCCATGTATTATTTTCCTTAATATTTTCTAGAGTTTTACTTTTATTCTTCTAAAACTTTAGCATGTTAAATCAATGCCTATCATGTATGGAATGCACTTCTCTTATGTACATGCATGGAAAAAACCAATTAGCTTTGTATATTAACATATAATATGTTTTAGATTTCATTGGCTCTTATTTAGATGATTAGTAAATGTGATAAATTTATATTATTCTTAATGAAGGATAATTATAGATTTATTTTGTTTAAAATACAAAAGTCATAAGACATTTAATTGTGTCAATGGATTATCTTTTATGATTTTTATTCCATGAAGTATTTATGATAGTATATGATGGGAAATAATGTGTTGGTTATAATTTATGAGTATATACTTTTGAGTTATAATTCCTTTAATCTTCCAGAGGCTAGGAATGTAAACTTATTTCATAAGTTGTATATGCTTGCACTATGTTGTTCAAATGCAATGACTTAATTGGAACTTAGCCTTGCACAATTTGTTGTTATCTTTGAGATAATATGGAAATTATATGGTCTATGTCATGATTGAGATATTCTCGTTCTTGGTTTTGTTTAATGTGCATGAGGACTATCGTTTGTAATTGTTATAGATTTATGTTATTAGGAAGAGTGGCTTACGATAGGGGTTGGAACCCTAAGAGGTAACTAGAGTAACCTATCGTGAGTTTGTAAATCAGTGAAAACTTAATTAAATGTATTAGGGATTAGGTATTTTTCATTAAATAATTCAAATAATTGATTTCCTCAACTTATACCTTAGTTCTTGTAAGGATTAAGGGTAGGTTGAGATTGCCTAGAATGGCATGATCGTTTACTTTGTCTTCTTGAAAGGTACATCGATTCCACTTGAGTTTGTTTAGGGGCTAGGAATTGATAGAGATTTCTAGGGTAACTCAATATGATGGCCAGTAATCTAGGAAGATTCACCTGGATAACCTCTAGTAAACTATGTGATGATACTCTTATCCTAATGCATATTATGTGGTCTCTTGTGTAGAGTTACCCTTGTTTATGTTGTTGCCTTTGGGAGATTTTTTGTAATTTTTGGTTTAGATATCGTTATGTCATAATGTGTTTGCCAAGTCATGTAAATGTTATGTTTTATCTTCTTGTTTCTTATCTTCAAATGTGCACCTAACATTATCTCCTAGCATGGAGGGAGTGGAACTTAGGGTACTGTGTGGTTGGGAGGAACATGTTATATCCTCCATTGGGTCCCTTTGTAGGTGTTGTTGTGCTTCAATGTTCATGATGTTGGATGTTGTGCATGCTCATGAACAAGTTGACAGATGTGTTATGATCTTCATCCATATTGTGTATAGTCTTGATATGTATGAGTGAGCTTATTGTAATGATATTATGTTGCTATGATATTTATCATAATATCATTTGATGTAACTTGAATATGTAACTTGACTGCATTATGGTTATATGATTGGATCATTTGTTATGGATATGATTTATCCTTACGCCTTATGTCTTATCATTTAGTGATGTGATCATATTGTGAATTTTGAAGTAATGGTGTCATGAAATCCTAAGAACATATGCGTTAATGTTTCTTTTGTACTTATTTTGTAATCAAATGTTTTTGTTTTTTTTTTAAATTGTTTGGTTATTTTGTTACTTTATGTGTTCTTCCCTGGGTTCCATGATGAGATGTTATAGATTGGTATCAGAGCACAAGGTTTTAACACTAGGTACTTTGGTTTTGTGAGCCCATTAGGTGTTCCTACTTGTTAGACTTTGTATTATGGATTTCCTTGTTTCTTAATGTTGTGTTATAACTAAGATTTGTCCTTGATTTGTTTGGGACCATGCCTATATTTTGAGGTAGAGGTTGTGGTCGAGGTTGACATGGTGTCCAAATGGATAATTTCTAGAAAACTCCCCCTCAGAGTTCTCATGAGAGTGAGCATGTAGACCGACAGGGTCCACAATTGGATCAGGTAAGCAGGGAATAAAATCTGACATAGCCTAAGATAGAGGGAACATAGTTGCATCCCTTATTGGAGGAGGTTCTTGCCCAACTTAGTCCTAGATAGGAGGCTATATAGGAAATGGCTAGAGAATGAGATAGATCACCTAGGAGAGTTGTTGAGACTATGGAGGAGGATGTCATTGTTGTAGGGCATATGAGAGACTTATTAAGGGCACACCCTCCCACATTCGAGGGTACTGGTGGTGGTCTGGAAGCAGAAACTTGGTTGATAGACTTGGGATGATGTTTTTCTATGCATCCATATGGTAGCAACATTAGAGCTAGATGTGCCATTATGCATCTTAGAGGCTTTGCCTCTACATGGTGGTGATTGGAGGAGCATAAGCTTCATCTAGAGATTGGATCTATTTCATGGGACATGTTTTTGGAGAGATTTAGAGCATGTTTCCTATCAAAGCATTAGAGATACAATGTGCACATGAATTTTGTGATTTGTATTAAATGGCCATGTTTGTTGAGAAGTTTGAGCATAGGTTCTATGAGCTCAAATAGTATGCTAGAATTGTGGACGATGAGGCTATGTTGGTACAACACTTCATCAGGGGCTTGGACACATGTATTAGTGGAGGTGTTTAAGTCTTCGAGCTGAAGACTATGGAGGTAGTTGTGGAGAAGGCACGTCTTGTGGAGGATAATTGGACAATAGCCTTGGGTGGTCATACAAGTTTTCAAATAGGTAGTGCACCTACTATAGGTTTTCATCCATGAGTTGGTTAGGCTCATATAGGGGGTTCCTCTCGGAACCAACAGACACCTACAAAGGGTGGATAGTAGTAGCAGGAGCATAACCCATCGAAGAATAAGAATTATCAAACTTAGCAAGGTAACAATTCACAGTCTGGGAACAACCATAACTGGTGGTGCAATAAGCACAATCATCAGGATTAGCCAGCACATAGTGCATAGTCTATAGTTAGCAGAGGAAGTTTCGAGAAATCTAATGCACAATTCAGTGGCAGAGGTCTTGGAAGGGGTATTGGTTGTTTTTCATGTGGCCAATAGGGTCATATTGCTAGGTAGTTCCCTATGAGAGATACACCAGGATTTGGTCAGCGACCGACAGCTTCGAGGCCGACAATTAGAGATGTAGGTCATTAACACAGGGTCTTTGTTGCAGTAGATAACCAATAGGTAGATCATCAGAATACTCTGGTTGATACTTTAGGTTAGTTACAAGGTATTAATGTTTCTATCCTTTTTTTATTATGGAGCTATTGATTCATTTATTTCACCATTTTGTTGTTGCACAATGTGGACTCATGGCAGTAAAGCAAGGTGATAGGTGGTAGGTAGAATTTTCCTCTGGGGTGAAGGTAGTAGTAGAAACCCTTGTTCATAATTGTGGACTAAGGATTGGATCACTATCTACCTCTGTAGATCTTTGTGTTACACCTATTGGTTCTTACAATATTGTTTTGGGTATGGATTGGATAGAATCCCATAATGCAGTGATTGATTGTCGACAAAAGGTAGTATGTTTCTTTGATGATTCTGGTGCAAAAGCTGAAATAATTGGCATACAGAGACCCCACCTCCTTGTGGATTATATTAGCTATGTAGTTGAGGAGATGCTTTTGTCAGGGTTGTCAATTGTTTGCATCAAAAAATAATGACTTGGAGATAGGGGAGAGTTGAGAGGTAGCTCTTGATGATTACCCTATCCTTGGGGAATTTTTAGATGTTTTTCCTAGTGATATTCTTGGTATGCCACCGAAACATGACATTGATTTCAGAATTGATCTAGTTCCTAGAGCAGAGCCTATATCTTGAGCTCCATATAGAATGACCACACAAGAACTAGAAAAGATTTGTTTGCAATTAGAGGAACTTTTGGCTAAGGGTTTTATATGTCTAAGTGTTTCTCCTTGGGGAGCATGTGTCATCTTCGTGAAGAAGAAGGATGGATCTCTCAGATTGTGTATTGATTATTTTCAATTGAATAAACTGACGATAAAGAATCGATATCCTTTACCCAAAATCGATGATCTCTTTTATCAGATCAAGGGAGCTAATGTGTTTTCTAAAATTGATATGAAATTAGGTTACCATTAGTTGCACATTACAGAAGCTAACATTCATAAAATGACATTTTGAACTCGTTACGAGCACTATGAGTTCATAGTGGTACCATTTGGGTTAACAAATGCATCATCCATTTTCAGGAGTTTGATGAACGGTGTTTTTCGTAGATGCCTTGATCATTTTGTTCTCGTATTTCTTGATGATATTCTAATCTATTTGAGGAATATGAGGTATCACGAAGAGAATTTGAGATAGGTATTACAATGTTTGAGAGAGAATCAATTGTACACAAATTTGAAGTGTGAATTTTTCTAGACTAAAGTGAAATACCTTGGTCATGTTATCTCTGGAGAGGGTATTGTTGTGGATCCTTCAAAGGTCCAAGCCATTATTGATTTTCCCATGCCTACCAATGTATCTAATGTTCGTAGTTTTATGGGTATTGTAGGGTATTATAGATGGTTTGTTCATGGGTCTTCAAGGATTTCTCATCTCATTACTTCTCTTCAGAGGAAAGAAAAGAAATTTATTTGGACAGATCAGTGTAAGTCAGCTTTTCATACACTCAAGGAAAATTGACTAGTGTGCCTATCTTAGCCATTCCTAACCCTACTAAGGACTTTGTTGTTTTCATTGATGCGTCTTTGGAAGGATTAGGAGTCATGTTGATGCACGATGATTGTGTGATCGCTTATGAGTCTCACAAACTCAAGGATCACGAACTGAATTACCCTACCCATGATTTGGAGCTAGCTATAGTTGTTCATGCTCTAGTTTGGTGAAGGAATTTCTTGTTGGGGCATCATTTTGAACTTCATTGTGATCACCATAGTCTACAGTACATTTCCACACATCCTAATTTGAATGCTAGGAAGAGATGGTGGATGGAGTTCTTATGCAAGTATGAATTCGAGGTGAATTTTTTTAGGGAAATAACATAGTGGCTGACACTCTTAGTTGTTCAAGGAATGAGCTTTCTTCCGTGACTCTTGGAGTTGATTTGAGGAGCCAAATTTTAGCAGCACTTCCCATAGACATACTATATCAGGAGGTGAAGGCAGAGCTAGAATCAGGTAGACCCTTGGATGGTAGATTCACAGGATATTCTCTTAAGTCTAATGGATTGTTGTGACATTTGGGTTGTATCTATGTACCACATATTGAAGGTCTTCCAACTTTGATTTTGTTAGAGGCACATCAAGAACCTTATTCAGCTCATCCAAGTGTTAAGAAAATGCATGCAAACATTCGACACTTGTAATTTTGGCCAGGTATGAAGCATGATATCGCTGATTTTGTTTCAAGATGTCTTGATTGCTAGAGAGTTAAGGCCGATCACCAACATCCCTGAGGACTGCTACAACCACATTTAGTTCCTGAATGGAAGTGGGACATCATATCAGTGGACTTTATTATTGGTTTACCTATTTCATCTCATTGAGATGATGCTATTATGGTTATTGTTGATAGAGTAACTAAGGTAGCACATTTTTCTTTGGTTCATTCTTCATATAATGCCTCTTCTATGGCTAAGATATTTATGGAGGATATTGTTGAGTTTCATGGAATTCCTCGTAGAATCATTTTAGATAGAGATCTTGTGTTTACATTAGCATTGTAGACATCCTTGTAACATGCCCTTGGTACTCAGTTGAACTTCATTTTAGCTTATCACCCTGAGACCGATGGTCTAATTGAGAGAGTCAATAAGATTCTTGAAGATATGCTCAGGATGTATGTAATGGATCAGTAGTCATTTTGGGAAGATTATCTTTACTTAGTGGAATTCACCTACAATAATGGGTATCATAGTTCCATAGGTATGCCTTCTTTTTCAGGCATTGTATGGATGTCCTTGTCACACTTTGTTGAGTTGCAATTGAATTGAGGATAGAGTTCTACTTGGACTTGAGATGCTTTGGGATATGGAGCAACAAGTTGATCGCATTAGAGAGCACTTAGTGGTAGCATAGGATAGGCAGAAGAAGTATGTTGATGCTTATAGAGTGGATCATCAGTTTTCAGTTGGTGATAGAGTATTTCTTCAGGTGCATCTATAGAAATGTCTGATCCATTATGGAAAAGGCTCTAAGCTCACGCCTCATTTTGTTGGACTGTTTGAGATTCTGGAGAGGATTGGTCCTATATCATATCATATTGCTTTACCACCTAGTTTTTCATTCATTCCTGATGTTTTCCATGTATCTTTTATTAGGCCTTGTCATCCTGATATTTCACATGTGCCCAATTGGAATGCATTATAGGTAGAGGACGGACAGTTGGCTTTGGAGCTCATGGGAATTCTTTAGAATAGGAGACTCACCCTCAGGGGTCAAGACATTGATCAAGTGAGGGTCCAGTGGAACCCTAGTGATGAGGCATCAGCTACTTGGGAGGATGCAACACACATGAGAGAGCTTTATCCCTATCTATTTGTAGGCTTCCACGAGTAAGCCTTATCCTAATGGGGGAGGATGTAGTGTCCCTCTAGTTGCTACACTTTGTTTCAATTTGATTGATAGTTTCTTTAGTTGTGTTTGATACTATGCTACTTTATTTTAGTTAGGAAATTGATACTATGCTAGTTTTATACTTTGTAGATGATACATTAGATGCATTGTTGATCATCTGATTATGTTTGTGTGGCAACATTAGCCCATTTATGATGATGTATCTGATGTTGTTTATGATATCATATTGTATGTTAGTCTTGGTGAAGGAGATAGTGTAGCATTAATCACTCATGAGTACCCTGCTACAATACGACTCTCTCTCACAGTGTGATTGTTAGTTTATGTAGATATGTTTGATAGTGTTGTTCTATGCAGTTTACAGGTACTAGGCATCAAATCCACCTATGTTTTAGGTTTGATTATGCAATGACCCAATGGAAACATTTTGCTTCAGAGATAATGTCAAGTCCTTCCTTGGCCATCGTTCTCTTATAGAATGATTATCTGTGTTGTCACCTGTCGATGTGTTGTCATTTGGTTCTGATTGTGTTGTTCATGTTTGTGTTATGTTTGGGTATCATTTGATTAGTTAAATGGTTTATTTATTAATGATTTTATTTAATTTTATTCTATTTAAATGTTAAATTAAAATGATTATGTTTATGGTTTGATTTATTAAATTAAATTAGACAAGGTATTTATTTAATTGTAATTGTTGATTTTAATGTGCAAATTAAAAGTAAACATGAAAAAAAGATATTTTGAAAGGGATTGTTTTCAACAGGTTAAGAATAAATATTTGAAATCTTTACTTTGAGTTAGAAGATAATATCTTAGATATTTTTTAGTTGAAACTGATTGATCAATTTAGTTTTACATGTTAACAATTAGTTAAGTTCTATGATTATGAGATAATTAAAAATGAATTAAAAAGCTTTCTTTGTGCAATATCCTTCACGGTAATTGATTTTGGATTAGAGGGAAGAAGACTTTCATGGAAGTTTTTCGAAAAGGCTTCTTCTTTGTGTTTTGGTTAAAACTTTTGGAGATAGTGAATTCAAAGAACTTGTGCTTTTGGGAAAAATAGAGAATTTTTTATTTCTAATTTTTTCTTCAATATTTGTTGGATTTTTGAATATAAATCTGGTTTTCTTCTTTTGTTTTCCATATGGGTATGTGCAAGATCATCGTGGAAAAAACAGGCCCTTAAGTGGCGAAAAATTAAGAAAAATCAGAGTTAGGAAACTTGACGTAAAAATTTGAATAAGTTATCTATATTGTTTCAAAAATATGTAAGAATAGAATCTATAGCAAATGGAATCTAGTTTCTAAACTACTAGGTTTATTTAAAAAAAATGAAAATTCTATTTGGTGAAAATTTGAAATTTCAATGTAGTAGTACTTAAATTTCAGGGAAAAAATAAGAAGTAGGTGTTTGTCTGACCAGCCTAACCACAATAAAATGACAATTTTTTTTATAAGATTTTAGCTATAAGTAGAGGACTCATGTTTCAATGTGATGCATATTTTTTTGTAATTTTTTTCCAAGTAAATAATTAATTATGATTTTTTTATTACAAATTTTAAAAAATATAAAAAAGTTGTATGTTTGACCACGTTAACTTGGTCAAAACTTCATGATTTTTTTTTTTCATCTTATAGTATGTGAAGCATAGAATGTGACACATGTTTTAGATTCAAAAAATGTGATACCATTTGAAAGCTATCGATGATTTTCAATCAAGACTTTAGTCATAATTAAATTAGAAAATGAATAATAATTATTTATTAAATTCAAAGTAAAGCATAATTTGTATTGGTGGAAATATGAGAATCTCCTTTAAAAACCCTTTTCATTTCATCAATTTTATGAAAAAAAAAAATCATCAGCCACATACCCATCATATCGCCACTTTTTGGCCCATAATGATCCTGCACATACCCATATTCTTGAATATTAGTTTTTGAATGTTATGTTTGAGATTAGTTTACTATGGAAGAATGTTTATGTTTGTTTGTGGAAAAGATAAACCCATCCAAACTTGTACATTCAACAAAGAAACAATTAGGGTGAGCATTCAAAATTAAATGTAAAACTTGTAAAAACAATGATTTATGCAACTATTTTAGTGAGATTACTTATTTCGTCAACATCTGGAAACCCTTTTGTATTGCTTTCAATGCTTTACTATTTTGCAATAAAATAACCTTGCGTCGATTGAAAAATATATGTATATATATGTAGAATCATAATTTTAAATTTTTGCTGCCTGATAATTGAGAATGGTTGAACCTTTCTATCTTCAAATTTTGAGGCATCTCACCAACTAGCATGGTTTTTTCTCTGATGGAAATGGTTCAGATCTTTCAAAACAATCTACTTTGAATGTTAGAGTTTGAAATATCACCTTTTACTTACATTATTTTTCAAATCCCATATGATTTTTAGTAGACTAAGAAAGAAATCATTCCTTATAATGCTTGCAATCGTAACCCTCTTAAACTCAGAGAAAATTTGGCTTGCTTATCATCTCTGATGTCATCAATGAATAGGATGTTCAAGTGAAGAAATTGTGGACCAAAGAGTAGATTTATTAAGTCTCTAGGTTTGCACTATGTTTCTAGTTTTCTTGTCTACATCTCTTAAGTTCGATGGTTTTAGACCCATTCTTTGTTTCAAAATTCTTGTGATGTCAATAGAGTGATTATTTAGTGAGTATGACTATAGAAAATTGGCTCATACAATTAATTTAAAGGATTGTTATATTTAAAAAAAATTATATTCTTTCCGCTTGACTATCATTCATTTGTTTTAGATTTTAGTTTCCTTTTTATAATGCGCCCACCTATTGCATTCACTTGTAAATATTTAAGCTATTCATTTATGCAGGTTATGTGCCTCTACTCCCCTTGTCATTGATGGAAGCTTTGGTTTGGCTGAAGATTCACACTGTTTGGATTGTGAATGTGATTCGATTTGTTTGTGCATACTCTATAATATGCAATTTGTGATACTTTCTCGCTACACCTTTATTGCTTTAATATATATATGTTACCTTGTGTTGTACCTAGAATACAATGCCCTTTACTAGAAGGTAAGAGATTGTTCAATATTTTCTAAATTACTTATATTTGTAATCTTTGCATGTTGTGTAAATTATCTATTCTATTTTGTATTATCTACACTCAACAAATTACTATTTGTATTGCTCGTACTCTCCTCCTTAATCTTGTCTAGAGTTTTATTTTTATTCTTCTAAGACTTTAGCATGTTAAATCAATTCCTATCATGTATGGCATGCACTTCTCCTATGTACATGCATGGCAAAAACCAATTAGCTTTGTATATTAACATATAATATGTTTTAGATTTCATTGGTTCTTATTTAGATGATTAGTAAATGTGATAAATTTATATTATTCTTAATGAAGGATAATTATAGATTTATTTTGTTTAAAATAGAAAAGTCATAAGATATTTAATTGTGTCAATGGATTATCTTTTATGATTTTTATTCCATGAAGTTTTGATGATAGTATATGATGGGAAGTAATGTGTTGGTTATAATTTATGAGTATACTTTTGAGTTATGAGTCTTTTAATCTTCTAGAGGCTAGGAATGTAAACTTATTTCATAAGTTGAATATACTTGCACTATGTTTTTCAAATGCAATGACTTAATTGGAACTTAGCCTTGAATGATTTTTTGCTATCTTTGAGATAATATGGAAATTATATGGTCTATGTCATGATTGAGATATGCTCATTCTTTGTTTTGTTTAATGTGCATGAGGACTAAGTAGATCCTTTGTAATTTTTATAGAGTTATGTTATTAGGAAGAGTGGCTTATGATAGGGGTTGAAAACCTAAGAGGTAACTAGGGTAACCTATCATGAGTTTGTAATTCAGTGAAAACTTAATTAGATGTATTAGGGGTTGGGTAGTGTTCATTAAATAATTTAGATAATTCATTGTCTCACCTTATACCTTAGTGCTTGTAAGGATTAAGGGTAGGTTGAGATGGCCTCGAATGGAATGATTGTCTAGACTTTGTCCTCTTGAAAGGTAGATCAATTTCACTTGATTTTGTTTAGGGGTTGGGAATCGGTAGAGATTGCTAAGGTAACTCAATATGAGGGTTGGTAATCTAGGAAGATTCACATAGGTAACCTATAATAAACTATGTGATGGCACTCTTATCCTAATGCATGTTATGTGGTCTCTTGTGTAGAGTTACCCTTGTTTATGTTGTTTCCTCTGGGAGCTTTGTTTGTAATTTGTGGTTTAGGTATCATTATGTCGTAATGTGTTTGAAAATTCATGTAAATGTTATGTTTTGTATTCTTGTTTGTTATATTTGTGGACTTGATATTATCTCCTAGCATGAAGGGAGTGGACCTTCGGGTACCGCATGGTTGGGAGGAACGTGCTATATCCTCCATTGCATCCCCTTGCAGGTGTTGTTGTGCTTCAATGATATTGTACTTATGACTGGTTTATGATTCTTCATTGTTCATGATGTTGGACGCTGAGCATGCTCATGAACAAGTTCACAGATGTGTTATGATCTTCATCCATATTGTGTATAGTCTTAATATGTATGAGTGAGCTTATTGTAATGATATTATGTTGCTACAAGATTTATCATAATCTCATTTGATGTAACTTGAATATGTAACTTGATTGCATTATGGTTATATGATTGGATCATTCATTATGGATATGATTTACCCTTATGCCTTATGTCTTATCGTTTAGTGATGTGATGATCTTACTTGTGAATGTTGAAGTAACATTGTCATGAAACCCTGAGATCATATGTGTTAATGTTTCTTTTTTACTTATGTTGTAATCGAATGTTTTTGTTATTTAAAAAAAAAATTGTTATTTTTTTACTTTATTTATTTTTCCCTAGGTTCCATGACGAGGCGTTACATGAGGAATATACTAACACTATGAACCACTCAATCATCCATTGCATATGATATGTAGGCGTTTCATCCTTCTTTGAAAGGACATGGGTGGTAGGGTTGCTTCATATCAATATCACAATATATTACCATAGCCATCCTAAGTGTACCTCAACTCTACTTGACCCTACATTTGTTGATTTATCAACCACCCTTGGGTGGCCTCTCAACAAGGTGACAACAATAAAACACAAAAAACATGATTTCACCATACTTTTTTCAAACCAAATCATCCATAGATAGGTACCTAGTACCAAAATCCCATGAATACACAAATTACATACAGATTATCCATAATACACAACATTAGAATCATTATAGGGTATTCACATTCATAGTGAATATAAAATAAATTATTTTCCAAATGATATCATCATTTATTATAACAAAACAATTTTCTTTCACATTGTTAATCCATAATTCCATAAAATTCTTAGTAATTTATCCCCAATATCCACTAGGATTACTCATTCCAAGGTATAAATAAATTTTAACCATAGATTCATAATTGCAAGTATCACAACACATTCCAATTTATCTCAATGATATGTGAATTAAACGTACTAAACTAGGTTGTGCATCATCATCACACACACACACACACACACTTATGGAATACATTATCTTTTAAATCAAAATCCAATTGAGTTTCAACAAGATACTACAATTTTATTTTCTTAACAATAAAATTTACTAACTATTGGTGCACATCAAAATGATTTTAATTAAATGAATTTAAGTTTGTAGCTATTATTCCATCATTATCTTGCAAAACATTCTACTCTACCAAGTGGAATATAAAATCATGATAAAATATTTTCTCAAATAAGGGTATCCAATGCTCAACACAAATCAAGGAAAACATAAGCTAGTTGATTAGCATCACAAGAACAATATTCTGCTCACATAAAATTTACTTACTCATGCCTTTAACAATTTTCAAATCATGAGTTAACATTATATGAATTTGTATCATTAATAATGTAGTTGGGACACCTAAGTCTCAACAACATAATGCTCACACACTAGAAATGCCATTCTACATTTCATGAATACCATCCAATAAAAGAAGAAACTTAGATTTGAGAATTAACAATGCATGATTTACTAATGCATTCATTTCCTTACAATTATTATTATTTAATTAGTATGCTCATGATTCCACTAATCCCTTTTATCTCTAAACTTAATATTAATTGATTCCATACACAAGTTAACATATACACCCTAAGGTAGGACTGAAATTTGGGTACCAATTTCTTTCACCCAATGATTTATTCTACTTAAACATATTTTTTTCATATCTAGAATGCAATTTTACATAAAAAATTCATTCAATTTATCTCAAGGTACAATGTAATATTAGGAAATAATTCCATTACCCATAGAAAAGAAAAGTATCACATTTTCAAACTAGCACAAGGAACTTAGAGCAATATCCCATTAAAAAATTATGGATACATCTCAACTTTTCCTATCTCATTTGAGGAACACAACATTAGGTTACTTTAGAAAAGAATTACCACTTCACCACTCTTTTCCCACATCGGGCATATGAACACATTATCAATTATTTCACAATCAAATGCACCACTAACATGAGAGTACATAAATACCAATCAAATCTAACAATATAATTATTCATTTCTTACTAAAATTTTCACAACCATGATTATAAAATAATTATGAAAGGAAACATGGGACCTTGTAAGGTAATTTCAACCATCAAGCTCAACAAGGAGTTAAGAACAAAAACAAAATTCACACAACCAACACTTCTTAATCAATTAAAGGTCTATTGACCCTTCATCTTACATAACCCAAACAATCAAGCATGGCCACATTAGGCAACACACATGTTCTTAACAACCCACAATCACATCAAGACCCAAACATGCCCACCCTTAACAAGAAAGAAGAAGAGAGTGGTCACTCTCAACCACAAAAGACTTTTGACCAAGGTCTCTACTCCAATCCTATTCACTATGGAAGGTCATATAATTCATCCTTCATCCACAAATACAAGGAAATTTTTAGTTTACACCACCCCTGTACAATTCCATAATAAGGAATAAAAGACAAGAAGTTCTACAACCACTTTTTCAAAAAAGCACTTGACAAAACACACATCAAGCACACCAAAACCACATGGGAAACAAAAATAACCATAGATCCCAATGCTGAAACATGGTATGTGATACTTGATGTAATTTCTTGAATGAAGCAAAAGGAAAAACATGATATAGCAATTTTATTTTTTGAAACACAACAATCATAACGACAAAGATATGATATCAATGTGTCACATTTTTATAACAATGTACACTCAAGTTTCATATGAAACAAAAAGAAAAAAGGAAAAAATAATATGACATCATCATTACATAATCAAGGTGGAAATAGTGGAATACTAACCACTTGTGGGATAAGTCCAGTACGAAGAACAAGAGAAATCTAGAACATCTCTTAGACGAAGATCAGTTACAACTCATGATTGCATTCTCTCGCAACAAAAATCTAGAATAGGATGAGGGAATAATCAACCTCCAATCCACATATATACTCAATTAATAAACCAAAATAATTAAAAAAACTTTACTAAAGGATCCAAAACTAGGAGATACAAACTCTCCTCTACTTGGAATGATGATGGGTAACTTCTAGAGAAACCACATGCTTTACAAGATGTCCCATTGCAAGATGACATCACAAAAATGGAAAGATACTAAAAAGTAACCCTCAAAGAAAAATTATGAATGTTGGGAACACAAACAAGACCAAACTAGAAGGTTAAAAACCTTCTAAAGACTTCACAAGGATAGGTGCACAATCTTCATAAACCTAGGTTTGCCAACTAGGAAACTTTGGAAGAGTGCACACAAAATGATGTAGGAGAACCCATAAGTCCTCACAAAATATGTTTAAATAAAATTTTTGACCATTATTAGATGTGTGAGAACATGATGAACAACTTTGTTTTACATGGTTTACCCATATGAGGTCTCAAAACGTAGAGGAACTAATAAGAAATAAAAGAGAGAAAAATTGACTAGGATTTTGAAGACCTAGTCGAAGAAAAGAATCATCATGGAGAAACTATAGGACATAAAAAGTTATCCATCAAGGGAAATAATCTTAGAAAAACCTTGGCTAACCGTAGTTAAGAGGATATACATTATTTTTCTATGGAAATGAGGTCGCCCCAACACGTGACCAGGCTGCCCAAATAGAGATAGGAAATTTTGAGCTTGTCATCCCTCACAAGTAGGCTAGAAAAGTATGATACCAGGCATTCCCACTGATGAAAAGGTTTCCCAAACACATTTGGAAACATTTCAAGTGTGTTTGGGGACTCTTGAGCTGACCAAGCTACCCAAACTCACTGAAGGACATGTAAATTCATTTTAAACATATAATAAATTCTCTTAAGTTAATTTCAAATTCCAAGAGATGAATGCAATATTATACATTTTAAATCATGTTTGGTACCAACAACGAGACATGTAATTAGGGCTAAAACACTAACATTCAAAATCAAATTGCATACCATCTTGAGACAAAGGTTTATTTACAAATTATATTCGAATTGCATTATAAATACATATGGAGAGAACTCAAATATCCTTCCAACATCAAATTACATTGAATTTAAATATCTATGAAGATAAATAATGAAGAAGGAAGAGGGTAATGGTTTCGCTTTTCTCCTCAAACATCTAAACCCCAATGGTGGTTTCCACACCACCCTACAACATGAAACCAAAAAGATTCACTCCCACCATGCTAGAAGATGCCACAAGGCCCAATCAATTCACACAAGATACATGGGAGAAGGCTTACACATATTCCAAACATGATGCATACACGTCACACATATAGCACAAGATCAAACAATACCACATGATGGTTCAATACAAAACCAATTGGTATGAACACAATGGCATAACTGAGTACCCTCATTGGGAAAAACCACTAATGGAGTATGAAAAGGAGTCCTCATTGGCCTAATAACCAATATCATACCAACTACTCTCATTGGCCATATCCGCTAAAGGAGGAAAACACCAACAAATATATCAAATGAAGCACAAAAACCAATGTAATAATTTAAATGAATGGAAATTTTGAAAATGATCTCAAATCATCCAAAATGAGAATTAATGAAGGATATTTAAAATATCCCACTCTAATTCATTCATATTCACATTAAAATTTAAAATTTCTAACTATTTTTCAATACCAAAAATAAGGAATTTTATAAATCATGATTAAAATTTTACCAAAATTTAAAGTTTTAAAATTTAAAATTGTAAAGATACGTTTTGTTGAAAAATTTCACAACATCCCTTTTAAGCTATAAAAAATTATTTCTACAAATCTCAAAAAATTAGGCATAATAACTATTGGGAAATTCTGCCCAATTTTTTGAGATTTGTATACAAAGCTCAGGTTCATGACATGGCTTAACAACCTCATGTGGATTCATTAACTCTGGTAGTTGTATTGGGTATTAACAAGGCAATCTTTTGTTGCTACAACAACCATTTGTGCAACAATTGGTATCAGATCTTGGGTTATGGGTTTGAACCCGTCACTTGTGTTGGGGGGATTGTTGTAAGGCATGTGCCCTTGGTCCCCTTGTGTTGTGTAGCGTAGTGCTTGGGTTTGTGACATGGTTTAATCACCTCTTGTGGATTCATTAACTATGGAAATTTTATTAAGCATTAGCAGGTCAATCTTTTGGTGAAACGACAACTGTTTGTGCAACAATAACAATGTGTTTTAGAAAATTTACAAAATTTCCACATTAAAATTGATATATAATCAAAATTGATGAATTAAAAGGAATTTGGAGGTTCTAACACCCCACCAATCCATTTGTAAAATTTCCAAATGGAAAAAATGAGTGTATGAGAAGATATTGAAAAATTACCTCAGTTTTATCCAAAAGTTGAAATGAGAACACCGAACATCCCCCATGAATGCATGAATCCACACATGAGCATGATATCATACCAATTCCTATTTTTATGCAATTGATATCACTGAATTTTCCCTCCAATCGCTCACTCAATCACAAAAACAAGAATTTCGAGAGAAGAGCATTTTTCCTCTCCAAATTTGTCACAAAAATATAACATAAAAATGAAAAGTGAAATGTATTTTCATTTTAATCCCTTTTTCTTTTTCCAAAATAAAATATTAAAATTTATTATCTTTTCCCTAATAATTACATTTAATCCATAATTTCAGCCAAGAAAAAATAAGACATTTAAATATAATATAGTTTTCTATTTTACCCTTAAATCACAATTTAAGCCTATAGTAATACAAGTTATATTTTCATTATTTAATTTGAAACATCCATAAATTACATTTCAAATCCCAATAAACAATTAAATTCATTCCCTAATTATCATTCAATATTTAATTTCACTATTAAATTCATACAAGGAATTAACTGAATTAAATTCCAATTGTAGGAAATTTAACAAGAGACAAATCAAACATTCATGGGAAATCTACAAAGAGGGTTACGATATAAGGAATTAGAACAATGGCACTATGTGGGTGAACCCTAGAAAAATAAAATGGGTCTTGCACTCGGATTGAGTACGATGGGTAAGGAAAAATAGTAAATAGCCGAGGTGACATCTCATTATAACAAACATCGGTGTATATTCGGACTTGTGGAGCTAGGTGGAGAAATACCTAGTACCTATAACCACACAATGCATAGGTCAAGCATTCTTGATCCATATATATAAATAGCAAAAGAATTTCATAAATACCTAATGATGTACAACATGATATCCATACCTAGATAATTACATTTAAATGATATTGTTCATGATAGTAGTTAATTATCACACCTATATTAATGCATCGATTCATAAACCAAAACATAATAAAAATCAGTCAAGGAATCCCACATCATGCATGCATCCTAGGAACACCTCTAAATTTAAATAAATCCATCCCCTATAAAGGGAATTAGCATCATATCACGTATGCACTTTAGTTCCATTTAAATCAAGCATAACAATTAAATAACCATGGAATCATAAATCAAGGCATAAAACAATAATACCAAGGCATGATTATCTAATATCTCAACATAAATGAAATACAATGCTCCCACTAGCATCACATGCTAGAAATAGGTAGGTATTACATAATTTTTTAAAAAATTATTTATTAAGAAGCTTAACTACTATAAAAAATTCCCAATCTCCTTATACAATATAAATATACTACCTTTTATAGAAGATGGCATCAAAGCTTAGTTTAAAAGTGGTCAATTTAGATTTCTTTACAACCAATGGTACAAATTTTACAAGCACTAAATAGTTTAGATAGGGAAATTTAATCTTTTGATCTATAATTTTTTAAAATATTAGTCTAGAAATAAAGAATGTGTATCAATTTTTGTATAATTTTATTAGCTACAATTTTTAAAAATTTCTATTAAAATTGTGACACAAATACAAAGGAATACACCTAATTTTAAAATTTCAAACTTATACTAGAAACACAAAATTTGAGAAATTAGTTGATGCTCCATTCATCCTTATCACCACCAAATACATCTTCTATGATCTCCCTATTTTTCTCAAAATTCTCTCCTATGTTCCATAAGTATTGTTAGAGTTGCATCGTGCAAGTTCCAATTGGGTTCATTAGTGAGAAAAATACCTATTTAAAGTTCCTTGTCTCATATACCTTCAAGAAAAACAAAAAAAAATTATTTTATTTTTGTTGTATTGTTCTCAGATTACCCCAAAGACAATTTTATCTTTAATGTTTAATTCATTTAATCTACATTGAATTTATATGGAGGATAATTCAATTCAACTATCAATATTTTCATCAAATTTTCCTTAAAGTGATCAACTACCACTTCATCTTCTTGGTAAAAATTATTTCTATGGAATAGCTCTATTAGTTCTTATATGTCATAGTAAATATCAAATATGTCCATCCTCACATAATTAAATTTATTATTATTTTTCCATGCAATATAATCCCTAAATTAGATAAGAACTAGCTAGAGAAAGGTAGATCCACTAATTTTCCATCAAATATATTATCTTCTGCTAAAAATTATGGATCCATGGAGCACACCAATTTTGTTCTTAGTAATTTTTTCCCATTGGTTACCATATCATATTGAAATTCATCCATTTAATTATACACATTTTTCTTTGACACTTTGAATTGTACCCTACAAATGAAAATTTATTTTACTACTTTTCATCAATGATCATAAGGTTTACTAATCTTTTCCTCTATAGCTTTAGCTACAATTTTCATATTTCCCAATTTTGGCACTTCTCCTTACAAAATTATGATAGGAGTGATGGATCCATCTATTTCATTTCTTGGAAAAACTAATTAAATAATGTGGGAATTCATCTCTATAAATTTATCCTTTAACATTTTCTTAGATTTTTGGTCATTTTCCATCCTTGAAAAAATGGTAAATGAATTTAATTATAAATCCTATTTTTTCCTATTTGGAAGCCTACCCCAAGTTGATAGTAGTTATTTTAAATATTAATATCTTTTATTGTTTCATTAAAGTGTAATTTTATTAGGAATTTAACTAAGTGGTATCTAGGGTTGTCATTGCTTTCATACTAGTCTTCAAAATTATTTATACTAAGGGTATCTAGGCTATCATGAAATTCACTCTTATGGTTAAATGATGAGTGTGTGGAGCATATTATGGAATAGATGTAATATTGTTGATATATTAGATGGGTAGTAATAGATAGTTAGAAAAATGGAATATAGGATATAATGGGATGAGAATAGAAGGGGATAATGGAATAGAGTATAGAGTAGTAGAGATAAGTGTGATGGGAAATAATGGGATCACATTAAATAGGTTGAACTATTAGAGGTTAATGGGATGGGTTTAGGAGGGAATAATAGATTATAAGGTGAAGTAGGAAAATATAATGGGACAAGACCAAATTTGGATAATGGAGCAAATGATGAGATAAGAGAGGTTAATGGGAAGTGAGTATAATGGGATAATGGAACATAGGGTGGAATAGTATAAATAAATGGGATGTGAATATGAAGGAATATTGGAACATAGGGTGAATTAGGAGGTGTATAGACGTGGACATGGAAAAAGTATCCATTTGACCTTGCTTGATTTGGGAATAATTGATGATAAATTGGACTTAATGAGGCCTTAATTTAGTGTTGTGAGGTGATTTACACCTCCAATTTAGGTCTTGGACCCTATAAAAATGAATAAAATGCATCTAACAATGTCTTGTAAAGGTGTTGTAAAGTGTTGTAAAATACTTTTACACTTCTCTAGACTTAATGGACCTATTCTTCCCCTAATTCAATGTTATAAAATGTATTTAATTACATCTTCACATTAATCTAGAAGGCTTGTAAGTTAAACGTAATTATAATTTAGTGTTGTAATGTGTTTTACACATTCACATTAGATGTGCCTTTCTAGGCTATGTGGACCTCATTCTAATGATGTAAAGTGTATTTAATAACACTTTCACATTGAAATTTTTGTCCCTAACCCTAATTACTCTTTACATCATCATTAATAGGCCCCTATAGCCCCATGTTGTGCATCTTGAGGATTAATCTGATCAAAGACCTGACTAGAACAACATAGGAATTGAAATTATTCATTCCCCTACAATCCAGTTGGAAAAAGAGCCCCTATGGGACAAAGTCACCCATCTAGGCGAATTAGTCCCATCCACATGGGACTAAGTTTCCTAGCTTGGTGACTTAGTCCCATTTGGGCTATTTTCGAGGTTTGGGTAGGAAAATTTGGATTTTATTTTTATTTTTCCTTCATGTTGGCCTTGGGGATAAAATTAATGAGCATTTTAGGAGCATTTCCTAATAAAACAAGATTCTAAACCCTAATTCATAACCTAATCATTTAATTCATGATTCATCATGTCTCTCAAGTCAAGCAAGCTAGCTGGGGTTTTAACATTCTAAGTCATCAAGATAGCTTTCTAAGAAATTCAAGGGAAAATAATTCATCTATTACTACATAAATTCAAGATCTATCATCATGTGAAGTCTCTAACTCCATTATTTCTTCATTTTGGTTTAATTACCTAAAAAGGGGTTTGACCAAGGCAAACCCCAATGCCCTAACAATCAATATTTTATCCTTCTCTCCTTGTGTGTTTGTAGATTTAGGTATCTTGAAGACTTGGAGATGATTAAAGATTATGTTGCAAAGTTGTTGAAGACATCTCTTTGTTGACTAAGTCAAAATATCCACAAAAAGCCACTTATAGAGCTAGAAATCAAAGTTTCAGAGGCAAGAACCTAGGGGAATAGAAAGTACAGACTGATGCAGAGTAGGGAGGAGTTTTTATTACAATCATAGCTTAAGCTATCTCAACCAATTCTTCAACCTTCAAAACCTTAGCTTGGCATTGTTTCACAATTCTTCCTATTCTTCTTCTAGCATTCCAACTAGTGAATTTTGAGCATATCTTTCAAAAGACACTTCTAACCCACAAAAGGATTTCCATTCTAGATACCCATTAAGGTGTTCTTAGACATATCTTATTTCAAGGTAGGGTTGTTTCATAGCATACCCTCCTAAAAATTGTTGCTAAACTAGAATAGGACTTAATTAGCCCTATTTTGCAAACAAAGTACAAACCAAACAATCTTCCAACCTCAAATATTCACTTCCAACCAAGTTACTTAAGGTCCAAATAGACCACTTTTATCAATGGAAACTCCTCCAAAATCACCAAACCATTAAACCCATACTTAGGCTTGTTTATGCTTGTTCAAGGAGGGTTTATTGAATATTCATGTTCTATACCTTTTCCCTACAATCCAAAACTTCAAACACACAAAATAGGACCTGAACATGCTATTCCAACCCCTACAAACTATCATCCAAAATTTTTACAACTGGTCTTAAACTCTATGCCTTAAAATTGCTCCAAAAACTAATGTTTACAACCTAGGGCATCACCTTATCTCCTCAAAACCCTCATCCCTAATCATTCCAACTACATTAACAAAAAATGTATGCCTATTTGTGCCATTCCACCAATTTATAGCATGTTTCACTAGGTGGAATGGCTTATAGATCCATTTATGCACTCAAACCCTCAAAACAAGGTTTCCCAGACCGTTGACAGTAAACTGGCAATAAAAACTTTGAATCTTGATGAAAAAAATTCAAAAAAAATCCAAAACACTCTTAACTCTTTCCACCATAAGATTCAATACATTTTGGAACTTGAAGTCTTAGTATGGAATCGTACTATAGCCTATAGTAGTAGATTACACAAGAAAATGCAGAAAAATGGAGTTTGTTTATTGCTTCAACACCAAAGATCTTCAATAGAAATTTTACATCGAGTTTCTAGAGAATATTTAAACATGTCCCACCAAAATTCAACTAACACAACCAAATCTAACAGCCTTTTGAACTACTTGACCATTGAGCTTCCATTTTTTGCATTGAAAACTTTTGCAAGAATTACAAAATTTAACAACTTTCAACAAGTGACCCCTAGTTGACTCTAATTACATTTCAAATGGCCTATTATGAACTTATTAGATGAAATTAGACTCAACTCATCAAAATCCAAACATAAGACCATATTTATATGAATTTCCATTGTGCCCCTGCACTATACACCTAGAGTGAAAAGAACTCAGGTCCCTTGAGGATTCTATTGGAGTGAATCATCCCTTATCACACCATCTCTTATATCTCCCAATGTCCTTTCATTTGGTAACCCTTTCCACTAGACCAGGTATTGAATATTTGTATCATTCTTTGTAGTATTGAACTTGTTTCTACCTAGACTTTGCTCCAACATTGTAGGCTAACTTTATGGATGCACTCTGACCTTTCCCTCATTTGAAACCGATGTTGAACTTGATTGAACACCTGTAGACATACCTTTACCATATGTACCATGAGCTATCTTTTTCCTTACCTTTGTTGCATGCTTGAACTTACCCATATAACCTTGTATTTCACATTGAATCACTCCACCTTGTTTCTTTATCTCTTCTCTCAGCTTCTCTACCCTTAAAACCTCTATTTCATTAGGTTTACAAACCTCTGTGCTAATAGGATTGGACTACCCACTAACCTCTTTTGAAATCAAAGAAAAAAGCACTCTTCCTATCATTCCCTCAATATTCTTCTCAACCAATTCTCAAATCTCCACAAACAATTCAGCCTTGACCTTCTCTTTATCAAATTTGGTTCTCAACTCAATACCATTTCCTTTCAAGTTCATTTCACTCTTCAAGGCTACTATTTTGATGTCTTCAAGTGTAGAAGTGGCTAAAAGCTCCTTAGGATACTCTTCCTTTACCTTTACAAACTCTTTCTTTCCTAACATTATTAGCTTTGCTACCTTTGGTTTGCTGCTTAACATCTTCTACTAATGAAGTCAAAGTGAAAGTGTTTCCATGCTTTTCAATCTATTAAGTATTGTTTCTACCATCATAAATTTCATGTCTATCAAACTACCATGGTCTTACAAGAAGAAAGTGGCATACATCCATGGGAAAAACATCACAAATAATCCTATCTTTTTATCTACCTATACTTAATTCAACTGAAGCTTGCTCATTCACCAAAAAAGATTGAATTTCATTCAACCAAGATACTTTATAAGGTGTTGCATGAGGTAGCTTTTCTAACTTTATTTTATCAACCATTTCTATGGACACCATGTTATTGGTACTTCTAGAGTCTATTAATATTTCACATACCTTTCCTTTCCATTTGTAGGTTGTCTTGAATAGTGTCCTTCTTTGTGTTGTCTCCTACTCCTTGGATTCTCTGAGGAGTGTTCTTCTCACCATCAACGATTCTCCAACTTCTGGAGTAGCAAGTTGATTAGGCGAGTTAACAATTTCACAATCATCTTCTTACACCAATTGAACTCTCTCATCACCACTAGTTGAAGTAGAAGTTTGTTTATCTGGACACTTCCATGCTTGATGGCCAAACTAATTGCAATGGTAACATTTTCCTGAAAATGAGTTTGAACCTCTACCTTGTCCACCAAATCTTCTTCTAAAGCCTTTGAATCCACCTCTTTGATCAACAACTTGGTCTTTTCATTTACTTGCATCTTCTTGGTCTTCATATGACTTCCTTGTGTACCGTAGAAAAATGGATCTTGGATATTTTCATGGTCATTTATGCCCTTTTCCGTGATGCTTGGTTTATTTTGCTTATATTTAATGTTGTAATGTAACTTATTCATTCACATTAGGTCTTGAATATTAAAATTATTAAGTCTTTATGATGTCTTGTGAAGGTGTTGCAACACATTTCTACACTTTTCTAGACTCTTCTTATTATAATTCATCTAAATATTCCTTTTTTTTCTTTTACCAAATCTTATCTTGAAGTACTGTAAAGTTTTGTAAAAATGTTTCATGTTTTTCTAGGCTTTTCATCACTAATTACACCTTTCTTATTTTTAATTTGGCACCTTTATGCACTTACAAGCCTTAATTAAGTGTTTTTTTAATACAAACCCGACAAACAACATTAAAGATCTAATATAATTTTTGACACCCACTTACATGCCTTAAGTGGGGCCCATCATCCATGGGTGGTGAATGACTCCCTCTTGGAACAAAATTCAAAATAAATTCAAATTTCTTTTGGATTTTTATTCATTAAGACCTAGGGTCGGCCTATGATGTTATTTTTCAGGTAATTAGGGCATAATTGTGTATAAATAAGTGTTTTTTCCATCCATTCTAACCACCATTCACCCATTCATTCAAGCATTCATTAATCCATTCAATCATCTCATTCAAAAATTTGAGGAACATAGCATTATTGAATCAAGCATCTTGAAGCAGTAATTGACATATCTTCAGACTTCAACAAAAAAGGTTTGGTGAGTTTAGGACACTTGCAGGTTGTTTTTTCATCATTCCTTTCTTGTTTTCATTTCATTTCTTTATCAAGGGTTTGATTACCAAAGTGGGATTTGACCAAGGCAAATCCCTATTCTCTAACCCTTAACCATTTTTCCCCTCTTTGCATGTGTGTTTGTAGGTCTTGTAGGAATTTTTTTCAAAGAAATAGGTATTGAAAAGTGGTGAATAAGTCATCAAAGCTATTCAAGTCAACCAAACACTAATTCAAGCTTGGGGACAACATTCAACCCATTTTTTGTAGATTTGGTTCCCTCAACCCGACGAGAAAACAAGTGCAAATCTGGAACCACAAAGTTGACATCAAAATTTGTAGATTTCTATAGGTGGACTGATTTTCCATCAGTGGTGTATGAGTCCCACTGCTAGGTTTGAAAATTTGATTTCTTTAGTTTTCAGTTCCTAACACTCAGAAATCAGTTTTAGTAAAGTTTTCCAGAAGGAAGACCGATTCATCTTCAGTTGTGAATGAGTCCCATTGGTCATCAACATTGATTTATGTAGCATTCCAAAACCTTCCAGCATCAGAATTCCATCTCCAAGTGCACTCTTTTCAATTTCATTAAGTTTTGATTTCACCTGTGCATGTTTCTAGTTCATTTCTACATATCACACTATGTTTTCAAACATTTCATTTTTCTTAGGTTTAGCATAAACAATCAGTCAATTTTACTAGTTTGATGCATCTAGATCATTTCATTTAGGAATAAATTCATTGTACTTGCATTATTTTGAGTGAACCAGCTATATTTTGGTGTGGGACCTATCTCTTTCTTCTAGGTGAAAAACCCTAATTGAGCAAGAGTCATTGCATTTCACACCCCTAAAATTGATGGTTCACCTTGTACCTCTTCCTCTACTAGTGTTCCCTCTGCCTCTTCCTTGTATTTATTTTCTTCTTTTTAGTTTCTCTTTTTCTCTAGTAGCCAACTAAAAACATTCTTTAGCCATTCTAGGAGTGGCTAAACTCAATTCATCCTGAATTTGAAACTTTAAGCCATTCATTTACCTTGTTATCTTCTCATTTTCATCTTCAACATGAGTTGATCTAATACTTAATTTTTGAAATTCTTTATTCTAGGCCATGGAATCCTTTTGTTTCTTCTTTAATTTTTGCAGCTTCTTAGGATTTTGTACTGCATGATCACTTGGAAAGAATTGGCTCTTGATATTTGACACCATCCTATCCCATGAACTTATTTTTATTTTTACTTTCTTTACTCTTTCCTGTTGCACATAGTTCCACCAGGTTAGAGTAGGGCCTTTCAACTTAGTCTTATCAAAATTTACCTTCTGATCATCTGCAACCTCCTTGTATTCAAAGTAGTTGTCCATTTCATAAATCCAATCTAGTACTTCTTCTGCATCCAACTTTCCACTATACATTGGAAAATCTATTTTCTCACCAGAATCATATCCTCTAACATCCTTGAGAATTTTAACCATCCTTCTCTCATCATGGTTCAACTCATCATCTCCTTGGACTCTTCCTCTTGGAGTGTTTTCATCCTCACCCACTTCCTCTTCCTCTCAGTCAGTTTCCTCTTTAGTGGCCTTTCCTCTCCTTTGATTGGTCTCTAATGCTACAAATCTGGCTAAAATTTCTTCTTGTGATTCCTTTAACAACCTTATTTCCCTACCAAGGGCTTCACTTCGTTTAGCAGGCATCTTGTACTTTCAAATCACCACTTTTCCTTCCTCAAACTTCAACATTTCTCCTTCAAAAGACAAAACCTATGCTTTGATACCAATTCGATGTAGAATAGGGAGAAGTTTGTCTTACAATCACAACTCAAGCTATCTCAACCAATTTTTCAACCTTCAAAATCCTATCTTGGCATTGTTTCACAATTCTTCCTGTTCTTCTTGTAGCATTCCAACTAGTGAATTTTTAGCATATCTTTCAAAAGACACTTCCAACCCACAAAAGGATTTGCATTCTAGATACCCATTATGGTGTTCTTAGACATCTCTAATTTGAAGGTAGGGTTGTTTCAAAACATAGCCACCTAAAAATTGTTGCTACATTGGATTGAGGCTCAATTAGCCCTATTTTACAAATAATGTACAAACCAAATCCTCTTCCAACCTAAAATCTCCATTTTAGGACCACAAACATGCTACTTAATGTTCAAATCAACCACTTTTATCAATGGAAACTCCTGCAAAGTCACCAAAGCATTAAACCCTTACTTAGGCTTGTTTATGCTTGTTCAAGGAGGGTTTATAGAATCTTCATGCTCTAGACCTCTACCATGTTCACTTAAAAAAAAACCAAATAGGACCTACACATGCTATTCAAATCCCTACAAATCACTACACAAAGTTTTCCAACCAATCTTATCCTCTATGCCTCAAAATTGCTCCAAAAACAAATGTTTACAACAAAGGGCATCACCTTATCTCCTCAAAACCCTCATCCATACTCATTCCAACTACATAAACACAAAAAATATGCCTATTTATGCCATTCCACCAATGTACAACATGTTTCACTAGGTGGAATGGCTTATAGGTCCATTTATGCACTCAAACCCTCAGAACAAGGTTTCCTAGACTACTGACAGTAAAATGCCAATAAAAACTTTGAATATTTATGAAAACAATTCAAACAAAAGTAAATAAAAACTTTAACTCCTGCCACCATAATATTCAATACATTTTGGAACTTGAACTCTTAGTACGGAACCATACTATAGTCTGTAGCAATAGACTACACAAGAAAATGGAGAAAATGGAGTTTGTTTATTGCTTCCACACCAAAGATCTTCAACATAAATTTTACGTTGAGTTTATAGAGAATATTTAAAATTTTCCCACCAAAAATAAGCTAACACAACCAGCTCTAATATCCTTTTCAACAACTTGACCATTGGGCTTCTAATTTTTGCATTTTTGCATTGACAACTGTTGAAAGAATTACAAAATTTAACTTTCAACAACCAACCCCTATATGACTCTAATTACATTTCAAATGGTTTATGGTGACCTTATTATATGACATTAGAATCAACACTCCAAAATAAAAACATAAGACCATATTTACATGAATTGCCATTATGCCTCTACACCACATATTGAGTGCTTCTATTTCCACTTTTGGATTTTTAGAAAATCCAAAGTGGACTAAGTCACCAATAGTGATGGATTAGTCCCAGTGTACCTATTTTTCAAAATATTCTATATATCTGGATACCCATTTGGCTTAAACAGGCTCCGGTGCAGTTTTCTAGATCCGGGACTAGGTCACCCAGAATGGCATAAGTGTCCCAGTAGGTCAAAAATTTTAGGATCAACAACATTTACAATCTACATTATAGTCCATAACACATTTTTAGGTGCATGATTTTTGTTTTTCTTTCTTGTTTTGTTCTATTTGCATTTGTATTCATCTTTCTAGGTGTTTTTACATATCACAATGTGTTTTCAAACATCTTGCATTTCCTTAGTTTCATTTAATAATCAATATATTTTACCAATTATCTACATTTAGGTCATTTCATTTATACATATTTCATCCATACTTCATTAGTTTTGAGTGGTGACATTTTCTATTTTTACCCATCTCTCTCCTTTCAGGTGAAAAACCCTAGAAGTACATGTGAGTCTTAGGGTGCCAAAATATTTGTCCACATTTTAGTGAACTCAACCTTAGCACATCACATTTTCTGATTTTGGAGTCCATCATCATCATATAATTAGCTTGCATTAACTTTGCATTATGGTTTTCATTGATTAATTTGCATTCTAGGGTTTCACATTTTGCATTAGTGAAAGTGCATATAGATTTCATTTTTCCATATTAAATCATTGAAAATTTATAAAATTATACATTAGAATCTTAGGTATATATCATAGAATATAGAAAACATAAAAACCAGCCAAAAAAATCTAAAAATTCTGAAAAAATCCCTACTGGGACTAATTCACAACCTTGGGTGACTTACTCCCTTTTCACACCTTAAACTACCTTTTACAAAACTGAAAATCTTGTTTTTAAGCTTTTCTTTTCCTCCCTTACCTATCTATATCAGTTGGTTGAGTTTATATAACATGAATTTCATTAGATCTAGCTTAAATTAGCTCATTTCATGCATTGCTTAATTTCAATTTTGCATTCACAACATCATTTTTAGATCATTGTATCATGAAACTAGCAAATAATCTTGCTTGAAAACTGAAAATTTCATTTCAAGTTTGCATAGTTTACTTTTTCCCTAATCCACAACCACAAAAACCCACCCAAACACCCTTACCTTTGCCTAATCCCATTTTTCCTAGAGATCCTCGATTAACTTTGTATGATCTTTTTGACCAACTTAAGCATACTCTTGCAAAGATATCTCTATAGGATTTAATTTAGAATTCACATAACTATCACACTATGCTTCAAACAACCTTACAACAAGTTCCTATCCCTTCTAATGAGCAACCAAATGACATAGCAGCCCTAATTCAAGGATTGAATGCTGACATTGTTTTCCACCAAAGTGAAATACCCCCTTTGGAAATGCAAAAAAATGAATCTTTCATAATAATATCTCAATATAAAATAATAGGGATAAAGAAAACCCTTTTTGAAAATGGATTAGCCCTTAATGTGTGTAATGTAAATATTTTGGATAGGATTCATGTGGATCAATCAAAAATTCAACCTGATTCCTTGTCTATCCATAGCTTTAACAATATAGGAAAACAACTGCTTGGTGTGATCACTTTTCCTCTTATAGTTGGGCAGGTTACATTGGATAAACCAATCCATGTTATGCTTAACAATCTTGCCTATAATCTAAGTTTAGGAAAACCATGGATTCATGCAATGAATGACGTGCCTTCTACTCTTCATTATAAAATGAAATACATTTACAACAACAAAGTGCACATCCTTGAAGCTGACCCCAATCTAAATAGTTGTTTGAACATTGAGAAAAACAAAGAAAAACATTTAAACACAGTGTCACCAACTACACAAATGGAACCCATCCAACAACAAGATAAACAACAACATATTAAACAAGTCACAAAGGTATTAGATGATGATTGGGGTTCCTTAAATTTCAAACATACATTTGTGGGTGAGTACATGATCATAACCGAGGACTCTAATGAAAATGCAGTCATGTCAACAAAAAAATGGGATGACCCTTCAAAATCATCCACCTCAACCACTTCCAAACATAAGACAACAAATTACACAAGAAACTTTCAAGAACTCAATAACAAAAAACCATCTGATCCAAAAGCAATGAAAAGGGTTTATGGAAAAGGTTATGATCTTATGAAACAACTTGGATATAGTGGAAAAGGATTTGGTTCTAATGAACAAGGTATATGCAATCCTATAGAGCCTCACACACAAGAAACAACTCATGGTATTGGTTATTTTCCTTTGATAGAAATAACCAAGCCTTCACTCAACATCAACACTATCACAAAACACTCTTCTAAGATGACTTTAACAGTAGTGCATTCTGAACTAATAGACACTAGTGGTCTTGAAAGTTTTCCTTTGCTTGAAATGAAACAAACAAAGAAATTTTTACTTAATGTCAATGTCATCTCGCAAAGCATTAATGATTTAAGTTTGTTAGATTCTACACCCTTCTACAAAGGAGAGAACAAAATATCACACTCTAAAGAGTCTTGTGTAGATATGACATCCTATACTAAGAAAGAGATATATTTGTCACAAACTATAGGAAAACCTTCTATCATTGATCAAGAGGGTATCTTGTTGAGACTCCTCCAAGATCACTTTATATCCCTTCCTCCAAAAACTCAAAAGAAATTCTATTACTGTAAGACTTTATTTTGCGCCTATCACAAAGTTCACAATCATTCTAGTAATAAATTTAAGGCTTTCAGTAGTAAATTCCAACATCTTAAGGAGTCTGGTGTCCTTCCTTATGTAGGGGAACCTAATTCCTCTAATTCATACTGATTTTCACTCTAGCATGCATCTTAGTAATCTTTTTAGCTCACCCTTGTCCTGTACTAAGTGGGGGCTAGGGGTAAGGTAGCCTTGTCCTCATATGTCACTTTTCATTGCCTCTTTTGACTTGATGTTAACCTTTCATGAGCATATAGGAGCAATTTTGGGATGCGGACGACATGCCTTAAGTTGGCTCACATGTGACATACTCCTTTTTTCATGACGTAGCTTATAGGAAACATATGACTTGGCATAAGGATTTTCGAGTAAGCTCTCATGTCTTCTTCTTCTACTTTAAATCAATTTCACAATAATGGTGTTAGAAACCTCTTTAATGTGGGGGCATATATTGACACTCACATTTCATTGTGTGATTTTCTTTTTCTTGTGATTTCCTCTATTGGAAACATTAGGTTCAATGTTTCCCAAGATGAGACATTGCACTTGTCCTCTCTTGAAAACAAGATGAGACCATTTGCACTTATCCTATCTTGGAAACATTAGATACAATGTTCCCTAAGATGAGACCTTGCATGAACTAAGAAAAATCCCGTTGAACATTCCTTGCATTTAAAAGTTCTATGAGTTTCAAGCATATGAAGTCTTGCTTATCTCATAGAGCTCGAAGATCATTTTTGTGTGGAACCTTATTAAAGTTATTAGGAGGTATAACTTTGGTATGCAGGAAGCTCATTCTGAGGCATGACTTTCCCCATAGCCACTCACATGTGTGTGAGCACATATTGGTCATATGTTTCTCACCTTTCTAGGAATTCTCACCTAGTGGACAACCAAGAGTTTTGTCACCTCAAAGTAAGTATACATTTTTGGACAAACAGCCTGGATCTGATCCATAATGTGTTGGAAAAATAGTCGAAGCTTGATCCACCTTTTTATTTTTTTTCTTCTCTTCCTTCTAGTTATTTCCATTGCATGATCATGTATCTTGTTCTATTGCAAATCATCCATCTTGTGTGTGTCCCTTTTTGCTTATGTTGGTTTGACTTAGGATCTTGGATCCTAGGGGCTTGTGTAACCTCCTTTGATTTTTTTCATACCAGACCATCCAAATTGGTATGATTGGACCTCTCTTGAATGAATACTTTAGTGAGAGTTTGAAGCAAGTTCATCCTCTCATTAAAGTGGGGTCTAACCGTCGACACAAAAAAGGTATCCCTTTTTCCTTGCTTGATTTGGGAATAATTGACAATAAATTGGACTTAATGAGGCCTTTATTTATTGTTGTGAGGTGTTTTACATATCCACATTAGGTCTTGGACACTAGAAAAATGAATAAAATGCATCTAATGATGGGTATGTGTAGGATCATAATGGGCCAAAAAGTGGCGATATGATCGGTATGTGTAGGTTATGTGGTTGACAACTTTTTTCTTACCCAAAATTGATGAAATGAAAAGGGTTTTTAAAGGAGAATCTCATCTTTTCACCAATATAAATTATGCTTTACTTTGAATTTAATAAATAATTATTATTCATTTTCTATTTGAATTACGACTAAAGTCCTGATTGATAGGCTGATTGAAAAACATCTATAGCTTTCAAATGGTATCACATTTTTTAAATCTAAAACATTTTTTTTTTTACCAAGTTAAGGTGGTCAGACATACGAGTTTTTATATTTTTTAAAATTTGTAATAAAAAATTCATAATTGATTATTTACTTAAAAAAAAATTACAAAGAAATATGCATCAAATCGGGGCATGAGTCCTCTACTTATATCCAAAATATTATAAAAAAAATATTATCATTTTATTGTGGTTAGGGTGGAACATACACCTACTTATTTTTTCACTGAAATTTAAATACTACTGCATTGAAATTTCAAATTTTCACCAAATAGATTTAAAAAAATAAAAATAAACCTAGTAGTTTAGAAACTACATTAAATTTGCTACAGATTCTATTCTTACATATTTTTGAAATAATATAGATAACTTATTCAAATTTTTATGTCAAGTTGCCTAACTCTGATTTTTTCTAAATTTTTTGCCACTTAAGGGCCTATTTTTTCCATGATGATCCTACACATACCCTGATGTCTTGTAAAGGTGTTTTAAAGTGTTTTAAAATACTTTCACACTTCTCTAATATTAATGGACCTATTCTTCCCCTAATTCAATGTTATAAAATGTATTTAATTGCATCTTCACATTAATCTAGAAGGATTGTAAATTAAAACTAATTCTACTTTATTGTTGTAATGTGTTTTACACATTCACATTGGATGTTGTGCCTTTCTAGGCTATGTGGACCTCATTCCAATGATGTAAAGTGTATTTAATCACACTTTCACATTGACATTTGTGTCCCTAGCCCTAATTACCCTTTACATCATCATTAACAAACCCCTATGGCCCCATGTTGCACATCCTGAGGCTTAACTTGATCAAAGACCTAACTAGAAGAACATAAGAACTAAAGTTCTTCATTCCTTGACAATCTAGCTAGAAAAAGAGCCCCTATGGGAAAACCCATTCTAGGAAAATTAGTCCCATCCAAGTGGGACTAAGTCACCCAGCTTGGTGATTTAGTCCCATTTGGGCTATTTTTGAGGTTCAAGTGGGAAAAATTGGATTTTAAGTTTATTTTTCCTCCATGCTGGCCTTCGGGATTAAATTAACATGCATTTTAGGAGGATTTCCTAGAAAAAAAAGCTTCTAAAACCTAATTCATAACTTTATCATTTCATTCATCATTCATCATCTCTCTCAAGTCAAGCAAGCTGGGGTTTTAGCATTCTAAGTCATCAAGATAGCTTTTTGTGTTGCCAAAAACTATATACTTTGCTTGATATGGGAATAATTGATGGAAAATTGGATTTAATGAGGCCTTGATTTGGTGTTGTGAGGTTTTTACACATCCACACGAGGTCTTTAACCCTTGCAAATTGAATAAAATATATTTATTGATGTCTTGTACAAGTGTTGTAAGGTGTTGCAACACATCTTCACACTTTTCTAAGACCATAATGTTATAATTCACCTAAATAACCTTACCAAGACCTATTTCAAAGTGTTGTAAAGTCTTGTAACAAACGTTCATGCTTTCCTAGGCTTGTCATCAATATTTACACCTTTCTTATGCTTTAAATGGCCCCTTTATTCATTTATAGGCCTTAATTAAGTGTCTTGTTGAAGAAGAACTCGATAAATAACATTTAATACATATTAATTTCTGACATCCACTCAAAATTTCCCAGGTGGACTAAGTCACCACCTGGGTGACTTAGTCCCATTTGGCTCAAAAATAAAAATTAATTTAAATTTCTTTTGGGTTTTGATTCCTCAAGACCTAAGGTCATCCTGTGATGAGGTATTTTCGAGAATAAATCATAATTATGTATAAATAAGGGTTTCCCCCCTCATTTTTCCATCTCCTAACTCATATTAATTCATAATTCATCATCATTGATGTCCTCAAGTCAAGCAAGCTAAGGTTTTGTCATTGCAAGTCATCAAGATAGCTTCCAAGGACATTCAAGGGTAGATTCTTCACATTTTCCTACAAAAATTCAAGATCAAACATCATGGAAAGTATCTAACTCCATTGTTTCATGCTTCATTAGATTATTTCTTCATTGGGTTTAATTACCTACAAAGGGGTTTGACCAAGGCAAACCCCCATGTCCTAACAATTAATATTTTCTCCTTCTCTCTTTGTGTGTTTGCAAATTTAGGAACCTTGAGGATTTGAAGATCATTGAAGATAAGGTTGAAGACTTGTTGAAGACATATCCTTATTGAACAAGCCAAAATATCAACAAAAAGTCACCTTGAGGCCCGAAAATAAGAGTTTTAGAAGTAGACATCCGTGGGAAATCAAAGTGTAGACCTAGAGTCTCCATTTCCACTTATGATTTTTTTAGAGATTCAGAAGTGGACAAAGTCACCACCTTGGGAAACTTAGTCCCATTAGACCTGATTTTTAGTGATTTTTGTAGATCTGGATACCCATTTGGCTGAAATAGGTTTCTGAGTAGTTTGGACCCTAAATTTGGAATAAAATGCCCCCACTTGGCGATGTAGTCCCACCAGGCTTAAAAATCAAAATTTCTAGAATCTCAGAGGTTTTTAAAATCTCTAGTTAACTCCTTTTCAGTTTCCAAGTGCATGGCTTCTGTCTTGCATTTCTGTTTTATTGTCTATTGCATTTGTTTTATCTCTTTGCATATCATAATGTGTTTTCCAATACTTCACATTTCTTAGGTTTATCATCAATAAATCATTTTATTTTCAGAATAGAGCATTATAGAATCTTAATTAGACATAAAGCATCTCATCTACATTGACTTTGAGTGTAAACACTTGCATTTTGGACCCCATCCAATCCCCTTTCTCCTTTTAGGTGAAAAATCCTAGGAGGAGCAAACTATTGTGAGGGCAAACAAAAATCATTGTTTACACTTTCCAAGACATTCAAGGGGAGATTCTTCATCAATTGTTGCAGAAATTCAAGATCTATCATGATGGAAAGTCTCTAGCTCTATTATTTCATGCTTCATTACATTTCTTCATTTTGGTTTAATTACATAAAAATAGGTTTGACTAAGGAAAACCCCCATACCCTAACAATGAATATTTTCTCCTTCTCTCCTTGTGTGTTTGGAGATTTAGGTATCTTGAAGACTTGGAGATCATTGAATATTAAGTTACAAATTTGTTGAAAACATCTCCTTGTTGAATAAGTCAAAATATCCATAAAAAACCACTTATAGAGCTGGAAATTAGAGTTTCAGAGGCAGACGCCTGGGGAAACAGAAAGTATAGACTGAGGGCTTCCATTTCCACTTTTGGATTTTTGAAAAGCCAAAGTGGACTAAGTCGCCAATACTGGTGACTTAGTCCCACTGTACCTATTTTTTAGAGGTTTCTATAGATTTGGATACCTATTTGGTTGAAACGGGTTGTACTGTAGTTTTCCAGATCTGGGACTAGGTTGCCCAGAATGGTGTAAGTGTCAAAATAGGTCAAAAATTTTAGGATCATAAGAATTTCCAGTCTCCATTCCATTCTGCAACAAATTTCCATGTGCATGCTTTTTTTTTTCTTTCCTTTTTTGTTCTATTTGCATTTCTATTCATCTTTCTAGGTGTTTTTGCATATCACAATGTGTTTTAAAACAACTTGCATTTCCATAGTTTTCATTTAATAATCAATATATTTTACCAATTCTTTGCATTTAGATCATTTCATTTAGACATATTTCATCAATATATCATTAGTTTTGAGTGGGGAAATTGTCTATTTAATCCCATCTCTCTCCTTTTAGGTGAAAACTCCTAGAAGTGCAAGGAGTCTTAAGGTGCAAAATTCTTTGTCCACAATAGCATTTTACTATAAGACATAAAGTGAGAAATTTTAGTGTCTAGTAGTGATGGAGAAGAGATTTTGTCAATAATCAGTGAAAGGAAAATTTTATTGTAAGGGTATGTATATAATAAAAATTATGGAGGGAGGTGGTATAATATTAAAAGAATAATGGGAAAATATTAATAGGGGAGAAGGAACATATGGAAAAATAAAATACGGTATAATGGGATGGGAATCAAAGGATATAATGGAACATAGGATGGACTAGTAAATTTTATTGGGACACACTATGATGGGATCATATAACATAGGGTGAACTATTAGAGGCTTGTGGGATGGGATTATGAGAGAATACTGGAACATAGAGTTATTAGGAGAAGATAATAGGACAATACCTATATAGGATAATGGAACATAGGATGAAATAAAACAAGGTAATATGATGTTGAAATAGAAGGGAATAATAGAATATAGGATAAAATAATAGAGATTAATGATATGGACTAGGATTGGATAATAAAACATAGGCTAGCTAAAGTATTAAAGGTTAACAAGATTGAATTATCAGGGAACAATGGAACATTAGATGGATTAGGAGGTGTTTGCAGTTTGGATACAGGACATGAAGTGGAAACTTGAGGCATGTAGTGGTAATGGAGAATATATTTGTTTCATAATGAATTAAATGAAATTTTCCTATAAGGACATGTGTATAGGATGAAATATGGAGGGAATTGGTCTAGTATAGAAGTAGGTGTGAAAGGTTGGGATATGTGATATGAAATGGGTAAAATGTGTGTGATGGTAGGAATGGAAAATTGAGGTGAAAATTGAATGGTAATTATATTTTTGATCTAACAAAACTAACTATTCAAATGTCATCCTCTAATGGATATGGAAAAGAAGACATCATGGTATATTCATCAAAATATAAGTCACTCACATCACGCATCTTATACTCTTAATGTCTAGTTAAAATGTATGGTGAGGAGGACAATACATCTGATAGGTTCTGGGATGGTGGATGTAATAGTTAAACTTGTTAAAGTGATGAGGTAGCCTAAAATTAGTATAAAATAAACTATGCACAAGATAATTTCACATTATGATCTACCATCATAAAAATTGACATGTTATTTAACACACATTGTAAATTAAGTGGGTAGAAGGAAGATAATAGTCAGGGAAAGCAATGGATACATGTTAAGGGATTATTAGAATGATGGTCATAGATAAATAGCGAAGACAAAGTAAGTTGATATCACTAGCCATTTGAGAATGAAAAATGTTATTTGAGGGTAAAAGCACAAGCCTGTGTCACTATTTCAATAAAATAAATAGTTTTGAGCATAACAGTTTCACCCTAAATAGTTTTAGGTGAAATAGTTTGGCCTGAAACTACATGGCCTATATGTGGTAGATAAAGGTTTAGGAAAAACCCTCTCACCTTAAATAGAAAAAAAGGTTTTTCCTTTATTAATTTAAAATATGACTTAATTTATATGTATGTTTTCAATTCAAAGGGTTTTGGTTGAAAGGATTTTCATTGAAACCCTTTTTCCTGAAACTATCTATGTGACATCCATATTGGTAGGCACCTCAACTTCTTTTAATTTTTTTTAAAATTTCCACTTGAACATGATATTTCTTTAGTTAGAGTGATATTTTCCATAAAAACTAAGAACACCTTTTTTTAGAGCTTGGAGTAAAGAATATATATGTAATATTTTGATTATTTTTAATATGATTTTTTTTTTTAAATAACACAAGTAGGTTGTTAAAATTAAAATGAGGTTGATTAGAAATTAATAAAAATACTAAAACATATTAAAAAAAATAGAAAAATATATGGTGCACTAGAGGAGAGAATCATTTCCAAAAGTGTACAATTTTGTTTTGAAAATGATAAAAAAAAATAGAAAATAGTTCACCTTAAATGAAAACTATAAAAAATAGAGTATGTTTAGTTTGCCTTATGGCTAGTTCATTCCTATGGCTAACTAAACATGAATTTTGATAATATATTGCTATGCTGATTTATTTAAAGACATTCAATGCATTCATTGTAATAATCCTTTGGTGTCTAATCATTCTTATTACAACATCTATATTTTCTATTGTGTAAGTAATCTATATTTGCATGCTCATTCTAAAATAATAACACATTTTGAGTTGACATAAAATAATGTGTCTTGTATTGAGAAAATAATAGCCACATAAAGGTTTTTATAAATACACATGTAATCCTCAAATATCAAGAAGAGCAAAGACACAAAGGTGCATCGTGAAAAGTGAAGAAAATAAGTATGTAGATTTCATAGTATGAGTTTTTAGACAAAACACATATTGATGATTGAATACTTGTCATTTATCCTTACAATAATATTTTTAGAATGTGAAGAGAATATTTTCATTCTAAAGTGAATGCCAAACTATTAAACATTCTTGATCTTGTGCCTTCTCAAACATGTACAAATTTAACATAGGTGATTCACTCTTCAATAATAGAACTTAATATAATCATTATTATAATCTATCTTTCTGAAAATATCTATTACTAATTATAAGTTTATCACTCTCAAATAACATTACCAATCAGCCTAGGCTAATTCTACTTATATGCATACATTATAATATTATACTCATGAACATAGGTAAGGAAATCTTTTTTTGTTTAATTTTTTTAAAATTAAATCATGTTTTAGTACGCTCTCTTATTATTGTATAGGTTTTTTTTTTTTTTTCAATATTTTAAGTGAGGGGTAAAGGCCTTCATTATATTAAAATTATAAAATATTTAAATAGTACAAATTTCTTGATCAACTAGATGGGAAAGGTTATAGATTACAAAATGAAATTGTTGAGTGTCTAATGAATGTAATTCCAAGTGAAATTTTTTCAAAATTTTATGCTTCTTATTAGCTTGGTATATATATGGACATATAGATAGATTTATAATAGAGTAGAATGGAACAAATACTAAAAACATGAAATTTTGAGACATATATTAACCTAGATTGTATTGTTATAGTCATGACCATAGGAGCCACATTTTCTATTTACCAAGGTTGCACCCCTAATAAGGAATTTTATTTTGTTCTCCAATGTCACCATATTGAAATGTTCTTGGAAGATGAAAATATTTTTTAGCATGCATAGCTCAATGACATCTAGTGTCACCTAGTATGAGGTGATGTGGCTACCACTAGAGATAAAGTGTTGAGTAGCTGCCACTTTTTCTATATTACATCCTCAAATATTTTCTTAGTAAATTTAATAGTGTTCAACAAATCCATTGCCCTAAATTCATAACATGTGACTAAGAGAGATGGGAGATTCTTTTGAGTAGCATATTCTATGGATTTAGTAATCCACACCCAAAATTTCTCCTAAACATAATATTTTGTTAGGAAGATTTTACCGAAAAACATGTAAGAGATTTGGAAGGTTATTATGTGTTTTGTGGTGTCTTTAAGGAAATAGTGTCCTAAATCACATCCAATCATTCCTATAAGAATAATATCTTCTTATTCTAACATATATAATTCTACCTATGAATTCTATTTTCCAAATAGTTGATCCTAACTATAGGAGAGGCTCCATATTTTCTACAAATGATAATGATGAATTTAATGAAATGTCCCTTTAACTAATAATAATAAGGATCCAAACTAGTGAAAGAACCATTATCAATACTTATAACAATGACAAATAATTTCATCATTTCTATTGCCTTCCTATTAAGAACACTCAAAATTATTTAATGCTAAGCTAGGTTTCCTTCACAACCATTTTTTCAAAGTCTTAAAAGATTAGACCACTTCTCAATAATATCATCAATAATCATTTCCTTTAATTTCTTAATACCTTAAATAGAGACATGATCAATAATTTTGTTTCCTTCTCTATAACAATTATTTTATGGAGAATGTAGAGAGATTATTTAATATAGTTCAAGCTTCATTTAATGTATGTTTGATCCCCCAGTTTAAGCAATGCTTATTTCTTTGCATAGTGTGATAACGATTAAATCACCTTCAATAGTGATATTGTCAAGGCTACAAGTCATCAACAATTATAATTTGAGGAGTAGAGCTTCATCTTCTACATTGCTATTTATTCTTGGTTTGAAGTTCGTGGAGGAAACATTGATCAAGTTGTTAGAATAATTAAGGATGACATATCCCACACCAAAGATACTTGTGTAGATGTTTTTCTGCACTTTCAAAGACAAACAACTATTAACATTGTTAGTCAAACTTAAAAAAGCACATAGAACATCCATATGAAATACTTGATCATGTCACATATGCAAATAAGATAAAAAGAATCAAAACAACTAAATAAAGCACACAATAACATGAATCAAACCCTATCTCATAGTGGATTGGTGCTTCTTTGATGGGGAAAGAATCCCTTTTCCAATCCTTGATAAGCTCCTCGATGATATGATGAAAAAGATTAAAATGCTTAAGATTATGTATCAAGTTGTGGAGTTGTGGAGGATTAATACAATAGGGGAGGCCTCTATTTATAACAAAGAAGGATGGAAGAATGCAAAACATGGAGGATGTGGGATAAAACATCAGCCAATGACAAGATGCCACTTGTCAAGATGTGAGAGGATGAAGGTTGTGCACATTTTGGTCATTGTGCCAAAGAGGGGGAGATTTTTTTTTCGAAAGATGGCTTGTTGGAGAGAGAATAAAGAGTCTTAAATTCCAAGTGAGAAAAATGTAAGAGACAATGCAAGAGGATTTAATGCCATGTTGGAGGACAAGACATTTGGAGGGATTTTCAAACTTGGAGGAATATGCCCTTTTTTATGCCATTTTGAAAGTAATTAAGGAATTATTAAATCAATGAAATAATTTATTGGTGCAAGTTACAAAATCTAGAGGATTTAGGTGATTAGGATTAAATTCATCAAGATTTGATTAATTTAATAGGAGATTAGATGATTTTGACTTTTGACTTAGATTTTAGGATTAAAATAAATTAAAATGAGAAGAAAATGATTTTAGATTTAATTAAATAAAGATTTGATTTATTTAATCAAAGAGGATGATGTTAGTGTTGAATCAAATAAAGATGAATTTATTTAATTTAAATGGATGACTTTAGGAGATTAATTAAAAAAACTTGATTTATTTAATTACATATATTACTTAGGAGATTAATCAAATAGACTTGATTTATTTAATTGATCAAGCGAATACAATTTAATTAAATATGAGGAATGCATGATGTCAATTTTGCATGTCTACACCTTGAATTTTTATGGTAATATCCATTAAAAACTAGTTTCTATGAGCCATTCTATAGGACGTTCCACTTAATCTTTGAGTCATCTACTAAAGGAATCAGGGGATTAGAGACCCATGAATGAGATACATATTTTCTTATTTTAAAATGACTTGTTCTAATATTTTAATTTTTAATTTATTTTTTAAAACTTATATCTAATAAATTTTATTAAAAATAGATAACATTTGAATAAATTAGTGTCTTGTATTACTTTAAATAATGATTATATTAAACATTTAAAAAAGAGTGAACAAAAAAATTGAAAAAACATATATTAAACATTATTCAACCTCTTTTTTATATGAACATTATCTAAATGTATTCCTCAATATTATAAAAGTATAATTATAATAAAATTATACAATAAAAAATCTATTTTTTTTTCTTTTCATGAATATTCTTACTGTACTTTATATGAAAATAAAAGTAGGATAATATTCACAAAAAAAGTATGTTGGTAGAAAGGTACACCCACAAAATCTAGTGGGGCATAGCCAAAACAACATTAAACAACTATATGTGCACCAATATTAGGTGCATCTTTATCATCGAATTTAAATCCCCATACATTGGTGAAGATAGTATCATGAAAAGGCTCCTAGCTAGTGATAGCGCTTCTCCCTTCAAAAATGCCCTTAATAGATTGTTGTGAACAAGTAGAAAAGATGTCAAGTTACAGATGAAAAAACTTGTCAGAACTCAACCAACCAGCCTCCCCATATCTCTACATCTCTTTCTTTGACAAACATTTTAGATATAATATTAAATTAAATAATCCAGCCTACCAAATAATTTTCCTTCAAAGAAGATATACTTATAAATATACATCTTGAATTAAAGTTTTAGAAATCTTCTTACCAAACGCTATCCTTAACCACTAAGCTTTATTATGCACCAACTACTGCATTGTCCCAATTTAATATTTAATAATTGGAAAACACTTTAATTTTTGACTGCCGGCTGGAAGTAAACTGGATGTTCACCCATTGGACTCTCACTGCTGACAATTTCAAATATTCTCATACAGATTGTCAGCTTCCGGGATATAGTTTTTTAATAATAATGAGAATATTATTCAAGGGCTGTTGATCGCAAAGAAACTTGTCTTATGACTTGTTGGCTTTGCAAAATCCTTTCCTTTTCCAAAGACGTCGGAATTGGGTGCGCCAAAACTTATTGACTATAGTTCTCAGTAT
>VDFB02049217.1:65067631-65086773 GCA_007258455.2 Sequoia sempervirens
GTTCCCTATGAGAGATACACCAGGATTTGGTCAGCGACCGATAGCTTCGAGGCCGACAATTGGAGATGAAGGTCACTAACACAAGGTCTTTGTTGCAGTAGATAACCAATAGGTAGATCATCAGAATACTCTAGTTGATACTTTAGGTTAGTTACAAGGTATTAATGTTTCTATCCTTTTTTATTATGGAGCTATTGATTCATTTATTTCACCATTTTGTTGTTGCTTAATGTGGACTCATGGCAGTAAAGCAAGGTGATAGGTGGTAGGTAGAATTTTCCTCTGGGGTGAAGGTAGTAGTAGAAACCCTTGTTCATAATTGTGGACTAAGGATTGGATCACTATCTACCTTTGTAGATCTTTGTGTTACACCTATTGGTTCTTATAATATTGTTTTGGGTATGGATTGGATAGAATCCCATAATGCAGTGATTGATTGTTGACAAGAGGTAGTATGTTTCTTTGATGATTCTAGTGCAGAAGCTGAAATAATTGGCATACAGAGATCCCACCTCCTTGCTCGGATTATATTAGCTATGTAGTTGAGGAGATGCTTTTGTCAGGGTTGTCAATTGTTTGCAGCAAAAAATAAGGACTTGGAGATAGGGGAGAGTTGAGAGGTATCTCTTGATGATTACCCTATCCTTGGGGAATTTTTAGATGTTTTTCCCAGTGATATTCTTGGTATGCCACCGAAACATGACATTGATTTCAGAATTGATCTAGTTCCTAGAGCAGAGCCTATATCTTGAGCTCCATATAGAATGACCACACAAGAACTAGAAAAGCTTTGTTTGCAATTGGAGGAACTTTTGGCTAAGGGTTTTATATGTCTAAGTGTTTCTCCTTGGGGAGCACGTGTCATCTTCGTGAAGAAGAAGGATGGATCTCTTAGATTGCGTATTGATTATTTTCAATTGAATAAACTAACGATAAAGAATCGATATACTTTACCCAGAATCGATGATCTCTTTTATCAGATCAAGGGAGCTAATGTTTTTTTCTAAAATTGATATGAAATCAGGTTACCATTAGTTTCACATTATAGAAGCTAACATTCATAAAATGACATTTTGAACTCGTTACGGGCACTATGAGTTCATAGTGGTACTGTTTGGGTTAACAAATGCATCATCCATTTTCATGAGTTTGATGAACGGTGTTTTTCGTAGATACCTTGATCATTTTGTTCTCGTATTTCTTGATGATATTCTAATCTATTTGAGGAATATGAGGTATCACGAAGAGAATTTGAGATAGGTATTACAATGTTTGAGAGAGAATCAATTGTACACAAATTTGAAGTGTGAATTTTTCTAGACTAAAGTGAAATACCTTGGTCATGTTATCTCTGGAGAGGGTATTGTTGTGGATCCTTCAAAGATCCAAGCCATTATTGATTTTCCCATGCCTACCAATGTATCTAAGGTTCGTAGTTTTATGGGTATTGCAGGGTATTATAGATGGTTTGTTCATGGGTCTTCAAGGATTTCTCATCTCATTACTTCTCTTCAGAGGAAAGAAAATAAATTTATTTGGACAGATCAGTGTAAGTCAGCTTTTCATACACTCAAGGAAAATTGACTAGTGTGCCTATCTTAGCCATTCCTAACCCTACTAAGGACTTTGTTGTTTTCATTGATGTGTCTTTGGAAGGATTAGGAGTCATGTTGATGCACGATGATTGTGTGATCGCTTATGTGTCTCACAAACTCAAGGATCATGAACTGAATTACCCTACCCATGATTTGGAGCTAGCTGTAGTTGTTCATGCTCTAGTTCGGTGAAGGAATTTCTTGTTGGGGCATCATTTTGAACTTCATTGTGATCACCGTAGTCTACAGTACATTTCCACACATCCTAATTTGAATGCTAGGAAGAGATGGTGGATGGAGTTCTTATGCAAGTATGAATTTGAGGTGAATTTTTTTTAGGGAAATGACATAGTGGCTGACACTCTTAGTTGTTCAAGGAATGAGCTTTCTTCCGTGACTCTTGGAGTTGATTTGAGGAGCGAAATTTTAGCAGCACTTCCCATAGACATACTATATCAGGAGGTGAAGGCAGAGCTAGAATCAGGTAGACCCTTGGATGGTAGATTCATAGGATATTCTCTTGAGTCTAATGGATTGTTGTGACATTTGGGTTGTATCTATGTACCACATATTGAAGTTCTTCAAACTTTGATTTTGTGCTAGAGGAACATTGAGCACCTTATTTAGCTCATGGGTATGTGCGTGATCATCATGGAAAAATAGGCCCTTAAGTGGCAAAAAATCAAAAAAAATCGTGAGTTAGGCAACTTGGACGAAAAATTGTCAAAGTCCATCTATATTATTTCAAAAATATGTAAGAATAGAATCTATAGAAATGAATTAGTTTCTAAACTACTAGGTTTGCTTTAAAAAAGAAATCTATTTGGTGAACAATTCTGAAATTTCAATGCAATAGTACTTTTAAATTTCGTGGAAAAATAAGAAGTAGGTGTCCGCCCCACTCACCCCAACCACAATAAAATGATAATATTTTTTATAATATTTTAGATATAAGTAGAGTGACTCATGTCTGATGTGATGCATATTTTTTTTATTTTTTTCCAAGTAAATAATTAATTTGATTTACTTATTTCCAACTCTTTAAAAATATAAAAAAACTCGTGATGTCCTAATTAATTTAACTTAATAAAAACTTCATGAAATTCAATTTTTATTTTTTAATCCTATAGTATGTGAATCATAGAATGTGATGCATGTTTTGATTCAAAACATATGATACCATTTGAAAGCTATATATGTTTTTCAATTAGCCTATCAATAGACTTTAGTCATAATTTGAATAGAAAATGAATAATAATTACTTATTAAATTCAAAGTAAAGCATAATTTATATTGGTGGAAAGCTGAGAATCTCCTTTAAAAACTTTTATTTCATCAATTTTGGGTAAAAATAAATTTGTTAGCCACATACCAATCATATTGTCACTTTTGGCCCACTATGATCCTCCACATACCTCATCCAAGTGTTAAGAAAATGCATGCAAACATTCGACACTTGTAATTTTGGCCAGGTATGAAGCATGATATCGCTGATTTTGTTTCAAGATGTCTTGATTGCTAGAGAGTTAAGGCCGATCACCAACATCCCTGAGGACTGCTACAACCACATTTAGTTCCTGAATGGAAGTGGGACATCATATCAGTGGACTTTATTATTGGTTTACCTATTTCATCTCATTGAGATGATGCTATTATGGTTATTGTTGATAGAGTAACTAAGGTAGCACATTTTTCTTTGGTTCATTCTTCATATAATGCCTCTTCTATGGCTAAGATATTTATGGAGGATATTGTTGAGTTTCATGGAATTCCTCGTAGAATCATTTTAGATAGAGATCTTGTGTTTACATTAGCATTGTAGACATCCTTGTAACATGCCCTTGGTACTCAGTTGAACTTCATTTTAGCTTATCACCCTGAGACCGATGGTCTAATTGAGAGAGTCAATAAGATTCTTGAAGATATGCTCAGGATGTATGTAATGGATCAGTAGTCATTTTGGGAAGATTATCTTTACTTAGTGGAATTCACCTACAATAATGGGTATCATAGTTCCATAGGTATGCCTTCTTTTTCAGGCATTGTATGGATGTCCTTGTCACACTTTGTTGAGTTGCAATTGAATTGAGGATAGAGTTCTACTTGGACTTGAGATGCTTTGGGATATGGAGCAACAAGTTGATCGCATTAGAGAGCACTTAGTGGTAGCATAGGATAGGCAGAAGAAGTATGTTGATGCTTATAGAGTGGATCATCAGTTTTCAGTTGGTGATAGAGTATTTCTTCAGGTGCATCTATAGAAATGTCTGATCCATTATGGAAAAGGCTCTAAGCTCACGCCTCATTTTGTTGGACTGTTTGAGATTCTGGAGAGGATTGGTCCTATATCATATCATATTGCTTTACCACCTAGTTTTTCATTCATTCCTGATGTTTTCCATGTATCTTTTATTAGGCCTTGTCATCCTGATATTTCACATGTGCCCAATTGGAATGCATTATAGGTAGAGGACGGACAGTTGGCTTTGGAGCTCATGGGAATTCTTTAGAATAGGAGACTCACCCTCAGGGGTCAAGACATTGATCAAGTGAGGGTCCAGTGGAACCCTAGTGATGAGGCATCAGCTACTTGGGAGGATGCAACACACATGAGAGAGCTTTATCCCTATCTATTTGTAGGCTTCCACGAGTAAGCCTTATCCTAGTGGGGGAGGATGTAGTGTCCCTCTAGTTGCTGCACTTTGTTTCAATTTGATTGATAGTTTCTTTAGTTGTGTTTGATACTATGCTACTTTATTTTAGTTAGGAAATTGATACTATGCTAGTTTTATACTTTGTAGATGATACATTAGATACATTGTTGATCATCTGATTATGTTTGTGTGGCAACATTAGCCCATTTATGATGATGTATCTGATGTTGTTTATGATATCGTATTGTATGTTAGTCTTGGTGAAGGAGATAGTGTAGCATTAATTACTCATGAGTACCCTGCTACACTGCGACTCTCTCTCACAGTGTGATTGTTGGTTTATGTAGATATGTTTGATAGTGTTGTTCTATGCAGTTTATAGGTACTAGGCATCAAATCCACCTATTTTTTAGGTTTGATCATGCAATGACCCAATGGAAACATTTTGCTTCAGAGATAATGTCAAGTCCTTCCTTAGCCATCGTTCTCTTATAGAACGATTATCTGTGTTGTCACCTGTCGATGTGTTGTCATTTGGTTTTGATTGTGTTGTTCATGTTTGTGTTATGTTTGGGTATCATTTGATTAGTTAAATGGTTTATTTATTAATGATTTTATTTAATTTTATTCTATTTAAATGTTAAATTTAAATGATTATGTTTATGGTTTTATTTATTAAATTAAATTAGACAAGGTATTTATTTAATTGTAATTGTTGATTTTAATGTGCAAATTAAAAGTAAACATGAAAAAAAGATATTTTGAAAGGGATTGTTTTCAACAGGTTAAGAATAAATATTTGAAATCTTTACTTTGAGTTAGAAGATAATATCTTAGATATTTTTTAGTTGAAACTGATTGATCAATTTAGTTTTACATGTTGACAATTAGTTAAGTTCTATGATTATGAGATAATTAAAAATGAATTAAAAAGCTTTCTTTGTGCAATATCCTTCACGGTAATTGATTTTGGATTAGAGGGAAGAAGACTTTCATGGAAGTTTTTTGAAAAGGCTTCTTCTTTGTGTTTTGGTTAAAAGTTTTGGAGATAGTGAATTCAAAGAACTTGTGCTTTTGGGAAAAATAGAGAATTTTTTATTTCTAATTTTTTCTTCAATATTTGTTGGATTTTTGAATATAAATCTGATTTTCTTCTTTTGTTTTCCATATGGGTATGTGCAAGATCATCGTGGAAAAAATAGGCCCTTAAGTGGCAAAAAATTAAGAAAAATCAGAGTTAGGAAACTTGACGTAAAAATTTGAATAAGTTATCTATATTGTTTCAAAATATGTAAGAATAGAATTTGTAGCAAATTGAATGCAGTTTCTAAACTACTAGGTTTAATTTTTTTTTTAAAATCTATTTGGTGAAAATTTGAAATTTCAATGTAGTAGTACTTAAATTTCAGGGAAAAAATAAGAAGTAGGTGTTTGTCTAACCACCCTAACCACAATAAAATGATAATTTTTTTTATAATATTTTAGATATAAGTAGAGGATGCATGTTTCAATGTGATGCATATTTTTTTGTAATTTTTTTCCAAGTAAATAATTAATTATGATTTTTTATTACAAATTTTAAAAAATATAAAAAATTGTATGTCTAACCACGTTAACTTGGTCAAAACTTCATGATTTTTATTTGTTTTATCTTATAGTATGTAAAGCATAGAATGTGATGCATGTTTCAGATTAAAAAATGTGATACCATTTGAAAGCTATAGATGATTTTCAATCACCTATCAATCAGACTTTGTTGTAATTCAAATAGAAAATGAATAATAATTATTTATTAAATTCAAAGTAAAGCATAATTTGTATTGGTGGAATCTGAGAATCTCCTTTAAAAACCCTTTTCATTTCATCAATTTTATGAAAAAAAAAAATCATCAGCCACATACCCATCATATCGCCACTTTTTGGCCCATAATGATCCTGCACATACCCATATTCTTGAATATTAGTTTTTGAATGTTATGTTTGAGATTAGTTTACTATGGAAGAATGTTTATGTTTGTTTGTGGAAAAGATAAACCCATCCAAACTTGTACATTCAACAAAGAAACAATTAGGGTGAGCATTCAAAATTAAATGTAAAACTTGTAAAAACAATGATTTATGCAACTATTTTAGTGAGATTACTTATTTCGTCAACATCTAGAAACCCTTTTGTATTGCTTTCAATGCTTTACTATTTTGCAATAAAATAACCTTGCGTCGATTGAAAAATATATGTATATATATGTAGAATCATAATTTTAAATTTTTGCTGCCTGATAATTGAGAATGGTTGAACCTTTCTATCTTCAAATTTTGAGGCATCTCACCAACTAGCATGGTTTTTTCTCTGATGGAAATGGTTCAGATCTTTCAAAACAATCTACTTTGAATGTTAGAGTTTGAAATATCACCTTTTACTTACATTATTTTTAAATCCCATATGATTTTTAGTAGACTAAGAAAGAAATCACTCCTTATAATGCTTGCAATCGTAACCCTCTTAAACTCAGAGAAAATTTGGCTTGCTTATCATCTCTGATGTCATCAATGAATAGGATGTTCAAGTGAAGAAATTGTGGACCAAAGAGTAGATTTATTAAGTCTCTAGGTTTGCACTATGTTTCTAGTTTTCTTGTCTACATCTCTTAAGTTCGATGGTTTTAGACCCATTCTTTGTTTCAAAATTCTTGTGATGTCAATAGAGTGATTATTTAGTGAGTATGACTATAGAAAATTGGCTCATACAATTAATTTAAAGGATTGTTATATTTAAAAAAAATTATATTCTTTCCGCTTGACTATCATTCATTTGTTTTAGATTTTAGTTTCCTTTTTATAATGCGCCCACCTATTGCATTCACTTGTAAATATTTAAGCTATTCATTTATGCAGGTTATGTGCCTCTACTCCCCTTGTCATTGATGGAAGCTTTGGTTTGGCTGAAGATTCACACTGTTTGGATTGTGAATGTGATTCGATTTGTTTGTGCATACTCTATAATATGCAATTTGTGATACTTTCTCGCTACACCTTTATTGCTTTAATATATATATGTTACCTTGTGTTGTACCTAGAATACAATGCCCTTTACTAGAAGGTAAGAGATTGTTCAATATTTTCTAAATTACTTATATTTGTAATCTTTGCATGTTGTGTAAATTATCTATTCTATTTTGTATTATCTACACTCAACAAATTACTATTTGTATTGCTCGTACTCTCCTCCTTAATCTTGTCTAGAGTTTTATTTTTATTCTTCTAAGACTTTAGCATGTTAAATCAATTCCTATCATGTATGGCATGCACTTCTCCTATGTACATGCATGGCAAAAACCAATTAGCTTTGTATATTAACATATAATATGTTTTAGATTTCATTGGTTCTTATTTAGATGATTAGTAAATGTGATAAATTTATATTATTCTTAATGAAGGATAATTATAGATTTATTTTGTTTAAAATAGAAAAGTCATAAGACATTTAATTGTGTCAATGGATTATCTTTTATGATTTTTATTCCATGAAGTTTTGATGATAGTATATGATGGGAAGTAATGTGTTGGTTATAATTTATGAGTATACTTTTGAGTTATGAGTCTTTTAATCTTCTAGAGGCTAGGAAAGTAAACTTATTTCGTAAGTTGAATATACTTGCACTATGTTGTTCAAATGCAATGACTTAATTGGAACTTAGCCTTGAATGTTTTTTTGCTATCTTTGAGATAATATGGAAATTATATGGTCTATGTCATGATTGAGATATGCTCATTCTTTGTTTTGTTTAATGTGCATGAGGACTAAGTAGATCCTTTGTAATTTTTATAGAGTTATGTTATTAGGAAGAGTGGCTTATGATAGGGGTTGAAAACCTAAGAGGTAACTAGGGTAACCTATCATGAGTTTGTAATTCAGTGAAAACTTAATTAGATGTATTAGGGGTTGGGTAGTGTTCATTAAATAATTTAGATAATTCATTGTCTCACCTTATACCTTAGTGCTTGTAAGGATTAAGGGTAGGTTGAGATGGCCTTGAATGGAATGATTGTCTAGACTTTGTCCTCTTGAAAGGTAGATCGATTTCACTTGATTTTGTTTAGGGGTTGGGAATCAGTAGAGATTGCTAAGGTAACTCGATATGAGGGTTGGTAATCTAGGAAGATTCACATAGGTAACCTATAATAAACTATGTGATGGCACTCTTATCCTAATGCATGTTATGTGGTCTCTTGTGTAGAGTTACCCTTGTTTATGTTGTTTCCTCTGGGAGCTTTGTTTGTAATTTGTGGTTTAGGTATCATTATGTCGTAATGTGTTTGAAAATTCATGTAAATGTTATGTTTTGTATTCTTGTTTGTTATATTTGTGGACTTGATATTATCTCCTAGCATGAAGGGAGTGGACCTTCGGGTACCGCATGGTTGGGAGGAACGTGCTATATCCTCCATTGCATCCCCTTGCAGGTGTTGTTGTGCTTCAATGATATTGTACTTATGACTGGTTTATGATTCTTCATTGTTCATGATGTTGGACGCTGAGCATGCTCATGAACAAGTTCACAGATGTGTTATGATCTTCATCCATATTGTGTATAGTCTTAATATGTATGAGTGAGCTTATTGTAATGATATTATGTTGCTACAAGATTTATCATAATCTCATTTGATGTAACTTGAATATGTAACTTGATTGCATTATGGTTATATGATTGGATCATTCATTATGGATATGATTTATCCTTATGCCTTATGTCTTATCGTTTAGTGATGTGATGATCTTACTTGTGAATGTTGAAGTAACATTGTCATGAAACCCTGAGATCATATGTGTTAATGTTTCTTTTTTACTTATGTTGTAATCGAATGTTTTTGTTATTTAAAAAAAAAATTGTTATTTTTTCACTTTATTTATTTTTCCCTAGGTTCCATGACGAGGCATTACATGAGGAATCTAATAACACTATGAACCACTCAATCATCCATTGCATATGATATGTAGGCGTTTCATCCTTCTTTGAAAGGACATGGGTGGTAGGGTTGCTTCATATCAATATCACAATATATTACCATAGCCATCCTAAGTGTACCTCAACTCTACTTGACCCTGCATGTGTTGATTTATCAACCACCCTTGGGTGGCCTCTCAACAAGGTGACAACAATAAAACACAAAAAACATGATTTCACCATACTTTTTTCAAACCAAATCATCCATAGATAGGTACCTAGTACCAAAATCCCATGAATACACAAATTACATACAAATTATCCATAATACACAACATTAGAATCATTATAGGGTATTCACATTCATAGTGAATATAGAATAAATTATTTTCCAAATGATATCATCATTTATTATAAAAAAACAATTTTCTTTCACATTGTTAATCCATAATTCCATAAAATTCTTAGTAATTTATCCCCATTATCCACTAGGATTACTCATTCCAAGGTATAAATAAATTTTAACCATAGATTCATAATTGCAAGTATCACAACACATTCCAATTTATCTCAATGATATGTGAATTAAATGTACTAAACTAGGTTGTGAGACTGATGAATTGGATCCCCATTCACAATGTGGTGCATCATCATCACACACACACACACACAAACTTATGGAATACATTATCTTTTAAATCAAAATCCAATTGAGTTTCAACAAGATACTACAATTTTATTTTCTTAACAATAAAATTTACTAACTATTGGTGCACATCAAAATTATTTTAATTAAATGAATTTAAGTTTGTAGCTATTATTCCATCATTATCTTGCAAAACATTCTACTCTACCAAGTGGAATATAAAATCATGATAAAATATCTGCTCAAATAAGGGTATCCAATGCTCAACACAAATCAAGGAAAACATAAGCTAGTTGATTAGCATCACAAGAACAATATTCTGCTCACATAAAATTTACTTACTCATGCCTTTAACAATTTTCAAATCATGAGTTAACATTATATGAATTTGTATCATTAATAATGTAGTTGGGACACCTAAGTCTCAACAACATAATGCTCACACACTAGAAATGCCATTCTACATTTCATGAATACCATCCAATAAAAGAAGAAACTTAGATTTGAGAATTAACAATGCATGATTTACTAATGCATTCATTTCCTTACAATTATTATTATTTAATTAGTATGCTCATGATTCCACTAATCCCTTTTATCTCTAAACTTAATATTAATTGATTCCATACACAAGTTAACATATACACCCTAAGGTAGGACTGAAATTTGGGTACCAATTTCTTTCACCCAATGATTTATTCTACTTAAACATATTTTTTTCATATCTAGAATGCAATTTTACATAAAAAATTCATTCAATTTATCTCAAGGTACAATGTAATATTAGGAAATAATTCCATTACCTATAGAAAATAAAAGTATCACATTTTCAAACTAGCACAAGGAACTTAGAGCAATATCCCATTAAAAAATTATGGATACATCTCAACTTTTCCTATCTCATTTGAGGAACACAACATTAGGTTACTTTAGAAAAGAATTACCACTTCACCACTCTTTTCCCACATCGGGCATATGAACACATTATAAATTATTTCACAATCAAATGCACCACTAACATGAGAGTACATAAATACTAATCAAATCTAACAATATAATTATTCATTTCTTACTAAAATTTTCACAACCATGATTATAAAATAATTATGAAAGGAAACATGAGACCTTGTAAGGTAATTTCAACCATCAAGCTCAACAAGGAGTTAAGAACAAAAACAAAATTCACACAACCAACACTTTTTAATCAATTAAAGGTCTATTGACCCTTCATCTTACATAACCCAAACAATCAAGCATGGCCACATTAGGCAACACACATGTTCTTAACAACCCACAATCACATCAAGACCCAAACATGCCCACCCTTAACAAGAAAGAAGAAGAGAGTGGTCACTCTCAACCACAAAAGACTTTTGAACAAGGTCTCTACTCCAATCCTATTCACTATGGAAGGTCATATAATTCATCCTTCATCCACAAATACAAGGAAATTTTTAGTTTACACCACCCCTGTACAATTCCATAATAAGGAATAAAAGACAAGAAGTTCTACAACCACTTTTTCAAAAAAGCACTTGACAAAACACACATCAAGCACACCAAAACCACATGGGAAACAAAAATAACCATAGATCCCAATGCTGAAACATGGTATGTGATACTTGATGTAATTTCTTGAATGAAGCAAAAGGAAAAACATGATATAGCAATTTTATTTTTTGAAACACAACAATCATAACGACAAAGATATGATATCAATGTGTCACATTTTTATAACAATGTACACTCAAGTTTCATATGAAAAAAAAAGAAAAAAGGAAAAAATAATATGACATCATCATTACATAATCAAGGTGGAAATAGTGGAATACTAACCACTTGTGGGATAAGTCCAGTACGAAGAACAAGAGAAATCTAGAACATCTCTTAGACAAAGATCAGTTACAACTCATGATTGCATTCTCTTGCAACAAAAATCTAGAATAGGATGAGGGAATAATCAACCTCCAATCCACATATATACTCAATTAATAAATCAAAATAATTAAAAAATTTTTACTAAAGGATCCAAAACTAGGAGATACAAACTCTCCTCTACTTGGAATGATGATGGGTAACTTCTAGAGAAACCACATGCTTTACAAGATGTCCCATTGCAAGATGACATCACAAAAATGGAAAGATACTAAAAAGTAACCCTCAAAGAAAAATTATGAATGTTGGGAACACAAACAAGACCAAACTAGAAGGTTAAAAACCTTCTAAAGACTTCACAAGGCTAGGTGCACAATCTTCATAAACCTAGGTTTGCCAACTAGGAAACTTTGGAAGAGTGCACACAAAATGATGTAGGAGAACCCATAAGTCCTCACAAAATAAGTTTAAATAAAATTTTCAACCATTATTAGACATGTGAGAACATGATGAACAACTTTCTTTTACATGGTTTACCCATATGAGGTCTCGAAACATAGAGGAACTAATAAGAAATAAAAGAGAGAAAAATTGACTAGGATTTTGAAGACCTAGTCAAAGAAAAGAATCATCATGGAGAAACTATAGGACATAAAAAGTTATCCATCAAGGGAAATAATCTTATAAAAACCTTGGCTAACCTTAGTTAAGAGGATATACATTATTTTTCTATGGAAATGAGGTCGCCCCAACACGTGACCAAGCTGCCCAAATAGAGATAGGAAATTTTGAGCTTGTCATCCCTCACAAGTAGGCTAGAAAAGTATGATACCAGGCATTCCCACTGATGAAAAGGTTTCCCAAACACATTTGGAAACATTTCAAGTGTGTTTGGGGACTCTTGAGCTGACCAAGCTACCCAAACTCACTGAAGGACATGTAAATTCATTTTAAACATATAATAAATTCTCTTAAGTTAATTTCAAATTCCAAGAGATGAATGCAATATTATACATTTTAAATCATGTCTGGTACCAACAACGAGACATGTAATTAGGGATAAAACACTAACATTCAAAATCAAATTGCATACCATCTTGAGACAAAGGTTTATTTACAAATTATATTCAAATTGCATTATAAATACATATGGAGAGGACTCAAATATCCTTCCAACATCAAATTACATTGAATTTAAATATCTATGAAGATAAATAATGAAGAAGGAAGAGGGTAATGGTGTCGCTTTTCTCCTCAAACCTCTAAACCCCAATGGTGGTTTCCACACCACCCTACAACATGAAACCAAAAAGATTCACTCCCACCATGCTAGAAGATGCCACAAGGCCCAATCAATTCACACAAGATACATGGGAGAAGGCTTACACATATTCCAAACATGATGCATACACGTCACACATATAGCACAAGATCAAACAATACCACATGATGGTTCAATACAAAACCAATTGGTATGAACACAATGGCATAACTGAGTACCCTCATTGGGAAAATCCACTAATGGAGTATTAAAAGGAGTCCTCATTGGCCTAATAACCAATATCATACCAACTACTCTCATTGGCCATATCCGCTGAAGGAGGAAAACACCAACAAATATATCAAATGAAGCACAAAAACCAATGTAATAATTTAAATGAATGGAAATTTTGAAAATGATCTCAAATCATCCAAAATGAGAATTAATGAAGGATATTTAAAATATCCCACTCTAATTCATTCATATTCACATTAAAATTTAAAATTTCTAACTATTTTTCAATACCAAAAATAAGGAATTTTATAAATCATGATTAAAATTTTACCAAAATTTAAAGTTTTAAAATTTAAAATTGTAAAGATACGTTTTGTTGAAAAATTTCACAACATCCCTTTTAAGCTATAAAAAATTATTTCTACAAATCTCAAAAAATTAGGCATAATAACTATTGGGAAATTCTGCCCAATTTTTTGAGATTTGTATACAAAGCTCAGGTTCATGACATGGCTTAACAACCTCATGTGGATTCATTAACTCTGGTAGTTGTATTGGGTATTAACAAGGCAATCTTTTGTTGCTACAACAACCATTTGTGCAACAATTGGTATCAGATCTTGGGTTATGGGTTTGAACCCGTCACTTGTGTTGGGGGGATTGTTGTAAGGCATGTGCCCTTGGTCCCCTTGTGTTGTGTAGCGTAGTGCTTGGGTTTGTGACATGGTTTAATCACCTCTTGTGGATTCATTAACTATGGAAATTTTATTAAGCATTAGCAGGTCAATCTTTTGGTGAAACGACAACTGTTTGTGCAACAATAACAATGTGTTTTAGAAAATTTACAAAATTTCCACATTAAAACTGATATATAATCAAAATTGATGAATTAAAAGGAATTTGGAGGTTCTAACACCCCACCAATCCATTTGTAAAATTTCCAAATGGAAAAAATGAGTGTATGAGAAGATATTGAAAAATTACCTCAGTTTTATCCAAAAGTTGAAATGAGAACACCGAACATCCCCCATGAATGCATGAATCCACACATGAGCATGATATCATACCAATTCCTATTTTTATGCAATTGATATCACTGAATTTTCCCTCCAATCGCTCACTCAATCACAAAAACAAGAATTTCGAGAGAAGAGGGTTTTTCCTCTCCAAATTTGTCACAAAAATATAACATAAAAATGAAAAGTGAAATGTATTTTCATTTTAATCCCTTTTTCTTTTTCCAAAATAAAATATTAAAATTTATTATCTTTTCCCTAATAATTACATTTAATCCATAATTTCAGCCAAGAAAAAATAAGACATTTAAATATAATATAGTTTTCTATTTTACCCTTATATCACAATTTAAGCCTATAGTAATACAAGTTATATTTTCATTATTTAATTTGAAACATCCATAAATTACATTTCAAATCCCAATAAACAATTAAATTCATTCCCTAATTATCATTCAATATTTAATTTCACTATTAAATTCATACAAGGAATTAACTGAGTTAAATTCCAATTGTAGGAAATTTAACAAGAGACAAATCAAACATTCATGGGAAATCTACAAAGAGGGTTACGATATAAGGAATTAGAACAATGGCACTATGTGGGTGAACCCTAGAAAAATAAAATGGGTCTTGCACTCGGATTGAGTACGATGGGTAAGGAAAAATAGTAAATAGCCGAGGTGACATCTCATTATAACAAACATCAGTGTATACTCGGACTTGTGGAGCTAGGTGGAGAAATACCTAGTACCTATAACCACACAATGCATAGGTCAAGCATTCTTGATCCATATATATAAATAGCAAAAGAATTTCATAAATACCTAATGATGTACAACATGATATCCATACCTAGATAATTACATTTAAATGATATTGTTCATGATAGTAGTTAATTATCACACCTATATTAATGCATCGATTCATAAACCAAAACATAATAAAAATCAGTCAAGGAATCCCACATCATGCATGCATCCTAGGAACACCTCTAAATTTAAATAAATCCATCCCCTATAAAGGGAATTAGCATCATATCACGTATGCACTTTAGTTCCATTTAAATCAAGCATAACAATTAAATAACCATGGAATCATAAATCAAGGCATAAAACAATAATACCAAGGCATGATTATCTAATATCTCAACATAAATGAAATACAATGCTCCCACTAGCATCACATGCTAGAAATAGGTAGGTATTACATAATTTTAAAAAAAATTATTTATTAAGAAGCTTAACTACTATAAAAAATTCCCAATCTCCTTATACAATATAAATATACTACCTTTTATAGAAGATGGCATCAAAGCTTAGTTTAAAAGTGGTCAATTTAGATTTCTTTACAACCAATGGTACAAATTTTACAAGCACTAAATAGTTTAGATAGGGAAATTTAATCTTTTGATCTATAATTTTTTAAAATATTAGTCTAGAAATAAAGAATGTGTATCAATTTTTGTATAATTTTATTAGCTACAATTTTTAAAAATTTCTATTAAAATTGTGACACAAATACAAAGGAATACACCTAATTTTAAAATTTCAAACTTATACTAGAAACACAAAATTTGAGAAATTAGTTGATGCTCCATTCATCCTTATCACCACCAAATACATCTTCTATGATCTCCCTATTTTTCTCAAAATTCTCTCCTATGTTCCATAAGTATTGTTAGAGTTGCATCGTGCAAGTTCCAATTGGGTTCATTAGTGAGAAAAATACCTATTTAAAGTTCCTTGTCTCATATACCTTCAAGCAAAAAAAATATTTTTTATTTTATTTTTGTTGTATTGTTCTCAGATTACCCTGGAAAGACAATTTTATCTTTAATGTTTAATTCATTTAATCTACATTGAATTTATATGGAGGATAATTCAATTCAACTATCAATATTTTCATCAAATTTTCCTTAAAGTGATCAACTACCACTTCATCTTCTTGGTAAAAATTATTTCTATGGAATAGCTCTATTAGTTCTTATATGTCATAGTAAATATCAAATATGTCCATCCTCACATAATTAAATTTATTATTATTTTTCCATGCAATATAATCCCTAAATTAGATAAGAACTAGCTAGAGAAAGGTAGATCCACTAATTTTCCATCAAATATATTATCTTTTGCTAAAAATTATGGATCCATGGAGCACACCAATTTTGTTCTTAGTAAGTTTTTCCCATTGGTTACCATATCATATTGAAATTCATCCATTTAATTATACACATTTTTCTTTGACACTTCGAATTGTACCCTACAAATGAATATTTATTTTACTACTTTTCATCAATGATCATAAGGTTTACTAATCTTTTCCTCTATAGCTTTAGCTACAATTTTCATATTTCCCAATTTTGGCACTTCTCCTTACAAAATTATGATAGGAGTGATGGATCCATCTATTTCATTTCTTGGAAAAACTAATTAAATAATGTGGGAATTCATCTCTATAAATTGATCCTTTAACATTTTCTTAGATTTTTGGTCATTTTCCATCCTTGAAAAAATGGTAAATGAATTTAATTATAAATCCTATTTTTTCCTATTTGGAAGCCTACCCCAAGTTGATAGTAGTTATTTTAAATATTAATATCTTTTATTGTTTCATTAAAGTGTAATTTTATTAGGAATTTAACTAAGTGGTATCTAGGGTTGTCATTGCTTTCATACTAGTCTTCAAAATTATTTATACTAAGGGTATCTAGGCTATCATGAAATTCACTCTTATGGTTAAATGATGAGTGTGTGGAGCATATTATGGAATAGATGTAATATTGTTGATATATTAGATGGGTAGTAATAGATAGTTAGAAAAATGGAATATAGGATATAATGGGATGAGAATAGAAGGGGATAATGGAATAGAGTATAGAGTAGTAGAGATAAGTGTGATGGGAAATAATGGGATCACATTAAATAGGTTGAACTATTAGAGGTTAATGGGATGGGTTTAGGAGGGAATAATAGATTATAAGGTGAAGTAGGAAAATATAATGGGACAAGACCAAATTTGGATAATGGAACAAATGATGAGATAAGAGAGGTTAATGGGAAGTGAGTATAATGGGATAATGAACATAGGGTGGAATAGTATAAATAAATGGGATGTGAATATGAAGGAATATTAGAACATAGGGTGAATTAGGAGGTGTATAGGTGTGGACATGGAAAAAGTATCCATTTGACCTTGCTTGATTTGGGAATAATTGATGATAAATTGGACTTAATGAGGCCTTAATTTAGTGTTGTGAGGTGATTTACACCTCCAATTTAGGTCTTGGACCCTATAAAAATGAATAAAATGCATCTAACAATGTCTTGTAAAGGTGTTGTAAAGTGTTGTAAAATACTTTTACACTTCTCTAGACTTAATGGACCTATTCTTCCCCTAATTCAATGTTATAAAATGTATTTAATTACATCTTCACATTAATCTAGAAGGCTTGTAATTAAACGTAATTCTAATTTAGTGTTGTAATATGTTTTACACATTCACATTGGATGTTGTAGTACCCCTCCGTTTATGCTTATGTTTTCTGATGATACTTTTTCATACTGTTAGACCTATGTTGTTTTGTTGGATACTTTGATCGCTGGTTTTGAGCGATGGTGGATTATTCTGTGACATGATGATACTTTGTGTGATGTTTTATTGTTTTCAGACATGATATGATGTAGTGTAGATGTTTACTTTCGGTTGTTTATGGATATGCACATGTTTATGATGGACTAACAATATTTATTGAGTCAGTTCTCTGTGAGTGTATTGGTGTGGAGAACAGAATCGCATCACTCGCTTGCGAGTGCCCTGCGATATCTGTGATTTTCTCCGCACGGTGTGCCTGTTTAATGTTTTATATATATACATGTATGTACGTTGTTTTCTTGGTTGCAGGATTTGCAGGTACATGACACCGACTCCACCTGTGTAATCAGGTCTGAGCGTGTCAAGACTCAACGGAAAATGTTGAATGGGAGATAGTAGTTAGGTTTATCCTAGTCCAATCTTTAACCTTGGTCATAGTACTTAGTCAGTTTTCAGTTTGGGTCATAGGTTGTTTTGTAATGTGTTCTGTTGGTTAAATCGTTTTGAAAAGGTAAATGTTGGTTATTTTTAATGTTAATTATTGTGCTTTATTTATTGTTATAAAATTAATATTTAAATATAATTGAAATTTATTTACTTGATTATTTAATACATTAGTTAGTTTAATTAGTTAAATAGTTGGTCTTAAAAGGATTTAACTATTTAATTAAATAAATTAATTAATTAGATTAAATTATTAAGTGCATAAATTATATTTTATTTAAATAAATTAGAATATTAGAAAAATAAAAATTAAATAAAATGCATGTGGTTTGAAGATTTGATTTTCAAATTTTAAATTTAAATAAATAAATATTTGCATGCAAAAAGTTAATTGGCAAAATTTGCCGAGAAAGAGAAGATATTTTGATAACCTCTTCTCGACAAGTGTGCCAGTGCTTTTATGAGGTTGTTGGAATTTGGTTACGGAGAGGTTATTGTGGATCTCGGGAAAATTGACAGGGGTTATTCAATTTCCTCACGGGAAATTTTTTTCTGTGTACGGGAAAAATATCTTTACTGTGAAAATATATAATTTTTCTTAGAATTTGTTACCTCTCTGTTGGGGTTGTGATTCTTGGTGGTAGATTAAAGCTTCCTTGGAATTGGTGCTTTGAAGAGTTTTGGAAGGATTGTGTTCTGCAGACAAAGATTTTCTTCAACTTCAAGATCTTCAACTTACAGGTATTTCACTGGTGAAATTTGTAGTTTGTTATTGGAAAAGAGTTTTCTTAAAAGTTTCAATTCTTGAATTTCTTGGTGATTTGTTATTGAAATTCTTTTCTTTGCAAAAAATTTGCTGTTAGATTTGTTAATTGCATGC
>VDFB02049217.1:65086873-65174380 GCA_007258455.2 Sequoia sempervirens
CTTCCATAAAAATAGTACAACCTAAATGTAAACTCAAGATCACAACTAAAGTCAAAATAGGGACAAGTATCAAATTAAAAGATCATAATTACAACATAATTTCCACATGCCTCTGGAAGTCCCTAACAAGCAACTTAAGCTCTTACAAGAGAATATGCTAATATAAGGGTTTTTCCCACAACACCATAACCCAATCAAGCGAAAATCATGCTTGACTCAACAATAATTTGACACAATTTTTTTTCAAAGAAAATAAACAATTGATTCACTCAAAATTATTCAACTTAATTTAATAAATAATGTTTATTTTCAATTAAACTAATCACCTCATAAAATCAACTTGCTATTTAATTCATCATCCATCTTTTCGCTACATCAACATATACAAAAAATATATTTTCATATTTATATATATACATATATATATGTGTGTGTGTGTGTGTGTACACGTGATTACACGTATATATATATATATATTAATAAATTCATGCATTATAATTAACATGATAAAATTAATCATATACTCACTATATATTTCACACCTATATACACATATATATTCAAATATATATATACATATATATTAATATATATATATATATATTATAATTAAAATTAAATAAAATTTAATTAAATAAGTTTAAATTTGATAAAGTAAATTTATTTTCTAAAAGGAAGTCTTATGCAAGCTTACAACCTGTTTGGGCGCTTCCCACAGCCAACCCCCATGGGGGGGGTCGTTGTTGTGAAGAGTAGCATTGGGCGTTGCCTCCACAACAGTACCTCCCCTATGGGGAGTGGCGGTCGTGGAGGTAGCCCCTGACACATTTAATATTAATTTTCTTTTTCTTTTTTAAAACAAATTCACAGTACAAAAAATACCTATAGACATTTTAAAAAATAAACAGTATTTTCTTAGAAGAATATTTTCTAGAGGACATATTCCTAAATTGCATACACACACACACACACACACACACACACACACACACACACACACACACATATATATAACAATTAATACAAATGCATCATTTGGGCACATTTTAACTAGATTTTCCAGTAGAAAATAAATTATTTACACAATAGTTTTCTATAGAAATTGTAAAGAAAAATTTCACAAGGGTTTTAAAAATTTTCTAGCTAAACAAACTAATTTGGAAAAATAAATTAAAATCATATTCTTCTACTGGCAATCTGGATATGGGTTTTTCCCCAATTTTAACATAAAGATTTTTGAATCCAAAACTTAAGAGATTTCAAAATATCTCTATTGTTTTTCCTCTTTTTAATTTTTTTTTTTAAATAATATTTTACGAAGTTCTCTGATTTCACTATAAATTTCTATAGAGGTAGTAAAATAATCACGATAAAACTTCAGAAGCTGTTAACAAAATTTTCTATAGAGAAAATTTTAACAAACTTTTCTACAAAGGATTTAACTAATACATGACAATTTCCAACAATCTTTCCAATTTTAAAAACAAAGCTTCTAAAAAATAATCATTTCCTCTTGTACAGACAATTTTCTCAACTTTTACAAAATTTAACCAAATTTCTACAGAATAAAATTTGTATAGGCAATCTTTTCAAAACAATAGAATAACTAATTAAATAGTAAAGGAACTTGTTTTTCCTGAAGCTTGAGGAAATGAGGGTTGGAGAAAATCTTCTCCTTTAGAGTTCAATTTCCAAATCTCTTTCCAAAATCTCCACTTCTAGAAAGATGCAAACTATGAGCCCAAAAAATATATTCCTATAAACCTCCTCTAATTTTTAAACAAAAAACCAGAAAAAACCATCCTCTAGCCAATTTTCTCCATGAAGTGACTTCTTGCCTTTTCATAGTATGGCCAATATTCTCTCCCAAAATATTTTTTTAACAAAAGTTTTGCATTCCATTTCCACTCACTCTTGTAACCATTCTAAATATCTTTTAACTAACTTTTAGTTATTTTCTTTTGATAATAAAAAGGAATTTATGCTATCTAATTAATTTAAAAATTCAAGAGTTAATATCATTTACTTTATGCATATTTAAAATTCTAATTCACATAATAGCATCTAATATTTTTATTTAAACTATTCCCTCAATCAAGAAAATTTAATCAATTAACTTAACTACAATTACCTATAAATAATTATATCAACTAAATAGCATTAATTAATCACACATAAAATAAAGATTTAATTAAATAACAAACATTTACAAACTAAAATAAATAATCAACACTAACACATACTAAAATAAAGATGAGGTTAAGACAATGACACCGTAAGACTCACAACAAGGTGACAAACTTGGGATGGGGACACTTCCTTATCAAATCCCTTTTCAACATCATACTCATTGGATTTAGGAGACACGCTCAAACCTGACAAATAGGTGGATTCAATGTCCTATACCTGCATCCTGCATAGAAACAAATGTCAACTAGCATGTAAATATCCATTGTTGACACACCATGAAAGGTAATCACGGGGTAGCAAGGCACTCGCAAGTGAGTGATGCCACTTCGTCTTTTCACCAAGACTCACTAGAAAACACATCAGAAACCATAGCAACATAAACTCACAACATCACCACATATATTATTAAAGAAAACCATAGCATAGCCAAATAATACAATCACCACATAATGTATCATCAAACATCATAAGTAATGTCAAGTGTAGCAAACCAGCCAAACTATGAATCCACACACAACCAAAATGGTGAACTAATCACCATCACAAACCAAGTACAAAACCAACACAAAAGAGTATCTGAGAGTATCAACAACACGAGGGGTATTACAATTTTAATAAATCAAACCATAAAGATAATCATTTTAATTTAACATTTAATTAAAATAACATTAAATCAAATAATTAATAAATAAACCATTTAACTAATTAAATGATACCCAAATATAATGCAAACATGAACAACATAATTAGACTTAAACAACAACACATCGACTCATGAAAACATAGATAATCATTCTATAAGAGAACGATGGCCAAGGAAGGACCTAACATTATCTCTAAAACAATATGTTTCCATTGGGTCATGGCACACTCAAACCTCACAAAAAGGTGGAGTCCATGCCCAGTACCTATAAACTACATAAAACAACAATGTCAAACATGTCTGCATAAACCAACAATCACACCATGAAAGAGAGTTGTAGTGTACCAGGGTACTCATGAGTAAGTAATGCTACACTATCACCTTCACCAAGACTAACATACAATACTATATCATAAACAACATCAGATAGATCATCATAAATGTGTTAATGCTCCAAAACAACGTAAAACCATAACACACATAATGCTCATCATAATGTCACCACACAAACATAATCAGATGATCAACAATTTATCATCTACAAAGTATAAAACTAGCATAGTATTAGTGTCGTAACTAAAATAAAGTAGTATAGTATCAAAGACAACTAAAGCAATGATCAACCAAATAGAAACAAACTGAAACAAAGTGCAACAATTGGAGGGACACTACACCTCATTATTCTTGATAGCAACAAAACTAGTACTAGTTACAAAGGATAGGTTTTCTCTCACCCCATTATTTTATGTATATCTTTTTCTAGCATCGAAGATTGAGTATGCCATTATGTGATGATTTCTATATCTACCTATGTTCAAACATGGTTCCCATGGATATGATGCCACATCACACTAATGCTTCGACATAGTGTAGGTGATGATCCTAATCATCATCTATTTTAGAGGAGGTTCTTCATTTCAATACTATAGTGGTCATCATTCAAAAAATTTCTAAAAGTTCTTCATGCTTGTATGATGGTCTTCATGTTCCTATTATTTTTGGGACATTTCTTTGGAGGCTTCTTAGTCCTTCATTTCACCTTTATCTCTTTTGGAAGGGAATTTTTCTCGTGAGGTTTTCTCCTTTTCTCCTATTGTGGGATATTAGATTGTTTGTACATGGGTACCTCATCATGCCTTATTTCCTAAGACCCATCATGCATTATTTTCTTTTTATGGATTATATTTTTAGGGTTTTTAGCTACTCCATAAGTTCACCTTAAGGGGATATTAGAGTAACCATGGATTGGATAATAATTAATTAATATTTAATTAAATATTACCCTAATTATTTCATGCACTTAAGATAAACTTTGGAGTTTTTTTTTTTATTAACCGAAGTGAGCTATTAATAGATCATTTTATATCATTATAAAATATGATGACATTTATCATGATCTAGTACCTTTATCATTTATTTTTTATCCTATAAAGCACTCACCCTTATTGTATTATCTAGAGTATCTCTAATAAAGATTCTTTATAATCATTCTACAAGTTTTTTTTGTTGATGATATAGCCAGTTATTGTTTACATCTCTCTTGCATGGAAGGTCTTTTTGTTCATTGTTTGATGCTACATCTTATGTTTATTCATAATTCTAACATTGCATATGTTCTCTTTTCTTCACATTATTAGCTCCACAATTATTTGATAAATTCTTTTTCATTCATTTTGCTAGCATGATTCTCAATTCTATATTATTAGATAACATAATTAAATGTTAAAATAATAAAATATTTACTAGATTGATAAAATTTAATCAAAAATATGTACTTATAATGTGCATGCCAATACAAAAAAATGATATTCTTATTAAGCAATGATTCAAATTCCTCAAAGTAAAGAAAATAACTTGATTAATAATATCAAACTTTATTTTAAATATGCAATTTGAATCTTCCATGGTAATACAAAATTAAAAATCTACTTATTTTTATCAAAAAACAATTATAATCTTAAGAATATTAGAAAGTATGAATCAAAGAGTATAGAAATGCTAGTGTTCTGCAACACACCTGATGTCTCAATGACAGTGCTCTGGTGGTCTTCCTGTCGATTATCCACTATAGCAAAGACACAATGAGATCTCCCTGCATCGCCTACTATCAACTCTGATCCACCTGGCCTCTGATTAAATCTTGAGGTGTTCTTCTGAGGACACAATCTAGCAATATGCCCTTGCTTCCAACATGAGTAGCATCTAGTACCTCTACCAAATCCTCTGCCCCCTGATGGAGCATTTGACTGCTGAAAGCTCCCTCGACTCGGCGCTGACTAAAAACTAGGTGCAGGCTACACAAAATGCTCTTGACGAGCTCGGTTCTTGTTCTGATCCCTACGAAACTAAGAATTGTCACCTTGCTAAGATTGAAAATTCTTCTATCTCGACTGTTGCTGTTGAGGCTATTGCTCCTTCTGACCCCTTTCAAGGATGGATACCTATTCCTAGAAGATCCTACACCCTATGACTAACCTCCATGAGTGCTAAAACTAGGTGTAGGTGCACTACCAATTTGTACTCGAATGTGACCACCCAAGGCCATGGCCAAATTTTCCTCTACCAAATGAGCCTTTTCAACCGCCATTTCCATCATCTTTGGTTTGAAGACACGCACACCTCCACTAGTGCGGACATTTAAGTGACAAACAAAATGCTGCACTAACATGCCTTCATCATGGCTAATCCCTGCATACTACTTCAACTCATAGAAACACCGCTCATACTGTTCCATGAACATCGACAACTGCTTGAGATCATGAAACTCATTAGCCCTGCATTGCCTCCAATGGTCTGAGAGGAAGTGAGCCCTAAACCTATCCAGAAATAATTCCCATGTGACCATATTGATATCAAGGTGTAACTTTTGTTCTTCAAGATGCCACCAAGTAGATGCAAAACCTAGCAGATGCATAACTACGCACCGAGCTTTGGTATTGTTACCATAGGGGTGCATCACGACGAAACGATCCAAATAAATTAGCCAAGTTTCAGCTTCCAATCCTCCTCTAGAACCATTGAATGTCGGTGGGTGAAATCTCATCAAATCTCTCATATGACTTTCCATCACTGCATCCTACTCTGTAGTTATTTCTCTCCGTCGTGGTGACCTTTCAGTTTCTCTCTCGACCCGTGGCTCCTCCTCTGGCCTGGGTCCCAACCGATCAAGAATCTCTCCAAGAATATGCCGCAACTAACTGTCTAATCTAGGCTATCCTGGTTCCAACCACCTGAAGGATTACTGTGAAGAATTTTTTGTTCCTCATGCTCAAAACAATGGGAACTAGGAACTAAAGAACTTTTCTAGTTTGGTCTATGACCAGCACCATGGCCTCTTGCTTGGTCACATCCTCTACCTCGAGGCGTATTTTTTTTCAACAAGATAAAGGTACAAGTGAGCTCAAGAGTCAATGCAAGGTTTCCTAATGGACTAAACTACCCAAAGACCCCAGCATTTGTAAACCTTGGCTCTAATACCAAGTTGTAACGCCCGTCGTGCAAACCCCAGAGAATAAACATTACAATTTTTTTTTTTATTAAAATACAAAGTAAACATGCCACTAAACATTAAAACATATTCACATTGCACATTAACAAAATAACATCTAGTCCTCTGGGGCACGCGAGGTCACATCGCATAACAACTCTTAACAAAAAGGTAAAAGATGAAATTGAACAACCTATCTAAAATTACATCCATCATAACATTATAAAAACCATTTACAGAAGTAAATCCATGAACCATAAGTAAAAGTATAATTACATCATGTGATACAAATGTAATGAATCTCATACAATAATATTTACAAAGGTTCCTAAATCATACATCATCGTTTAAACATTACATTACATGTTCTCGATAATTGAAGTACAATAAATCTCCCATACATGGAAGATAAATACATAGTAAAAAAATGCTTGAATTACAAACGAACATCCAGTACAAGATCCAACTGAAGAATGCTGAGAAGAATGGATGGCGATGGGGAATCCAATGGGTGCGAAGCACATTCCACCCAACCACGTGGGTTATAAATAACCCACCCCCCATGCTCAGAGGTGACAAGGAAGTAATCACAACCACGAATGCCATAAACCAATCCCAATAAAAGACAACATAGGACAATAACTCCAAAACAACATTAAAGATTACAAAGGACATAAACGACAACATTCATGAGTCAACATAATAAACTTAGAGTCATAAATCTCATCACAACAACACAAGGCAATAACCATTAACCAAGTAACCAATGAACAATCATGAAACATTTCCAAATGAAACTAAAATGACTATCAAAATACAATTCTAGAGGAAACAAAGCAACAAGACATAAGGGTATGTGGTGGACAATGTCATCACATAGCCTACATGGGTTATCCTAGCCCTTCTTGCTACTTGAGGTGCCAACCCCATAGGGTAGCTCATGTGGAGCCATTAACCTCTCATGAGGATGAGGTTACGACTTTGCCGACCACAACCTTCTTAGTCTATCATTAGTATGCGATAGCCCTAATGCATAGCTGAGGTATCCAATATTATCTTATGTTTTTTTACTACCCATCCCCCTAAGTTCTATTATTAGGTTTTCACTTGTTAAAATACTCTTACGTGGGTTATCCTGAGCTCTTCCTCCTTTTGAGGCACTGACCCCCACAAAGAGCCACTCTCCTAGAAGACCCTAAAACATAAACCAAAACAAGGCAAGGGTTGTATGATAGGAACAAAGCATTGAAACTCAATCAAGGAAAAGCGAGGCATTACCCATCCTGCTAACACACACAAAATTGAAGTCTCAACAAGACTCGTACAACCCTTTCAAAATAATAATAACACTAAAATCATGCAGCATTACGAGCACTTAATGCAGGGATAAACATCCGAAGATAAGAACACGCCTCTAGAAAACTATGGATCACAATCTCCAAATAATTGGGTTCATAAGATCAATAGGGTTCCCACATTACATAAGTAAAAATGATAACTCAAGGAAATAAAGAAGTCAATCAGAATTAGAAACTAACATAACGCAATAACTTTCACACCAAGTTAATATAATTCTTTTAATTACATAAAAAAACCTTGTTTTCCTTTATACAATTTTGCAATGAATTGCAATAAAATTTCTAATTCAATAATCATCACACCCATGAATTTTATTTATTTATTTTTAACAAAAATAAAACAATATAACTTTGTGGAAATTTATTTACTAAAACATTCAGCTTATTTAATTAATCCGATAATTTTTCCTTATTCCATTACTTCTAAAAAACTATTTAATAGTTTTCAAACTCAAAAGAACTCAATGTTTCTAACTTTATAATTCATATATATATGTGTGTGTGTGTGTGTGTGTGTGTGTGTGTGTGTGTATAGCACATGTATATATATTCATAGTTTAAATATATATATAATTATACTATTTCATATTTATGTTTAAACAAAATATTTAAACTATGATAGTTTCTGAACACACCTACCAACTCGTACCGTACTGGTATGATATATATATAAAACAATTGAAAAAAATGCATATATATAAAAGAAAACCCATGGCTCATAAAGGTATGCTATGTGCAATCTAAGGGACTGCTTACAGTAGTCTTAGGGGCTGTTGTAATAGTCCTTTGGACTGTTGTAGCCAAAGCATAGGCTGGGGGGTGGGTATGGCTAGGCTGACCCACTCCCAACACGCATATCCACGGCCACTACTTGAAATATGGGGATAAGCTAACATGTATAAAAATTAATAATAAATTTATATGTGTGTGTGTGTGTGTACATTCGTATGACTGTATATATATATTTACATAGTAAAATTTATCAAAAAGGAAAACATTTTCTTGTTTATTACAATAAATTTCAGTATAAATATACCCATCATATATATATATATATATTAAAAGAAGAAGGTGTATATGTAAATATATATATTTGTATATATATTCTTAACCCAATTATTTCAAAGGAACAAATAATTTTTAATAATAAATTTATACAAAACATTCTCATAGATTACTATCTAAATCTCAGACAGATTTTTCCTTTGCAAGCACAAATTTATTCAGATCACATTTTTATTTCTTTTATAGATTCAAAGAAATCAAAAGAAGAGAATGAAATCTGGAGTTGTAGTGCCCTCCGTGTTGGCCCTTCTGGGCATTTAAGTAAGGGATTGTTTGTGAGTTCATTGTTGGTTACAATAGTTGAATGGTTTTGTTTAATTGGTTAATTAATTAAAAACAGGTACTAAATAATTTAAATAAATTAAACCTGAATATTATAATAAATACTTGCTTATTATTAGAGGTTATAATAATATAAGAATAAACAAATTATTCAAAATATAATTTTAATGTGAAGACAAAATTTATAAAGATATGGATAATGAAGTGGGTAATGAAGTACTTGGCAATTACACTCTTAATGGAGAAAAATGTGGGAAGTAGTGGAGTTTTGATTATGAGAAATTATTATGACTGCATGCAAAAGATCCTCGGTAACTGAAAGTATTCTACTTTCTTGGGAATGCATGATTAACTAAAAAAAGAGGGGACATCTTCATGGGGGGAGGTCTTGGGCGAGCGAGTCGAGCCTATATAGAAGGAGCTGGAGATTTCTTGGCTGCCTTTTACTGACGTCTCTCTATTTTCATCTCCGTGAGAAGCTTACTATGGGGTCCGTTGGAGGAAGATCATCAAAAGGAGGAAGGATTTATTAGGAAAGATGTCTCCACACAGGTAAAGGCCATTGCATAGAAACACAACATACATGGTATGTATATCAAAATCAGTAATCCTTATCTAAATGTCTTTGACACTTTGACAACGCTCTTAGTTTAGCTTCCAAAATTGAATCATTCTAGGTGCATTTTGTGTTCTTATAACTACTGCATGTGATGAATACCCTTTGAATCCTTAGGAGACTTTCCAAGTCTAAGTCTTCAATGTCGATATCCTCCTTGAGATGTTCTTTTCTTTCTCTGCATCTTGTTTAGCTATGCCAAGAATGTTACTTTAAAAGTATCCTTCTATCTAATAGGATAGTATACATGATGGAAGGAAAGACATATATCTTTGCATAAGTGATTTAAGGCCTTTTAATAAATGACCAGTTAGCGCAGTAGTGTATTATGAAGAGTTTATTTTCCTTCATTAAAGATCTAAACACATTACTTGCATTATGTTTGATGAAGAATTTTATAGTTCAAATTCCAAAACACTATTTCTACACCGTCCAGTATTTCCCTAGAAATTTGGTGTGAGGTGATTGCTAAAGTTGTCTGTTCATTTTCCCTTAACAACTTCATTTTTCCCGTGCTCTATTGGCCTTTTCTTATTCCCTATTATCTTTTTCCTTCTTCTTATCCTTGTGAACAACCTTGAGGCAGATTTTGAGATAATTTTTCTTAGCTTATGTGAAATCAACACTTTGGAAGGGTCTAGCTAAGAACATTGAAGGGACAGTTTCAGCTATTCATCATAACAAAACAATTCTTTTTGTCCAATAGAACGAAGGATTTAAATAATCTCTCTGATTCAGTACTCAAAAATAGAATGTTGTAGAGGTTTAAAATAACCTCTCTGATTTCATTGTCATCCTGTCTCAGCTGCAGTGCTTGAACTTAATAGGAAATTTTAAAGATTTAAATATCCTGCTTGTTTCTACTGACAATCTGTCGCAGTTCCAGCACTTGAAAAAAAAAAATTGTCAATTACTAACATAATAGAGAGCTTTCCATTGATCGGGGTGAAGATTAATTTCCAAACTTCAAACTTGAGCGTGTCTCTGGAAACTCGCCACCAAATAGAGATGCGTCTAATTCAAAAAAGAAAAGTTGTACATTATTTCTTCTACTCTTAAGTCATGTATTTGCACCTCACCTTTCTCCTTCCCTTCAATCTTGGGGATAAAATTTGGGATTTGTCAATAATGCAAGAAGATGGTGATATTTCCAAACTCCAATATTCACTTTCTTATATACTTGGCAACCTATCACAGTTACATCATTTAGAGTTGAGGTATTGTACAAAATTAAATAGCCTCCTTGAAACCTTTGGTAACTTATCACAGTTGTAAATTTTAGGCTTGCAATGGTGTAGTAAATTAAATAGCCTCTCTGATTCCTTTGTCAATCTAGCACAACTATAGTGCTTGAAATCAATTGAAAGTTGTTAAGGAAATAATAATTCAATTTATGAGTTTTAAATTTAATGTTGGGGATTGTGAACTCAAGTAGGTATTATATATATGAAGGCTTGTTTCTTAAATTATGAGAATTTTTTAGTGTGGCCTAGTATTTAATTAAGGAAGTAGTTAATAGATTTTAAAATTAGTTAGGAATAAAAGAAAAATTATTTTATTATATGTAGTCAAAGAAGGATTTATTTAATAAATAAAATAAAGTAGAAATGTATAGATTGTTGAATTCCTTATAATTCTAATTGTTGTGTATCTTGTAATATAGGTGTTTGTACTGAACTCTTAAATAATGGAATTGTGTATCTTTGACCATGGTTAAGTATTGTAGTAAACTCTGTTTGACTTCATTATGGTAGTTTTATAAACTTGAGTAAACGAAACAAATTGTTCCTTGAATTGAATTTTCATTCTTAATTATTTCTTTTGTATTGTTAGTTAGTGGATATCTTTATGACAATCCGAGTTTCTAATAAATGAGGTTCTTATATGGATGGTTATTTAGAACCTTGAGATTGTAATTGTTTTGTTGGTTGAGTAGGTTCGTTTCTTTAATTGAGAATGTGAATAGATAATTGTTGTCATTGCCATGTTTCTGATTTTTATGAAGGTGATTTACGTGCCATTGTAAGGGGTTCTTGTGAGGAGAAAATTGAGGTCTCCCGAGGAATGCCTAGTAGGTGGCTTTTGGATTTTGAGTGATTATTGTTGAATTAAAGGTTGATTATCTTTTGTGAATCCCTTCTAAGGTGACACCATTGTTGATATGTGGATTGTATTTGTGTTTTAGGGTTGATTGATTTGTGGATGGGTTTTGATGAATCTTTCTTTGTGTGGCTCTTCTAAGTCAATCTCGGATTTGAGGGAAATTTTATCCTTGTGTTGGAAATTTATTGGGGAAAAACTCTTGTTGCTTCATTTTACCCTCATTTGTGGGTTGTCGTTCTTTTGGCTTCCAGAGGCTTGAGATGATTGACAGTTGATGTTCTCTTTGTATGTGCCCTTGATGTGACAAGTGTTTTGGTATCACGAATTTGAAAGGGTTGTATGAATATGTGTGAGACTCTGATTATGTACTTGTTAGCAAGATGGGTAATGCCTCGCATGCTTTCATATTATGATTCTATGTTCAAATTATGATGGTACAACCCTTGGTTTTGACGTTTGTTGGGTCTCTAGGGAGAGTGGCTCTTCGTGGGGGCTGATACCTCTGTTAAGAGGAAGAGCATAGGATAACCCATGGATGAGTTAGTTAATCAAGTGAAAACATAATAAATGAATTTTAGGAGGGATAGGTAGCAATCACATAATAAGATTAAAAATTGTGGTTACCTCATCTTCATTAGGGCTTTCGCAAACTAATGGAAGGCTGAGAAGGTCATGGTTGGCAAGGTCATTACCTCGTTCTCAGGAGAGGTTAGCGGCTCCGCATGAGTCACCCTATGGAGCGGCACCTTGTGATAGGATGTCAGGATAACCATAGATGGAGGTGGCACCTAGTTATAGGTTGTCTAGATAATCCATGTACAGATGGAGGTGGCACCTTAAGTCAGGAGGTTTGGATAATCCAGTAAAGGCCATGTGATGACACTCTCCTCTAGCTTTCCCTTTTTGGAGTTGCTTTATTGAATTCCTCTGGAAGTGGTCTTTTGATTTTATGACTGGAGATTTATTGATGTTATGATATTTGATTTATTCTTACTATATATGTTTCTGAAGTGGTTTATCACTATTGTGAAATGATTTGGATGTCATGTTTTCTGGTTATGGTTTGTTGATGTTGTGACTATCTTTGGGTTTCATGTTACTCTTGTATGATGTTGAGTCTTGTGGTGCTCTATTTGGATGTTCTTGGTTGAGGTCTCTTTCTTGTCAGCTCCTTAGCACGGGGGGTGGGTCTTCAGACCCATGTGGTCAGGTGGAATGTGCTAAGCACCCCATTGGGTCCCCAATCGAGGATCGAGAGGTGCAGATTGGTGTCATTTGCAGCGACTCCAGAGTTGTATCCGTCTTTGAGCCAGTTATGATACTTTGTATTTATCTGATTAGCTACATCATTCTTTATGGTTTCCCATTCTTGCTTGGGAATGTTGTTGTATCATGTTATCTTGTTCTTGTTGGAGAACACTATTGTATCATTGTTACTTTTGAACATTATAATGCGATGTAATGTAGTATTTCATCTTGATAAACCTTGTGTGGATATTGGTCCATGGCAGTTGTTATTCGATATGTTGTATTTATGTACACTGATGGTTTCTTATCAATGATTTATCATGTACGTGTTATGTTTGTTAATGCTTACTCTATTATGTATTATGTCTTTGGTTTTCATTCTTTATTGCCATTGTATGGATTTAAGTTTCGTAATGACTTCTCGTGCACCCCAAGGGACATAAGTGTTAATGAATTTGTTTAATTAAGTTTCATGACTCATGAATTAATGTATGACTCCTGTATGTTTAGATTTACTTTAAAAAAAATTATGCGGCATTTATTGTTTAGTTTTCCTTTGGGGTTCGCACGATGGGGTGTTACAGGAGTCCTGTGCTGATAAAAACTTGATGAAGATTCACTAGATTCCAACAGCCTTTCGAAGAGCTCTCATTCCTACCTCCAAAGCTTCTTCACCTGATTCTCTTCACCAATCCTCAAATCTCAATATTAATTTAGAAGAACCTCTCTAGTACTATCAAAGAAAAGGAAACAATTCTCCAGAAAGCTTCAGAAGATCCAATATTTCAGAACTCTTATTTTTGTGGAACTTCTGTCCAAATTTTCCTGTGAATGAAAAAGTCACAATTTCACAACTAAATAAAAGATATCTCTTTTTTTTTTTTAAACTCTAAAAATCCAATATAAAAGAAATTTTCTAATTTAATTCTAGCTTTAGAGCCAACACTTAACTCTCATTCATCCTTTTATCTTTTCTTTTCTTTTATTGATTTTTTTCTATTTAAAAATACTTTCTACTTTAATTTTGATTTTGCAAGCTTTACTTGCAATTCACACAATTTCATTTATTTAAATAATTTATTTCATAATTATCCTCAACAAGCTAACTTAATTAATTTAACAAGATACTAATTTAAATATTTAATTAACACTTTTACTAAAACACATGACTTTTAAAATAAACTTTTATATTTTACTACAAATTAATTCAACACTAATATAAACATTTACTATCATCATTTAATTAAATAAATAACATTATACAAATTACCAACGTAAAATACATACCAAAATACACTCACACAAATTACTATAATAAATTGCAAAATGACAAAACAAAGATGCACAATACCACTCAATCAGGATGGCTTGACAACATGGGACGGGGTGACTTCCCTGTCATCTCTATTTAAACATTATGCCCATTGGATAATTTGATGCTCACCTTGTCCTGTCGAAGCAGGTAGAATCAAGACTCTGTACTTGCAATCCCTGCATACAAACAAGGTCGTGTACATGTACATATATATAATCAAAGTATTACATTGTGAGAAGGAATTGCAGCATAGCAGGGCACTCATAAACGAGTGGTGCTACACTGTCCTCTCATCAAAACCATACTAACAATTATAATATCAATGATGACATAACATTTCTAACTAACTGATCACATCATAAAATAAATTACTAAATCACTGCATCATAATGTATTACTAAAATCAACTAACATCACCAAACCATAATGTCATATCAAAGAACCATGTCCACTACTAAAATAGCATAATCCCCAAATAGTATAACTATCCAAACCACCAAATCAAAACAATAAATAGTACCATCACCATCTCAAAGTATCAAACCAAAGCATAGAAAAATAGTAAGTCCAAACAACAGTCATGAGGGGTATTACAGATAGACTCTCTTCTCAACAAACAATTAATTTAAAAACTTACATTCCTACTTCAAATAAGAAAAATGATAGGAGGGTCTAAGATCTAAAGGAAAAATAACACCATTTTTTAAGAACTTGTCATGACCTTCAAAAATAATACATAGGTCCTTTTGATCAAGGTGATATGGAACTAAACTAAAAACCTCATCTTACATGAATGAGTGAGAAACAACCAAGAATGAGAATGAAATAAATATTGAAACTCCATTTCATAGACCAAATAAAGCTTATCCATCGTCTTATTCCTTTAATTCTAGAAACACCAAACACCTTGAGTAACCCTAATCATTATGTCTCAAAATTTTGAGGCATAAAAATAAGAATAGAAGACTAAAGACGAGGAAGAACTATACTAGGCAATCCTTTAACAACCTAAACAAAACAAGGTATTACTACCTGAGTAAAAGTGTTATATAGAAATAATTTTCACCAATGAATTAACTTTAAGATTGACATTGAGGTGTTTGTAAAATATAAATTCCTTCTATTCAAACTAGCTAAGTTTAATTATAAAATCACAAGCATTAAAATATTATCACAATAAGATAAAATCATGTAAAATAAAATTAAGAATCCATAAAAAAGGGTTTGATACACATCACAATGTTAACAAGCCTACCCTAACCATGAAATGAAGTATAAAAATAATAAAACCAAAATATACATCCCATCATCTAAATAAATACATGCTTACACATTATAATTTTAGAACAAAACAAATCATAGTAAATTCTTGTAAGATGGTTTACGAAGTAAGCTACACTAAAGGGATACACATGTTACAATGTAGTTCATTGCATAAAAATGTATGTTTTACATAGTTTAGTTATTATATTTTAATAATATACAATTAGTTGATTATTGCAATGGTTAGTATATCCATATCATTATGTTTCCAAGAAGATAAAAATGTAGAGTTAGAAGTAATACAATTACATGGGAATCTAAAACACCCTCTCATAAGAATTTTTTTTTTGTTTGTCCCTAATGGTCCTTCAATAAAACCCAACAATGTAGAACAATTAATCTCATGTGTTTGTATTAATAACTAGTTGATTGGATACTAAAGAAGCTCAAATAAAATAATAATATCAAAACATAAATATAAATCAATTTTACACAAAAAAATATCAAACATCATACATACGTGAGGGTTATACAACACCATATATATAACATTTAGAGCAAGAAAATGGATTATTAGATCAAAAATCTAAATCAATAATTATAATAGATTATAAAACATAAATCAATGAGTTTCAATACATTGGCATGATGACCATGCAAGATTTTGAGTAGTATTCTCCCACATTCTATAAGAGTGGCCAATACCATTCAACAATCTCAATGAGTTTTGATACATCCTATTCAATGTGTTTAGTAATTTTATTATAATTTGACAAACTAACAAGGTCAATATTGAATATACATATAATTACTTTGATGCCTATTCATTCATTTAAATTTTTTAAACACCCACTTAATTGGATCCATTAGTTTCTTTTAAATCCTAGTGAGTTACAAGAATTCACTCTTTCTACACTCTACACCTCATTCCTAAGTGGCCAACATATCAAAATTATAAATTAGTTGTGATATATAAATTAGTGCAAACAATCATGACACGTAATCCAATGATGAAAGATCATAATTTGATGCAAGAGCATCCAATGGTGTAGGGGAAATATTGCATCACACAAAAAAATATTTTTCCTTATTTTATTTTGTTTTTTTTAGTCCCATGATGACACTTAAGGGGTGTAAGATAGTCAATAGTCAGAAAAGGTAAAAAGTAGTCACTTACTATTTTTAATAATTTGTCCTAAATAGACTAGTATGGACTTAAAAATTTACCCTAGGGAGCAGAATTGAAAAATATTTTTAATGGCAAAAGAATCATGTAAATACCTTGTACCGTTTGGAAGATATTAATTTTTTTTTCCCAAGAAATTTCTCCAATGCAGCTTCAAATTCAAATTCCAAAACCTTAGAAGCCTCGAAAAATCCTAAAAAATAGATGAAATGATCTTCAAATGATTTTGGTGCTCTAGATCTCTTTGAAAGCTTTCCAAAGATATATTATAATAGAAAATCAGACACCCAAGTCAAAATTTATGGCTCTAAGAAGTTGCCCCACTAAAAAGTGAACTCCATTAAATATCTTCCTGGGCAAAAAATCAAATAGTTGGAGTTTTGGTGCTAGGATAAAAGGGAAAGTTACACTTTATAGAACATTCTAGAGTGGTTATTGGGGTAAAATAAAAATGGTTGAGTGAAGATTTTAGGGTGGCTCTATTAGTGCAGATTGTGTCTCTGAATAATAGATTTTCTATTAGAGTTGTTTTTCTTATAATCAATCAAACCCATGAGGTTGTAGCATTGTAATTTATGAATCTATAATTTCATTTTCTGAAAATAATTACAAAATAGTTATTTTTTTGTCTCGCATCTTTTGTGTTGGTTTCTATTTTTGTGTTTTGGGTGGATTTTGGGCATTGTATCCCTCATCATAATTCCACAAGGACAATACACATCTCATAAATCATAATGATTTAACATGGTTTTAATTTAATATTTCCTTTTCTAAATAATCAAACTCCATGAAAGGTTCCCGAATTCACCACTAATGGATTCCTATTCTAGTTTCAAATTTCAAATTTCAAAATATTAAAAGTATAGTCAAATAAAGAATAATACTCCAAGCATAAAAGAAAATTATGTACAATTTTCAACTCACAAATGAACCCAATAAAAATTCTATAACTAAAAATATATTTTACATTTTCCATAAAGTTTATAAACCTAGAACTATGAATTCTAGTCAACAATGATTCTATGAATTCAACTCAAAGAAAACCCTAAGCCTTAAATCCCATATGAATCTACCTATTATTTGTATTACTAAATAAGGAATTCACTTAATAAATTGTATTGTAATACAAAAAAAAATACATCTTTATATGCTAAGCTACAATGATAAAGAATAAAACCACTTAGAAATTTTCTTGATGTTCCAACCAAGATCAATGAATAACAAAATGAAAAGAGTATTTTCTTCACAAGGAGAAAGATGATCTTTCTTCCAAACCATAATGAAAAAAAATTCTAAAATATATTCTTCTTTTATTTTGTTAATAATTCCATACATCCCCTTTTCCTTCTCCCCAACTTTTACATTTGAACAAGCCTCTTAAAAAAAGGATAATTTCCTTACTAAAATACATTTGCATTGAAATATCTCATTTAGTAATCTTTTGTAAATATATATCATTTTTAATGAACAAGGAATGTCATTCTATATTAATTTTATGTTCTATTCTCTAGATAACAGTTTAATAAAACCTTTTCACCACAAAATATAATTACTTGATGCACAAGCATTTTCATGTTAACAAGCTTAATACATTGTATTTCAATAATTTTATTAAACTATTTTAGATCTCTTTTTAAAATTCAATATTATAACAATGTATAAATGTTTTCCCATGCACAATAATAATGAAATTGTTTTTGCTCAAATCATATTAAATATTTCACAAACAATTGAACACATATTTTAAAGACTAGCTTAGTAATTGTAATAAAGAGTAGAATAAAAATATAAAATTAAACCATTGACTTCATATATTTATTTATAACACATGGGTATGTGCAGGATCATCATGGAAAAAATAGACCCTTAAGTGGAGAGAAATTCAGAAAAATAAGAGTTAGAAAACTTGACGTAAAAATTTGAATAAGTTATCTATATTATTTCAAAAATATGTAAGAATAGAATCTGTAGAAAATTGAATGTAGTTTCTAAACTACTAGGTTTATTTATAAAAAAAAATTATTTGGTGAAAATTTGAAATTTCAATGTAGTAGTACTTAAATTTCAGCCTGGAAAAAATAAGAAATAGGTGTTTGTCTGACCACCATAACCACAATAAAATGATAATTTTTTTATAATATTTTAGATATAAGTAGAAAACTCATGTCCTGATGTGATGCATATTTTTTTGTAATTTTTTTAAAAGTAAATAATTAATTATGAATTTTTTATTACAATTTTTTTAAAATATAAAAACTCGTATGTCTAACCACCTTAACTTGGTCAAAACTTCATGAAATTCATTTTTTTTTAAATCTTATAGTATGCAAAACATAGAATGTGATGCATATTTCAGATTCAAAAAATGTGATACCATTTGAAAGTTACAGATGTTTTTCAATCACCCTATCAATCAGGACTTTAGTCATAATTCAAATAAAAAATGAATAATAATTATTTATTAAATTCAAAGTAAAGAATAATTTATATTGGTGGAAGGCTAAGAATCTCCTTTAAAAACCCTTTTTGTTTCATCAATTTTGGGTTTAAAAAGTCATCAGCCACATACCCTACACATACCCATCATATCGCCACTTTTTGGCCCATCATGATCCTGCACATACCCACATAGATAGTATAATCACCACCAATTCAGATGAATGTTATATATGGATTTAGAAGACTCATCTCACAACTCAAATTGATTGAGATGGAGGTTAAATAAATGTGTTTTACCTTTGAAAGGGCCATCTCCAATTAAGATTCATTACGTAAAGTTGTATCTTCACACTCAAGTGTAACCTAATGCATATTTGCACCATATAAGAATAGCTAAACCATAATATGAAACACCCAATATAGTATAATCCATGAAACATTCTAGCAATCATCACACCTAACTATAAATCAACTAGTATGATCTAGATAACAAGATGTTGAATTAATAATAAACCACAAACATGGTGTTGAAATAGATATGATAGTTAAATCAAATAAATACATATAATTAAAATAATAAAGTTAAAATATTTCAATATCCCAAAGATATAAATTTGTGATGTCTACATCCCATAATACATAGTGTTAAACTAGATATCAATAAAGGGGTTTTAATAAAAACCTATATCTACTACATTAAAATGAGTTATCCTAGACCTTATGTGCTTGTCACCCTTATCAATATAATAAACCCATCAAGGAGGAAAAACATATATTAACATATGTAATTGATATAACTCAAAAAATTTGTGTACAATATTATGAGTATGTTTTAAAACCTCAAGAAGAGACTTCTAAGAAATCTAGTGTATCACAACTCTTTAAATGTGATCTCTTATTCAATTACGCATTATCAAAGAGTTCTCTATATGAGAAATTTGTAACTTAAGAAAAGATCGATGGGGATGTTTCCTTCATGGCTAATGATAAACCCCATAGGTTTGATGGATTTCCCTATAAATTTTACAAATCCTTACGATATATAGCTAGTAAACATCTTCACAAATATTATCTTGATGGTTATGAATCTAACTCGTTAGATAATACTATCAATAAAGGTAATATCAAATTCATGCCTAATTCTAGATATTCAAAAGACATTTAAAATTGACCATAAATCACTTTGATTAATGTTTCTTATAAAATCACTTATAATTCTATTGTTCTCAAGCTTCCTCATCCCCTTTCATTTATTTTCTAAATTTTCTAATGTATCTTCATAAAATACAAAGTACATTCTTGACAAATTTATTATTATAATTTGTAAAGTAATGGAATGGGTCAAGAATTATAAACAACAATATATTTTCGTGAATACTAATTTTTCCAAACATTCGATTCCATTGAATGACCTTTTATCAATGTGTGTCCTTAATTTATATGTTTTTTTTAATGCTTAATCGTGCATTACTACTGATGTTCACCATTCTAATTAATTTGGGTAGTTTTAGCTTATCAAAGGTGTCCTCTAGCTCTTTTTTTCCATCTACTTATTACTAAAATATTTAGGTATATTCTCAGCTAATATTGTGTCAGAAAACTCGGTTAAAGGCATCGCTCTGAATAATTCTACTAAATATGTAGCGAATGCTTATTTTTCTAATGAATCCTTTCTTACAGCATTGGAGGACTAAAATAATATCAAATATTCTTTACACTTGGTAGATATTTTCTTACAAGATTTTAGGTGTACTATTGAGTGGAAACATTCTAAGTGCTATAAATAATATTTTTATCTAAGACATGGCGGCTCAATTCGTATGGGTGAAAATGCATTGATAATGGGTAAGCTTTATATTACTAGGCATTCCCTTTTCCTTCCAAGTATATCCTTCCTCTCTAGAGTAGGTTGTCATTTCGAGAGTAGAGAAAGAATTATCTTAGAAGATTACTATGTTTCTTTCAATGGCGAGAAAATTTTTAGGTGTGTTCTAAAGTTTTATCTAGTACTCATGGCTATTATTCTTCTTTCTAGGTCACATTAAAATCGTCATGTCATACACTTGGAAATATTATAAAGGATTGTTCATGGCATTCGTTTGACCAACGCAAAGGATTAGATAAAGAGGCTTGCTAATTTTGTTGCGCCCCTCTTGATTGTAGTGGACTTAGTTTAGTCTTAGTCGAATATCAATATAAAAATTATGTGGCATATGTGATATTATCTATCCTTGGAGATAAATAAAGTCTAGAAGGTTTTGATTTGATATTTCATATCTAGGTGGTCAATGCTCCAATGCTCCACAATGGTTAAGCTTAGAAGGTTCTTAATTTTCACTATTCAAGTAGCACAGTTCATAAAAAAGAAAATGCAAATATGGGAAGACATAAATTCATGATTTTTTTGAGATTTAAATGAATTCACAAAGAAATTTTTATTGATGAATATATTCTAATCGGTTGTCTTCTACAATTTCTTTCCAAGATCAAGCCCTTTTTAACACTTCTATAATTCATGTCTTAATTTTCTCTCTCAAAACTATACGGTTCTTAATATTTTTCATAGGACTAATAAGAATTTTCTTTCTTTTTCAAAGGTCAAAATTAAGTATAGAATTTAGATAATCAATATTTTTCAGTTGTTTCAAACTATTGTTGATTATGCTCCTCCTTATATGATTCATAAAATTGGGATGAAAAGCATCAAACCTTTGTGGCAAGAATCGAAATGGTATCCAAATAAACTAGTTTACAATTTCAAACTACATTAGTGATATATTTTTCTCCTTTCACACCTACACATGGATACAACAATAATTCAACAATGGATTCTATATAGTCTTCTTTTGGCATTTAGAAATGTAAATTTCATACTATTTGATCAACTGTCATGAGTTCAAACTCACCCACTTTGCTTGGTGTATTCTCTAGCAAGGCATTCTTTACTGGTACCAGATTAACATAATTGTTAAGAGGCATGTGATAAAGATTCAATTCGATCATTTGCATTATAATTTCATCTACGTTGATGTCTGCAAGTAGTGGAGTGACCATTACTATATTGTTGAGTTTATGGAACTGTAGTAGCCATACATGAGGCATTACCCCAATAATCAAAACACACTTAAAGGCAACCCACTTTAAGTTCAAATTTATTTGATTACATTTAAATATGTAAGAAAATATTAGAACAAAGCATAGCCTTGGCATAAAAAGATAAATGCATATAAACTACACAACCAAGAGTATAGTAAAGTTTCTATCTTTTCAAATGCTAACAAGTATATTTACCCTGGAAACTTACCAAATTTAGGCCATTTCAATAAAAATATTTTCCCAATTATTAGGAAGGATCATATGTGAAGAAAAGTGCTCAGACTTGAAATTCCTAATAAAGTAAAGAATCCAATTCCAAGTAGCTTGAGTTGTAGAAAAATATTAGAAAAGTTGCTTGAACGTATCTTGTTGGGCACATAATGGACAACAATGATCAACAACACAAAATTATATATTTATAAAAATGATTCATTGCCTTGCTTTGAATAATTTTACTATTCATAGTACTTATCCTCCCAGGCAAGAAGAAAATGAAGAGGGAGTGATTATTGGAAAGGAGCTTAAGCTTAATGTCTATGGAAATTCAATTGAATGTCACCCCCATCACCTCCTACTTTAGTACTTACCCCTTACTGAACTTGTCTATTATTTGTTGCTTAGTTTTTCATTTATAACTTAATCTTGCATAAACTTTTAGGATGTGACTTTTTTCACCCTCTCTTTACACCGAGAGGCATCTACAGTGGAATCCAAAAATCTATGTAAAGTTTCTGAAGTTGTATTTAAAATGACACATAGGTGGAATTCATGTGCAACTATAGTAGTGGAAGAGTAACAAAAAAATCAAATAAAAGAGATTTGATGAAAGAAAAAATCAAATCAAAGAGACTTGATCAAATTAAAAAAAAAATCAAAGAGATTTGATGAAACAAAAACAACAACATGATTGCTATTAACCAAAAAGGTTTTGTTCAGGGAAGACACATTCTGGATGTAGCTATTTATACTCATGAGATTATACACTCTATGGACTACAGCAAAAAGCCAAGTATGGTGTTGAAATTAGATATATCAAAAGCTTATGATAGAGTCACCTGGAACTTTTTATTTTCTGTTATGGAAAAAATTGGCTTCAAAGGTAAATTTCTAAATTTGATAAAAGCATGTGTCACTACACCTAAGTATTTAGTTTTGGTTAATGGTGTAGCCCATGGTTTTTTCTCTACTGGTAGAGGGTTGAGAGAGGGGGATCCTTTATCTCCCTACCTTACTTTATTGTGGTAGAAGCTCTTGGCCACAATATTTAGAAACAACTTAAGAGTGATCCCACAATAGTGGTTTATAGTTTTTGGCCAAACTGGACACTGAAATTATTATTTTTAACTAAATCTTCACATTTGGGCATGTATAGTGGCTAAACCGTGAGGAATTTGAAGATGATGCAAACTAGAGTCTTGTCACATTTTTTCTGTAGATTTGAAAAATATTTATTTCAAAAATTTTTGAATCAGATTGCACTTAGTTTTCCATCTCCCACAAAACTGGTTTTTTTCATAAAACAACATTTTAAAAAAGTGACGCACACTGTATAACGTATAATTTTCTTTCCATAAAGTATAAAATTCTAATTCTTTTGAATTTAGATTTGTAACTCTGATATCTAGTGATTCCACTTGGTTATATAGTTTTTTAATGAATATTTTTTCTTTAGTCAAGGTTTGAATTCAAACCAATTACAATTCAAACATAGCGTGACTGTATAATGTGTAAATTTTTTCGTATCTATCAAAATTCAAATTTTGGTTTTTTATTGGATAAAGGACTTCAATATCTAGTGCACTGATATTTTTCATTTTTTTTGGTAATCTACTATTTTTCCACATGTGCAGAACATAGACCTTCATTTTTGATGAAAAACCTCTGTTTAATAAAACTAAAAAAATAAATACATAATAAAATCAAAACATATTAAAATTATATTCGTTGGATAGCTCATTCCAAGGACTACCTGATTCTAGTTTGGATTGTGAAGACTCCTCCATTTTAATGTTCAAACTAAGCTTCGAAGCATAAAAAAATAGGTTTTTTTGTGTCTCAAGGGGGGATGAGGGATAACCCCTAGGGGTTCGCTCAAACCAAGGTTCGGTCGAACCCTTGTTCAAGCGAACCCCTTTGAAGGGGTTCACTCGAACCCCTTTGAAATGCATTTTTTTCTTGTTTTTGGTGGCCAAAATTCAAAGGGGTTCGCTCGAACCGTGGTTCGTACGAACCCCCAAAATCACATTTTTTCCTTGGGGTCATTTTTTGTGAGTTTTCCTTCCTCACTTGAATTGTAAACCATTATTGTGGCTCCACCCTTAATATTAGATCCTTGAGGGGTTTCTATGTTGCTTCTTTTCTCCCCTGACCTCTCATAAAATTTTTGTCAATGATACTATTCTTTTGGGGGAGGCGTCGATTATTGAAGCTAAATAATGGAAAATTATTCTAGAGAAGTATGCTAAATTGTCTGGGCAATGTATAAACTACCAAAAAAGCAAAATATATTTCTTCAACACTAGTAAACTGGTGAAAGAAAGAGTGATAAGGATTTTGGGATGCCAGGAGGCATAACTCCCTACTACTTATCTTGGCCTTCCTCTCTTCTCTTGAAAGCCAAATAGTAACTATTGTAATTACATTGTGGAGAAAGTATAGAAAAATTTAGTTGGTTGGAAAGGAAATTTATTGAGTCTAGCTAGAAAAATTCAACTTTTAAAATCTTCTCTTCATAATATTCCTATTTATTATCTCTCAATGTTGAACATTCTGACCTGTATTGTTGAGAGAATTCAAAGAATTCAAAGAATATTTTTATGGTCTAGAGTGGAGGAAAAGAAAGTAATGGATCTTATAAAATGGGAGAAGGTTTGTGTCTCAAAAAAAGGAGGGTTGGGTATCAGAAGGCTTAAACCATTCAATAAGGCTTTGGTGGCTAAAATGGGCTAGTATCTATTAGAAAATGAAAAAGATTGGGCCACTATCTTAAGAGCTAAATACCTTAATAACAAGGATGCTTGTTACTTCTTAAGGAAGAAGGATCTCCCTCATGGATCAGTGTTCTGGAACATTCTCCTTAAAATCAGAGTACTTAACAAAGGAATTAAAAGAAGGATAGGCAATGAGCTTAACACATATTTTTTAGATGACCCCTGGTCTACTCTAACCCCTCTTTCAGCCCCTGATGATTTCCATCTCATTAGAAGGGAACTGAGAAGTGAATTGGGGAAAAAGGTGTCTAATTATATAGTGTGGGAAGGAAGGCAACCTAAGTGGAAAAAATTCAAGGATTATCTAAATAATGTTCATGTCCTCAGAGGAAATAGACAACAAGGTCTGATCCTGTTCTTGAGAAACTTATGAGATGAATTTGGAATTTAGACATGTTCTCGAGAAATAGAAAGGATGAATGAATCTGGACAAGAACTGCTAGTGGGGCTTTTTCAGTAAAATATGCTTATGATTCTTTGTTGCAACTGTCTTTGAACTTGGACTCTTTTCATTGGCTCAAGGTTTGCAAGAAGAACCTCATACAAAAAATTAATTGTTTTTGGTGGACAGTTACTCATGGAAAGATCCTTATGATTGATAATCTTAAGAAAAGAGGTTGGTATCTTGTTAATAGATGTCACCTATGTAATGAAGAGGAGGAAACCATAATGCATTTGTTTTTTCAATGTTCTTATTCCCAAGAAGTTTGGGGCTATTTTCTCAACATCTTGAAGCTGGAGTGGGTCTTTCCTGCTAGTATCCATTTTTTTTGGAAGGGTGGAGCTTTTTCCCTTTTTTCTCACAATATAATTTATGATTTGTGGGGACAAATTCCTCCATTTTTTACTTGGGGATTGTAGAAGGAGAGAAATAATCACGTTTTTAGGGAAATTGCTAAATCTAGTAAGGAGTTATGTTTAATGGTGAAAAGGAAGATATAGGAAAACATGGAAAGCTGTAAGCATAGGTAGGTTAAGAAACAACCTTCTCAGCTAGAATTAAGCATAAAACAACAATGACAACTCTCTCATGATTTAAATAATGTTAACTAGTTAAACCAAATTATTAGAGCTAGCACAATTTGGATTCCCTCGGATCCAGGTTGCGTGAAATGCAATTTTGATGGATGTTTGAAAGGTAATCCTAGAAGGGCTATTGGTGGTGGTGTGATCAAAGATAAGAAGGGAGATTATATGTTGGGGTACAACAAAGGTCTAGGAATAGCTACTAACAACTTTGTTGAGGCTTCGACTATTTGGATTGGAGCTATATTTTTAAGAGAAAGAGCTACAATAAGGCTATTGTGGAAGGGGAATCAAAATTGATAATAGACTATCTTAACAGTAAACCTAACATCCCTTGGGAAATTAAAGACATGTTGGATGACTGGAAAAGCATTTTACAAGGGTTTCAGGATTTGAAAATATGTCACTCACTAAGGGAAGGCAATAAAGTGGCGGATGCAATGGCCAACCTAGGTATCAATGAAGAAACTTTAATAAATTGGGGTTTTGATGAATTGCCTAACCAAATTAAGGAAGTCCTAGTGAAGGAAAAAATGTGGAAGAAATATTTAAATATAGGTTAATATGGCGGGATGGATTAATTTCCTCATGGTTGGTGTAATGAATAAGATAAGGAGGGGCCCACAGAAGCAAGCTGGAATGGTAAATAGAGGATTTTGTAAATAGAGTTTAAATAGATTGAAAAATATTGAAATCAAGATATACAAATTTGGGAGTGGTCATCCAAACGGTAAGGTGGCGTACTTAAAAGGGAAAAATTTTAATCATGAAATGAAGAGCATATGGTGTAATAGGCGGCCCGACTTGCGATGGGACAAATGGAGATGTATGGGTAATAATAAAAAAATAAGAATAAAACAAAAGCCATCATTACTAGTAAAGGAGGAAGAGGTGCCGCTAATAGTAATGATTATTGGGGAAAAGGTGACAATTGTGATGAAAAGTGGTGCATGTTTTATAGAAAAATCCCTATGTTGTCATGTGATCAAATGAATAATCACAGAGTCTCCATTCATACTGAGTGTGTTCAACTTCTGGTGGCAAGCGTGGTGGATGCTAAAGGAAATAGGAGTGACTTTCTTTTGGTCTCAAAAAGTTGTTACAATTCTTAGAATATGGGAGGTCCCTTAAAGCGCACTGAGCTGCACAAATTTGACTCACTTTGAAACAATGAGGAGCTATGTAGTATGTTTGAAGAGGTTGGTTTCACACATTACTTTGAGGCAATGGAGGGATATAATTAGAGATTAAGCTACAAATTTTCTAATGTGTGGAGAGACGACAAGGTTACTCTAGGATGGCTTTAGTTTAAAGTGGTTCCTAAGCTAATTGCAGAAGCTACGGGCTTGGCTTATGAAGGCACGAAGGTTGCAAAGGTCAATAATGGTAAGTATAATGACTATTTTGATAAGTTTCTCGAAGGAAAGGAAAATCCTAAATGTTTTCAAAATAGGTATTCTAGGGTAAAGATGCCTCCTCCTTACCATAATGTATGCTTCATTGTGATGAAATATTTTACCTTGGAAGCCCAATACCAATCTGTTTATGGCTACCCTTTCCCTATTCTCAACCAAATTAGGCATAAGGATAAAATTAACCTTCCCTTCTTTATGTTTTTGTCTCTCAGTCAAAGCCTCACTCAAGGTGCTAATCTACCTCTTCATTAGAGCCTTATTAGAGCCATTTGCAAGTTTGTGATTTCTAGAACCTCATAGAACAATCTAATCCTGAAAACATAATTCATCACTCAAGGACAACAAAATTGCAATTTCCACGCACACTTGACATATTCACACACATAAAACACATCACCAAGAGACACATCACACTAAAACTCAAGGGTCCATAGAGCATCCCTGACAGGAAGGATATCAGTGCATTGTGCACTACACCAAGGGTCCTATCCTTTCCCATCAGTTTCCTGCACCATCGACTTGACACTGGTTAACAGAAGAAACTCAGGTTCACAACAATGAAAAAAGAAAAGTGAAACTCAAGACTCAGGGGTCTGAGCGCAAGGTTACATAGTGAGCACACATAGTGCCCAGTGTATGAACCTAGGCTCTGATACCATGTTGTAACACCCTGACGTGAGAACCCCAAAGGACAATTGAACAATAATTACTACATAATTTATTTATTTTTAAACAAACTAAACATAACATACATGTAATACACATTAATTCATGACATGAATTTCATTTAAGCAGATTCACTAACACATCCATCCCTTGGGGTACACGAGGAGTCATTACGAGAGTTAAATCCACATAACGACAATAAAGACTAAAAGCCAAAGATATAATCCATAACAAAATAAACATTAACAAATATAACACATACATGATAATCATTGATAAGAAGCCATCTGTGTACATAAATACCACATATGCATAATTAACTTAAAACATTGAATAATAACTGCCATGGCCAAAATCCACACCGAGTTTTAACATTACATTACAATACAATGTTTAAGAAGTACAATGATACAAAAGTGTTTCCAATCATGAACGGAATCCATTCAACAAGATAACATGATGCACAATATCATAACTGGCTCCAAGACAGATACAACTCTGAGATCGCCGCAACAGAACCAAACCGCACCTCTCAATCCTCGACTGGGGACCCAATGGGGTGCTTAGCACGTTCCACCTGACCATGTGGGTCCAAAGACCCACCCCCCATGCTAAAGGGGCTGACAAGAAAGAGTCCTCAACCAAGAACATTCAAATAGGGAACCACAAAACTCAACAACATACAAAAGTATCATGAAACTCAAGGATTACAATGACATAATTAACATCCAAGAGTCAACATAATAACTTAAAGTCATAATCCCATCACATAAATCAAAGCAATGACCAATAAACAAGTAACCAAAGCATGATCATGAAACACTTCGAAGCCAAACTGAATTAATAAACATAATACAATTCCAAATTGTAATTAAACAATAAAATAACATCATATCATTGTACCATAAGAGTACATGGTCATAAATCAAATATCAATGAGATCATACAAGACCACAAAATACACCAAAGATGTATCAAGGCAATACTCCATAAATCAATATAAGTCCAATCAACAACAATCTAAACCAACTTCCATAACATACTTCCTGAGGAACACAATAAAGTAAGCACATGGGCAACTAGGGGAGAGTGTCATCGCATAGTCCTACATGGGCTATCCTGTGCTCTTCCTCCCAACTAGAGGCGCCAGCCCATAGGGTGACTCATGCGGAGCCGTAAGCCTCTCATGAAGACGAGGTCACGACCTTGCCAACCATGGCCTTCTCAGCCTTCCATTAGTCTACGAAAGCACTAATGAAGACGAGGCATCCATTTTTTAATCTTATAATGATATTACTACCCAACCCTCCTAAGTTAATTATTAGGTTTTCACTTGATTACTAACACACTCGTGGGTTATCCTATGCCCTTCCCCTTAAACGGGGCACCGGCCCCCACAAGGAGCCACTCTCCCTAGAGACCCAACAACATAAAAACCAAGGGTTGCACCATCATAATTTGAACAAAGAATCACAACATAAAAGCGTGTTAGGTATTACCCATCTCGCTAACAAGTACAACATCAGAGTCTCGCAAAGTTTCGTGCAACCCTTTCAAAATAATGATACCAAAACACTTGCCACATCAAGGGCACATAAAGAAAGAACATTAACTGACAATCATCTCAAGCCTCTGGAAGCCAAAAAGAATGATAACCCACAAACAAGGGTAAAATGAAGCAACACAAGTTTTTTTTTTTTCAAATAATTCCAACACAAGGATAAAATTTCCTCTAATATGAGAGTAACTCAGAAAAGCCATAAAAAGGAAGATTCATCAAGACCCATCCACAAAACAACAATGGTGTCTCCTCAAATAGGAAAATGCAAAAGAAAATCAACCTTTAATTCAACAAAATCACTTAATAAAACCGAAAGCCACCAACTAGGCATTCCATGGGAGACCTCAATTTTCTCCTCACAAGATACCCATACAGTTGGTATACAAAAGACCTTTGACAAAATCAACAAACATGACAACAAGATTTCCCTCGCCTCTGGAAGCCCAACAGTAAATCAAATACTCAAGGACTCATCAACAAGGGTAGACAAGCAGTAAGAGTTTCCAATCAACTAACAACACAAATTTAAGAAATAGAAATCCTTTCAAATCCCAGAAGTAGCTCAAGAGAAATTCACACCAAGACAACACCATCAAAATTATTCAACACTTCCAAGGCACCAAATTAAAGAACACCTTAAATACTCAACAACTCACAACTCCACCAAACATTCGCATAATACACAACAACCAAAAATTCAAACAAGAATCAATATTTATTAACCAATCAATTAATGACCAGAGCTAAATAACTTTACAACTTTTCCATCTAAATTACACAATTAACTAAAACAATTCATGATAACCATCACAAGTATTCTAAAAGACTTATCTATAAAGAGAACTTACAAATCAACCATTAAATGAATATAAAGGAAGTCAATTTTCAAAATATTAAAATCCCATTTCACCAATAAACTATTCAATTCAAGAATACCCTAATCAATCACTAATCATGCCCATACATTTAAATTTCCCCTTTCATTTATCAACATAATTGAAGACTACTTAATAGTTGGGTATTTAACTCATTATCATTTCATAACTACTTATGTTCAAAACATTATTTCCACTCTCCTTTCATCATACTAACTTAACACTCACTTCCAATATTTAAATTAATTGTGAGAACCACATAAGACCAATTGTTTATACTTTAAAATGACAATAATAACAATACTCTAAAAACTTAAGCTACATATTAGAACTTACCACCTTAAAATCTTAAATCTATCTAATTAAATTTACACACATAACTACCTTTTAAAACCACTACGTATTTATATATTTTAATTCTTTTTGAGGAGGGAATGTAAAAAGAGAATAGATCTGTTCTAAGAATCCAACAAGTCTACAAGACTCAACCTCATAAAAAGATAACTTATTCAAATTCTACAATAAATTCTATTTCGAGAAAATATACACACTAAAACGAGAATTAAATAAACAATGCTGTCAATTGATTTTTTTTTACTAAATCATCCTCTGGAAATTGTAATTTAATAAATCAATAACAAAAAGACACAGATTTCTTTCTGTTTTATTATTTCTACTATAATCCATATTTTGTTTTATTTTAACCAGAAAAAGAAACAAAATATTTAATGACCAAAATTAAATATTCACTGCGACAGTTAAATCAGTGGAATCTGAATAAATAAGTTGATAACTATATATACAATTATAAATATATATAAATATATATATACAAATATATATACATATACATACATATATATATATATATAAGTAAAATCCGCACAGTAAATAATAAAAACAAAATTCGTGTATTAAAAGAAATTTAAATACATACAAATTTAAATGGGAAATTTTAATCCCAACAAAAAGGGCACGGGGAAATACGCCTGGCTGTGGGCATTCTACGGATTGCTCACGGCAGTCCTTCGGACTGTCGTGGACAGTCCATAGACTGTCACACGGTACCGGTGGCAGGGTGGTGGGTGACTACCGTGGACAGTCTGTAGACTGTCACACGGTACCGGTGGCGGGGTGGTGGGTACGGCCGAGGCCGAACCACCACACAGCCACTATTACATATATAAAAACCAAAAATAAAATACTAAGCACAGTGCCGACGAAGCAATTCGACGAATTAAATTTTCATTTAGAATTTTCTTATGTATAAATATGTGTATATATATATATATACCTAATATATATATATATATAGGTATATATATACACTGAAATTTGAACGTTTCAAAAAATAGGGAAAGATGAATACTGTACACTTTACACTCTCACTGTGCATGATTGAAAATAAAAGAAATGTTTTATAAAGTAAATGTATGAACCAGAATATCACAACCCAGAATTTCGTTGAAAGGAAAATTTCCCTTTAAACATATATGCATATTTTTATTAAAATGAAACAACAGAAATACTCTTCATTTCCAGATTTCAAACAAAATCCCTTTTTCAATAAAACAACAGTCCAGAATCCCATAAAAAATTCCATTTTAACATACAACAATCCCGATTCCCAGATAGATTTCCTTTGATTAAACAATAACCCAAAAGATTTCTTTCCACAACTTTTGATTTCCAACCCTAGATGAAAATTTCACACACAGAGAACAATTCCTATTTTAACAGAGAGTAAATAATTAAAAGAGAAGAACCTGGCATCCTGTGCTTGAAGAAAACTATAGAGGCTTTATCCCTCTTGCTGAACCAATTCCTTGTTGCCGATCTTTCCCAACAACAGATCCAAATCCTTCTTCCTTTTCAATAATTTCTCCAGAAAATAGAAAAAGAAACAAAGGACAAAAAATGGTTGAAAGCAAAATTTCTCCAGCATTCGAACCATCCCCCCAAACAAAGAAAACCCCTTCTTAAAATCAATATCCAGGAAACCCTTTCAATTTCCTCTTCCCGTGAATACCAGAAGTCACATCTCAAGAATAAATCAAAATAATTATTAATCCCTTTAATTCCTCTTGTTTCCTTTTCATGCAATTACATTTCATTTTCTTTTATCATGCATTTGATTAAAATTTAAATAAACTTATATCCACAAATTTGAACTTTTATTTGAATATATATTCATTATCTCCACAATACAAAATTAATTACTTCCACATTAAAATAATTAAAAACAACCATTTGCAAGATTCTAAATAAGTATCCATTAAATTTCTTATTATAATAATTATCTTTTCAAGATTATTTGTTCATAATTATTATTAACTTCAATTTAACACAACAATTTAAATCAATTTATCTAATAATATCACTTTTACTTTTAACGGATTAGTTTAATTTGATCATTTGTTCTAAATCGTTTGATTTGATTTAATTGATTATTATTTTAATTTCTAATCGTATTTTAAATAACCTTTCAAATCACCTATGATTTAATTAATTATTTAAACATGACTACAAATATATGATATGTTCCGCACAATCAAATAACACAATAGTCAATGAAGCACACACAAATACTCACCAACAAGTCCTAAACAACCGACACGGAGGTGCATTACACTTGAGAATCTGATCAAAGGGATAATGGAGGAAAGACTAAAAGCCCTAGAGAAAGGAATGAAAGCTAAAGGTAATATTCAAAGAATTTAAACTCTAGAAGAAGTTGTTAAGAATGTGTGTGTGGTGGTGGATGCGGTGATGAAAAAAGTTGTGAAGGCCATTGTCTCAGGGTTGGGAAAAATAAAGAAGTAGCAAAGGAAGAAAGGAGTGACTGATGAAGAGGACCTTGTTGGTAACATGGAACCAAAGACACCAATACATGGTACTATTGAGGATCTGCTCAAAGCTTTGAAGCTGATTGAAGATGCTTAATTTGGTTGCTCTTTTCTGCTAGTTTTTTGTTTATGATATTTTTTCTTACTATGTTTAAGTTGACTACTGCTACTGGCTATGGTCGTTGGTTCCATAACTTAAATATGTTTAATGATGGGTATTTATATAGTAGGAATGGTATTTTAGATGATGTTAAGTTCTGTAGATGGTTAGGGATAGATGTTACTGTTGATAGTTGTTGGTTTTTGGATCAGTATATTAGAAATGATATGTTTATGAAAAAACGGATTAGTTAAGCATTTTGGCTGGGATTTTTGGGAAGTTGGTGGGCTGCCTTTATTTTGTTGTGTCCCACCCCTGGCTGCTCTTCTCATGTTGTAATCTCTACTTGGGTCAGGGCCCTTTTTTCGTACTTAATCAATCAAAAACAAAAACAACAAATAAATAAATCACTAATAAAAATAATTCAAATATTTTCATAAACTAAAAGAAGAAATCAATGAATAAATAAATAATATTTTTGATTGCAAAGAGAAATTAAAGATTTGATCACAGAGATAAATCAATAAAAATAAATAGAGAATGATAATTATCAACATATTTTATATATATTAATATTTAATATATGTATGCTACTTCGTAATACATTGATATATAAGTTTTATATATTACAAAAAATATAAATTAAATGATAATTTTCATTAAGACTCTTTGTTTAAAAATAATTATTACGCTAGAGGCATCTATAGTGGCATCGATCAAAAATCAAAATTCAATGTAAGGAAAACCTCTTCAACTTGAATTTGATGTTCAAATGATATGCAACTGGCATAACTACATTCATTGTATGTAGACATTTTTTCAAGCATATTTAAAGTAGATTCAAACAAAATTTTAAAAAAGTTTTAAATCAATTTGATATCTTTCTTTTACATTCATACAAAATAATGTGAAAACCCCTCCACAGAGTGCTGCAAAAATCTGAAGAACGTCCAAGAGAGCAAGTTGAAATGATGAAAGTTTAGGTATGTTGTAGAATTCTGTATATACATGATTCCTCTAAATTTTCAGATTCATTTTATTACCTACTCTTCTTGATGCATGATAGATATTTCACATTTCAATTTTCTTCTTCCTATCAGGTATTTCAATTACTATCTCCTTCATTACAAATGTTATTCTATTTCTAATTGTAATATTAATATAAAAGGTTTGGCAATGGTTGTTAAGGTTTGCCAGATTTTTTGTATTTCCGATAATATACCATGAAGAATAGTAAACAAGATAAAAAACCAATTAGAGAATTCATACCAAGAAAATGTGTCTAGAACTAAATCAAAGTAGCTATAGCTAGCCACCAACTTTCAAAACTTTAGCACAAATGAAGGTAGTAAGAGAAGATAATAAGCCCTTTAGTAGAAAAAGTGTGGTCATAATAGACTACTCTTTGGTGTGTTGCTTCTTAGCTCTTAATTGGCCAAAATGTGAGCTATGCATGTAGAGTAAGGGTATGTTCCAGGATTTAAGAGAATGCCACATCTTCCATTCGAGTCACAGATCCTACTAGGCTATGTGAGAAAAGACGTTTAATTTCACAGTTGGTGAGAAGAGGGAAAAATGTGAGTAGTGAGCACTCTCTTCACCCATTATCCTCCTTCCACACTTGCAATTCTCACAATAAAACTATTTTGCAGTATTGAAGAAACATACAAAATGGGTGGAACTGATTGTCGTTTACCAGTAATTGTTTCTCGATTTGGTTCTAGTTGTATGTATTTAACAAGAAAGTCCATTCAATGCTAATAATTTTATATCATAGAGAAATAAGATATAGTGATTACGCTATCATTTTTTGTGTTGTGTTAGTTTTATCTAAAGGATTTTTCATATCTATGGGTATGTGCAGGATCATCATGGAAAAAATAGGCCCTTATGTGCAAAAAAAATCAGAGTTAGGAAACTCGACGTAAAAATTTGAATAAGTTATCTATATTATTTCAAATATGTAAGAATAGAATATATAGCAAATTGAATGTAGTTTCTAAACTACTAGGTTTGTTTAAAAATATATATATATTTGGTGAAAATTTGAAATTTCAATGCAGTAGTACTTAAATTTCAGGGAAAAAATAAGAAGTAGGTGTCTATCTAACCACCCTAACCAAAATAAAATGATAATAATTTTTTATAGTATTTAGATATAAGTAGAGGACTCATGTCCCGATGTGATACATATTTTTTTGTAATTTTTTCCAAGTAAATAATTAATTATGAATTTTTTATTACAACTTTTAAAAATATAAAAACTCGTATGCCTGACCACCTTAACTTGTTCAAAACTTCATGAAATTCAATTTTATTTTTTTAATCTTATAGTATGCGAAGCATATAATGTGACACATGTTTTGGATTCAAAAAATTTGGTACCGTTTGAAAGCTATACATGTTTTTCAATCAGTCTATCAATCAGGATTTTAGTTGTAATTTGAATAGAAAATGAATAATAATTACTTATTAAATTCAAAGAAAAGCATAATTTATATTAGTGGAAAGTTGAGAATCTCGTTGAAAAACCCTTTTCGTTTCATCAATTTTTGGTAAAAAAAAATTCGTCAGCCACATACCCATCATATTGCCACTTTTTGGCCGATCATGATCTTGCACATACCCCTATAATTTGTTTTTTGTTTGATGAAGTATAATTTAATATTATTGTCTCTCCATTTTTTTATTTTCATCTTTTCTTTAATATTTATCAATCCTATTTTCTATGATGTCTCGCCATGACTTGTAGAAATAGGTATATTATGGAATTTGTTAACAAGGGACTAAAGAGTTTCATATGGATATCAAAGATGGATTTATTTAGACAAGCATCATGATAAATACATGAAAACTAATTTTAAAATCCTCCAATGGTATTGAATAGTGAATAGAAAATAAAATTAGATAAGAACTTAAAGTGGTAAATCAAATCTTATTTAATTTGAACTGTAGTGTTTTTTCATTCTTGAGCTTGAATCCGTAATTACTAGGAGATTTAATATTTGGTCATCTTATTTTAAACATGGTAGGTGAGAGACCTGATTTAAAATCTTTATTTATTTCCTTTGATTTAAGTACGAGTTTATATTCTATTCTTATTTTGATATTGTCCCTCCTTTACTATGTTATAATAAAATTAATAATAATATTACAAATTTTAAGAATATTGCATGTAAATAGTTAAATTATTTTTTCTTAGATTAAATAAATTACTTTTGTGTCAAATTAAAAATTGCTAATATTATAAATGAGTTTATTTTCATATTATCTTGATTTTTTCTTAGATAAAATAAATTACTTTTGTGTTAAATTAGAAATTGCTAATATTATAAATGAGTTTATTTTCATATTATCGTGAGTTTTTCTTAGATGAAATAAATTAATTTTGTGTTAAATTAGAAGTTGCTAATATTGTAAATGAGTTTATCTTCATGTTATCTTGATTTTTTCTTCGATAAAATAAATTAATTTTGTGCTAAATTATAAATTGTTAATATTATAAATGAGGTAATTTTCATGTTATCTTGATTTTCTCTTACTTTTGTGTTAAAATAGAAATTGTTAATATTATAAATAAGTTTATCTTCATGTTATCTTGATTTTTCTTAGATAAAATAAATCACTTTTGTGTATTTTATTAGGTAAGCAGCATTTATAGGGTGTTGTAACCTTCACAAGGAGCCACAAGGGCCAATAGAGTTCAAGACCAAAAAAGAATAAAAAAACACAAAGCCAAAAGACAAACACAATGGACTAACAATAGATGGACTAACAATGGACTAGCAATAGACTAACAATGGACCAGCAATAGACTAACTGGCTTCTTCCTAGTTCTTTGACAAGAGATTGGCAACATCATCTCTGACCCATTCCTGATGGTCTTTAGTATTTTCATGTCCATCTCATCCTTCATAATTGTCGACAGAGTAATAGTGACACAATGGACCAGCTTAATGGTGAAGCGGGTCAAAACACATAATTTTTTGTCCAATTTATTCAATCTTTTCTTTAGCACACAAAGCTACTCCCCTCCAACCGCAGTCTTGTTGGTATCAACATGCTCAACATCCAGTAGTTCTAAAGATTGAGAGGCTAAAATATCCTTTTGAACTTTTCCCATGTCAAGAATGGAGCTCAGACCTCTAGCAAGCTCCTCCTCCTGACCCTTAGACTCCTCTTCAAACCTGTTATCTTTGTTGTCTGACAACTCCTCTTTTGTGTCCACATCTTTAACCTACACTTTTTTCTTGTTCTTGGCAAGCCTACTAAAGTGTCGAATGATGGCATCACAACCAATAACCACTATTTTCGCAACCATCATATCCCCCATAGAGTCCTTGCTCACCACATTTTTTCCTTTGCTTGGAGGCTCCTTCAAGATCTTACCTTCCTCCTTGCCTTTATTTTTTTGGGTGGGCTTGTTGGTAGTCTTGGCAGGGGTTGACTTGAGCTCACAAAGACTAGCCGTTGCACTAGTCAGGTCCATTCCCTCATTCCCCTTAAGATTTTTAGAAACGGGTTTGGGTTTATGAGTGTCAACACGGACCAAGTGGTTTCTCTTAACAGGGCGTTTGGATTTTCCCAAAGATAAATTGGTCATAGTGGGAGGCTCAATCTCTTCAATGTAGACAACTGATATGGGTTTTGGTAGACAGAATAATATGGAAGTGGTAGAGCCTCAAAATGAGGCCTTGGTGGAGTGGTAGGGAAGGAGGGTCATTAGGATTTAGACCAACAACCTTGACACATTTTTGAACAAAATTTTCTAAGTCCATAAGTAGGAAAAAAGGAAAGCTTAACAAAAATTTATGCCTAAGGTGATTTAAAAGAGAGAAATGGTAGAAATAATAGGTTTTGTATCTACCATCTAGAGTCACATACTTCATCAAGCAAAGGTACACCTGGTTCCATGGCTGAGGGAGATCCTCCCAATCAAAACCTGACTGGTTGTGCACCGACGCCTCATTCCCCACAAAAAACTTGTTCATACTTTCATTATCCTTTGTTTTAGTGTGCTTCAGATGCTTCACACCAATACACTAGAGTCCCATAGCCTACACAATAACTTCCTCATCCACAGTAAAGGAAATGCCTCCCAAAGTCACAAGATGATCTTTCCACAAGTTGACAAATTGAGAAAATAGATTAGGGTCATGGCCCACTAGTCTCTCCACTAGAAGAGTCAGGCCACCTTCGACACAAATGTGCCAAACAAGTGGATCTTTGTGAAATTTTCTGTGGTTATCTAGATTAGTTCTCACCCTATCACCACATATAATGTCACTTTGTGCATAGTATAACCAGGAACCCTGAGAAAATAAAAGGTTAGAGATAATAGAAAGGTAAAAAATCACCCGCACATTAAAGATTTTAAGCCAGAAATGACAGTCTATGATAAACAAGGAAAAGGACAGGTCACACCCATGAGTAAGTAATTTCTAGAAAGTGATCTTAGTGGAATTATAAATTAGGATCTCCACACACAATCGACTAATTAAGAAGGACATGAAAGGAAAGGAAGGTTTTCCTTCCACATAGAAGCTACATAGAAACCTCAAGATGGCTACAGGGCCAAAATTAGAAACTCCTAAAACGATAGCTTTCAGGAAAAAACCAAATTGACTAACATCACAAAGGTTAGCTTTTGGCTGTGGAGACAAAATAGTGGAAAAAATAGGGCCAATGAGGAGCTTGATCTCATAATTATTAGTCACATCAAAATCAAAATTAAAAAGCTTGGAAATATGATAGCTTAACAAAATCCTCAAAAGGATATTATGTAAGGTATGGTCCTACTTAATTTTAATCAGCAAGTACTTGTCACAACATCTCATGATTTCCATTTTCAAAATGGGCTGCATCTCATAATTTGAATTATGCCACTTGTTATCCATCTCATTAGTAAAACTCATCCACATAGCCCAATAGACAAGCATGTGGACCCCCCAGAAAATCTAGCAAGGCACTTGATTAGTTATCATCATGGGTCAAGCAAGGGCTTTGTTCCTTCATTAATAAACCCTAAATTTCAGGAGGTAGGTTCCCTAAAGAATGCCAACATTTGGAAAATTTCCAGTGTTCGCCAAAATTGACTAAGGAATCAACCACTTGGTTTCCCTCCTGGTAAATATGGGTGGCAACTTTTAATTTTAACTTAGACACAAAGAGCCTAATGTCAAGAAGAATGTCTTTAGTGCTCCACTGCAACAATCTATCAAAGTTAACAACAACAATAATAGACTTAGAGTCTCCTTCAATATGAAGGTTTTCAATCCCCATGGAGACAACCAACTATAAGCCCTTCAACAACGCTCTAGCTTCCACAATCATAGAAGAATAAACAACAATCCCCCAGGAGTAACCAGCCACATAATTACCTTTGTAATCCTTGATCACACCTCCTATACTGGCTCTTCCCGGGTTACCTTTCGCAGTCCCATCTAAATTTAGTTTATACTAGCTCCTGTCAGGAGGTTTCAAAATAGTGACACTCTGAGCCAGGGATTTGGAGTTGTCATAAGAGTTAGTATCTAGGTTTTGGTGCAAAGGTTTGGCCATGCTTATTTCCACCTCAGTCGGACCTTTGTCTGGGGTTTTCCCTTTGAAAAGAGAGATATTTTTCATAATGAACCAAGACACAATACCAAACACCTCTTTCTGACTCATCTCAATGTTCCTGAAGATCCTATTATTTCTTTCTTTCCGTAAACACCAACATATAATAGGAGGGACTTGGTTCAAAATTTCACCAGGTAAAGGATGTATAAAGGGTCCAAACCAGCTCAAGATAAAGGATGTGATATCCCTACACATAATCCATTGAATTGCAAATCTTCCTAAAGCCAACTCCCACAACTCCATAGTAAACAGGAAATGTAACAATAGGTGATCCACTGATTCTTCATTGCACTTACATTAAAAACATCTGTTGGGGATCTGGAATCCCCTTTTCCTCATATTTCCCTAAGTAAGAATCCTGTTATGGAAGGCAGTCCACCAAAAGAAGTTAACTTTTGGGATCATGTGTCGATTCTAGACCTTCTTCCATAGATCGAGGAAAACACCCTGGTTCGTCAATAGATTGTAAGCCAATTTAATTGAAATATCACCATGTTTATCACAAGTCTAGAAGAATTCATCCCCCCTACAGGATGGAGGAAGCCTAGTGAGGGAGAGTAATTCCTACAAGATCTTGGAAAGGAGACATTGATCAGGGGAAAGGGGGCCGCAAAGGCCTAAGTCATTCCATTTTCTAAAACCCACAGGCCCAAGGAGGTAATCACTAATATGAATACCAAAGAATCGTTGGGTCAATCTCGTAAGATTCCAGAATTCATAGTTTTTTAGGGGAGTGTCAAGTAACCAAGTGTCCTCCCATAATCTGATTTTATTACCATTACCTATCTTCCATTTGATCCCATTTCTTAGAAGATCCTATAGACTGCAAATACACCTCTAAACCAAGGACCCTGAAGGGTGAGCCTCCAATAGGTAGTAAATCAAAGGTTTTTTTTAAGGTACTTAGCATTCATGATCTTACACCAATCCTTCCTATCCCTCAGATGGTCCCAACCCACTTTGGCCATTAAAGCTTTATTGGTATTAGAAACAGTCCTGATCCCAAGCTCACCACAACTTTTAGGTTGGAAAGCCTTGTCCCATTTAACCAGAGAAAATTTATTTTTTTCCTTAGTCCTGGACCAGAGAAAAGTCCTTTGAATTTTCTCAATTTTCTCAGCAATATATCTAGGCATCTTGAAAATGGATAGAAAATGGATAGGGATACCTTGAAGAAAAATATATAGAAGTTGTAATTTACCAGCATGGGTAAGTAAGGAGCCTTTGCACCTAGCTAGTTTTCTTTGGATCCTTTCTAGTTTAGAATTACAAAAATTAGGAGTGACTTCCTTGATAGTAAGGGGTAACCCAAGATAAACTGAAGGAAGAGAACAACTCAATCAACCTAGAAGAATAGTCACCTGAGTTTGTAGGTTAGGAGTGCTATTAAAGAAGTAAATCATGCTTTTATTATAGTTAATGTATTGCCCAGAACAAGTAGCATAGTTGTTGAGACAATTTTTCCATTTCCTAGCTTCAATCACAAAGGCTTTCCCAAAAAGAAAGGTATCATCTACAAATTGTTGGGTCACAGTCAGCTCTAGGGAAAAGGTAGCCTTAATACCCTATATGGACCCTTATATGAGCACATTAGAGAAATTCATGCTCAGGACATCTGCCACCATTATAAACAAATAGGGTGAAAGGGGTTCTCCTCGTTTAATACTTCTCCCAACAAAAAAAAACCCAAAGGGAGACCCATTTACCAAAATAGAGTACTTAACCATAGTAACAAATTCCATTATAAGGTTAATGATAGATTGGTTAAACTCAAACTTAGCTAGGACTTTAGGGACAAAATTTCAGATCGCCTTATCATAGGCCTTAGAAATTTATAATTTAAGGGCTATACCAACATAGTTGCATCTATCCATGGAGTGGAGTAATTCCTGTGTTGTTATGGTAGCATCTAAGAAATGACGACTAGGCACAAACCCTTTTTGAGTTGGCCTAATTATTTTATCAAGGAGTGGTTTGATGCGGTTCACCAAAATTTTAGAGAGGATTTTATAAAAAGTATTACACAAACTGATGGGACAAAATTCAAACATAGATTGAGGATCAACAATCTTGGGAATGAAAGCTATGAAGGTGTGATTCAGTTGCTTAAGAATCTTACTAGATTTGAAGAAATCATGAGCAGCTAGGACATGGTCCTCACCAACAATCTCCTAGAAGGTTTGAAAGAAGGCCAGAGGGAAGCCATAAGGGCCTAGAGCTTTGAAGGCCCCCATGCTGAAAGTAGCCAACTTTACCTCCTTAGGAGTGATAGCACTAAGGATCCCAAGATTATAAATTTGTGATACAATAGCCAGAAGCGGGTCAAGCAGCAACCTATCAAGAGTCAGGTTAGGAGCCTCAATAGGAGCTGCATAAGCCTTCTGAAAGTATTCTCAACCACTAAACTGATAAGGGAGGGTGAATTGACAACCTAAATTAGAAATTGCTAATAATATAAATGAGTTTATTTTCATGTTATCTTGATTACAAGCCATAAATGATATAAAAGAATATTTATTTTGTTGGAAGTAGTAATTAAATAGATTTGCATGATATATTTCCAAATTAGATTAGACAAACATCTTATGCTCTCATATTGCCCGTTACTAATCTTGGTGATGAGAAAATGGAATTTAATCCATTGATTAGGTCTAATTTGATTCAATCCATAACTTAAATGAAATTATCTATAATCTTTTATATATTTTTATTTTTATAATTAATTTAAATCCTTTATAAACAATGTCAAGTTAATCACAAAAAACTTGAAATTATTTATAAACAACTTAATTTTTGTAACAATTGAATAAAATATAATCTAAATTAACAATAAATAGTATAGAGTTTGGATTTTCTATATCTTTAACATATATCAACATAGGTAAATTTGAAAAATATTTTAAATGATATAAATTCAAAATAATATTAATATTTTTAAATGTATATTTTTTAGGTTGTGTCCAAAAAGTCGTACCTTTTGCATAGGATGTTGTATGCACTTCAAGCTTTTTTTTACATGCACCCTAATATCCCTGGAATGAGTATGCATCTTAAATGTTTTAGAATTTAAAGCATTGTAGTACATGTTATTGATTATCTCATTCAAAATGATACCACAAACATTAAATTGTGTTCACAATAAATTAACTTGCTTAATTAAAGTGAAGGATGTAATAATACCATAAAAATAACACCAAGAAATAAAATAAGAAAAAATGAATAAAAAAGAAATGAATAGAAAGAAATCTCCTCTCACCTAGGGTTGAGAGAAGCACTTTCATTCAGAGTTAGGATTATGGCACACCTAGGGTTAGGGTTCAATCAAGATTCAATTAGGATTAAGATTTAATTAGGGTTTCAATCAAGATTTGATTAGGATTAAGATTTGATTAGGGTTAAGGTTAGGGTTCAATTAGTATTCAACTAGGGTTATGGATTAATTACACTCAGGGTTAGTATTAGAGTTAAATTAGTTTTACAATCAAGTTTTGAATTATATTTTGATTAGGTTTCGGTTAGGGTTTAATTACAATTACGATTCAATTAGGGTTATGATTTTGGTTAGGGCTTCAATTTATTTAGGGTTAGGGTTAAAATAAAATTAGGCTTCAATTAGGGTTAAGGTTATGGTTTAATTAGAGATAGGATTAAATTAGGGTTAGGATTAAAAATGATGAAAATAAGTGCCTCGAAAAGAATAACTCTCCATATATTACATAAATATATTAATATTTAATATATATATGCTAGTTCATATAACAATTTCATAAAACTTAACATTTGTAAAGGCTTCGGCGAGCGTCAGAGATTTATAGTGGGCATGCAGATAGTCCAGGTCGCATGTTTTTAAGATGATATTAAAATGCTTTTGCGAGAGGCCACCCTCCTCCGCCAAATACTGAGAACTATAGTCAATAAGTTTCAGCGCACCCAATTCCGACGGCTTAAGAAAAGGAAAAGATTTTGCAAGGCCAACAGGTCAGAAGACAAATTTCTTTGCGATCAACCGCCCTTGAATAATATTCTCATTATTACTAAAAAACTATATCCCAGAAGCTGACAATCTCTATGGGAATATTTGAAATTGTCAGCGGTGAGAGTCCAAAGGGTGAACATCCCGTTTACTTCCAGCCGGCGGTCAAAAATAAAATAGTGTTTTCAAATTATTAAATATTAAATTGGGACAATGCAGTAGTTGGTGCATAATAAAGCTTAGTGGTTAAGGATAGGGTTTGGTAAGAAGATTTCTAAAACTTTATTTTAAGATATATACTTATTTATAAGTATATCTACTTTGAAGGAAAACTATTTTGTAGGTTAGATTTGTTAATTTAATATTATATCTAAAATGTTTGTCAAAGAAAGAGATGTACAGATATGGGGAGGCTGGTTGGTTGAGTTCTGACAAGTTCTTTCATCTATATCTTGACATCTTTTCTACTTGTTCACAACAACCTATCAAGGACATTTTTTAGGGGAGAAGCGCTATCACTGACTAGGAGCCTCTTCATGATACTATCTTCACCAATGTATGGGGATTTAAATTTGATGATAAAGATGCACCTAATATTGGTGCACCTATAGTTGTTTAATGTTCTTTTCATTTTTGTTTTTGGCTATGCCCCACTAGATTTTTTTGGGTGTACCTTTCTACCACCATACTTTTTTTGTGAATATTATTCTATTTTTATTTTCATATAAAGTATAGTAAAAAAGAAAATAGATTTTTTATTGTATAATTTTATTATAGTTATACTTTTATAATATTGAGGAATACATTTAGTTAATTTTTATATAAAAAATAGGTTGAATAATGTTTAATATATGATTTTTTTCTTTCTTTCATTCACTCTTTTTTAAATGTTTAATATAATCATTATTTAAAGTAATATAAGACACTAATTCATTCAAATGTTATCTATTTTTAATAAAGTTTATTAGATATAGGTTTTCAAAATTATTTTTTAAATTAAAAATATTAGAAAAAATCATTTTAAAATAAGAAATTATATATATCTCATTCATGGGTCTCTAATCCTCTAGATCCTTTAGTAGATGGTTAAAAGATTAAGTGGAACCTCCTATCGAATGGCTCATAGAAACAGATTTTTGATGGTTATTATTGTGAAAATTCAAGTATCTTTGGTGTGGGATATGTCATCCTTAATTCTTCTCACAACTTGATCAATGTTTCCTCCACAAACTTCAAACCAAGAATAAATAACAAAGTAGAAGATGAAGCTTTACTCCACAAATTATAATTGTTGATGACTTGTAGCCTTGACATTATCACCATTGAAGGCGATTCAATGGTTATCACACTATGCAAAGAAATAGACACTAGTCAAATTGGGGAATCAAACATATATTAAATGAAGCTTGGACTATATTAAATAATTTCTCTACATTCTCCATAAAATAATTGTTATAGTGAAGGAAACACAATTATTGATCATATCTCTAGTTATGGTATTAATAAATTAGAGGAAATGATTATCAATGATATTATTGAGAAGTGATCTAATCTTTTAAGACTATGAAAAAAAATTTGTGAAGCAAATCTAGCTTAACATTAAATAATTTTTAGTGTTCTCAATAGGGTGTCAATAGATATGATGAAACTATTTGTCATTGTCATAAGTATTGATAATGGTTCTCTCATTAGTTTGGATCCTTATTATCATTAGTTGAAGGAAATTTTCATTTGTAGAAAATATGGATCCTCTACTATAGTTAGGCTCAACTATTTGGAAAATGGAATTCATAAGTGGAATCATAGATGTTAGAATAAGAAGGTATTATTCTTCTAGGAACAAAAAGTATTAGATGTGATACAATAATTTTTAGGGTGGAATTTCCCTGAAGGCACCACAAAATACATAATAACCTTACAAATCTCTTCCATGTTTTTGGGTAAAACCTTCGTAACAAAAATCCCTTGATAAATATTATGTTTAGGAGGAATTTTGGGTGGGGATTACTAAATCCATAGACTATGTCATTCAAAAGAATCTCTCATCTCTCTTAGTCACATGTTATGAATTTAGGGCAACAAATTTGTTCAAAACTATTCGAGTTACTAAGAAAATATTGGAGGATGTAATATAGAAAAAGTGAGAGCTACTCAACACTTATTTTCTAGTGATAGTCACTATCATCTCATACTAGGTGACAGTAGATGTCATTGAGCTATGCATGCTAAAAATATATTCTCATATTCTAAGAAAATTTCAATATAGTCGTAGTAGAGAACAAAATAAAATTCTTTATCAAGGGTGCAACTCTCATAAATAGAAAATGTGGCTCCTATGGTCATGACTATAACAATACAATCTAGGGTAATATATGTCTCAAATTAGCATTTTTATAGTATTTGTGCCATTCTAGTGTGATATAAATCTATCTAGATGTCCATACATATATCAAGTTAATAAGAAGGATAACACTTTATATTTTTTTCACTTGGAATTGCATTCATTAGACACTCAACAATGTCATTTTATAATTTGTCACCCTTTCCATCTAGTTGAACAAAAAAATTGTACTATTTAAATATTTTAGAATTTTAGTGTAATAGGTGAGGGCCTTTTCCCTCACTTAAATTTTTTTTTTTAAAAAAACCTATACAAGAATAAGAGAGGGTACTAAAACATGATTTAATTTAAAAATTTGTAAAAAAAAAAAGGTTTCCTTCCTTATGGTCATATAATATTAAAAATAATTAATATAAGCACAATTAGCCTAGGCTGATTGCTAATGTTATTTCAGAGTGATAACCTTATAATTAATAATAGATATTTTAGGAAATATAAATTATAGTAAATGACTATAACAAGTTCTTTTATTGAAGAGTGAATCGCCTATGTTAAATTTGTGCAAATTTCAGAAGGCTCAAGATCAAGAACATCTAATAGTTTGGAATTGACTTCAGAATGAAAATATTCTCTTCACATTCTAGAAACATTATTGTAAGGATAAATGACAAGTCTTCAATCATCAATATGTGTTTCACCTACAAACTTATACTATGAAATCTACATACTTATTTTCTTCACTTTTCATGATGCACCTTTGTGTCTTTACTCTTCTTGATATTTGAGGATTACATTTATTTATAGAACCCTTTATGTGACTATTATTTTCTCACTACAAGATACATTATTTTATTTCAACTCGAGCTTAGAATGAGCATGCAAATATAGATTACTTACACCATAAAAAATATAGATGTTGTAATAACAATGATTAGATACCAAGGAATTATTACAATGAATGCATTGAATATCTTTAAATACATAAGCATATAAATATATTATCAAATTCATGTTTAATTATCTTTAAGGAAGAGTATAGGTGGGAGTTATTTGAATTCCATTGTTAAATTTTGAATTAAAAAAAAAATGACACTAAAACTCTAAAATTGATCCAAGACATTAAAAGGGGTTAAATCAACATGGGTAAAATATACGTTAAAGTATGTACATATGATAGGTGTAATCAATATGCATGAATACTATGAATTCATAGAAATTATAAACATATGAATGAGATAAATGAAAGGTGTATATGAATGTATATTGTTGATAGGTATGTTGCATAAGGCAAAGAACTGAACATTACACAAAATTATGTCCTTTGTCGATATCTCTATGTTTATTAAAATAAACTGATATGTAAAGAGAGATTATTTAGATTAACCCCACACCATTGGAGGTTACAATGGGAACCTCCTCCGCATCTTCATGTTCAACTTAATAGCGAAAAAGCCACACAATGGAAGTCAAAGAGCCACCAGATGGGATTTCAACTTAAGATGTCATTTTGGAGATTTGAACTTGGATCTCCATCTTGAAAACCTTATGACCTTGCCATTTAAAGACAATCTGATTGACATCAACATGCATGTATTTTAAGAAACTCTCACCAAAATAAACACAAAACTAAACAAAAAATAACATAAAAAATGAATTTCACTATTACAAAACTATAGACCAAATTTTATTCTTTAATTTAAAATATCATTTCATAAATCTCTATATATAATATTATTTTTCTATACCTCAAATTAACCATATTAATCAAACCAATTCAAATGTGCAACCACTAAATCCTCTTCTCTAAATAAACATATTATTTATAAAAAGACCATATACCAACTACATCTATAAATTAACATCAAGAACAACTTTTGTAGCTTTTTATTCAAATAAGAGCTTCCATAATACCTAAATGGAGTTTCATTCGAAGGAGTCAATGTCGTAATTTGTTATTTGAATAAGCAAATTCTGTATAGGATTTTAGGGATTGGTTTATGAAGGCAGGCTCCAACCCTAATATATATATAAACAAATCTCTCATTAATCGAAACTTCATAGGTGTTTAAGCAATGATGCCTCACTTCCTTTTCATTCATGAAACTCCAACACTATGAGAAGCACACAGCTTGTGCAGACGACGACACATCCTCGAAAGACAGTGAATCGTCTCCTATTCTTCTGGTATAACAAATTCAGTAGAAATGTTTGTGTGCAATGACTTATGTTTGATGTTAAATTTTGTACTAACTTGGGAGATCAACATATTAATTCATTTAGCAATGGTGTTTTAAGATGTTATTTCGACGGAAGTACGTATCCTAACTGCTTAGTCATTAGCAACATCACATGGGAACTAAGGAAAGGGCATTACCTCCCACTGTTAGACGCTTCAAATTAATTCCTTAGTGTCTCTAACATGAAGTGAGAACTTAGAATGTGAAGATTGTATATTCCAATCATTTAGATTTGGCTAACATGTCATTCTTCGCCTATTCAATTTTGGAAGAGATGTTATTTTTTATGTAGGTTTTAAAAAGTCAGGAAATTTTTACATTTAGATGGTATCATGAGATGAGATGTAATAATTCCATCTTAATATCATAAAATATTATAAAGAAAAATAAATTTTTAAAATTTACCCAAAATCAGTTAGGTAATATTTTTTTTAATTTGAGTAACTATCATCTAAATTGGTGGGAAAAATTTACAGTCCCACTAAAAATATAATTATCAATAATAACTAGTAAAAATTTAAGGTCTTCTATTTTTAAAATAACATTATAATTTATGCTGTGGTAGTTCCTTACTCTTATTGTCAACCTATTGAAACATAATTATATATTTTAAAGCTCCCTACACGCCCAAACCATTTGCTTAGATATGGAAGGTGATTCAGTTTACTATGAATATAAAGGGTTTACCTATTTAAGTAATACAATTCCTTTAAAAACAACCAAAGATATGAGGATGACCATCCTAAATGAAAGGTGATTCAATTTACTTTGACTATAAAAGGGTTTATGTAGTTAAGTAATGGAAGCCCTTTAAACTAATAATGTTGACTTTGACAGAAGTCAAAGATATGGGTATGGACATCCAGTCACAAGCCAAAATTTCCTATATTTTTATTGCTTGAAGTATTGAATAATTATTGTTATTTGAAAAATAAAATACATAAAAGTTTTAAGTATCAAGGTTACTGAATTAAATATTATAATTAAATCTAAATAATAGTAGAGGACTATGAGTTGAGATTTTACATAAAATAAAAAACAAGTTTAATATATAAGATGAAAAGAGGGGGATTAGAGTTACTTAGATCTAGGTGTGAATTTATAGATTTTGAACATAAACTATCACTTGATCATCTAATATGATAATCCCATATCAGATTTAGCCTTGAGAAAAACACAATTTTAATTAGGGGTGAAATTACTATGAAATTCATCTAGCTTGATCTTGTGGGATGAAATCAAACTCTTTGTGTATAGTCAAGTTGCAAAATTAGTCTAGAAAATATTACAATCTAGAAATTCATCCACCTTTCTTTTGGGTATTTAAAATTGCAATAAGAAATTAATGATGTTTACAAACACCTTTAGAGAAACTACAAAGTAAGTATCATGTTATCCTCATTCAAGCCCCTAGTTATATCATTATAATTGATTGTCAATAAATATTGAACACATGACAAGAAATCATGAAATATAACTAGTCATGTATTACTATAGATGCTAATGAAATGCTTTGTAAATAAAAAAATTCCTTGAATTAATTATAGATCCCTCCTTGCTAGATTACGTGTTTAAATGAACTCGATCTTGTTATTCCATATAACACTCTAGAGTACAATTTCAAATATTTCAAGCTCAAGTTAGTGAGCAAAAACTAGTAGGAAGGCTTGATTTGATGCCATTATTTTAAAGGAAGGTGGGAAGTGTGTTATATATAATTCCTTCTAATGTGATAATTTGGCATCAACTAGGGTTGAAAAATGTTAAATTTATGCATAGATATGTCACCTATACACTAGCGATTATGGGTAAGTATACAAAGTTAGGTGCACGGTTTAGGCCAAAAAATCCAAGTATTTTTCTTTGAAATTAGATTTTATCATGGTTAAGGTAATGATATCAACAAATTACACATAGAACACTAAGATGGTGTAAAATAAAAAATTATAATTTCATTTAGATACTTTCGAACTATGTGATTTATTCTAATACGTAGGTAACAAAAGTGGGTTTTCTAAAAAAATTACAAAAGTGGTCTTTAAATAAATTATGTTGAAGGTCTAAACATGAAAGTATGACCAAAAAACAATTAGTTAAAAAAAAAAAGATTCAATATATTTTTATGGAAAGATGCATACATGCTAAAGTTTGGTAAATTTTCTTTTTACTTTTTAGTAGTCCTTTTTTATAGAGAGTAATGGACTTCTCAAATCCTTATTGTATGGAAAAAATAATATGACCTAAAATAATTGTAATATAAATATTTTAATCTTGTAGATAATGATGTCTAGATTGATCAAAAAAAAAAAAGAACAAAAATTTAAAAATTAAAGTTATTAAAAATATTGTAGTATATGTAATTTCAATTTTATCAAGATTTTAATTTGAAAAATAAAAATAAATACAAATATATGTTTAAAATTTTTAAAAATATATGATTAAAATATATATATTGTCCTCTATAATGGATTTTAATTTCGTCCAAAAATTCTAAAATATTCATTAGCCATATTGCCAAATTTCATTTCTTCCAAAAGTTAATCTAGATTTCTATTTAAAAAATAATTAATATATAGAAAATCATGTTCAACAATAAAAATAAAAAAATAGATACTTTAAAACGATCTATAGTCAACTATAATGGGTTTTAATTTCATTCATAAATTCAAAAAAAAATCATCAACCATATTGCCAAAATTTCTTCATTCTTTATTTTATATACTTTCCACTAATAGTGGACCAAAATTATTGCACTTACCCTTGCATAAATGATACATCTTTCAAACATAGTATAAAATGAAGGGTAAAACTACAAGGTATGTAATTTTTCTAGCTAAATTTTCCCCCAACTTTAATTTGCGTGTGAACTACTATAAAGATGCATGCAAAGTAAACAACCATATATTATGAACATAAATTATTTCTCACAATCATGAAAAGGACTTTGATAAGCATGCCATATTTAGTATATCTTCCTTTCAATGAACTTTCCATATAATAAAATATAAATAATAAATAATTTCAGAAGTACCCTCATTTTAAATACAGGAATTAACATAATTTCTAAAAACATGTAGATTCACAAAGTAAAAAATTAAATGAAAATAGTTTTTCATGCAATTATAAGAAATCATGATGGTTACATAAAATAAATCATGGATGCATGGATGTTCCCACTATAATCAATGAAGGAGAGTTTGAAGAATGAACCATTATAAATATATACTCCTAGTATCAAAATGTTGTATAGAATTTATAAGGGGTTATAATAACCAATCATTCCTAGTTTATGACATCCATCAATCCATGATAACCACATATTATAGAAATCACAAAGAGTAACTATGAAAATAGTTAGGAAAATTTATTACTAATATAATATGTCCCAACCAATTGGTTTCATAGAAAGGTTGTAATGTATTGGTGAGAGAACATACAAATGTAATTTAAGATATAATCATGGGAAAAATCCAAAATAGTTAACAATTGTTATATATATTATGAACACTATCAAAGCCTACTGACTTTATCCAAACTTGTTGCCTCCACGATGTTTGAGGACTATGACATAGACAGTAGGGGTTCATAGAATCATCCTTTGTAGGAGAGAATTGTTGAAGCCCACCCATCCTCTAAGATGTCTAGTAAGAAAAACCAGCCTATAAAATCCAAGCTCACTAAAGTTAACCCTAAGACCTACCCCGACTGTCCAGTCCCCTTAAAGAATCCCGCTCTCAAGGGCTCCCCTTCCAATAAGTTAGTTTCCTACTCTACGGACTCTCTAGAGGACAAAGCTAAGAACCCTGAACTTAGCAGAAACTCTATGCCCTCCCTTCCTGCCTCTTTCAGAGTTGATGGTACCAGATTTCCTAGCTCCCCCAACCTAGATGATGTTAACCTCATTTTAGACTGGGTTCAATTGGGCGACATTCTTGCCTCTGTAAGAAATGGCATCGGTGACATTTTTAGGGTTTTAAAATGGGCCCACCAAGAAATTAATGATCTTAATCAAAGAAATAGGGCTTTGAATAGCAAGTTGGAGGAATTGGAACTAAAGCTGGTTGCTCTTAGCAATGAACAAGGAAAACATAAAAAGAGCAGTACTGGAATGGGAGAATGTGACACTGAGGAAAAGTATAAGACTTTGGAAGCTGAAATTGTCAAAACAAAAAATAACATGAAAATTGTTGTGGAATAAAACCATAAAATGGCTAGGCATAATTCCATCATCATCAATTCAATGTTTGAAAAGTTGGATAAGTTGCAACAGGGCTCGCTAGTTGTTGACCTAGAAGAGGACAAGGATAAAAACAAGAACAAGGACCAAGGTATATCAAAAAGGACCCAATCCAACCTTAAAAGGAAAGTGCCTCCTACTACTCAAACGGTTTAGATTTTAAAGAGGGGGGTTCATGATCTGAATGATTTGGAAGCTAAGACTACATAAATATTAAAGGCCCAAATTTAGTTGTTGCTAGCGTTTTGTCTGGTCTTTTGGTTCTGCGGCCTTTGCTGGCTTTTTCGATGGCTATGGCTTTGTCTTGTTTTTGTTTTTACAGCCTTTCTTCTTATGGTGTCTTTGACATTCTTATCTTTTTTTTGTAAACTTTATGGTTTCAGATCCCTGTAAAACCCACTTTTTCCTCTTTCAAAAACAATTGTTATATATACATTTTTTGACAATCAATCATTATAATCTATAATTTTGAACATGTAAACTCATGTAGAAAATGAAGTGACCATTCCCCAAGTATTATTATCAAAAAATAGACAAAGACGTAAATACTTATTTATTCATGTTGTAATAATATAAATTTCATACTTTGCAACATATTTTATCATTCTTTGTACCCATTTTGGCCACTTGCTTTTACTCTTGTACACCTTTCATAATATAGTACATTTTTTTAAGCCCTTTTTCACACTTAGCCTTGAATTATTCCCTTTCATTTATCCATAATTTCTTATGTGTAACCATTTAAAAATATTTTTACTATTTGTTTAATACTTATTCATTATTTTGCATGTGGTTTTTATCCTAGTCCCCTAGCATTTTTTTATTCTCATTCATGTGTACATGCCTTCCCATTTTAATAAATTTTCCTTCTTTCTCATGTTTTAGATATCTAGTTGACTTATAATCATTTTCAAAACCATTAGATACTATTTATCATTCTTCCTCAAGAAAATTTGGAGCTCTAGGCACTGAATTCCACTATTGGTGTATTTCTTGGGGGCATGTTCATTGCCCAAGAAAAAAATCACTAAATATTTGGTGATAGAACATTAATGTCCTACATTCTATGTTCCCTCACTCACTTTCTTGAATCCTTCTAAAATATCTATAAAATTACCCACTTTCCTCACATTCTAGATCAATTTATCTTTATCCTTGTATGTTATTAAGTCACATTTTCTTTATGGTGATTGTTAATTACTTGAATATTCTTGAATATTATATCCATTATAATAATTGAAAGTTTTATTTTGAGTCCTTTGGAACTTGTTCTAGTCACATGGGTATGTGTAGGATCATGATGGGCCAAAAAGTGGTGATATGATGAGTATGTGTAGGGTATGTGGCTGATGACTTTTTTATTACACAAAATTGATGAAACAAAAAGGGTTTTTAAAGGAGATTCTCATCTTTCCACAAATATAAATTATGTTTTACTTTGAATTTAATAAGTAATTATTGTTCATTTTCTATTTAAATTACGACTAAAGCCTTAATTGATAGGTTGATTGAAAAACATCTATATCTTTCAAACAGTATCACATTTTTTGAATTTGAGACATGCATCACATTCTACGCTTTGCATACAATAGGATTAAAAAAGAAAAATTAAATTTCATGAAGTTTTGACCAAGTTAAGGTGGCCAGACATACAAGTTTTTATATTTTTTAAAAGTTGTAATAAAAAATTCATAATTAATTATTTACATGGAAAAAAAATACAAAAAAATATGTATCACATTGGGACATGAGTCCTCTACTTATATCTAAAATATTATAAAACTATTATCACTTTTTTGTGGTTAGGGTGGTTAGATAGACACCTAATTTTTATTTTTTCCCTAAAATTTAAGTACTACTACATTGAAATTTCAAATTTTCACCAAATAGATTTTTTTCATTTTTAAATAAACCTAGTAGTTTAGAAAATACATTCAAGTTACTATAGATTCTATTCTTACATATTTTTAAAATAATATAGATAACTTATTCAAATTTTTACATCAAGTTTCCTAACTCTAATTTTTCTAAATTTTTCACCACTTAAGGGCCTATTTTTTTCCATATAATCCTGCACATGCCCGCATGGCGACTTTGTTTCTATCTTCCCATATAGTTATACTACATAATTCCCTTCTTTGAAATACATTCAAGCCTCATTCTATTATCTATTTATAAATTATAATTTCCTTGAACAATTGCTTTCCCTTGCTCCTATAAACAATCCTATTCATCCTATCATCCATCTCCTAACCATTTTTACCTATTTCCAATTGATGGGGTATTATTAGAGTCTAATCTTGTAATAAACAATATCAATTTGTGTCCATTGCTATAGTTTAAACATGTTCTATAATGGTTTGCAATGTATATTTATGTTGGAAAACCAAAAATAGATTTAAATTGGAAGGAATCCCCTTTAATACTTTATTTTTCATGTTTTCCCAAATTTGTAAGAGTTTTAGAGTACACACATGACCTATGTTGGAGTAAATGGGTAATCACATAATACTTAATTAATCATTAGTCTCATTTTCCTTTATTCCCTTAAGCTAAACTTAGGAGTGTTTTTTCTTATTATATTGAGTTATATTTAGGTCTTGTTGTCTCATACCATAATATGAGTACAATTTTCATGATCTAACTTAATCCTCACCTAGGGTTTCATTGAGATTTGATATTTGCATTTATAAGCATTCATTTGTGCATTGCATTCTTGATCTAGCCTATTATGATTAATTCAACTCGCACATAATTTCTTTCATAGATCAATAATCTTCTCAAGCTTGCATAAGGAAAATATCTTATTTTTATCTTTGAACCATAGATTTTTGGCTCCAATGTGCTCTATAATTCTTCTAGGGTTTTTCACCTAAAATGAGAGAGATTAGGCCAAAAATTTCTAAAGGGTTCATTCAAATTATGCTATGTGTGATATTATTTAGACTAAATGAAATGATCTAAGTGAAACTAATTGATAAAAATAATTGATTAAATATGCAAAACCTAAGAAACAAGTGGTGTTTGAAAACACATTGTGTAATGTAACAATGAACTAGAAACGAATGCAAAGCTAAATAGAAATGAATGAAACTTGAAGTATATACCTGAAAGCTTGAGGGAGACTAGAAATTGCTTTTGAAACACTATTGATGCTGATTTCAGGCCTAGAGGGACTCATTTGCCATTTTGGGAAAATTATTCCCAATTCTACAAAACTAAGCCAGAGCCTATTTCTAAAAAAAGGGTATCTAAAAATATTAAAATTGAAAAAATGACCTTGCAGTGGGACTCATTCACCATCCATGGCAAATTATTCCACTTTTGAATTTTTAGATTTTCAAAGGTGTATTTTAGAGTTTCTGATATGCACTTTGATGTTCTATAGGTCTAAAAATGAGATTTTGTTGATTCTTTCACTTGTTGAATGAAGAGAGGACTTTAAAAATCTTGCAACTTGATCTTCAATGATTTATAAGCCCCCAAGAGACCTAAATCTGCAAACACACAAGAAGAGAAGAAGAAATTGTGAATCTTAGGTCATGGGGGTTTGCGTTGGTGAAACCCCATTTAGGTAATTAAAACAAAATGATGGAAGAAACAAATGATACATGTAAAAATGGAATTGATTAACTTTCCATGATGATTGATCTTGAAAATATACAACAATGGAGGAAGATTTATCCCTTGAATGTCTTAGGAAGCTTTCTTGATGTCTTGTAATGATAAAACCCTAAGTTGCTTGACTTGAGATGAAATATTGGTGGATGAATATGTGGATTAAGTTAGTGGATGCAAAAGAGATGTTAAAATGGGTTTAGAGAGGTGATTTTACAGCCAATTCACCTATTTTACCCATTAATACCTCATCACAGGCTGACATGAAGCAAAATTAAACATAAATTTCACTTTTTTCCTGCTTAAAGGTCAAAATTGAGCCAAATGGGACTCATTCACCACACATGGTGATGGGTACCACCTAGATGGGACTTATTCACCATGCATGGTGAATGGGTTCTATAGAGGCTATTTTGACATCTCAAATGCCAAGAGATAAGGAAATAAGGTCTACAATGCAACCTTGTCAGGTATTTGATCAATTTAAGTCTCGCGATGCACAACATGGGTTAATATGGGACTATTAGTGATGATGTAAATGTCAAATAGTGCTTGGGACACAAAAATCAATGTGAAAGTGTGATTAAATACACTTTTACAACATTAAAATGAGGTCCACATAGCTTAAGAAGGTTCAAGAACCAATATAAATGTGCAAGGCACATTACAACACTAGTTTATCATTAAATTTAGTTCAAAAACCTTCTAAATTGATGTGATAATGTAATTAAATATTTTTTATACTATTGAATTAGGGAGAAATAGGTTAATTAAGTCTAGAAAAGCATGAAATTCCTTTACAATACTTTACAACACTTTTACAAGACGTCATTGAAAGCATGTTATTCAATTTGCAAGGGTCCAAGACCTAGTGTGGATGCATAAAACACCTCCCAATAATAGATTAAGACCTCACTAAGACAATTTATCATGAATTAATCTCATGTCATGCAAACAGTCCTTTTTTCTATGGCACATTTTCCCCCACTTTAGTGAGAGGATGAACTTGCTTCAAACTCACACTAAAGTAGACAGTAAAGAGAGATCCACATGTATAGATGTAGATGAAAAAGAATGAAAAGGATCAAGGAGGTTGTACAAGCCCCTAGGATCCAAGATCCTAAGTCAAACTATCAAGATACAAAGTCATACAATGGCAAGAATGAGAAGATGAAAATGAAAAGGGGGATCAAGCTTCGATCATTTGTCCAACTAGTTTTGGATTAGATCTAGGCTTGTTTGTTTCAGAAAGGAAATGTGTACTCATTGTGGGGCGACGAAACTCTTGGCTATCTGCCATGTGAGAAATTCCAAAAGTATACTCACTTTGAGGTCACAGAACTTTAGGTTGTCCGCGAAGTGAGAAATCCCAAAATGTATGTATTATAGGGGGATTCACTACTCACAAGTTCTATTCACTCAGAGAGCCTCATAGGGTGAACTACCCATTACTACCTCAATGGAATGACAATAAGAAGTTTTAGAATCCAAAAGAGTAGGTCACAGAGATTTTTTTAACAAACTAACAGGCTCTTGGCCAAAGGACATCAGCACAGAATATGGATATCAACATGGTGTACTAGCATCTCAAAGGTGCATTGGCATCTCGTATGGACCAGAGAATGAGTTTATCACAAAAAATGCCTAAATGACTACTAACTACTAGATTACTAAGAAATTATAAAATGTAGGAAAATGATAGAAAGTAAAATGGATGATAAAGATAAGGAGTAGGGAAATACTTACAACCGTGTGAGTGATGAAGCTTCAAGCTTGTGGGTGTCTTCAATACTTGCAAACAAGAGGGAGAGAGAAATTGTTGGCACTGTATAGGGGCCTTCCTCAGTCAGACCCCATTTTGGTGTTCCCACCTCCATAGATAGCCAAGTAGATAGAGAGAAAAGTAGAAATGATGTAAAGAGAACTTAAAGAACTACAAAACAATGTTATGCTACTCAACCAAGTAATAGAGGAGAGGAGTGAAAGCTTACCACCTTGACCAAGATCAATCAAGGCTAGGGGAGAAAATGAGAGGAACTCAAGCCTCTACTGCAATGGTGTTTTGTTGCACACTTGCTCTATTGAAGTGGTGGAGTGTTGATGTTTTTGTTGTGAAGTGTAAAGTGTTTGGAGATTGAAGAGATGGTGAAGAAGCTGCTTGGAGCTTGTGAAGCTTGTGAGGGAAGTGAAGAAGCTCTTAGAGAGATGTGAAGGGATTTGTAGAAGATGGTAGCAAATGAAATGATAGTTCAAGGGATGAATTTGAAGAAGAGATGAAGAGAAATGACCATATTTAGGTCAGTCGACCAAAGAGAGAATTAAAAATTGACCCCCAATGGGAAGTGTAATGCCTCTGTAGGCTCCAGACATGGGAATCTATCAGGGATGTAAGCATGATGCACAAACATCCCTGATAGAAAAACCTCCACCGATGCTCAAAACAGGTGCCAAGTGTGATGCAAGTAGTGGGCTTAGGTGGAATTAAGCCTCTAAACTTGGTTTTCTAAGGTGGATAAAGGAAAAAATGGGATTTGCACATGGGGTACAAATTCGCTCTTATACAAAGTGAGAAACATACACTAGTTAGTATGCACTCACAAACACAAAGGTGGCTATGGGGAAAGCCATGCTGCTAGATAGGCTTCCTGCTCAACCATACCAAAGTTATACCTCCTGATATCTTTAGTAAGGCACCACAAAGGAAAATGGTTTTTGAGCTCTATGAGGTAAGCAAAACTTCATATGCTTGACACTCATAGACATTGATAATGTAGAATAGTGTAAGGATTATTCAAAGGGATTTTTCTTTGTTCATGCAAGGTCTCATCTTAGGGAACATTATGCTTAATTTCTCCAAGAAGTATCACACTCTTGGAGGGAATCAAGCCCAATGACTCCACCAAGAAAGGGATGCATCACAAGAAGAAAGAAATCATACAATGAAATGCGAGTGGTGATGTATGCCCTCACTTTAAAGTTTTTGCAACCACCTGTACTATGAGAAATTGCTTTAAAGTAGAAGAAGAGGACATGAGAGATTACTCAAAAATCCCTCTGCCAAGTCATTTGTTTTCAAGAAGCGACGTCATGAAGAAGGGAAGTATGTCATATGCAAGCCAACTTAAGGCATGTTGTCCACTTCCCAAACTTGCTCTTATGTATTCATGAAATGTTAATGACTAGCCAAAGGAGGCAACGAAAAGTGACATACGAGGACAAGGCTATTGAACCACTTTCCGCCACTTAGTGCAGGACAAAGGTGAGCCTAGAATGGATGAAAGTGAGTACCAAGTAGAGGAATTAGGTGCTCCAACACAAGGAATAACACCACACTCCTTGAGAGGTTGAATGTTATTGTTATGGTGCAAAGTCTTTGATAAAAGTGGAGATAAGGGAGATACCCCTAGATATTTCTTGAAAGAGTATGATATTTTAGTTTTGCTCATATGTTCATTGCATCCATGTGTAGGAGTAATATTGTAACTGATACCATAACAATCTTCCAAATTCGAAGAAGGGGGTGTGTGTTTTTGAGAAGGATTGATTGCTTTACAAGAACACAAATCCTTGTTAATGTTATGTGTCTTTGCTTCATGAAGGATGAGAGTTATATTTCCCCCATCACCACCATGGGGTGAATTGGTAGAACTAAGTTGAGAAAATGGAACACAAGGTTGTTTCGGTTGAGAGTGGGATATTGCACACCTCCTATGAAGGTAGGTGTGAAACTCCAATCACTACTAGAACTTGTGTCTGAAAATGAAACGTTTGTATATGACTCAAGTTGGATCATGAGGGTGAGATTTTGGAAATGTTATGGAAAGGAGGTGTAGAATCTAATGATCCCCAATGATCACAAAATATTTTTTTTGTAGGTGAAGCGTTAGGACCAACTTGTATAGGTTCAAGTGTTGATCTAGGTGTGAAAGGATTAGGGGAGTTGGAGGTCTTGTGATCAGTTGACACATAGCTTCACTCATCTGCATCAATCGTGTATATCTTGTTGTTGTATTCAAACTTCATGACATGGTGAAAGGTAGATGGGATTTCTTTCATAGCATGAATCCATGGTCTCCCTAGGATAAGATTGTATGGAAGGGTTCGTGCACGATATGAATAGAGATAGGCAACACTATAGGTCCAATCTCAATAGGTAATGTGATCATCTGAAGTGATTTCCTGTGAACATTTTCAAAGCCATGAATATGAACATCATTGAGTTCAATGAGATTTTTGTCCATGCCAAGTTGGTGTAGGAGGTTCATGATACAAACATTAATTTTTGATCCATTGTCAATGAGAGTGTGTTGAACGAAAGATTCATTAATGATCACCTTTATCATTGAGGGATCATTTTTTTATTGAATCTCAAGTGAGGGAAATTGAAGTTTAGGAAATGTGATTTCTGACTAGGTGGCTTGCATGGGACGAGAGGAGGATGTTACATGATTTGGTTTTATGTAAGATTGGATCTCTTCCTTCTGTATTTCCAACATTTCATTGAAGAGAAGTTTGAGTGTTGGTGAAATATGAATGATTTCCCATATAGATATATTAGCAGGAGTCTTTTTAAGATCTTCAACACTAGGCGCTTTTGGAGGAAAAGGTAATGGTGTAGGAGTGTTGTGTGCTTCCCTAGATGTTTGAGCCACTAAGTTACAACTTAGCGGCTGAAAAACATTGTTATGGGTAGATTGCATCATGGATTTTAAGAGAGCTCTAAATTTTTTGTGTTTTTCACTAATGGAAGGGGATTTAGGAATCTCACTAATTGAAGGAGATCCTACTTGTGTCGTCATAACCTCAATTTTTTTTCTTGATTGACATGATTTTTTGGTGAAGGGGATTATAAAGCCACTTGAGTACCCTCATCTAGGAAAGGTTTAGTGGTTGAAAGATATGTGTCAATGTTCATATGTGTTTAAACCATTAGATTCTCCCTAGGAGGAGAGTTTTTAGGAGAACAACAAGCCAAATGTTTGTGACATTCATAGGTTGGTTCTTCTAAAATGACTTCATTGCATGTAGGGGGATGATCATTGGGTGAAGATTTTTTTTCAAGAGGGGTTTACCTAGGTGAAGAGGGACAACTAAGATAGTCATGATCTTCATTCATTGTGTTGTCTAACATCAAAGTATTTACTTCACAACTAGGAGAGATACTAAAGGAAGAACAAATGTTGTTGCCATGATCAAGTAAGGTTGTGTTATGTTGATTGTGAATGTATTGTCCACTAAGAGAGGAAAAAGGAGAGAAACAACTAGGATTCTCAAAAATCTCATTAAATATGCAAAAGAGAGAAGTAATTTTATCAATGCTATGCAAAATTGTAGAAATGGAAGCATTTTTAGATCTAATGGTTTTTGCAAATGAAGTGATTTCAAGAATAAGTAATCTAAAATGATGTTTTTGAGATAAATGCATAAAGAAAATGTTCCAGAAACTTTCTAGACCTATACTATATGGCACTAGGAGGCTTAGGAAGCATAGAAATGAGGTTTTTGATGATGTAATAGTCAGTTAAATTTGGATAGAGATTGATTCACTCAGTATGGCAAATGAGTCCCACTACTAGTTTTTGTGCAATATTTGTAGAAATTTGGAAGTTTTTTAATGTGTTTAATGTTATAAGATGTAAAACTAAGATGGAGATGTAGAATTTCAGATATTTTAAAGGAAATTGAATGCAAAAATGCAAGCTAAATGCACCTTTTTCTAATACAAAAATTTGAAATCCTAGATGCAAATTAACCAATGCAACTCTAATGCAACTTCAATGAAAGCTAGGATTAGGATGAAAATGGATTCCAAATCATAAAATAATATTTGAAAAAAAAATAAGTTTCACCAAAATGAACCGTAGATTTTTGGCTCTAATGTACTCTCTAACTCTTATAGGGTTTTTCACCTAAAAGGAGAGAGTTTAGGCCAAAAATGCTAAAGGGTTCATTCAAATTATGTTATGTGTAATGTTATTTAGACTAAATTAAATGACCTAAGTGCAACTAATTCATACTATTAATTAATTAAATATGAAAAACCTAAGAAACAAGTGGTGTTTGAAAACACATTATGTAATGCAACAATGAACTAGAAACGAATGCAAAGCTAAAGAGAAATGAATGAAAATTGAAGTGTGCACCTAAAAGATGAAGGGAGATAGGAAATTGATTTTGAAACACTATTGATGTTGATTTTTAGGCCTAGAGGAACTCATTCACCAGTCTGGGCGAATTAGTCCTAATTCTGCAAAACTGAACCAAAGCCCATTTTTGACAAAAGGGTATCTAAAAATGTAAAAGTACAAAAAATGACCTTGGGTTGGGACTCATTCACCACCCATGTCGAATGAGTCCACTTTTGAATTTTAGATTTTCAAAAGTGGATTCTAGAGTTTCTGATCTGCACTTTGATGTTCTATAGGTGTCTACTTCTGAAACTCTGATTCATGGGTCTGAAAATGATATTTTGTTGATTATTTGAATTTTTGAATGAAGAGAGGACTTTAATAACTTCATAACTTGATATTGAATGATTTATAAGCTCCCAAGAGACCTAAATCTGCAAAAAAAACAAGAAGAGAAGAAGAAATGGTGAATGTTAGGGCATGGGGGTTTTCCTTGGTCAAACCCTATTTAGGTAATTAAACCAAAATGATGAAAGAAAGGAATGATACATAAAACAATACAATTTATTACCTTTCCATGATGATTGATCTTGAAAATCTACAACAATGGAGGAATATTCATCCCTTAAATGTCTTAGGAAGCTTTCTTGATGTCTTGCAATGATAAAACCATAAGTTGTTTGACTGGAGATGAAAGATTGGTGGATGAATACATCGATTAAGTTAGTGGATGTAAGAGAGATGTGAAAATGAGTTTGGAGAGGTTATTTTATAGGTAATTCACTTATTTTACCTATTAATACCTCAAAACAGTCGACATGAAGCAAAATTAAACTTAAATTTCACTTTTTTCTCACTCAAAGGACAAAATTGAGCCAAATGGAACTCATTCGTCAAACATGCTGAATGGGTCCCACCTAGATGGGATTGATTCACTATATATGGCAAATGGGTCCAACATGGGCTATTTTGACAACTTAGATACCAAGAGATAAGGAAAGAAGGTCTAAAATGCAAGCTTGTCAGCTATTTGATCAATTTAAGCCTTAGGATGCACAATATGGGTTAATATGGGACTATTAGTGATGATGTAAATGTCAAATATGGCTTGGGACACAAAAATCAATGTGAAAGTGTGATTAAATAAACTTTTTACAACATTAAAATGAGGCCCACATAGCTTAAGAATGTGCAAGACACATTACAACACTAGTTTATCATTAATTTTAATTCAAAAACCTTCTAGATTGATGGGATAATGTAATTAAATATATTTTATAAGGTTTAATTAGGGATAAATAGGTTAATTATGTCTAGAGAAGCGTGAAAGTCCTTTACAAGACTTTACAACACCTTTACAAGACGTCGTTGAGAGCATGCTATTCAATTTACAATGGTCCAAGACCTAGTGTGAATGTATAAAATGCCTCACAACACTATAATAAGACCTCATTAAGCCAATTTATCATGTATTAATCTCATGTCAAGCAAAGGGTCTTTTTTTCTATGGCATAATATTTTCTTATGATAGGATTTTAGCTGTGAGCTGCAGGGTTCATATCAACTCCAACATGGTATTACAACACCATATCTATGAATTCTTGTTCAAAACCTAAGATATTAAACCTAGAAGGAAAATTGGCTCAAATTGGATAAAAATGAGAATCACCATTTAGTCTAAAATGGCCAATACTCTTAAGAATTTCTTTCAAATCACTGAAATATGAGTAGTTGAATTTAAAAAATTGAAGGGCTACACAAATCTCAAGGAAAAATTTGTGAAGACCTATATTCAAATGTTTACCAAGTGACTTACACATGCCTTATGTCAAGATGCCTAATTTCATGGTATGAAGTTTTTCTTTCAATTAAATTGTTTACAAAATTTTTATTTACAAAAAATTCAAAAAACTCTTTTTCAAGGAGTGTAGTAGCTTGTCGTGGTCGGTTAGTAATCCTTTTCCCACATAGATGGAAAAATTTCTCAATTGGAAATTTCCTATATTCAAACCAAATGTGTTTGCATTTTCTCGATGGCATGAATCTACCTAGTATAGTAACTATTCATTACAACATTTGGATCATTTTCTTTTATGGATGCACAAAATCTTGGTAGGTATACTATGAGAAGATGTAGCATATTTCATAAATTGTAAAATTCAATCATTCTTTTGCAAGGGGAATATACAAAGAAACCAAAGAATATTCTAGTGACATCAATAATATAACTATTAGCATCAGCCTATGTACCTTGGAGGACCCCTTCCAAGCTATAATTTTTTGTATGGAGTTATGTTTTCTTTTATGCATAACGTGAGCATATGGTTTTGAAATCAAGTAGATAAAATATCATTGGAAATTCAACTTTGTGTAGTTTCTAGTGGTGTAGATATCATCATTATATTTTTCTTTTGGTACATTTTATCACCTATTGAACTCATACCATCAATTTTGGATTCCAAGGGTTTAAATTTTCACATGTATCTCAAATTTCCATGAGTCTTGTAGTGTTTAAAAGGTATTTTAGATAGCTTCAAATCTATCCATGTAGTTTTTTCATAGTCTTTTCTAGGTACATTTTTTGTGATTTCACATTCTATTAAATCAATAGGACATACTGGCTACTAGAAATGAATTGTTTGCATGAAATTATGCCATTTTATTTTCTTTACATGCATTGAAGTTATCATTATCTAATTCTATAATTTGAGGAGGTATTCTTCGAGTTGATAGTGAACCCAAAAACTCCACAAATCTCCTACAAAAAAAACACCTATCACAAAGGAGAGATCAAAGAGTCATTTTTTTGTATAGAAAAGAGATAATGTTGATCTAAAGTAATAATTGTATGTGTAATAATTTAATTTCAATTTTAATCTAAATACTTCTAAAATTAAAAGTGCAAATCATAGATGAGGATTTTATTATATGATGAGAAGGGTCCTAGTCCTATGTAATGAGAAAAGTTGACCTCTAAATATCCCAATATAATAATTAAAAATAACTCCACTTATATTTTTCCTAAGTAATTAAAGTAAATGGGGCGTAATAATTAATTAATTATTAGGTGATTGCCTATTTATTTTAACACCCACCCTTAAGATCAACTTAGGGAGAAGTTTAAAAATTAATGAAGATTGCAATTATGGATACATATATGGGTCCCAAATACAAATCCCAATGAGGTAGACATGTACAAGAAAATGAAATCTTTCATAACCAAGGAAAATTTAAAGAGAAAACAACATTAGAAAAGACTCATCTCAGAAAGATAGAAAATGAAAAAATGCACTAGTGAAAGATGGATAGGAGGACTGAATGTAACCCCCAAAGGAATTATTTTACCACATATGTACAATATATATCTTGTAGAAGGATAGAGAGAAAAAGAGGATTTAAATGATCCCCCCATAAGGAAAGAGCTCACGTGCTAATGATGAATGCATGAAGAAAGAATATGATCCCTACCTACAAACTACATTTCTCCCCTTAGGAAAAAAAAATCCACTCATGATTGAAGAAGCCATTGCAAAAATATGGAAGAATCAAGAACCCAAATACAAAGGATGTGTGCCTCTAAAACCTTCTCAAGTTTCCACATTTTGGAAAGAGATTATGTCAATCTAAGAACGTAGGAATACTAATTAGGACAAGCACCAAAGATGATGAAGATGATGGAAAAAAAATAATGGTGTGGATATTATAAAAGAAAAGATGAATGTCATCAAATTAATCCTCCAAATTTGCAATTTTAGGCTCTACAAACAAGGACGATATGTTTCCAAGATACGAATCCCAAGTAGCTATGTTTAAGAGATGATGGAGGTCATATTGCACTAAATTGATACAGGCCATGGATTTGGTAATTCCAAGGCAATCAACATTAATAGAAGATGGACATTGAGTCTCAATCTGAAGACTCAAAACATGAAGACAAGTCTTTGAACCATTCGAACATACAAGACTTATGATATACTCAAGCTCCTCTAAAGAAGATCATCATCAAAGGGTATACACTATACATTTGTAAGAGGAATGAGATAATATGTAGTATGATCCTTTGGTAATTGAGAGATATGAGTGTCTCTATGTATCTCTTGAAGTCAATTAAAAAGTGTGTGGGGACTTTCAATTTCCATTATAACACACATACTATCAAGATCAACACTAGAAAAAGTCACTCCTACAACATGATAACTAATAATGCCCTATGGTGTTCTAATCCTTGGTGTGTCTAGCTTAGGGATGAGTCCATATTAGTAAAGAAGAATATCAAGCCACCTAAGATGTGTCAAGATTCCATTTTTCCAAGAATCATAATTATACTTTACTAGAATGACCACAAAATGATGAACAATATAATAGGTGATCCTTAGGTTTTTGGTCATTCTAGACTCAATGACGATTCCTATTTTTCTCTAGGATGTACTAAATTTTCCCTCAGTGTGAAATATCTTAAATTTTGGATAGGAATTCATAGATCAAGTGCTTTGATATAATATTGAGTTTGATAGTGAACCCCACAACTCCTAGAAATTGCTTGCGACCAAAACGCCTATCACAAAGAAGAGATGGAAGAAACTAATTTTATATGCCCCAAGAAACAATTATTGCTCCAAAAATATAATTGTATGCACAATGAAATAATCTAAATTATAATATCAATGATTACAAATTACAAATAAATTCTTTTAAAAGGAAAAATACAAACCATTAATGATGATTTTATTAGATTGTTACAATTGTACTAATCCTATGTGATAAGACAAATTGACCTTTAAATAGATTAATCTAATAATTAAAAAAAACTCTTGGGTTTAGTTTAATTAATTAGATAAAAGAGGGCCTAATAATTAATAAATGATTAATTAATTATTAAGTGATTTCCTATTTATTCCTATATGTATCATGGAATTTTTTTCATCCTTCTATGGTCATCCCAGAAAAGTATAATTATTGTTGCAAGAGTTTTTCCCTTGGTCTCCTTTTGTTGTGTAGCGTGGAACTTGGGTTTGTGACATTCCTTTAATTGTCTCCTATGGATATTGGATCTTGTATAAATCTCACAATTGTATCAAGCATTAACAAGTCGATCTTTTGGTGCAATGGTAGCTACTTGTGCAATAGTTGGTATCAAAGTCGAGGTTAGAGGTTTGAACCCCTTGCTTGTGTTGGGGGGGATTGTTACAAGAGTTTCTCCCTTGGTATCCTTGTGTTGTTTATCATGGTCCTTGGGTTCATGAAATTGCTTAATAGTCTCTTGCTGATCTTGGATATTGTATAAATCTAGTAGATGTATTGAGCAATACTAGGTCAATCTTTTGCTGCAACGATAACCACCTATGCAAAAATTATGGGTTTTGGAAAAATGAAATTCTTACACATATTATGTGGCTTGATATTATACCTTATCTATATGGACTCATACCTAAACTAGACACACTAGGAATTAGATAAACATCAAGGGTATTATCAGTGACCATGTTGTAGGAGTGATTTGTTCTAGAGTAGATTTGGCACTATATGTGCTCTATGAGACATTGATTGTCCGCAAAACACAATGGAATAAAATTTGGGAGATATATGGAGACCTTATTATCTATCAATTCTTGTAGGAACCTATTGCATATTATCTCATTCCCCTTGATGATACAAAATGTACACCCTTTCATGATGATACTTTAGAGGAACTTGAGCATCTCATAGGTTTTGCATATTTTAATGGTTCAAAGACTTGTTTTCATGTTCCCATTATTCATATTGAGTCCTAATATTCATATTTTTTTGTTTTTATTAGCTTGGAATCACCACATCCTTTGACCCTATTGATTGAATGTGATAAGGTATTCATCTTCTTCTAGACATAGATACTTGTGGTTTGTATCTTGTAGACATATCATCCTTGTTTGTGGAGTCTCAAATTTCATATTTGGAGGATTATTTTGAGGACATTAATATCCTCTTTCATGATAGTTGGTTAAAATTACAAAGGTATGTTACACTTTTATAAAGGAATTAGCCAGTACTTTTCAAAATTTTGAACTTGAATCCCTAAAAGATTAAATATATGTTCTAAATTTTGGAATGATGTAAATTATTAAAATATTTAATTTTTAGTGTATTATATGTTTGAATTAAAAAAAATTGAATATATATTTATAAAAATGACATTTTAACTTAGATGTTGATAAAACATTGAAAAGTGAAGTTAAACGGGATACCTCTGTATATAATATTTTTTTTAAGAAGAAAAAATTGTGTATTGATAAGTTAAAACTTTCGTGCATTGATTTAATTTTTCTCAAATTTGATGAATATATTTTTCTAAATTAATATTAAAAAGATTTTCTATTAAAAACACAACTATTCTCATTGGACATCACCTTTTTTCATAACTATTTATCCAAAATAGAAAAAAATGTCATCTTGACAACAAATGTTTTATTTAGTGCACCATATTTTTTAATTTTTCAAATAAATTTTATCATTTTTTTAACAAGATAACCAACCTTATACTTTGGTGCTAATAATATAATTTTAGTAAAAACAAAATAGTAAAAAATATATATATTTGAAAACTAAACTATAGATCTACAAAAGGGTAATGTTTAATATTTTTTTAATTGTTATTTACATGAGTTGGAGTTGTTAAAACATCAATTTTATTGAATAATTTCCTTTTTTTGATAAATTTTCCTTAAACTAGTGCTACATATGCATTTAGCAAACACTTTTATTTTGAGAATTTGTGGCTATATGTAAATTAGATACAACGAATCTAGCTAGATCATATGTTTGAAAAAAATCATTTTTTGTTAGAAATTCTTAAATTCACTTTTGCTAATAAGTTGACTGAAAGTGTGACATTGCTTTGTGCTTTTACCCTACCACATCATTTTTGTTAGCCCACCATCATCATAGTCATTAGAGTTTTTTCTACACCAATCTTCACAAGATTTTTGATTGAAATCATCTCATTCTGACATGTGGACATTTAAGGAGTTTTCCAAAGCACACATCCTTTGGATTTGGATTCTAGTTTCATTTACCTTATAGGAATGCCCTCTTCAATAACCAACGTATTTTCTCTTCCTAATGGGGGAAGTGTTGTTTGTAGGTAGTGGAATTTTTTTTTTTAGGCTTTCATCATCTACACATGAGATCTTTCTTTATATAGGGATTCATATCCTTATTTTCTCTCCTATTGAGGAATCTAATATACTTAATTGATAAAAGAAATCATTTTGGGGTCATATAGAGTCCCTCTTCTTTCCTTCTTTAACTAGCATAGTTATTTCATTTTGTTTCTTTTGGAGATGATATTTTTCCATTTGGTTTTCTCCTTTTCTCTAGTTATGAGATATTTCATGTGATTGTACAGTGGTGCCTTATCAAGCCTTATAGCTAGGACTTATTTTGTATTAATAATTGTATTCATCATTAGGTTTTTAACTTCTCCCTAAGTTGATCTTAAGGGGTGTTGGACTAAATATGTAATCATTGAATAATTAATTAATCATTAATTAAATATTAGGCCTCTTTAACTTATTCACTTAAGCTAAACTTAGTAGTGTTTTATTACTATTAGATTTAGCTATATACAAATTATATTGTCTCATATAATAGGATGATGACACTTTTCATGATCTAACTTAATCCTCACCGAAGGTTTCATCTATATTTTATTTTGAATTATATAAAAAAATATTTGTGAATTATATTCAATCCAAATTAGTCAAATTAATTCAATGAACATACATTTTCTTCTCTTGATTAATCATCTTCTTAAGGTTGCATGAGAAGACTATTTACTTTTTCACTCTTCTTGTGATAGGATATTTGGTTGTAGGTGATTTTTGGGAACTATGAAGTTCACTATCAGGTCCAATAATCTAGTTATATATAATAAAAAAATTCTTCTCATTTATCACTACACTTCTTAAAAACAAGTTTTAGACATCATTAGTATGTATGCTCTTATTCTAAGTGTAGCATTTTATTTTCATATATTTTTTTTACATGTTTATTTATTTTATTTTTTTAGAAGTGAGTCTTTATTATGGTATATGACATCTTGCATTATTGAAACTCCCACTAATGTTTAGTAGCTATAGTTACTTCTACTAATGGTTTATTTTGTTTCAATATTATCTATATGTACTCAACCACCATTAGTGTTTTCAACATTTATTGTGATATTTTTCCCATGAATTATTCTTTCAAGGATTATTTATTATGATTATTTAAAATTCTCTTATTATTGAAAATATCTCCTTTCTGTTATTTGGATTATGAGTTCATTTGTCAAATATATTTCATGTTATTATTTTTTTCACTAGGTCTAGGTAGTTAGTCAAATTTCATAAAATCTAATGTGGTTTTAGATCCATTATGTCTAGGATAGGTCAGTTTGTTTCCAATTCATAAGGGATATTTATTTTTTGAGGTTTTAAGAATGATTTAATTTTTTGAACATTAGGTAGAATTGTGTGCTATACCATTATGTCCAAAAGTCTCAAGAAGAGTAATTTGGAATTTTGTTTCACTCAAGTTGAATTGTTTATAGGACACTAACCTTCATTTGGATTTTTTTTTTTGTTATATTTGGTTTATTGATTTTTCAAGGAGCTATAGTTTTGAGGTATATTGGCCTGAATTTGACTCCATCATTACACTTGTCAAGATAAAAGTCTATAAGATCAACTATATATTTATCAATTTTGGAGTTCATGCTCCAATGAAGGGTTTTGATTTTTCCTTGATATTTTCCACTAAGATTGTACAATTATATAGGGAATAAATTTTTTCTATTAGTTGTAACTAGTACAATTACCAAGAAAAATCTGCCCTATTTTATTACCTTTTGTTTTCTACTCCACCAATAGTGCCTCTCTTATAAATTACAATGTACAATTACAACCCCCACCAAGCATTACTTGCATGCACCTACATAGATTTAGTATTATGTTGGCATCATAAGGAAATTTTCGTACTTAAATTATACCCTCTAATTTCTTCAAAAAATCTTATCAGAGAATCTTTAACCTTGGGGTTTATTATTCTTGGGACCTAGTATGGTAGTTTTGGGTTCTACCACATTAATTTAGCTCATGGATCACCACGTCACCCTATTAAATTATTGTAGAACTATTGACATCATACACATATGATATAGGCTAGATAATGTAGAGGATTATTGAATTTATTATATATATTAATAGAATAATCCATATTCCTTCTAACACTATAAGGTTTGGTAAGTGTGGGATAATGGGTTCAATTTGAATGGTGAAAATATGCAAAAGAGTTGCATAATGTATATCAACTTTTAAGAAATTCAAATTAGTTAGGAATGGGAATACTAAAACAAAGTGGATAACCATTAGTAATAGAGACATGTTATTAACATATATTCATTTAGTAACAAGTATACATTGTGAATGAACACATACTTATTAATGTATGTTTCTTATTAAAAATTCCTAACATTTTTAGCTTGTAATTGTGTATATATATATTTTTGAATTTTAGTTTATAATTGTGGCCAGAGTTTTGGATTTAAAAATGGAGAATTCTCATGTAAAAAAAATTGGGTTTAGTGTTTAAGTATTTGTGTTCAAGGCTTTTAGGGATAAAAATAAGGGGTTAATCCTCAAAAATTAATGTTTATATTTTAAGTATTAGGATTTAGCGGTATAGGGTTAAATTTAGGTTCTAAAGATCAGAATAAATACAACTCATTTATGAATTTAGGAGAAAAATAAACCTAAACCATAATTTAATACCACATTTCACTAATCTCTAAACCTTAATTTTAAACCTAACCTCCTACTTGTATATATATTAACTCAAGAATTATATACATCATTCTAAATCAAGGTAAAATTATATGTATTTAATAATTTTTGTAAAGAAAAATGTATTTAGGATAACAAGTATGGTAAATTATGAACATTAAATCCTTCCATTAGTAAATCTTAATATATTTTTTTAGTACACCGAGAAATAAGTAAAATTGAATGCTAAGAAAAAAGAATCAAGCAAAAAGGTCATGAAACCTTAGTTTTAAATATTATGTATGCTAAACACTTATTGTCCAAAATAATGTGACCAAGACTCCCGATCCTTCTTTGTTATCAATTTTCATTTGAATTTCAATTTTGATAGCAATGAATAATCAAATTTACAAACAAATCCAAGATAAAAAAATATTAATTAATCTAAACTAAATAAATATCAAATCTGACATCCATTAAGTATATTTTTCATATTTTGATTTCAATTTGCATATAAATTCAATTAAATTGATATATAAGTTTATTTAAACGATTTCATATAAATATACCTAATGAATTAATCTCAAAGTTCCAATATTCACATCAAAACCGATATATCATTATCAAAAAAATTATATAAATTATCAAAATGGAGCGAAAATGGAGTCGCGGGAGGTTTGAACCAGACAGAGGTAGAGCTAGTATGGATGGCAGCGCCGAAACTGGTTCGATATGCAATCTGGCCCGAGGTAACAAAGGTGGGGATGGGAGGATGATAGGAAAAGGACGGCTGGTAGACCCTCATTCCAGAAAGATCAAAGCTGGGAGTGTAGGGCATAGATTCATGACGAAAACCCTAGAACGTTGCCTAGGCGCGGCGCTATCCCAAATGGGGAAGCGGGTCATCATGCTTCGCCACGATTTGATCAGCAAGGGATCCCTGCAACAGGTGCAAACAATGTCCCTTGTAACCCTAGGGTAAAGAAAAAATGTTACATTAGTTCTTTAAACAATATAGAGATAGCTAGGAGGTTAGAAGAAATAAGAGAAAAATCATTCTTCATGAAATGGTCGGGTGAATGGCCGGCGTTAGCCAAGGTCAACCACTAGTGTGGGAAAAACTAGGGGAGAGGTAGATCTAAAAGCATTACCAAATGGATTGTTCTTGGTGGAATTTTCTTCGGGTAGAGAAAAACGGTAATTCCTAAGCCAATGTCTATATATGATGGGTAAACAGGACTTGTATTTGAAATACTGGGAATACAGATTTAATCCATTAAAGGAGGACATTAAGGAAGTTTCAGTCTAGCCGAGATTATACAATCTACCTTAAGGATACTAGGCAGACGAAACCCTTGAGGAGATTGGTAATAGTCTAGGGGAATTTGTCAAATGCGATGAATCTTTCAACAAAAGGGACTACAGTATATACACAAGAAAAAGTGCTAAGATCAACCCTAATATTCATTTGTCGGAGGAGATAGAAATGCTATCAGAAGCTCGTGTCTGGCATCAGAAGCTCGAGATTGAGAAGACAGCGGAGAAGTGTTGCATTTGCAAGAATTATGGGTATACAAAGAGCGAATGTCAGCTAAAAGAGAAATCTAACCTCCTGGAAGGGTCGTTTGAAACAACAACAGAGATATATTTAGAGAAGGGGGACTCATCCCGTAAATGTTTTGAAACAAAGCCGCACATTGAAAAATCCCCCGAGCATGTTATGGCGGAAGGAATTGTGGGTGAGGCATGCTCTACTAGAGCGACAGTGTTGGTGAGTGCAGAGGGTAGAAGGGAGGAAGAAGGGGTTCGGGTTGTTGTAGTAGATCAAGGATCTAATATGGTTCAAGAAGGGGTAATTAGAGAGAGGGAAAAAAACTGATGTAACCAATGCTGAAACCCCAAGGTAGGGGGCACAAGAAGTGGGATTGATAGTTCGAAAGCATTAGAAGCGAAGAAGGGTCATTACATTCAGAAGAGGAAGAGTCTGATAGTGACCGTGAAGAAGGGGAGGAAGACATTCTAGAAAATAGGTCAATTTGTAAAAGTTTGAGCATGACATCTGGCATTAAACTGGGGGAAAGATGGATGGAAGGGAGAAAATCAAGGAAGGAAATGCTGGATTTTGTTGGTAACGCTAAAGATCAGATGAAACTATGATCAGGGAGGGGAAAATTCCTTCCCGAGTCACCATGAATGTCCTAACGTGGAATATTAAGGGCTTAAATGCACTTGACAAGAGGCGGTTGATCAAGAGTTAGCTTGATCATGCCAAGCTAGATGTAGTTTTCTTCCAAGCAACTAAGTTGGATCAGGCATGATTTAACTCTTTAATGGCAAAATGGTGGGAATGTAATGGTTTTTTTTTTTTGTTTTTTTGTGATGAAAATGGAACTTTTGGTGGTTAAGGGGTATTATGGAACCCATACAAACTGAAGTTAGAAGAAGTAGTATGCAATCAAAATTGGCATCTTCCAAGAGCAAGTTCAAATTATTTCAATCAAGATATTTTTCTTTTTGAATGATTATGGGCCAACTAGAACCATTCAAAAGAGGGAGGTTTGGAACCAATTGTGTGTAGTTTTGGAAAATTTGAAGGAAGAAACGATAATCATTGGTAGTGACTTCAATGTGACTAGGAATAGGACAGAAAAGAAAGGGGGGGGGGGGCACTAGGATCACTCAAACATAATTAGATTTCTAGAATTTTGTGAGTATGGGTCAATTGAGGGAAGTTAATCCTAAGAATAGTTCTATTATGTGGACAAATAGAAGGATTGGTTTCACTAGTATAGTAGAGAAATTGGGTAGGTTATTTCTTATTAGGGATTGAGACACAATCAAAGTGAATTATGAAGAAAACATTCTACCCTATACCGACTCTAATCGCTCTCTAGTGTCACTCAGTTTAAAATTATGTCACCCCCACAAGAAACCTATTTAAGTTTGAAAATATATGGTTAAGAGATGAGAAGATGATGGGGAAAGTTGTAGAATGGTTGAATAGTGGCTTAAATTTTGGAAGGATCAAGCAATTTTAGGTTTTTAAGAAACATGGTTATCTAAAAATGCAATTAAAAATGTGGAACAAATCCCAATTAATTTTTTTTTTTTTATGAAAAGATCAAGGTGGAGGTAGAGTTGTGCATGTTGAATGAAGTAGTAATAACCAATGGAATGAATTTAATTTTGGATGTTTTGGTTGTGTTGCTGATATGTGGTTTTCATTCATGTCAACACTATTAGCATTAATTCAATTGAAGTTGTATATGTCGAGGATATTGAGAAAATTGTATTAAATAAGTTGCAGGTTGTTAATGGTGAAGTGTAGTTCAGTATGGTGGTATGCTTTGTACGTTGATGATTAGAGGTTGTGGAATAAAGGGTTTCTTGATAAGTGTGTCTAGTTTATCCATGTTGAGTTTTACAGATCCACAAGAAGATTTGATTGAGTTATGAAGATTTTCATTCTGACATTTTTTCTGTTTCTTCAGTTGATGTTCCTAAGTGAAGATGTGGCTATTCTAGTTAGTTTAGTTGATGTGGATGCTTCTCTATTGATTCATGATGCTTGTGGATGCTTCTAGATCATTCTCTATCTTTGTTGCACGTCTGAATTGATCATTGTGCTTGTGGTTGGTGATTTCCTCTTACGTGTTCATGTTTTTCCTATTCTTGTCCAACATAGTGTTGAAGCATGTTGTGGATCTTCGAGGAGAAATTAATTGAACTGTTTTCATGTTGAATATGTCATTTTCAGTCCTCACTAAGCTGTGGTCGACTTTGGTTGATTCACATTGAAGATTATCTATTGTTTTGGGCCAAAAAATTGTATTCATTTTATTATTTCTTTTTGGCCTACTTATAGCGATGAAATTTCATGTTATGGATATATAAGAGCAAACTTTTATATAGTGTTGAAGCATGAGTAAGGTGTGCTCCTATGTGTATGTGTGAATAATGTTCAAATCATTCAAAGGTAGAGAAGAGTGTGAGGAAGAGTGAAGAAGTGTTCATGTGCTTAACCAAAATTGTAATCAAGCATTAGAAGATGTTATTTTCTTAGTTCAAAATCCATATGGATTTAATCTGAATCTCTTTGTAAGATAGTGTTTCTTCCTTTGTAATTGAGCAGTGAGCTCTAGGCAGTATTCCTAAATGCATGTGCATTCCCCATATTTCATTTTCATTATACTTTTAACAGGGCATAATCTTGTGGATTGGCCTCCACCATGGTTTCCACATAAAAAAATCTTAGTGTTATGTGTGTTTCTGATGCATTGTTGATTCATGCTTTCATTGATATTGATTAGATTTGATAATAAGGTTAATAAGTTAAACAAGTTTTGAATCTCGTTAACAATTGATTCAATCCCTCCCCTCTCAGCTATCTACCCTTGTGTTACCAACAATTGGTATCAGAGTAGGTTCCTTGGAAGAAGTGTAACAGTTTAAGGTGATCCAGGATGACAAGTTATAAGATGGATAGTCTGAGATTTGATGGAAGAAATTAATCTTTGTGGAAGACTCGAATGGAGTGCCATCTAAGATGCATTGGTGAACCCTACTAGAGCATTACAAGTAATATGTATATTATTCCATAGAATGGTCCTACTACTTCTGCTAAGATTAGAGATGTTGAGTATAATATCCAAGTGAAGGAAGCTTTTTTGAGTGTTTTGACTAACTCTGAAATGAAAAATGTTATGGATTTGAAGACTGCTCATGAGATTTGGAAAAAGTTGGAAACCTTGTATGAAGGTGATGCTAACGTGAAGATTGGTAAGTTGCAAAGTTTTAAAGGGAAATATGAAAGGTTGAGAATGGGTGATGATGAGAATATTAATACTTTCATGCAAAGAGTGAATGAACTTGTGTGTGGTATTAGATGTGTTAGTGGAAAATAGGAGAATTCAAAATTTTTGCTAAAGTGCTTAGATCCCTCCCTAATTCTTACAAAGTCAAAGCTAGTGCTATTGAAGAGCTCTGGATTGTAAAAAACATAACCAAAGATACATTGGTTGGTAAGCTATTTTTTTTTTAGTTGAGCGAATTTGGTGATGACCTTCCTAAGGTTGACTCTGCATTTAAGGCCACTACATTTGGGAGAGATAAACAGAGATATGATCTGAGTGAGAGTTCATCTAGAAAGACATTCAAGTATGAGGATGAAATCAGATAGATTGAAGAAGAAGAAAGAGAGATGGAAGAGCTGGAAGTGTTGATTGTCAAAAGAGTACCAAAAGGAAAAGGTAAGTATGAAGGAAAATTTCCTCTTAAATGCTTTTCTTTTAATAAGATAAGTCATTTTGCATCAAGGTGTCCAGAAAGAACTTCCAAACGAAGACATAATAAGCCTAGATTTCAAAAGAAGTGTTACTATGGTGTTGATGAAGGTGTGATAGATGATGAATCTGATAAAGGAGATATAAGTGATGATGAATGGGATTTATTGCTATCAAGGAAAATAATTTTGTATTTACTGAATCTGTTGGTCGTACAAATGTGGAGAAAGACCTAGCTACTCGAGTTGAAGAGAAATATGAATGGGTGATTTATAGTGGATGTTCACATCATATGACAGGAGACAAAAGTAAGTTTGTAAGCTTGGAAAAGTATGATGGTGGTGTTGTGAGATTTAGTTATAATACAGATGGTGTGATGCATGGAAGAGGATGCATTTATCTTGATGGTAAGAATAATATTGATGATGTCATGTATGTGGAAGGATTGAAGCATATTCTTTTGAGTGTTGTTCAAATGGTTGATGAGGGTTACAATATTTAGTTCAAGGATGGAAAGTTCAGAATATTGAGTTTTGGAAATGAAATTGCATCAGGTACAAAAACAAAAGGTAATATATTTCACTTGAGTGCTACTAGTAAAAGTTGTTTGATTGCTCAAGTTTATGTAAGTTGGTTATGGCATAGAAGATTGTGTCATGTTAACTTGGATAATATTGTCAAGATAAGTTCCATTAAGGCTATGAGAGATCTACTTAAATTGGTGAAACCTACTAATGCAATATGCAAGAAATGTCAATTGGGAAAGCAAACTAGGATTTCATTTCGGAGTAAAAAGCATTTTTCAAATGAATTGTTAGAGCTTGTGCATATTGATCTGTGTGGTCCCTCTAAGGTCAAAAGTTTACAAGGTTACATGTATTTCATGTTACTCATTGATGATTATTCTAGAATGGTATGGGTTTCCTTCTTGAGAGAGCAATCTAAATCACTGGAAAAGTTCAAGATCTTTAAAGCAATGGTTGAGACAAAGATAGGTTTGAAGGTTAAGTTTTTGAGATTAGATAGAGGTGGTGAATTCACTTTAGGTGAATTTAATTCTTTTTGTGAAAAACATGGAATAAAGAGACAATTATCTGCATCACGGACCCCTCAAAAAAATGGAGTTGTGGAAAGGAAGAATAGAATAATTGAAGATGCTACTAGAACAATGATGATAGAAGGAAATGTCCCTCATATCTATTGGAGAGAAGTTGTGAGTACTATTGTGTACACACTCAACTGGGTAGAAATCAAAAGTTATATTAGTATCTTTCTAGGTTATTCTACTAAGAGCAAGGCCTACTAGTGTTATAATAAAATATTAAAGGTTGATGAAGATTTAGGTATACCATCTAGAACCTTTGGATATGACTCTGATGATTAGGATGATAGTAGAAACAAAGGAAAGAAAGTTCAAACTAAAAATCAAGTGCAAATCAATCCTATGAATCAACAAAATGAAGAAGGAGAAACTAGTGGAAGAACAAAAGAGAGAACACAAGAGCCTAAAGTTGAAGAACATTCTAAGAAGACTCAAAGGCATGTAAGAATGAATCATTCAAAAGATCAGATTATTGGTGATAAGAACAAAGGTGTCCAGACTAGGAGAAAAATTGTAAAAGAATATTGCTTGATTTCAAAGACTGAGCCTACTAGCATGAATGAAGCATGTAAAGATGAGCATTGGATTGAAACAATGAAAGAAGAGTTAAAATAGATTTAAAAGAATGGTACATGGATTCTTGGGTATGTACAGGATAATCTTGAAAAAAATAGGCCCTTAAGTGGCAAAAAAATTAGAAAAATTAGACTTAGGCAACTTGTCGTAAAAATTTGAATAAGTTATCTATATTATTTCAAAAATATGTAAGAATAGAATCTGTAGAAAATTGAATGTAGTTTCCAAACTACTAGGTTTTTTAAATCTATTAAAATTTGAAATTTCAATGCAGTAGTACTTAAATTTCAAGGGAAAAAATAAGGTGTTTGTCTGACCACCCTAACCACAATAAAATGATAATATTTTTTTATAAGATTTTAGATATAAGTAGAGGACTCATGTCCGGATGTGATGCATATTTTTTTGTAGTTTTTTTTAAAGTAAATAATTAATTATGATTTTTTATTACAAATTTTTAAAAATATAAAAAATTGTATGTCTGACCACCTTAACTTGGTCAAAATGTCATGAAATTCATTTTTTTTAATCCTATAGTATGTCAAGCATAGAATGTGATGCATGTTTTAGATTCAAAAAATGTGACACGGTTTGAAATCTATAGATGTTTTTTATCAACCTATCAATTAGGACTTTAGTCATAATTCAAATAGAAAATGAATAAGAATTATTAATTAAATTCAAAGTAAAGTATAATTTATATTGGTGGAAAGCTGATAATATCCTTTAAAAACACTTTTTGTTTCATCAATTTTGGGTAGAAAGAAAGTTGCCAGCCACATACACTACACATACCCATCATATTGCCACTTTTTGGCCCATCATGATCTTGCACATACCCTCTTGTTCCTAGACGTAAGGATAAAAATGTAATTAGAACTAAATGGGTCTTTAGAAACAAACTAAATGAGCAAGGTGAAGTGGTTAGAAACAAAGCAAGACTGGTATGTAAAAGTTATTCATAGATGGAAGGAATTGATTTTGAAGAGACTTTTTCCCCTATTGCTAGAATAGAAATTGTAATATTATTTCTTGCCTATGCTTCTTACAAGAACTACAAAGTTTATCAGATGGATGTCAAACTAGCTTTTCTAAATGGCGAATTGGAAGAAGAAGTGTATGTTGAGAAACTTGATGGATTCTAGTTGACTAACAAGTAAGATCCTATATGGTGTGTCATTTGAAGAAAGCATTGTATGGACTGAAGCAAGCCCCAAAATAATGGTATGCCAGACTGGATAAGTATTTACTAAAGCTTGGATTTAACAAAGGTACTATTGATACTAATCTATATTTCAAGATTGACCATAATAAAGATTTGATTGTTTAAGTCCTTGTTGATGATATCATTTTTAGAGGAGATGATGGTTTGTGCATGGAGTTTTCTAATGAGATGCATAATGAATTTGAGATGTCTATGATTGGTGAGATGAAATTATTTTTGGGATGGCAAATTACTCAGTTAGGTAAAGGAATCTTTAGATCTTAGTCCAAGTATGTGAAGGAATTTTTGAAGAAGTTCGGTATAGAAGATTCAAAGCAAGTTGGTACACCTATGGTGACCGGATGCAAGTTGACAACAAAAGATGATTCTTTGAAAGAAAATAAGACAAGATATAGATCAATGATTGGTGGATTGTTTTATTTAACTCAAATAGGCCTAATATAATGAATGCTTTATGTATTGTTGCAAGATTTCAAGCTAATCCGAAGGAATCTCATGTGACTAATGGGTAAGTGCAAGATCATGATGGGCCAAAAAGTGGCAATATGATGGGTATGTGTAGGGTATGTGGCTGACAACTTTTCTTTTACCCAAAATTGATGAAACAAAAAGGGTTTTTAAAGGAGATGCTAAGCTTTCCACCAATATAAATTATGCTTTACTTTGAATTTAATAAATAATTATTATTCATTTTCTATTTGAATTATGACTAAAGTCATGATTAATAGGTTGATTGAAAAACATCTATAGCTTTCAGATGGTATCACATTTTTTTAATTTGAAACATGCATCATATTCTATGCTTTGTATGCTATAGGATTAAAAAAATAAAAATTGAATTTCATGAAGTTTTGACAAAGTTAAGGTGGTCAGACATACAAGTTTTTATATTTTTTTAAAGTTGTAATAAAAAAAATCATAGTTAACTATTTACCTAGAAATAAATTAAAAAAAAATATGCATCACATCGGGACATGAGTCCTCTACTTATATGTAAAATCTTATGAAAAAATATTATCATTTTATTGTGGTTTGGGTGGTCAGATAGACACCTACTTCTTATTTTTTCCTGAAATTTAAGTACTACTGCATTCAAATTTCAAATTTTCACCAAATATATTTTAAAAATAAATAAATAAATCTAGTTGTTTAGAAACTACATTCAATTTTCTATAGATTCTATTCTTACATATTTTTGAAATAATATAGATAACTTATTCAAATTTTTACATCAAGTTGCCTAACTCTGATTTTTCTGAATTTTTTGCCACTTAAGGGCCTATTTTTTCCATTATGATCCTGCACATACCCTGATGTCAAGAGAATTTTCAAATACTTGAAGGGAATAGTTGATCTTGGCCTATGGTATCCTAAAGATGATGATCTTTCTTTGAGTGCCTTTACTGATACTGATTGGGCAGGAGATGTAAATGACAGGAAAAGTACTAGTAGTGGTGTATTTTTCTTGGGTAAGAAGTTTATTTCATGGTTAATCAAGAAGCAGAATGCCATTTCTTTATCTATTACAAAGGTCGAATACATTGTTGTTGCTAACAATTGTACTCAAGTGTTGTGGATGAAACAAATGTTGAAGGATATCCGAGTTATATATGATGAACCTATTGCTATATTCTATGATAATTCAAGTGTCATTAACATTTCCAAGAATCTGGTGCTACATTAAAAAAACCATATATCTATTTAGTTTCACTTTTTGAGGGAGAAGGTGAGTGAAAATGAAGTCAAAGTGGAGTATGTGCCTACTAAGGAGTAGATTGCAGACATTTTTACCAAGTTGTTGCCTAAGGATACTTTTGAGTATCTTAGAGGGAAGTTACGGGTGATTACCCCTCCTAATAAAACCTAAGGATGCATTTCATTGCATGAATCAGCGCATTTCATGGTCATATTTCATTTTGGATTGATTTTGTGGTGGTTGCTAATCAGGAGGAGTAGTCAGATGTTCAAATATGTGGTTGAGAGTTTGTGTGGAGTTTAGAGATCTTTGTCATTGATGTCAAAGGGGGAGAAGAGTCATGTGAAAAACTATGAATTATCTAAGAGAAGAGTTATTTGGTGAGAAGAGTCATGTGAAGGTGCTGAGAAGAAAATGAGTCAGAATCTAAGGGGGAGTATGTGTTAGGAGTTAGTTGCATTGATGGTGTTTTCCACATCATGTGTTACCAGATCAATGCCAAAGGGGGAAATTGTTGGATGTTGTGGTTGTTTTGCTGATAAGTGGTTCTCATTTATGTCAAGACTATTATCATTTATTCAATTGAAGTTGTATATGTCAAGGATATTGAGAAAATTGTATGAAATAAGTTGCAGGTTGTCAATGGTGAAGTGAAATTCAGTATGGTGGTATGTTTTGTGCATTGATGATCAAAGGTTGTGGACTAAAGGGTTTATTGCTAAATGTATCTAGTTTATCCATGTTTATTTTTAGAGATCTACATGAAGATTTGATCGAGTTATGAAGATTTTCATTTTGACAATTTTTTTGTTTCTAGAGTTGGTGTTCTTAAATGAAGATGTGGCTATTCCAGTTAGTTTAGTTGCTACAAATGCTTCTCTGTTGATTCATGATGCTCGTGGATGCTTGCAGATCATGCTCTATCTTTTTTGCATGCCTGCATTGATCGTTGTGCTCATGGTTGGCGATTTCCTCTTGCGTGTTTATGTTTTGCTTATTCCTAGCCAACATAGTGTTGAAGTTTGTTGTGGATCTTTGAGGAGAAATTAATTGAATTTTTTTCATGTTGAAGATGTTAATTTGGGTCCTCAAAAAGTTGTGTCCAACTTTGGTTGATTCACATTAAAGATTATTTATTGTTTTGGGCTGACAATTTGTATTCATTTTATTATTTCTTTTTGGCTGACTTGTAGCGATGAAATTTCATGTTGTCGATATATAAGAGTGATATTTTATATATCTTGTTGAAGCATGAGTGAGGTTTGCTTCTCTGTGTATGTGTAAATAATGTTTAGATCATTCGAAGGTAGAGAAAAATGTGAAGAAGAGTGAGGAATATTGAAGAAGTGTTCATGTGCTTAACCAAAACTGTAATCAAGCATTAGAATATGCTATTTTTCTCAGTTCAAAATCTAGATGGCTTTAATCCAAATCTCTTTGTATGACAATGTGTCTTCCTTTGTAATTGAGTAGTGAGCTCTAGGTAGTGTTCCTGAATGCATGTGCATTCCCCATATTTCATTTTCATTATAATTTTAACAGTGTATAATCTTTTGGAATGACCTCCACCATGGTTTTTCCTCTAACAAGCTTTCCACGTAAAAAAATCTTATTGCTATGTTTGTTTTTGATGTGTTGTTGATTCACGCTTTCATTCATATTGATAAGATTTGATAATAAGGTTAATAATTTAAACAAGTTTTAAGTCTTGATGTTAACTGATTCACTCCCATCTTAGTTTTTTTCCCTTATGTTGCCAACATTTAAATCTATTTCAAGAAAAGAAAGTCCTTTTCAAGCAATATGAAGAATTGATGGCAAGGAAGGAGGTTTTTTGGGGATAAAATTTAGGGGAGTGTTGGTTGAAAGAGGACGATATAAATACAAAGTTTTGTCATATGCCAAAAATATCTCAAGAGAATTTTGAATAGGATCTCTTTATTTAAGATGAGATTGGAAGGAGTATAATAGACCAAAGTGAGTTGGGATCAATAATAGTGGAGTACTTCCATCTATTTTTAACTAAGGAAGTACCTCAGCTGATTTCAAAGAGAAACACAATCCTTAATAATATCACACAACTCATTAATAGAAGGAAACAATGAGATTCTAATGTAGCTTGTGTTAGAGGAGGAGGTGCAAAAAGTGTTTTTCCAATTACACCGAGATAAGGTGTCTGGGCTAGATGGGTTTCTAGCAATATTCTTTCAAGCTTGTAGGCATATTGTTAGGGATGATATTATGGTGATGGTGGAGGAATCTATAAATAAGTAGACTATCCTAAATAATTGGAATAACACATTCATATTCCTCATCGTGAAAAAAGAGAAGGTAGAGTGTTTGGATTATTTTAGACCCATTTCCCTTTGTAATACAATTGAAAAAATAATCTTGAAAGTGATCATAAACAAACTCAAGGTGTTTCTCCCTTCTATCATGGCGAAAGAATAGAGTGGATTCACCTTGAGGAGAGTTATTATGGAAGGTATCATCCTGACCCATGAAGAAATTCATATAGTTTGTAAAGAAAAATTAGATTAGATGATAGTTAAACTGGACATACGAAAAGCATATGATCAAGTAGATAAATAATTTCTTTCTAATGTTCTAGAGAAGTTTGGTTGTGAGGAATGAAATGGGTGGTTCATGAGATGTATTGGTAACTTGATATTTTCGGTACTGGTGAGTGGTTCCCCTTTTGTATTTTTCAATTTAATAATGGGACTAAGGCAAGGTGATACAATTTATCTTTTCTTGTTTACCATCATAGAAGAAGTTTTGGGTAGGAGTATAGTTGTAAATAGAGAAAAAGTGAATTAGAAAGGTATACAAGTCACCCCCAATGTGGAACCACTAACACACATAAATATTCTTAGTTCAATGGGTATAAAATTAAATTAAAGAAGTCCAAATTCTTCTTCTTCAATATGGATATTAAGAGGCAATAGGATATTGCTAGAATCAAAAACATTAAACATGGAAACCTCTTGGGAGAATTTTTTGGAATGCCACTGAAATAAAGAAAAGAGGTGTGCTAATGTGGGATTATGGATCAAATAGGGATCTATCTTCACCTACTTCATTAGGAAATGATATCCACACAATGAAATCACTGTCAAAATTGAGGTGAGTCAAGTCAAAGTGTGAATCTACTGATTTCATTTTTTTGCAAGGACGAGGATCTTTATTAAACAAAACTTTGGGGAGAAAGATTAAAAATAGAAAACTAACTCTAAAATGAAATTTACAACTTGGATCTAATATATTAAACCCAATAATGGTGGAAACAAAAATCTTATTATAGATTGAAGAGAGGTAAGATGATGTGTACCAGTCACCAAAAGTGATTTTCTGAAGCTAATCTAGGACTCATTTGCTTGGGTGAAAATGGGTTCTGGTTTAAGATTTTTCTACAACTTTTAGGTGCCTCTGCTACAAATCTGAATCTCTCAATGTGTCTAGGTTTTAAGTTCTGAAAACTGGTAATAAATTTTGTAATTGAGTTTTCATGATATGACAATTTTTACAACTTTGACAAGTTCTTCAATTTTTCTCTCCAATAGATCTCCAAGATTTCTTCCACCTAAATTTGCAAACACAAGTCAAGAAGATTTTTTTTTAATTTTGTGGGATGGTGGTTTTCCTTGGTCAAACCTTGAAATGAAATGAAATGGAGTAAAAGTAATGATGAATGAACAACTCTATGTCACAAATCACCAAACCCTTGGATTAATCTTGGAATATAGATTTTCAACTTGCATGAAATGGCTTCAATATAATTGGATCTTGATCTTGAAGCTTCATTTGAAACAATTCCTTGAGTACTTGAATGGATCATGAAATCTACATCAACACATTAGCTCCAATAACCCGAATGATGAAAGAAGACTTTTACATGAAAATTGGATCTTGATTTCTGCAATAATTCTTCACTAAATCTTCCCTTGAATTCCTTGAAATTCTCTAATAATGCTATTGATCTCATGAAAATATTCTTATAAACTTGCTCATAAAATTTCTAGATTAAACATAGTGAAATGACCTTATATTTATATTAATTTCACGAAATTAAAATAACTCAAGCCAACATGTGAATATGGATTTGAAATTGTTAAAATACTGCCAAAAACATAATTTAAATTTAGGTCTTAGGTTTATGTGAGGACCCATTCTCCATACTCCCATGGGCGAATGGGTCCTACAACACTCACCTAGGACATACATTGCTCAATGAGAAGTGTTATGTTTAGGAATCAATGAATGATGTGTTTCCTCTTTGAAAAATGCAATGAATTAGGATTGGATTTGTTTGAAAAGGTCCATCTAAGGAAAATGAATGTCAATTACGTATGGGGGCCCTAAATAAGTGTTTCCTCTTTGGATGTGTTTCCTCTTTGAAAAATGCAATTAATTAGGATTGGATTTGTTTGAAAAGGTCCAGCTAAGGAAAATGAACCTCAATTAAGTATGGGGGCCCTAAATAAGTGTGAGAGCTTAAAGGGGTACAATATACAAAACCAAAAATAAGGCACAATTAAGTCTATTTGAATTAATAGGGCCATAAACTCAATGTGAATATGTAAAATACATATTACAACACTAAATTAAGGCACAATTTAGTTCATTTTAATAATAAGTTCTAATTAGGTGTGAAAATGTAAATGGTATACATTTTTCTACACTACATTTAGCCCCCACTTTAGTGAGAGGATGAATCCATGTCCAACTCACACTAATGTATAAATTCAAGAAACATGTGCATGTAACAATGAAAAATAGTCTCAATCATACAACATCAAAGACTTAAAAGAAAAGGAAAAATAAGGTGGGTGGTTCATGGTTGAAATGTCCAATGCGATGTGGAACATATCTCGGCTATTTGTCCAAGAATATTCAAAAGAAGAACTTGATGTATACTATGCAAA
>VDFB02049217.1:65174480-65462685 GCA_007258455.2 Sequoia sempervirens
TTTGATAATTGTTACTATTTGACTTTAATCATGATTTTGAGTTTACACTTGGGTTGTACCCATCTTTATGGGTGTTGATTCATATGATTATTAGTGAGATGATTTTTCCTCGTGGATGTTCCATTTATGATTTAGTTTTCTTGTTGGTACAACCCCTTGGAATTAGATGTTATATTTTGGGCTTCTAGGGAGAGTGGCTCTACGTGGGCATAGGTGCACAAAAGGGCTATTAGGATAACCCACATTAGAGTTAGAGTAACAAGAGATAACCTAATTATTTAAATAATGGGTGGGTGGTAAAACATTAATAAGATAAGCATGGATGCCTCATCCACATGTTAGGGCTTTCATAGACTAAAGGTGCGGCGAGAAGGCCATGGTTGGAAAGATCGTAGCCTCATCTTCATGAAGGGTTAACGGTTTTGTACGAGTCACACTATGGGGTCAGTGCCTAGAGAGGCTATTAGGATAACCATAGAAGGGGAACATGGCCTAGAGAGAGACAATCAGGATAACCCATGTAGGACAGTGTGATGAAACTCTCCCATAGTTTCCCTTGCATTTTCTTTTGTGCGTATCAGGAGGCGGTTGTGTCTTATGTTGTTAAGGTGATTGTTTCTTGATGTTGTCTTTGTGGCATCCTTTCAGTTATTCAATGTTGCATATATGCCTCATGGAAACTTTATTGGTTTTGGTGAAAAGTTCCCTTGGATATTTATTGTTGATGGATTATACGGTCTCATTTGGTGAACTTGGAATTTTATTGTTGTTGGTACCTCTTATGGCGATTTAATGTTGGTCTATGATTTTGGAAATTGGTTCTAGTTGGAATTTCCTCTAGTATTCTCTTCAATTTTTATTGTTGCTAGCCCTTGGAAGTGGTCTTTTGATATTATGTTTATCTTGCATGTTATTTTACTTCTCATGTTTGGTGTTTAGTCTGTGTTTCTATTTGGATTTTCTTGGTTGGGGATCCTTCCTTATTTACTCCTAGCATGGGGGCGGTCGGGTGGAACATGCTACACACCCCATTGGGTCCCATATCATGTAGTTGTAATGTTCATTCAATACAGAGTTTGCAGATGCAGCTTGATCCAGAGTTTCTATGTACCAGATGTATACTTGTACTGCAGATGTATTATATGTATTGATGTATCACTCCCACATGTGTTGGAAAGACATATGATGTAATTTTTTATATGTATTCAATGAGTTGTATTAACAGACTAATGTAATGTATAACTATGCTATGCAATTCATCCTTGAACTATGATTGTAAGTACTATTAATGTTATGTTGTATCTGTGGAAATATGTTCATAATATTTCCAAGTTTACTTTATTGTAAATGCATGTATGGTTTTCATATGGTTTAGTCTTGTCACATTTTTTATCATTTTTTTAATGTTTAAAGTTGAAGTTAAGTGAATTAATGGGTTAGTTACATAATGTCACCTCATGTACCCCAAAGGACTTAGGTGTTTAATTTGTAATCTTTTAAATATAATATATACAATAATTTATACACTTTAATTATTTAAAAAAAATAAAAAATTGTGCCATAAATGTTAAAGGTATTAGTTTTATTTGGGGTTGCATGTCAAGGCATTACAGTGAGCCTTTATTTCTAAACAGTGAGTCCTAGTAGTGATCCGCCCATTTTGTAATATCTTATAAGCAGTTATACTATATTGTGAGCTAACACTCACCGTTGTTTTTCCCATTTTGGGTTTTCCATGTAAAAATCTTGGTGTTCTTGTGTTCTTTGATTTCATGTTCTATCAATGCTTTTATTTATATAGGCCATTGTTTGCATTGGTATAACTGGATGGTATCTGATAAAAAATTTAAGAAGATATTGATTCACTCCCCTTCTCAGTATCTTGGATCTTTAACAATTGGTATCAGAGCTTGGTTCCTCTAGTTAAGTCTAACACTTTGAGGGAGATCCTGAAGATGGAAGAAATGAATGATAAAGGAGAGCTCTAGAATGCTCTTGAGGATATTGATAAAGTGGAAAAAGAAAATAGAGACCTGAAAGAGAATCTTGAAGATGTGAATGAATATGTCTAGAAAATTAAGGAGCAGTTAAATAAATTCAAAGACAGGCACAAGGAAGTAACTGATCAGTTGAAGAAGGATAATGAAGATATTTTTCATTTGATAGATCAAGTGGAAGAGAAGAAAAGAATTGAGGAGTTTCTGAAAAAATTGGTACAAAGAAAGTCTTAAGATTGCACTAAGATTGAACAAGAAATTGTGAACCTAAAAGTGGATTTGGAGAAGGTGAAACTTTGTGAAAAGAATTTCAAATCTAGCTTAGAAAGGCTTGATGAATTAATTGCAGGACAAAAACCAAGTAAAGATAAAAGTGGTCTAGGAAATGATATTGGTGAGAGTTCTAAGACTGTGAACAATTAGAAGATTCTGAATAAAGGAAAGCAAAAAGAAAATTCAAGAAAGTCTGCTAGGAGACCTCCAGTGAGACATCCTATTATACAAAGGTACCCCTCCTTTAATGGCACTTTTTCTTCATGCAATAAATTTGGTCATAAGGCAACTGAATGTAGAAGCAAGATGAATCAATTTCCTGGTCCTTTTTCTGGTCAATGCTTTGCATGCAAAATATTTGGACATAGGGCAAGTGAGTGCAGAACTTCGATGATGAATCAATTTAATGGAAAAATGAACCAATCCTTTAATGGCTACTATTATACTTGCAATAAGTATGGACATAAAGATACTCAGTGTAGAACAAGATTTAGCAGGAGTCAATCTAATCAAAAAAATATTGTCTGCTATAACTGCAACAAAACATGACATTTTTCAAAAGTCTGCAGAAGCAAGAAGAGTAAGGAAACCAATTCGGAAGAAAAGAATGAACATGTGAAGAAGATTGAAAAAGATAAGATTAAGAAAGATATGAGCAATATTTGGAGAAAGAATAAGAACTAGAGACAACTGATGAGTTTGTGCCCTCATCCAATATCGATGATTTGTTTGGTAAATAGACCTAGCAAGCTCATAGGGGGAGCTTTATCAAAAAATTGTAAGAACCCCCTAGATAAATGGCGTGTCAAAGGCTGGCAGGAAGAAGAGAGATGAAGATTGAGTTTTCAAAGGTTCTTGAAAAGGAACCAATCGAAAATATGAAGGAATGATTCTTTGTGGAGCAAATTAGGGTTTGTCTGTGTAAAAAGAAAGGAGTTTTTAGTAGCTTTTTGGAGTCTACCACAATAAAGGCTAATTAGGGAAAATTGATATTTTATAAAGACAATGATCAAGGCATTTTTTTCATTCGAGCATTTGAAGAAACTGAAGACCTTTTGGAGCATTCTTGATGAAAATTGGAGTTCGAGCTGTGGAAACCCTAGTTACGGTTCTATGTGTAGAAAAAGGTTTTTTGGTGAATTTTCTTGAATTCGGTAGAATGGAAACTCCTATGGTTGTGAAGGTATCGGAGAGGTTGAGGCCCTCTTACAGAAAATACTCTTTGAATTTCTTTGAGGATGATTCCATGGGCACATTATTTGCCAATTCCACATGGTGTAATGCCAATAGAAGATACTAGGATGATGATAAGAGTTAAATTTGAGGAGTAAAATCATGCAAAAATGATTGACCTCTGGGAAAAAGAGCTTACTCCAGCGATAATTTTGGGATAAAATATGAGTATTTGAAATGTGGTGGATAAAAGGTTGCATGTCTGAAATAATTTCCATAATTTCAGCTAGGATGACAAATTTGTGAAGATGGTTCTGAGCAAAATCCATGAAAATTTCCTCTAGACTAATAGGCCACACTTGATAATGAAAGAAGCAATTAGGGTTGTAACTGGTCTTTGGGATAAAGGAAGAGTCCCTGTGTTAAAATCTATAAAGAATGAAGTTGTGACAGAACTCACTGGAGCAACATTTGACAAAAGAGCCCTAGCAATGAAGACTATTACCAATCTTGTGGTGAAATATGCATCTCTCATGATAGGTCATAATATATATTTCAAAAATAGGGAGAATTTTGTTTCGGCCACAACAATCTATACTGGCTATGATATGGTAGTGAAAGGTGCAGATTAGACCTTTGTGAGCTTCTTCGACTGCAATTGTTAGAAAACATAAAGCAATCAAAGGAAAATAATTATGCCTTTAAGTTTCGTTCATTGATCATATGTTTATTGTTTTACTTCATGAAGAGGCTTCCGAGAAAAAGTGAAGATGTATTCTGGAACTCATCCAGATCGGTGGGACATCATATTTTTGAGCACCTGCATAATCTTGGAAATTTGAATGCTCAAGAGGATGCCCTAAGAGCTTTCTTTGTAGTATTTAAAAGAAATATGAATGAAAGAGATAGAATTTTGAGGAAAATTGTGGATAAGTATAAGCATGAATTAATAATTCATGTCTTCATTTACGAATGCATGATTGAGGTCATAAAACCTCAAACTATCTGGATTCATCCTCTTGGATATGAGATAATAGAAGAAAAAGTTGAAGGCTATGTGTAGATGTTGCTGAAGAATCAAAAGGACCCCAATGAACCTAGAATTGGGACATATGCAGAGAAGTCTATGGAGATTCATATGAAACAACAGAAGCCCAAGATTAGGAAGAAAGTAGAGAAAACTCTTAAAGATGTCAGTTTTACTGATGAGGATATTTCCCTTGGAAGGGCTAAGTTGGCACAAAGAGAGGAAGAATCTTCTGGTCTAAGAAGATCTGGTAGAAATACCTCTACAAAATCCTCTACAACCCTTGTAGCCGCGACTGAACCTAGAAAGGATGATAAATGTAAAGGTCCTATTTCTTCCAAACCAACCATTAAATCTTCTGGTCCTCTGAAGAATCAAAAGGACCCCAATGAACCTAGAATTGGGACATATGCAGAGAAGTCTATGGAGATTCATATGAAACAACAGAAGCCCAAGATTAGGAAGAAAGTAGAGAAAAATCTTAAAGATGTCAGTTTTACTAATGAGGATATTTCCCTTGGAAGGGCTAAGTCGGCACAAAGAGAGGAAGAATCTTCTAGTCTGAGAAGATCTGGTAGAAATACCTCTACAAAATCCTCTGCAACCCTTGCAGCCACAACTGAACCTAGAAAGGATGATAAATGTAAAGGTCCTATTTCTTCCAGACCAATCACTAGATCCAGGAAGAGGAAAGAGACTCATCTGGTTTCCCCTGCTAAGAGAAGAAGGAAAGAGAAGGAAACGAGAGAGAAGAACATGAGTGTTACAAATGATCAAGATGAAGAAGAAGAAGAGGGAGTTTACCCTCTGGAGAGGGTGCATCCACAGATGTTGTTGGTTCTAAAAGAGTACATATTGTGTCATCTTCTGAAGATGAAGAACATGATTTCAGTATGCAATTTCACACCAAGCCTAAATCAAAGAAGGCCAAGGTAGGTGATGAAACCTCCACTAACTAGAAAGATGAACAAGATATTCTGGTAAGTTCGAGTCCTCAATATAAACTTGAGCCAACTCTCAATGCTTTGTTAACTTTTTAAAATATGCTTCAACCCACAACTCAATGCTATGATGGTCTCGAAGAAGAAGATAAGAAAACACTGCTTTTAGTTGTTATTGAGTATGCCATTGTCTTAGAAATAAAATGGGATAACATAAATAAATATGTTCCTAAAAGAATGTGGGATGATCTGATGAAAACAAGATCCGAGGTTGTTGTTTTTGAAGAAAAGATTATAAATGTAGCATATAATAAGATTGAGTCTTCCTTGACCCCTAATGATCTAGAATCCCTGAAGAAAATTTGTGCTGAAATATTTCAAATGAAGGGTAGGGTAAATATGTTGATGAAAAGAAACAAGAAGCTGACAAGGAAAGTGAGGAATGAAACAACTAAAATTATCTGGGAGACAACACAAAATTATGGTATGCTCAAAACTGGTGATGATGTTGCTGCTGAAAATGTTGAGGAAGGTGTTCCTCTAGAAACAGGTAATGAAAATACTCTTGACAATTTTGATGTTGAAATTAATATTGGTAATGAAGTTATTGAGCAGAATGAAGGAGAAGATGAGCTTGAAATGCATAATGATGCTCCTCCGAAGCATACTGAAGAAGAAAAAGGAAAAAAAGAGAAGAGTAATGAAGAAGAAAATAATGGAAATAATGAAGGTGATGGTCAGGGAAATGAAGGAGAAAGTCAAGGTAATCCTGAGAAAGAATAGTACAAAGATGAAAATGAGGAAGAGGACAATAATGACAAAGATATTAATGATGATGATAAAAATGAGGACGAAGGTGAAAAGGATGAAGAGAAAGAGGAAGAAGAAGAAGAGGTACTAGAGGAGGAAAAAGAAAAGGAAAAGGGAGAGGAAGAAAAGATAGTGAGAGAATCCTCTAGGAAAAATGAAGAAGAAAAACAAATTGTAAAATCTCTAAAGCATCCTAGTGATTTGTCTTCTAGTGGTGATATATTGAAAGGTTTTTTATCTAAGAAAATCACATTTCAACCAATTATTCCCCAAGAAACTTTGACACTTCTTGTGATTGAGAGTTATGTTGATGTGGAAAATATGTCTTCATTTCATAAAGTTGTGTTGGGTGAGGTAATGCAAACATCCAGAAGAAAAAATTCTTGAAACACATTAGAAAGTAATGAAACTGATAGAAGATTCTCTGAAAGCATTACAGGAAGCTATACCCTGTGCATCCATTGACACATCTCTCACCCCTATTGAAAATCTGAGATTATTGTTACACTACTTCAAAGAGCATTCCTCTAGACTTAATGAAAATGTAAGACAAGAGATAGAGGAAAACTTGGTAGAGAAAAGGTTTTTGGCTTTGTATGAAAAATGTGCTTTGGCACACTCCTGTGTTGAGAAGACTTTGGAAGTGGTGAAAGTTTGTGAATCTAAAGTAGATGTTGTTCTATCTTGCTACTTGAAGTGGTCAGATGCCACTCAGAATATCAATATTATCATGGACTCCATTGAGTCCCAGTTATCTACTATTTCTGGTACTTATAGTGTTTCTAAAGATAAAGATAGATCAATTGGGAAGGCCATCGCTACCCATAGAGAAAATTTATTTTCCTTGCAGAAACAAAAAGAAGAAATCATCAAGAAATTCAATCTATTAAGTGATATTGTAAGAATGGATCACTCTTCAATTGGAGAAGCTCTGGCATGTGCTGAAAATTTGAGAAAATAAATTTGACTCCTAGCACTCTAGACAGTGCTAAAGAAGTTTTGGTTGAGTTGGAATCTCTAAACAAGATGTTGACTATAGCAAAGGAAAGGTTGGGAAAAAGGAAAAAAAGTCTGGGAAGGTATTCTAAAGGATCTTCAAGGTTTGTCATCTTCCAATTGATACATGTTCCTTTGTTTTAATGTTTTTTAGTTGTTTTTGGCACACCCTTTGTCGTTGATGTCAAAGGGGGAGTGAAGTGATGGATTGCTAGTGATAGGGGGAGAAGTACTTTGTAAATATTCTTCTTTTTAGTTTTGGAACATGTTTTCATCAATGAAATAGGGGGAGATTGTTGGAAAAATGAAGAAAAATATCCATTTTGTTGTCATTGATGTCGCCATGATATATGAGTTGCAACTACAAGAACAAGACTGAAGTTACTCTAGTATTCTAGTCTAGTATTTGAACCGGTGTTTTGCTTACATCCTCTAGTATTTTCATCTACATTTTTTCTCCAGTGATATTTGTTGCTTGTGGTTTTTGGAAGTGGTTTACAAGTGTCAGAAGCTTTTTCATGCAAGATATCTCATATCCATCTGTTCATATGGTGCCATCATTGGTGTTTTATTGTTATGTTTTCAGACCATTTCTGGCCAACTTCATAGATGTATTATGTAAAATTAACCTTTTCTATGCAGATATTTGTGTGACCTATTTCAAGTCTGTGTCGACTTGTTGAAGCGTGTGTATTATCTTTTTCATAGGTTGATGCTGACAGATGATAATTTGTAAATAATAAGTGCATCTAATTAGGCCAACCTAATTGATGCTTGTGAAAGAGATTGGTTATATATAACAAACTATTTTTTGGAGAAGATGAATGTGAGTGTGTGATGATACAAAGTAGTGTAAAAATAATGAAGTGTTTCAAGTCATTCTATTAAACTTTATCTAGAACTAAATATTCACTTATTAGGTGTACTCTGTTAGTTCATTTTCTGGTTGAAAGTGATTCAATCATTGTAATTATGTAGGTAGTGAGTCCTGGTAGTGAGCCACCCATTTTGTAATATCTTATAATTGGTTATACTATATTGTGAGCTAAAACTCACCATGGTTTTTCCCATTTTAGGTTTTCCACGTAAAAACCTTAGTGTTCTTGTGTTCTCTAATTTCATTTTTTGTTAGTGCTTTTATTTATATCTTCCATTATTTGCATTGGTATAATTGAATGGTATCTGGTCTGAAAATTTAAGAAGATACTGATTCACCCCCCTCTCTCAGTATCTTGGATCTTTAACACTAAACAATTTTAAAATATTTCACCTTATGCCAACCAACGTTCGTCAAGCTATCATAGAGAGGCTACAGATGAGGAAACTTAGAAATAATAGAGGGATAACCATCCCAAGAATCATACCAAAAGTGGGCTTTTGAGCCCTTATTTTAAATCCAAAATAGACCCTCCTTTATTAGCTTCATCCCTCTTTTGAGAGTATCCCAAATCATCAATCCTTTCCCTTAAAGACAATAGCAAGGAACATCATAGGAGTTCACCCCACTGAGATACTTATGATTAATAATTTTGGCCCAATCCCGATCCTAGAAAGTGCACCAACCCCAGTATAACTTTGCTGCTAGAGCCTGACCCCTCAAACTAGCAGAATTGAGACCAAGAGCACCATCCTATTTTTGCCTACAAATAGATTCCCACATCACCAAACTCCACTTCATATTGAGAAGATTACCCACCCAAAGGAACTGACAAGCGAGGGCATCAAACTCCCTAAGAAATCTAGCAAGAGAAACTTGCACAAAACATTGTTAGATAGGAATATATTGAACTACCAATTTGAACAGAACCACATGACCCACTAAAGAGAGCAACCTATGAGTCTAATGACTAATCCTCCTATGGAATTTATCCAAAATTTCCTACCAAAAATATTTTAGCTGAGGACCCAATGTAAGGGGAATCCCCAAATAGACAAAAGGAAGAGTGCCCATTTCAAAACAAAGAATCCAAGCAATCCTAGACTAGATAAGCCGAGGAGTATTAAAAAATTAAATAGAGGAATTGTTGTCATTGATCTTCTACCCAAATGTAGCCAAATAAGTATCCAAATCCTTCCTTAAATTCACAGTTTCATTTATTTTGGCCACACCCATTAAAGTTGTGTCATCAACAAATTGCAGATGAGAAAAAGGAGGAAAACTATTACTCCAATGCCACCCCTGAATTAGCCCACGACTAATATAGGACATGATAAACCTCCCTAGCCCATTAGCCATAATAATGAACAAATAAGGGGACAAAGGATCTCCTTGCTAAATACCCCTAGAGGCTCCAAATAAATCCAAAAGCTCCCCATTAATAATCACCGAAAAGGAACTACATTTCTCACAACTCATGATCCAATCAATCTATTCTCTAACAAATCCAAAAGATAGGAGAACCTTCTATAAGAAATCCCATTTCACTCTATCATAAGATTTTTCCATATCAAATTTGATAAACATAGAATTGTCCTTAGAGACTGCCATAGAATTAATAACCTCTGTAGCAAAAAAAAAAAAACCATCTAGAATCTACCTTCCATCCATAAATCCCCCCTACTCATTAGAAATCAAAGAATTAAGCCAAGGCTTAACCCTTTCCACAATTAGTTCAAGGTAATGATTTTATACACCACATTGCAGAGGGAAATGGGATGAAACTGATCCAAGGAACAAGAACCTTCCTTCTTCAAAATGAGAGCAAGGATGGTGGAGTTCATGGCCTTCGAAATTTCTTTATTCCTCTTAGATTCCTTAACTACCTCGAAGAGATCCACCTCGATAATCTCCAAAAAAACTTGAAAATTTTCAACAGGAAAACCATCAGGGCCAGGGGCTTTACCATTCTTCATTTGAAACATAATAGTCTCCAATTCCTATAGAGAGATGGGTTGTAAAAGAGCCTCATTCATCGCATGTGACACCAAAGAAGGAATACAAGTAATAATAGAGTTTTCCTCACAAATTGCAAGGGGAGAATCCTCAGTAAAAAGAGAAAAAAATAACTGAGAAGCCTCTCAAGGAAATTCTACCTAAGAAGAAAGTTGAACTCCCTTAGAAGAAACAAGAGAGCTGATAAGGTTATCATTTCTCCTTGCAACAATAGAGTGATGGAAGAAGGCAATATTTCTATCTCCTTCCTAGAGCTAATCAATTAGGGACTTTTGCTTCCAAAAAATATCCTCCCTTAGCTCCCATTCCTCAAGAGCCTTAGTTGCCATAGTCTCTTCCCTGCACAGCTAAATTGTGAGACCAAGATCATGAATCTAGCAGGTGATAGAATCCAAATGAGCTTCAGTTGACAATTTATTGTGATGAAGATTCCAAAAACATGGTATATTCCACTTCTTGAGTTTATATTTCACAAACTGCAATCTCTTGAAAAAGGTAAACCTAGCCATACCATAGGTAGGTCTCCCTTGATGCCACTAATCACTTACCAACTCATGGAGAGAAGGACCACATAATCACATAAGTTCAAACTTGAAATAAGGGTTCTTATGGGCTCTGAAAGGATCAATTAAAAGTTTAATCGGCCAATGGTTTGAACCTCTCCAGTCTAGGATCTCAGAGCTAGTTGACCAACTATCCCCAACCCAAAAATAGGAGACAAGAAACCTATCAAGCCTCTCTAAAACTGTAGTATCACCACACCTTCAATTATTCCAAGTGAAAATTCCATTATTGGCTTTCACATCAATAAGATTCAAACTATCAATGTTGTCTATAAGAAGCAAAGTAGTAGGGTCAAGCTTGGAAATACCCCCTATTTTCTCCTCTAGACAAAAAACATCATTAAAATATCTAGCCATAATCCAAGGATGCCAAGGAACAAGAGACCAAACATAACTAAGATGAGTCTAGACCCATCAGATCAGTGGGAGCATAGATATTAGTTAAAAGACAAGATTCACTAGATTATAAACTAGAAGCAATCATAGAGATAGAAGAGTGACTCGAGATCTAGTACAAAGGAACTACCTTTCTTGGATTCCACAAACAGGGCACACCTCTAGAGCTACCAAAAGAACTGACACATTGACAACACCCTTAGTTCCAAACACTAGAGGCTCTATTCAACATGCTATCCACTAATAACTTTGTTTCTTGAATGAAGACAATATTAGGAGAATGAAAACCAATCATTTCACAAATAGCCTTTTGTCTAGGAGGGATATTCAAACCCCTCACATTCCATGAAATAACAATCACTTATGGGGATGAGAGAAATGAGAGTCCTGGGTTTTCACCAACCCAGATTCCACTAGTCTCCCTATCAATTTAACCTTCTCAAGGTCTTTCTTATGACCCACCTTAGAAGTTTTCTTTAGGGGCCCCATTTTAAGGGGATTTTATTGTAAACCCAAAGCCTACATAACCCCACCATTTTTCCCCGAATCCAAAGACTCATTCACCTATGAAGGAGAAGAAACCATCAAAGCTCTATCAACCTTTGAGGTTGAAGATCCATCAAGATTTGAGGCCTCCTGTAGCTAGAGAGGAACATCCATTTTCATCTAACCAACCTACAAGTTAACCCTAGCCAAGTTTTGATTCCTAGCTTCTTGAACCTATTGCAATACCACTTCTAATGAGCTAGAACTAAGTGGAATCCCAACTAGAAGCCCCTCTTCCTAAACCAAGTCATCCAAAACATCAAACCGATTAAATATTCCATCATTTTATCTATCATTGAGAGTTCTCTTCAGATCCCTACCCTTATTGTGAGGTTTAATAGGAACAAAAACCTCCATATCTACATCCCCCTCCACCATACGAGCCTTCCCATTATCATTCTTAAGAGCATACTTAGAAGAAACATTAGCTCCAACAGCTACCTGGTTAAGCCGAGGGCATCTCCTTTGCAAATGCCCATATTCATGACAAATATGACAGTGAAAAGGGAGAGTTTCATAATCAAGTTGTTGAATCCATGAAGAGGATCTAACACAAACTTCTATAGAATCAAGCAAAGGACTGTTTAAATCAACTTTAGCACAAATTCAACCATAACAAATTACATTCTTGTCTAAATTTTGTTGGGCAGGCTCAATTGGTTTTCCAACCAGTCGAGCTATCATATGCAAAATATCACTTCTCCAGAATTCTAATGGAAGAAAAGGAAAATGAATCCAAATTGGAACTCACAAAGGAAGCTCTTTAGTAGAGTTGAAGCCCTCATGCCAATGTTTGATAAAAATCCCAACTTGATTGTAGAAATATGGACCCCCTTCAAAATCCTTATTCCTATCTACCATGCAAGAAAAGACAACTAGAAAAAAATTATTAGCAACCATAATTAACTCCATATCTCCTTCAGGATTCTAAACCCTATTAATCCAAGACTCCAATTCCAGCATAGATAGATGTAGACCCATGAATTTACATATTAGAGCATGATTACTCAAGTAATCAAAATCCTCCATAATGGAATCTGGCTAAATCACCAAAATGGGACAATCCAGGCTTCGCTCCAAACAACCATTCACCTTTTTAATTATAGGAAAACCCCCCATTGAGGAAAATTCGTCACCATTCCATTGTCTTTTAAGAGTCTCCATAGCCAATGAGACAAAGGAACGACCAACTCCCACTATTGCTTCACCTCCCAACAGAAAGAGACAAACCAACCCCAAAGAAAGGGCCTAAATCCACTGCACCAAGATAAGGGAATTAGAAAGAAAAAAAGAAATCTATAATCAACAAACACTATCCCAAAACCCTCAAAGCAACATGCAGTGGAAAAAACTAGAATGAAAGAAAAGAAAGGAAACACCCCCTAAGAGAAAAAAATCCCCTCCCTCCACAGATAAACACTAGAAACCACCGATCTGAGCAATAGAAGATACATGTAGGAGGAAAAATGACCGTGCACCATGGTCTCACCCATGCAACACAGACTGAGCGCTATTGTTTCTATACTTGAAACATCTCCTCTTCTTGTCATATATGAGTTTGTGATGATTTTTAGTGTGCTATATGATACTTGTGATTTTTAAACTCATCTTAAAGTATTTTGGTGAAACACTTTATATCATTATTCTATATATTGATTTCTTGATCTATATGATGAGTAATTTTTATTTTCAAACTCAATTTTTAGTTTTATGCAACCAACCACTTGATTTTTAAAGGATGGATCTCAATAGATTTCTTTTAGTGTCCCAAATATAAATCCTCACATATATTAGTAAATTACTCTTCAATATTTCATTACGTAGTAAAAATAAATTCCCTATATTATCTTTCATTCACATTAAGGTTTTATCCTCCTAATATTAATCTATGAGATTATAATTTTACCCATACCAAAATATCCACCTTTTCTTGTGATACATTCAATCAATGTTTAGAGTTTAATATTTATTTGTACTATATAATCCTCAGGGATCCCTTTACAAAATCATCTAAGTTGATCAAATGCATATGTGAATTTTCTTCCTAGTCTTTGATCTAGTTTATATTTTTTTCTCTACTTCGCCAAATTACAAAAAATGGATTATCAATGTTAATTCCTTGAATTATTTGATTCTTGATTTCAATTTTATTGAAATAGTTGGAATATTACATATATAGATTACACCATTATTAGATAGAAATAAAAACATAAAATAATATGATTGTATTGATTTCAAAATTCTTGTCATAATTACATAAGATCATGAAAATGCTTCTAAAACACTACATTATTGTGTAAAATCTCTCAAATTATTTTGAAAGAATAAGCCCCAACTAAATTTCAACTATTTACTAATAATAATATTTAAATTCTTAAGAGTCATTAAGATGACATTATTTGTAATGTATTTATTTACTAACAAATATTTAGCTCTATATACTTAAAATTTAATATTGCAACAATTATTTTTCAAGTTTAAAATAGATATGTTTTAAATATCACAAAAAAAACCTATTAGATAACAAAAGTGTAAAACTAGCGCAACTAATGTGTATTGTATTTAGAAAATACATAAAACCTAAATTGGAGGGAATTTTGTTTCATTTTAGATGACATTTAAGTGATATGTGAAAGGGAAGGGTCATTTTTTTTGGACAAAGGCAAGTGTTTATATGTGGACTACATTTATTTAAAATATCTAAAAGGCATTATGGAGTCATTTTAATTTATGATTGAAATTAGTCAAAGAGTGCTTTGGAGAAATATTTTTTTGAAAATGTTTTGATTACATTAAAAATGGAAGAGCCAATACCAATTACAAAATAGCCATAGAGGCAAATGTGGAACTCACGGGAAGTGAGAAAACCAAAAAATAAAACATAAACTTAAGCTTAAATGGTTCAACTAGAAAAAGAAACAAGGAATACACATAGAGCCAAGACTAGCATAGAACCATAGGACACCAATAGGTCTCCCAAAAAATTGAGACTAGTGATTGCATTCTATTCCTGGGCCAAAAATTTGAGCTTCTTTTCAAAAGTCAAAGGCCCCTACTAAATGGCATGAGTACTCACTGTGACATCATGAGCCAAGGTATCCACCATTTTACCATTTTTCTTCTATATATAACCACCCTCTGGACCATTCACAACTCGTTTCCCCTGGCCCTTGCTTATTTTCAGGGTAAAGGGTGAGGGTAGTGTTCTTCAAATTTTCTTTACTATAATCAATGATGAACCTAAGGCAATGCATGGTTTTCTCTTGGTTCTGATGGATAGCATCAATATTAGTAGGTAAATTCTTGTTTTCTTCTTCTGTACCAAAAATTGCACACAAATATTCCAATTCCTTTTCCCACATCACCTACTTCTCAAATGATTTGGCCAAAGAGGCAATCATATCCCATTGCTCCTTGTTATCCACTTCCCCCAGCCATGGGACCTGCTACCTAAGAATATTTCACTCCAAACTTTCGATTCTCTCTTTAGCCATTACTAGTTGGTCCAAGAACCACTTCATGATATACCTTTGGATATTAATTGTCTCTGATATTTCATTATTTTTTTATAGAGGGGGTCACTAGGGGCATTAATCAACCTAGGTTTAGTTCTAGTTTCCTCCAAATTGATGCATAGATTGGGAGAATTTTGAGAGTTAGGGCTAGAAATAGGGGGTCTTGGGAACATTAGAGATACTCACATGAGTAGAGGAGTGTAAAGGATAGTTTTTTGAGGTGGGATTCCATGACATCATTATTTCAATTGTCAAAATCCCTTGACCTAGAAGTAGAAATAGGTGTGGGTTTTGACAAAGAGGTGCATTTGATGGGGTCGAGTGGCGGGGCTGAGGGTTCATCAACAGGGGATTTACCATGGGCCCGTGTGCTATGACGAATAGCAAGAGGGCTTTCATCTAGAGTAATAGAGGGGTTGGGGTCCATAGAGGGATTGGTGGGGTTGTGAATGGTCAGACTGTTCTTACGAACAGAGGCAGGGGTGCATAGCAGCATAGAATGAAAATTGTAAAGATGATAAATAAGGCTCTGGTGGATGGGTAATTTCTTGAATTTTGCCTAGACACTTCTAATAAATTTCTCAAGCGAGGATAGAAGCCAAAAGGTCACTTTCATTTTTACATTATACTTAAGATGATTAAGCATAGGGAAAAGATGAGTGGAATCGACGAAATCACCCTTCGAGCGTGACATACCTCATGAGAACTTACAATAATTTATAGTAATTTATACGTAAGATGATAATAAATTTAAAATATATTTTAATATAATAATTTATAATATAGCTAAGAATGACTATACATAGACAACAAGAGTTAAGAATAGGAGTTAAAATTAAAAGATTAAATATTTATAATAGTTTTTTTAATATTACTAAAACATCTATATTTCTTAGAACACGGTTTATTAACTTCAAAAATTAGAAGAAGAAAAAAAAATGTATCCTTGAGTGCAATGATAAAAAAAAATTATATTATTATTGTAGGGTGATGTTCAAATGAGAAGGAAATTGATGAAATATATGCAAAATTGTAAATGCATTTTTCACGAGCTTATACAAGTTTGAATTACATGAAATACTGGTTGAGGGAATTGGTTGAAACAATTGCAACTTGTGTTTAGTTTCCTCATTCGACACATGTATAACTTGATCAACTTTGATTCTATGCAAATACACATTACTATTGATTAAGCTTAGAATAGTCATTCATCTAAAAACATCTTTGATTCTATATAATTATTTGTATTTATAGTTTTTTATGAATTTATTTAATATCAAAAAAAAAATTGTATGTTTAAAATGAGATCATAGACCTTACAAAACTAAAACCCTCACTTCTAAATATCAAATTATTGGCATTCATAAACTTGTCATACTCTCTTATTAGAATTCTAGATCCTAATAATGTATTAGATTAATTTTATTAAATGTATTCTCATATCATTTCCTTTCAATCAATATGAACCCTTCCCTCTATCTTTTTATGGTATCACAAAATAATTTTGATACATCTCCAATTTCGAAACCTTGTCAATTTGTTGTTTTATTAAAAAATTGGCACAATAATTTTAGTATTAAGTGTTCACAAATTAACCACCCATATTATTTTAAAACTTAAACCGTCATATCTAACTGACCTATTGTACCTCAAAACGCTAAATATATATTAAAAAAGCAGACCAATTAAGAATTCATCATTATAACTAAGGGCATCTTAAAGTATTGGAAGAGGGCCTCAGTAGCCGCACCAGGAAATCAAAGCATGCTATGTGCAGCTTCAGAGGGGCCCATGACAATATTCTGACGCAGTCGAACAAAGCAGAGATTCTGCCGCTCCGGAATCCGAGTTTTAAAGAAGAGAACGGGAAACTGGGTATATATCTAAACGCTTTCAACTGGATCCGCGTGCAAGTATAGTTTCAATACAAAATAAAACTCTAAACAGAGGCAGAATTGCAGCGCGATTCTTGCTTTCTGTTGGCGCCAGCAACTACCCACTTTCCAGAAAACTAAAAGTGCAAAAAACCTTTCAACCTTATTAAAAGCATATGGCCCATGAATTAGCCCATAGTATTTCCCTCGCTTGGTGGTTTTAATCATAAACCTAACAGACCGTGGTTACTAAAAGGAGCGTTGTTATTGGGTAACTGTCGTATAATACGTAAAACTATGATTTTTTCGAGTAACTATACTTAGAACATTATACATAAGATATACATAAAAAATTATCAAACTTTATGATTTATTTAAAATTTGGAGCATCGCCTCTATTATAACTGTTATAAAATGGAATCCTGAGGGCATATGATGATCTTTCTCGGTAAACGTCTCTTCGATGCTCATTTGACAATTTTTCTCTTCATTATTAATTGTTTTCTTGGTTATAAACATTGAATGGATAACGGATTATCTTATGCGTAATTCTAAATTTAGAGATTGTCGGTTCATTTGTCTGCAGAGAAAACGGATTTCCCTCTATCATTTGCCTGGGTTTCTTGGGCAAGCTCTAAAAAAACATTCTATCATTATGTTCTTTTTCATCCGAGCCGTAGAATTGGGAGTAATTTACAGCCCTAATAAAAAATATGATTTCGTCATGTTTGAATTATTTTTTAGTTTAATTCAACTATCTATTTATGTGAATCACACTCAAGAAAAGGCATCTTAGGAGGAGTCTCTTTATTCTTTGTTCGAGGATTGAAACTTAATTTGATAATGATATTTGCTCGTAGGTGCTACTCTAAGTTTTGTTTTATTTTTTGTTTTTCTTTAGTGTTGTTATTTTTAGTAGGGTTGTTGTGTGTATCAGGGTGCTTGCTTTTTCATTTTATGAATTGAATTCTTAGGATGAGGGTTATTTATCAAAAACTATATATTTATGTATATATAAGTTTAAAATATATGTCATGATTATTGATGTTCACTAATATGATTATGAAAATTCTAGGCTTTCAAGATCTTTTTTCAACACCTCCATTCTTTAATCCAAATCTATTCTAGTGTATGTACAAACAAACTTCTTCAAAGGTTTAGTGATAGGATCTTCCCATGTTATTGCATTCACTCTACATCCTCTTGATCTACAATTTGAGCTTGACATTGGTGGTCTTCATTCAGTACATGGATGTGTATCTTATTTAGATTGGGATGCTTTGGTTTCTTCCTAGTTGCACTATTCCTCTATTGAATTTAGATGATGATGTTTTAACAATGAAACATAATGCTTAAGATTTCCTTTGGTCCTAGGTGCAAGCTAGATGGAGGAAATTTGACCATTAAGGGTAAAATATCAACATGTATTCCTAAAATTGTAATGGATTCTAAGGTGGTGAAATGAGAGCAATATTTGATTAACCATGCTATGATTTGTAATTTGCACAAATTCTAGAAAAATTAACATAACTTCATTAGTGGATCTCTAGCGACTGGAAGCATGATATATAGGATCAACTTTAAATTTATCCTTATGGTTAGGGATATTTATTCTAGAGTTTGAATTTTTAAGAGACAAATTGTGCATAATGATGTTTGGCCCATAAATTTGGGAGGAGATATTTTTATACATGAGACTGTGTTATCCTTCTTTTTATATGTTAAGTGAATTATTTTCCATTGCTTATATTTAGGTTCAACTTATGTATATTCCACTATAGTAATTGTGTCACACAAAGTTGGTTTGTATTCCACTAATGTTTTAGGAAATTTTGTATGTTTGTCCAATGAGAGAATTAAAAAAATATGCACAACCTTTTAATAGGTTTATGTGGAGATGGACCTCTCTAAGGAGTTCCTGAAGAAAATTCTAATGAAGGTCAAGGATAGAAACTAGATCCACATGGTGAGTTGGAGAGTAAACTCATCATATCCTAATTCTTCCAACATGGTGAGTTGGAGAGTAAACTCATCATATCCTAACTTTTCCACATGATACAAATAGCTCAATATATTTCTCTTTAAATGGTCAAAGGATATTTATACTCCCTTTTCCATATCCTACACTCCTCCAAGTAAGGAGAAGGTTATTGCTAAATTTTTTTATTTATAGAATATTTCAAGAGAGTTTGAGTCAATTAGGTAGGTTGCAAATTTTATGATCCATGAGAGTGTGGAGTTATCACCTAGATACATGAAAAATATTTCCAAAGGCTATTCAAATCCATTTATTATTTCATTGTTTGATATACAACCTTTTAATAAATATGAATTGGGATAGACCTAGTTTTAAAAAGGAATCCATGATCTCAAAATAAGGCTATGCATATGATGAATCCAAGATCTTCCAATTAGATGGAGACATATTAGAGGTAATCAAAAGATTATAGACAATTTTCTCTTGGTTTTGAATTGATATCTATTGGGGGTGGGTATTTTTTGGAAGTATCAATTTCAAGTTTGTTCAATATTATATTTTATTTAGTAATGGATTCTATCTCAAAGATAGTATCAAGTTACATGAAAGTTTTATTAGATCAATCTAATAATCTCATAACTATAGGAATTTTGCTTCAACACTTAATTTTTTATGGCCCCTGATTTTCCAAACTAGGTTTACAAGTAAAGGTATATAGAGATATATTTACACATATGCATACATATAGAGTATATATTAAACTATTTCATTTAAAATTTGAGTGTCTTTACTACATGATATAAAAAAAGAAAAATAAGTGGAATATCTTTAAACAACCTATACTTACAACATTCAAAAGACCACTCACATAGAAAAAAGTATGGGGAATTTAAATTATACTTATTTATATAAAATTTATACAATTAAATTATTATTATATATTAAAATATTTTTTTAATAATTGAACTCTTTTAAATGTGTATTATTTTCATTCAATTATAGATTAATTTTTAATTTATAGATGGATTTATATTAAAATATTATAAAACAATATATAAAGCAATAAGGTGATGGGTGATAGAATTGCATTATCTAACACTAAGAATTTAATTTATAAATAAGGTTATGTATTATCTCTAGTAATGTGTGAGATTTTATTCACACAAGTCATTTTTTATGACTAATTTTTATATCCAAAAATAAGAATATTTTATCAAAATTTTATTTTATGGTTCATTCTTCGGATTAAAATTTTTTCTTGTAGGGGAAGTAATATTCATAGATCTATGAAATACATTAATTTATGCAAATAACTTAATTTTATTATCCTTATTGTCAAAGAAAAAAGGTATGTGGGTAAAATTACATAGATATGTCACACTTTTATAATGAAAGTGACAAGCACTAATTCAAATTTTTAAATTGAATCATTAGAAAGTGACATATAGAATTTGAATTTTGAAATGATTTAAACTACTAAAAAATTTCAAAAAAATATAGTTTCTTCTATGTTTGTAATTTTTTAGAAAACTTAAAAAATTATTTGAATATAGTTTTTATAAAATAGAGACTATAATTTAGATTCTAATAAAATGTTGAAAAATGAAGGTAAATCATAGGTAGCTCTTTATATAGTAAATTTATTTCTTTTGCTTCACTTTTTTTTTTTTTGTATTTATAACGTGAAACTTTAGTGCATGGATTTTTTTCCCCATTTTGATATATGTATTTATTTAAATAAATCTTTAAATTTATGTAGACTCAAAACAAAACTATTTCAATGGGATGTCATGCCTTTTGTCTTAACTATTTATCAAAAATACAAATAAAATTATACTAGCACTTGCACTAAAGGAGGGTCAAGAATGATGCTGATAGAAAGCTATATGTATGTTAATATGTTAGAGAGTATGTTCTTTTGCATGAAAATTCTAGTTGCATGTTGTCAGATTAAACAATTAATAATAAATGCTAAATAATGGAATGAAATAAGCTTAGATAAATCTAGATCTCTTCCTTAAAGAAATTAAGTACTATCTGATTATGAAATATTTTCATATAGATTTAAAACATAAAGCAATTCAAATGTTGTCAAATCAATCTTTATTTAGCTTTGATGTGATAATTCAAATTTTGGAAGATTTTACCTAACATTTTGGAGGGTTTTACCATTAAATGGTAGTTGATTTATAGTTAAATGACAACAAAAACTTGTTTTAGGATGAAAGTGGTTTGCAGGCATGAGACTTGTTTAAGGCTCAAATATAACACTATATGCATCCTATTGGCTAATAATCTTGGCATAAAATCTTTTCTCTAGTGTATGACATTTATTTCGGAAAAAAAATATTTTATTTTTCTATTTTTCTTGAAAAGATAATCAACCTTATATTTTGGTGTTGATGACCTACTTTTAGTAATAATAACTAATAAATAAACTATTGAAATAATTATTCTTCTAAAAACTAAACTTATTGAACTGAAAAAGAGCATATTAAATTATATTTTATAAAAAATATTATTTATTATATTAGGAATTTTTGGAATATCAATATTTTGAATAATTTTTTTTAAAATTTAGTCCAAAATTGTGTGACATATGCATTTAATGGACACTTCCTATTGGAAAATTTGGGGCCAATATCTTACTAAGCTAGAATGAATCTAGCTAGACCATATGTTGAACCCAATTTTATTTTAGTTGAAAAAGGCCTAAATTCACATGTGTTGATAAGTTGTTTCAAAGTGTGATAAAATTCTATAATTTTACCCATTTTCTTAATTAATAAGGATCATTTTCACACTAACATACATAATATTACTTAGTTCATGTTTGTTTTTGGCTCAAGCCATATGATGAGGACACATGTGATGATCTAACTTAATCCTCGCCTAGGGTTTCATTTACGCTCTCTTTAACCTTTATAAAGGTTATTTCATCATTTTTATATTAATTAATAATTATTATTGAAACACTTTTTTGAATCAATAGTCTCTTAGAACTCCATTGAAATTTCATTGGCTTTTCTCTCTTTCCATGATAGGTCTTTTATTTTAGGTGATCTTTGGGAGCTTTAGGGTTGATGAATCATCTCCAACAGTTATCCATTCAACTCAACAACATCCCAATTCATTGAATCTTAAACTAAGTGTCTTGATAGTAAATAGTGATGATAAGTTTCCTAATAGTGTGACTACTCTATCCTAACTATTTTTCAACATGAAAGAGAATTCCTACTTCAAAAATTATTTCTATCTTACTATTCAAACAGAATGGAAATTTTGATTACTTATACAATTTAGGATCCTTTTTGGATGAAGGTTAGTTACAATAAAAAGTAAAAGATAAGATAAATTATCATCATGGACAATTACAAACTATATGAATAATGAAGTATAATAGTTGAGTGAAAATTATATTTATTTCTCTATTTATGAAATAATAAGATGAATGTATGAGGGAAGGGCTGGTATGTGTAGCCTAATCATGGTCCATGTTAATATTTTGGCTTCTATTCCCATCGTAGTTTCCCCCTGAAGGAAAAAAACATAGATAAATGCATAAAATTGAATTGATTTATTGAGCATAATGCAAGTGCATTTATACAAGGGAGCATAGAAGCCAGATGGAGTGCAGAAGCTAGACAGTTACAATTTAACTACCTACACTTAACTGCCTATGCTAACAATGTAAATAATTATTTTCCAACATTCCTCCCCATATTACACTATTTTTCAAACCATAAAACAACTTTTCGTAGCCCTCCCTTAAGGCATACATGAAAATATATGTTGGATACAAAATATGTATGCATTCCTGAGAAAATTTTCCTTCTAAAGAAACAAATCCTTAATCAAGTGAAACTCCTCCAGAAACTTTGAGCTAATTTTTTGAGTTCTTCCTCCATGAACTACAAAAACATAGACCATAGTTATTGGACAACCATCCTCAATAGGTTGTCTCTTTTAGCCTCGTAAAGGTATAACCCTTGGACCCTAACTGTAATTACTAGACAACCACCCTTGAAATATTGTCCAATTGACCCTCGTAAAGGTGTAAACCTTGGTCACAGTCTCATGAACTATCTAGGCAACAATCCATATTGAGATCTTCACCAAACCCCCTAGCTATATTTGAAAAGAAAACTTCACAATACATGTATCTTCAAATCTTTCCCCAATAACAAAGAAAAGATAATAAAGCCAAAAAATGCTTTTCATACAAAGCATCATCTCAAAGACAAAAGCTAAGTTACGATGATCAAGAAATTCATCCATCCTCTAGTGCAACTAGCCTTCGATATCACCCTATTACACTTTATCCGTCTAATGTATTAGATGAGACTTTGGAGGCCTCACTAGTAGTAGAAAAGATGGCCCTGAGAGTCTAAGCATAATTGTTTGAAGATTCGTTGGTAACATTGATAAAATCATCTACAAGATACTCCATGTATATGTTATGATAGCCAAATCTACTCTAGCAATGAATCCATATACCATAATTCTTGATGATTGTAGGATTTTTCTCAAAAATTGCAAGCTTTTGTCAATTATCTTCACCTTCCATAGATTCCTCAAAAAATAGCAAAACTTTTATTTGGCACAAACATCATTTGTATCCCATAGTTTCATCCTATAGATCTTAATATTAGAATCAATTGGAGTAGAAAAACAAACCACCAAACAACGTTATAGCCTTCTTGTCTAACTAAAACACTACAACATCATTCATTTTATATTATGTGTTGATTGGGAATTTTAATGTAGGACTCATTCTAATATACCCAACAAAAGAAGATCATGGATCTGAGAGGCATGGTAGACCATTGATCACCTTTAATTAAATTAAATTCAAGCTTTGAGATGAATTCTTATTTGTGTAACATGAGTTCTACTATATAAACAACTTATTACTCCAAAACTGAAATTGACTCAATACTAGATTATAGGCCAAACAAATAGATAGTTTCTAAATCAAGATGAATTCATACCTCTATTTCAAACTATTCTCTAGATTTTTAATCAATGTGAGAATATTGAAGCACTCTTCTTCCAAGTAGTTTCATCTCACTAAAACTATAGAAGCACAGTTTCAATGGTTTCATTAACATATGAACCATGGCATCTCCAATAAATTATTTCCTTGCTACTTGATACTTCTCATAACTGAATATCTTAAAGAAAGAATAAATTGATGTCATCTCTCCTTCGAACCGAATGTTTTGAAGACAAGCTAACTTGATGCAAGATTTCCTTGTATATTCCAATATTCTGCTCTAACTCAAACTGTGTCTTTACTCTCAATTTGTGCCCTTCTCATCACTTGCTCAATGTTAGTGTGAATGGGGTTATTTCCTAACTAGTTATTAGTGAGGGCTTGTTCACATCATTAATAAGATTACTTAGGAGTTATTTTCCTAGTTGGAATTCTAAAGAATAGTATTTACTGGGACCATATCTCATTAATAGGCATGTAGTTACCTAGGCATTTAATATTTCTCTCATGCATTTATCATTATGCATTAGGAATTTAGTGATTGCAAATAAGGTGGTTATCCAACTTCCTCTCTCTTTTCCTATATAAGGAATCCTCTTGCACATTTGCAAATAATTCTAGATCATCATCTGATCAAGGTGTCTTCTTCCTCATAATGCACTACTTTCTTGTGGATGGTATTCTTTTTGGTGATCCATTGAAGAAATACAACTTCAAGTTGCTTATTACTTTGTATTTCAAACATATTATTGGAGATTAGGCCATAGGAGATCCATCTCAAATTGCGAAGTTGAGTTGAGGAGACTATCATAGGTTGAAGGGTTTTCATGAAGGGCTAGTTGTTCCAATCCAAGAGGCAACTAATTTTTGAGGCACTTTGGGTCAAATCTAACCCCACCGTTGTGTTTAGAAGGTTTGAAAACCTAAATATCACCTACCCATTTGTCAAAATTTGACTTTGTCATCTAAAGGCCATCAAAGTTTTTTTGTAGGTATATTAGTGGGGAATGGTACAAATTGTACAAGTGCTAGAGAAAAAAAATATCCCTCCCCCCCACCTGTTGCAAGAAAAAATACATCCTCTAGTTGGCATTATTATTTGCAAGTTAAAAAAAATCATTAGTTGGGATTTTTTTTCTATAGTTGAAAGAAAAAATTACTATTCAAGTTGAATATTAATTTTGATTGGCATATACTATTATTTGGTGGCATAATATTTATTTTCACTAGGCTATTTAAAAATTTGGTGGTTGAATTTATTTTTTTGAATTTAGCTTTTATTTATTTCTATGAGCAATAATATATCTTTGGTGGTTAGCCTTCATATTTTAAACGAGGGTTTGAAATTTTGAATTGGTATATACATTAGATTTTTTATTTCCAAAAGGAAACATAAAAAAACTTTTGAAAAGATTTTCGGTTGAGGTTTCAAGTTTGCATAATTCATGTTCATAGGAGGAATTAAATTTCTAACAAAGTTTGTCAGTTTTGCATTGGTCCATGCATACAACCCTGACAATCCCATCACCATTTCATAGACCATGCTTGACCGCTTCCTACAACTCTATTTTCACCTTCCTTCTATTGGTTTCTCTGTGTTTTCCATCATTCCAACCACCTACTCTCAAGGTATTTGCTGAGGTCACATAATAGACTGTGGGCTTCAACTAGGGAGCAATGTTTCCACCAGCTCCACCTGACCTCAACCTCGCACCACTCGATCGGTGGCACATTTAATTTTTCTATAGCACAACCCCATGGTCATATTGTGGCCCAGGGGCCCTTTTTTCCCTATGTGCTTGATTTTTGTTCCTATTTATCCTACACCCCTCAAGAAAGCATTTTTTTTCAATATATCATAACTTTTCACCAAGATATCATATTTTTGCAAACAAGATATCACTACAAAGCTATTTTTGTTTACTTTGCATTCGTGTAGAGTATTTTTCTATATTTTTTTGTGGGTATGAATTACAACTATTTGAATTTAGTGCTTCCATTTGGACTCTCGAGCTTGTATCTCTTCACCATTTTGTCAAATTTTGGAGATTCTAGCAGCATTGCAAAGGTGATTCAAAATTCTACTATTATTTCCATCCACTTCTTTGAAATTCAGCCCCAGGTATATTCTAAATTTGATTTTTTCCAATTTGTGGAATTTTCTTGATATCTTGGACATACTCCAATTTGGAGGTCTTTTTGCATTGGAGGCTTTATTTTCATTAGCACATCATATATTCGAGGTTTCACAACATTTCTATCAGATAGATTTTCCTCTTGGTAGTTTTTTGTTTCTATCACACATGGTAGAATCAGGATTTGAGCTTCTTACTCCTCACAATTATCGCACTTGGAAGGTGAAGATTGAAACGCTAATTTGGTCTAGGGGATTATGGTCTACCTTGGATGAGGAACAACAAGAGTTCACTAAAGAATATGAGAATTTTTCTCATCATAAAAAATGTGATGAGGCGATGGGATCGATTGTATTACATGTTTTTGATTCTTTATTCTTACACTTTGAGGAGTGTAAAACACCTATACAAGTATGGGACAAATATAAGGATCTATTTGGTTCAATCAGTGATGTTAGAGCATTGTAATTAGAAGTTGAGTTTGTAGCCCTTTCCCCTATAGCATATCCTGCAATTAAGGATTATTTGGTAAAGTTCAAGTCTTTATGTACTCAGTTAGCAATGTGTGGGAAGGATAACATAGATAAGGAGCACATATTCTTGATCTTTTCAAAGTTAAAATGTGCATTTTCCTATTTTCCTACTTTTTATTCCACTCTAGATGGATTAGGTGGAAATTTTGTTATGGCATCATTTGAGTATTTTTGTGAGAGATTGACAAGGGAGCAATCCAAGCTCAGTCAAAATGATTTCACTTCAAAGTATCATGCATTTCTCACCACACCACCTAAGGGGAAAGAAGAAAGGTAATGCTAAGAAATGATCTAGTGAGACTTCCTGCACCTCTTCCAAAGAGGGAAAATCTAAGAGGGAAAGGCCCACATCTACCTTTTTCCAAGGGAGAGGGGATAGTGAACAAGCATGTTTCAACAAGGAGATTCCAGAGTTTAAACAACTTCTCAAGGATCACAATATTTCAATTTCTTTTTCATCTAGTTCACTTTCTTCTTCTACCACACATGAGGAGACACCACCTAAAAAGGAAATAGGGTCTATCTCTTATAGAGGCAAGGGTCAAGCATTGATTACTACATTTTTGGATATACAGGAAGGATGAATTATTGATTTAGGAGCATCCATGCATGTTACTAGGTATTTTGATCACATTGTTCCAAGGTTAGTTAGAGCACCTAAGTATGATAGAATGCTAGCTGGTAATGCTTCCATGGTTCATGTAGCTGGTATGCATGATATTAATTTCTGTTCAGGTCATACCCAAGATGCAATTTACATTCCTGAGATGGAACACAATCTTCTTTTAGTTTATCAAATTATATAGGGATGTAATACAGTTGAGTTCACCTTTGAGTCAATTCTCATTCAAAATTATCTTAGAAAGCTCTTTTTTGTAGGGGTGGTTGATCACTAGTCATGGGTGTATACTTCTCTCAATTTTATCATGATGATGGTCCTTATATTCCCGAGTCCCCATATTCTAGGGAGGCTAATAATTCACCTCAAAATTTTGGTGGTTGGTTGAATTTTTCTCTTCTTCGTGTGGCTCCATCATCATCTCATTTAGTCCAACAAGACATGCATTTTTTTTTGGTGAGACATCCTTGGAGGCACTTGATTCCTTTTCAGAGATTTCATATATGAGGCTTCTTCCTTCCCACTTCGTCATGGAGTTGGAGTTTCTTCAACATCTACCATGGATTTGTTTCTTCCTAGAGGTACACATGTAGTTTGTCATCATTGAACACTCTTTTTGGCTTTAGACTTCATTCAGTGGTTTTGAGGACACTTCATTCAGGGGGGCCAATCTAGTCTCCATCTATTCCTTCGATGGAGTGATCATTGTATTGTATTCTATTGATGGATGTAGTTCTAGGGGGGTATTGATGTTGAGACCTCGATAATCAATTCCATTACTTGTACATATGATTAGAATTATATTTTTCATTATATCTCTTTTATGGGGAGGAGTTTTGTCCTATGAGGTTTTCTCCATTTCTAAGAGATTATGTATTATCATTTATACATCAATACCTAACATAGCCTAGTATCCAAGAACCAACATATTGCACTTGCATCATGTGCATCATAACTGCACTCCCAATTTTCACTTGTGTGGGGGTGTTAGCGTCAATAGGGTTATTTCCTAACTAGTTATTAGTGTGGACCTATTCACATAATTAATAAGTTTACTTAGGAGTTATTTTCCTAGTTGGAATTCTAGAAACTAGTATTTAATGAGACCATATCTCATTAATAGGCCATGCTATCTAGGCATTAAATATTTCTCTCTTGCATTTATAATTATGCATTATGCATTTAATGGTTGCAACTAAGGTGGTTATCCAACTACCTATCTCCTTTTCTATATAAGGAGGGATCTTGTACATTTGTAAATCATTGTAGATAAATTTATCATAGATCATAATTTCATCAAGTTGTCTTCTTACTCATAGTGCACTACTTTCTTGTGGATGACCAGTATTCTTCTTGGTGATCCATTAAAGAACTATAGCTTCAAGTGGGTTATTGCTTAATATTTTCAACACTCACTACCATTCGTCAGTCTTAGATATCTTCCATCACTCACATAAATAGATCATGGCTTTGTACCATGGCCTGATCATAATACTTCACCATTTCCTTTAAATGGTGTGCAACTACCCTACCCATTATATCTTCCTCTTCTCATGCTTATGGACACAACCTATCCAACATTGCAATATCACATGTCTATGCCATGCCTTAAAATTTCTACGCCATGCCTCCACATTCTTCCATGTGTGCTCTTATACCATATGATGAATGCATGCATAAAATTGAATTGATTTATTCAACATAATGTAAGTATATTTATACAAGGGAGTGCATAAACCAGATGGAGTGCATAAGCTAGATGGTTATAGTTTAACTATCCACACTTAACTACCTATGCTAACAATGTAATACATTATTTTCCAAAAAAAAATTCCCAATTTTATCGAAGTAATTTTTTAATAATTCTTATTAGAAATTATTTTGTAACTGCTGAAAAATTAACTTTTTTTGTTGTAGATTGATATGCCAATAGTCGTGTGGTATGAAGGAGACTGCAAGAAGAAATTCACACACATATTAAGGAATAAGTTGGTGATTATGAGAAAATAGACACACAACAATACGTGAGGAAATTCAAAGAACAATTTTGAAGTTGTATATGCAACATATTTTTGTAGGCTAATCTAATATTAATCCATTGGGAATTTAATAAAATTCAAAATAGCTGTTATTCTGTGTATGTATCCCAAAGGGTGAACCATGTTAATTTTTGTTGTTGTTTGTGAATGCATTATATTCTTTAAATATGTAATCTACAATTACAATTGGTAATTTAATTTCTCTTTTCTACCATAAAATCCTAACAAGAGGTCAAATCTATCATGACAATAAAGTCTATTGTTTTATATTGGGCTAACTATATAGCTTCTCTCTTTACACATGTATGAATAAGCAACCATAATTAAAGGGATAATATGTGGCTTGTGAAGATGCTACATAAATCATAGTATACATGTAATTACCTGGCTAAATAGGAATAAATAAACCATCTTACTCAGTTCAAGTTAGCTTGATGAAGCCCAATCCAAATATACAAGAAATAATATAATTTTCAAACCACACACATTATTTTTGACATATAATTTTCTTATTTTGTATTAGTTTTAATTTTTGTTTAATTTTACATCATTATTTAATCTTTATGAAATCTAGAATCTATATATGTTATTGGAGATTTGGAGTGACTATTAAATTTCAAGTTTAGAAAATGAGAAAATAATTTCTTAAAGGAACCTATCTATTCATCAACCATAAATATGATAAGGTTTATGTAAGCTCAAAATAATAATAAATATATCTAAAAATTACTCAATATCAGCCTATTGATTATCAATCTATCATAAAATAAGGAAATTCCATTTTAAAAATCTATTTTGAAATTTTTTCATAAAACATCATATGGGGCTTCATTTTATCATTTGTTTCTTCATTTTAATTTTAGGCGGAATACTTCTTAAGTTGAAAAGTGTAGAAGTAAATATTTACTAGAAAGGAGCATTATTCTATCCCCTCGCTTAAACATGAATTTCACAACTTTATAAAGATTCACCATGTCATGAATATAGAGATTATAACGAAACTAGAAAAGTGATTTTATCCTCAATATCTAGATTTGACATTTTAAATTTAGAACATAAATATTAATGAAAAATAGTTAGAAAATCACATCTTTTATATCAAGGAGAATATTAATAATAAAGCTAGAGAATATATTTTTTTCAAATATCATACTACATTAGATAGCTCATATAATTCCAAACCTTCTATTGAATAAGTACTAAAATCAATATCTACTATTCATAAAACTAATCATGGGACTACTTTCTTTAATTATTTCACACATCCTTAAGGAAAATAGGTTTCAAATTTAAACTACCTTTGTTTCACTATATCTATGATTTATCATTTCTTAATTGTTAATGCATGTTTTTAATAAGAGTTACATGTTAGACTCACAGGAATCAAAGCTTCTATAAATCTATAGTATCACTTAGACCTAAAATAAAGTTGAGATATAACTAAACAAGTGAGTCATGCAATTCTTGGTAGCAACTACAAGATAGTTTCCTCATGTTATATATTATGAAGAGTGAAATTAAATGTATATATAATCTTTAAATTTTGATTCATCATTACTCAAATTTTATTGTTCACATCACAAAGGTGGAAACTATGGCGTATTACTGAGATCACATATTAGGTCGAAAAATCTATGATTCAATGTGTCATTAATAATTAAAAAATGGATGGAGTAATTACTTCGCTTAACTCTACAAGTTTATTCTAGTTAGATAAAATGATAATTCTAAAAACTACAACATATATGATCCTTCAAATAAGGATATATTTTCTATCCTTCATGAATACATATCTTCAAAATACCTCAAACCATTTCCATACTTTTTTTTCTTTGAGGATTTTATATCTTTTGTATTTATTCCAACTCTTTCTCATTATGAACAAGACCTTCCTATTGCACCTATGGTAACCTTTCCATTTGTTCTAGATTGTATAAATGTTTTATTTTCTTATAAACTTATCCTTACCAAATATACATCTTTAATGAGATGGTTTTGATTGATCAACTAGACAAGATCATTATTTCTTATGATTCATTAAATAATATTACTGCCAAATAGCTTAGGTGGTTTGCTTCTATATTTGAGTATACTATTTTAGTTATTTCAAAATATTAGGAATCATAATAGAATATGATATTGGATGCATCAAGATCTCATAGTTGAACATAGCAATCCAACTACTTACAAAGGCTACAAGGGCCAACATAATTAGCAGGATTATATGAAGAACAAAATTATTCCCCCATGCAACATTTAGCTTTGGAGATTATTCATCTATCCTATCATGTAAATATTATAAAATTCAAAGTATGGGTGTACAAAAAATATTATTTTAATGATATTGTTAAATAAAACATATGCCTTGTACTTTAGGATTTAATGAGAGGAAATATTATATTATAATGAATCCTTTTCTCCTGGTTATTCATGAAATTTTTATATTAATTTCCATTTTTGAATCCTTCATCAACGAATCCCATCAAGTATGATTTAATAATGTTTACATTTGTCTAATATTTTAAAATTTTGTTCATTGGGAGAGGTATTAAGATATTTATGGATAAGTGTGTACAATATATGAGAGAAAAGGTGGGGTCATATCTATCCACTTTATACTTGAAAATAGTGAAACTTAAATTTCAAAGAATGATCTTCAATGTATATGCATAAAATACAAATGAGTTATTTATGAGAACTGTAAATTTTTGAATTATTAAAGTTTAATAGGTTATATAATGAGATAATATTGGGTTTTTTCTTTGTTGATTAATAAAATATAATGCGCGATCAATATTACTCCTAAATTATGTGTTTGTTAACTAGTTTTCAAATCCTTTTGGTGGAAAGTTAATTACACTTGCATATTAGTGTGTACAATGGAGATGGAATGCACAACTTCCTTGTTCACGCCAAAAGGGAATGAAGGAAGAAGAATTTGATTTTACAATGTTCATAGTCAAGAACAAATCCTTGAGATTCCAATGCAAAAGAGATTGAAATCTGTCAAAGGGGATTATCCTTAAGGTTGGAAATTGATAAAGAAGATTAACTATTAATGAGAAACTAATAAAATGAAAAGTGTTTGAAAAGATACTGTGATATGCAAAATGACCTAAAAATGCAAACAAACTATAACAAAAAACTATGAAGTTGAAAGTGTGCGCCTAGAGACTGGAAAGGGATGGGATGTAGCTCTAGAAACTTGAAAAAGTCGCTATTGAAGCCAACTGGGTACTCAAAACTATAAAATATATGTTTTGGGCTTGATAGTGGGACTCATCCACCACTAATAGCATATCAGTCTACTTCCAAATTTTGAGAAATTAAAAAGTGGAGTATGTAGCTCTTAGTATGCATTTCTGCTCCTAACAGGTTTTTGGATCCAAAACTATAGAATTTGACCTGTAGGTGTTCTCCAAGCTTCTTTTAGGGCTTTAACCACTTTGAATGACTTTGATAAATTGTTGACAACTTTTCCAATCTTTCTCTTTGACAAATCTGCAAACTAGACCTACAAAACAAATGCAAAGAGAGGGAAAAATTGTTGAGGGTTAGTGAATAGGGATTTTCCTTGGTCAAACCCCAGTTTGGTAATTAAACCCTTGAAAATTAAATCAAATAAAATATGGAAAGAGAATGATGAATGAAAAAGATGCAATGCTACAACTCACCAAACCCTTGAAGTAGAAATTTGAAGACATGTAAGTAATGGCTCCAAAGCACTTGAATGCTCTTGTAGACAAAATGATTGAATGATAGATCACTTGATTACTTATTGAAATGATTAGAAAATTAGGAGGGAGGAAGTGAGTTGAAAAATCCTATATTTATAAAAAATTATGCAATATTTCCCAAAAATACGACATCATAGGCCGAACTTAGATCTTAGAAAATAATAACCCACCATAAATTTGAAATTATTTTTATTTTTGTGCCAAAGGGGGCTCATTCGCCCCTACTGGCGAATGGGTCCCACTTAGTAACTTTAAGTGGGTGTTAGAAATTAAAAGTATTAAATAATGTTTATCAAGATTATTTTCAAACATACACTTAAGTAAGGCCTGTAAGTGTAAAATGGGCCTGGTTAAAGCATAAGAAGGGTCAAATTATTGATGACAAGCCTACAAAATCATGAAAGTTTGTTACAACACTTTACAACACTTTGAAATAAGGCTTGGTAAATGATAAAAAATAGGTTATTTAAGTGAAATATATTAATAAGACCCTAGAAAAGTGTAAAAGTGTGTTACAACACTCTACAACACTTAAGTAAGGTACCACTTGAATTATTTTAGTTCATTAGGGACCAATACCTAATGTGAATGTGTTATCCACATTACAACATTAAATAAAGGAACAATTAATCCAAAATCACAAGGAGGACCCAAATAAGATAGAAAAAGTAGAAGGGTTACTTTTTTGATGTCCACGTTTAGCTCCCACTTTAGTGAGAGGATGAACCTACTCCAATGAACCAATGCTAGCAAGATGGGACAACAATGATCAAGAGGGCTGATCAAGCCCCCGGGATAAAGATCTCATGATAGACCAACATAAGCACAAAGGGAACATGCATGCTATCAAGAACAATGGCAAGGCACAAGCACCCAATTTATCAAAGATGAAAGGGAAAATGGAAAAAGAAAGAAAGAATTAGATCAAGCTTCAACTATTTTTCCAACATGATGTGGACGAGATCTAGGTTGTTTGTTTGGAAAACACATATTCACTCTATGGCGATGTAACTCATGGCTATTCACCGAGTCAGAAGGCCTAAAAGGTGAGAAACATACACTCATGGCTGGTATGCAATCACACACACAGGTGGTGATGGGGAAAGTTGTGCCTCGAAATGGGCTTCCTGTAAAGTCATACCAAAGTTATACCTCCTGATAACTTTAATAAGGCACCACAAAGAGAAAATGACTTTTTGAGCTTCACGAGGCAAGCAAAACTTTGTATGCTTGGATCTCATGAACAAACGTGATTGCTCCATAAGCATGTAAGTTGTGTTATGCAAGGTGGCCATATAAAAAATGCAAAATGCAACATGCAAATAAATGTTCAAAGGAGTCTTGCTTAGTTCATGTGAGGTATTTAACTTAGGGAAAATTGTGCCTAATGTCTCCAAGAGAGGCCCAATCAAATAATAGAAGATTCACAACCTAGGGGATGTAGTGCATTGCATCAAGCCACTAAGAGGAATATAATATGCTAAGATAGATCATTCTCATGAAGGACATCAAACGCAATGTCATCCAAAAAGTGACAAACACATTGTATGAAGTACAAAGACCACACTAAGAACCAAGAAAAAGAAAAAATGCAAAAGGAATAATGCCAATGTATGCCCCCACTTTCAAGGAATTACTAAACACCATACTGTGAGCAATTACTTTAAAGTAGAAAATGAAAAATTCAAAAGGAAAGACATGAGAGCCAACTTGGAAAACCCTGTGCCAAGTCATATGTTTTTGAGTAAGTCTATGTCATGTTAATGAAAGGAAAAAGAAAGGAAAGGGGTTTCCCCCAAAATGAAAACACCACACACAAGGGATCTAGGGGAATGGGTTAGTATGATCTTTACTGCAATGTTTGTTAGAGATATCAAAATTGTCATCATCCACCAAATACATAGAACTTGAAGAATGACACAAAAAGAGTGAAAAAAAATAATTTTTTTTTTGGGTCAAAATAGAAGAGACATAGGGTGTCTTGATGCTTTGTGTCATCCCCAAAAGGAAAGCACAAGACAAATGAAAAAAAAAAAGGTGAAAGAAAAGGAAAAACTTTTGGGTCAACATGAAGGAGACATGAATGTCTCAATGCCTTGCATCATCCCCAAAAGGAAAACACAATCCAAAAAGAAAATGACAAAGAAAAAAGAAAAGGGGCCTTTTGGGAAAACATGAAAGAGACATGGGGTGTCTCAATTCCTTGCATCATCCCTAAAAGGAAAAAACAAGCAAAAAAAAAGACAAAAAGGCGCAAGGGATGTATGATATAGAGAAGAATGAAGGCACAAATAGAAGAATGTCACAAAGAGAGAGAAAGTCAAACAAAACATCATGAGAGATCACATTACACACATGAAAGAACACAAAAGAAAAAGAAAATGAAAATGAAAAAGGTTAGTAATGCAAATGCAAGTCAATCTATGAGTGGGTTATCCACCTCCCAGTCTCAGTTTGTATAAGCAGAAGATGGGTAATGCAACTAAGGGACAACGACAAATGCATTACTAGGACAAGGCTAGCAACTTCTTGCCCCTGCTGGGTGCAAGGAAATATTGAGCTGAGGTAGATGATGGGAAAGGTCATCTAATAGTGAGAAGGGAATGTTCTACAACTATGACATGACAAGGAGGTGGGGAGTGTTTTATGGGTTTATTGGATAGCAATTATCGCCATAGAAATGATACTTGCTTATTATTTCTTTCAATGTATGACATTCATTAGTACTATGTCCAAGAACGCGATAATATGCACAATGTGGAACTTTAGCATCTTTAGGATATATCACCAACCTATTGGTGGGTGGTAATATGACTAGTTCTTTGCTTAAAAGTATTTATAATTTCCTTTCACTTTCAGGTGGTGGATGGAGAGGAAAATTTAGTTTTTGTAACTTGTAAGGCCTCTTGCATTTACAAGATTCACCAACTTCTTAAGATGAGATGAGGGTAGGAGGGCCTTAGATGATTTTATCATTGTCCTTGTTATTATTATGAGGAATTAATTGTTCTTTAGGAACAAGGAAATTCAATTCAGGAGGAGAATCAAAGATCATAGTGTCATCATCAAAAAGCCTTACATATTCTCTAGGAGGCCGGTTGTTATGAGAGGGGTCGTGATATCCTAACCCCATGTTGTTTTCATCTTTTGAATTTTTCTCTAAGAGTTGATGAATTCCATGTTCAGTTGTTGTATCACATCCTTGTTTGCTCAAAATTGTGAAACCTTTTCCATATGTTTCTTCAAGGTTGATTGGAGTGTTTGTTACTTTGTTATCATAAAATGGTTAAGTGTTGGCTCGTCTAGAATAACTAAGTTCACTTGTTGGAGGGAGCTTAGGTTCTACATTTATTTTAGGATGTAAGTAACCAAACATCTTAGGATGTGGTATGGAAGGAAGGTCTTGTTTCATGGATGGATAAAAGGATGCATTAGCTTCAAGGTTGTCAAGGAAATCATTTAGGAACTTATTCATGCTATCATCGTCTTCCCTAATGATGTCAACATGATGAGGAGGACATGCATGAGGAGTTGAAGGAGAATGAGTGAGTTCAATCTCATTTGGATTAGTTGCAAAGGCACAATTGGACATATCAACTAAGGATTTTAATGACATCCAAATCTTATTAAAACACATATCCATGATAAAAAGAAATGCAAGTAAATGAAATGCAAGAAATTGAATGAAACAATAAATCTAGAAATAGAAACAAAAGGTAACAACATAAAAAAAATGTAGAGAATGAACTAGAAATGATAGAAAATGCAATAAAAAATATGCAATTGGTCTAAGTCACCTAGGGTGGCGAATGAGTCCAGGAGTGATTTTTTGGAAAATTTTCATAATTTTTAAATTGGTTTTTCTGATTTGTATATTTTATGATGTAAATATGATATGAAAATGCATAATTTTACATATTTTTGATTAAAAGAAATGAAATAATGCAAGCTAAATGATATTTTCACTAATGCAAATTGGAAAACCCTACAATGCAAATTAAACAATTGCACTATACTATGCAATGTTAATTGTAAGCTATTTCTAGGATGTAAATGCACTTGAAATCAGAATATGATGTTCTAAAGTTAGGTTCACAAAAAATTGTACAATGGAAATGGAATGCACAACTTGCTTGTTCACACCAAAGGGGAACGAAGGAAGAGGAATCAGATTTCACAATGTTCACACTCAAGAACAAATCCCTGAGATTCCAATGCAAAAGAGATTGAAATCTATCAAAGGGGATTGTCATTAAGGTTGGAAATTGATAAAGAAGATCAACTATTAATGCAAAACTAAGAAAATGCAAAGTGTTTGAAAAGACGTTGTGATATGCAAAATGACCTAAAAATGCAAACAAACTATAACAAAAAACTATAAAGTTGAAAGTGTGCACCTGGAGGCTGGAAAGGGATGGAATGGAGATCTAGAAACCTAAAAAAGTTACTATTGAAGCCAATTTGGAATCATACACTAAGCTAGTAGATTTAGTCTTGTTTCTGGAAGATTCTGTCAGAATAGGTTTCAAACAACTGGGTACTCAGAACTATAAAATCTATGTTTTGGGCTTGGAAGTGGGACTCATATCCCACTTATGTCATATCAATCCACTTCCAAATTTTGGGAAATTCAAAAGTGGAATTTGTAGCTCTTGGTCTACAATTCTGCTCCTAATAGGTTTCTAGATCCGAAACTATAGAATTTGACCTATAGGTGTTCTCCAATCTTGCTCTTTGACAAATCTGCATACTAGACCTACAAAACACATGCAAAGAGAGGGAAATATTATTGATGGTTAGTGAATAGGTGTTTTCCTTTGTCAAACCCTAGTTTGGTAATTAAAACCTTGAAAATGAAATATGGAAAGAGAGTCATGAATGAACAACATGCAATGCTACAACTCACCAAACCCTTGAATTAGAAATTTGAAGACATGCAATTAATGGATCCAAAGTGCTTGAATGCTAAATCACTTGATTACTTGTTGAATTGATTAAAATATTAGGAGGGAGGAAATGAGTTGAAAAACCCTATATTTGTACACAATTATCCAATATTTCCCACAAATACTACATCACAAGTCGACCTTAGATCTTAGAAAATAATCACCCGCTAGAAATTTGAAATTATTTTTATTTTTTTGCCAAAGGGGACTCATTTGCCCCTAGTGGCGAATGGGTCCCACTTAGGCATTTTAAGTGGTTGTCAGAAATTAAATGTATTAAATGATGTTTATTGGGATTATTTTCAAAAATACACTTAAGGCCCATAAGTGTAAAATGGGGCCAATTAAAGCATAAGAAGGGTTAAATTATAGATGACAAGCCTAGAAAAGTATGAAATTTTGTTACAACATTTTACAACACTTTAAAACACTTTAAAATAAGACTTGTTAAATGATAAAAATAATTTATTTAAGTAAAATATATTAATAAGAACCTAGAAAAGTGTGAAAGTGTGTGACAACACTTTTCAACACTGAAGTAAGGTACCACTTGAATTCTTTTATTTTATTAGGGCCCAAGAACTAATGTGAATTTGTTATCCACATTACAACATTAAATCAAGGCACTATTTACCCAAAATCACAAGGAGGACCCAAATGAGATAGAAAAAGTAGAAGGGTTACTTTTTCAATGTCCACAATTAGGTTACATATATTTTTTCATAATTATTAAGGAATAATTTTTAATTAATTGTGCACACCTATAGGGAACAAAATAAATTAGATGACCTCTTGGCTAACATGGCATACAAAAAGTGTTATGAAATAGTCACTTTTGACAATGCAAAAATTAAAAACAATGAGAACTTGATGGCACTCCTTCTAACTGACAAATGAATTTCATATTAAAGAAGGGTTATCATCTAATAATTACTGCACTAGTAGCTCGTACCAAGGATGAATGCAATCAAATGTAATGGAATCTTTCAAATACAACTTCATTAAAAGGGGAGGCACCAAGGTGATGGTTGGCACAAGTAATATTGCATGCCAAAAAGTCATGAAAACTTCAACCAGTCTTCCTAGAAGCCTGCTCCACTAAGCCATGTCAAATTTTGGAAACCAGATCACCCTTTACAAACTATTCAGGTGTCCTAAGATCCATCCAAATTTATTCATTCATGTAAGTGCCATTTTTTTTTCCTAACGTGTCTCTTCCAGGTACCAAAGACACATTATGACAAAGAATGATTCGAGATGAAATACATCAGACACATTCAAGCCTATTTTTCACATGAGTTTATGAAGTTGTTTAAGCATGGAAAAATTCAAGGTACACAATAATTTGAGAAGGTTTGCCACAACTTGACACCTAGTGCAAAAACATTTTCCATATCTTCCCACTTAAGATAAAAATTCCTCCCATGCTACTTCACTTCACAATTCTAGAATTTTCTATCAACTTTTTCCAAATTAGGGGTAGTGCAGAGAATTGTGTGCAAGAAAAATTGAGATATGTCTACAAAAAAGAGGGAGGTAGGGAGGGAAGATGGAATACAAGCCCTAGAACCTTTGGGTACCCATGAAATTTCAAGAATGGGAAAGTCCATTCAAAAGGTTCCTATCACATGAACACCTGGATATTATTTTTGACTTGGATTGTTCAAGAGTGGAGGACTACATTCGCACGATTTTTAGAATAGAAATAACTAGTCCACTAGCAAGAAGAGCTCTGCTTCCCTCACATGTCCTCTCCATATTTTTCTCAAATCTGTATGGTTTGCTTCAATCACTTGGTGATTTGGAAGAAATCACAAAATAAATTGTGAGGGAGATATTCTTGATGGACAATGCACTTCTAAAGCGGGCCCAAGAATATGAACTATACAAGGGAAAAGGGTTTTTTGACATTTTATTCAAAAGAAAGTACTTGAAATAGCAACAAGGGTTCACAAAAATATATATGCTCCTCAAGTAGGCATTCAAACACAAATATGACTACATTCTCATTCGAGTCATGCATCAAAATTCCAATTGTCTCTACACAAGAATGGACATGAACATAAAATAAAAATGTTATGTGGTGGCATTTCTCATAGCACACTCACACCACCCTCCAGTCCATGGCTTCCCAAGAAATTCTTCTCAGGTGAATGCGTCTCCTTCGATAGTTCTAGACTTGAATGTTTCTAGAGTACAAGCTAACACAGGGGTGGTAGAAGCAAGGAAGGTTGAGGAAGGCTAGGGTGAAACTCCATTAGCATTGAGCAAATGGAGGAGTCAGTAATGGTCCAAATCTATAGTTTTTTTTGGTTCACTCAATATATTTGTTCCCATATAATCTTTGTGTCATGAGCATATGATATACATCCTAATAGGTTTCATGTATGTCGGGTGTTACAATTTTTTTGATAAAAACAAGTCCCAAATTCAAATGTAATGTATATGCAAATTGGACTAGTTGGGGGATATCATTTTGAGAAATCTTTGGTAAAAGAAGTAAAAATGTATTGTTAAATCTAGCTTGCCTCAGCCAAAGAATTACTAATGGTAGGAAATTAGCTTTAGTTTTTTTTGGATCATCAAACTGCCAACCCCTAAAATGGTAGTAATACATTGTAATATCCTTTTAAAAATCAATAATATAATTGATATAGGATTTATCCCTTTTATCCAAAATAGTAAATCAATTAATTGTTTAAGTGAATACATCATCAAAAACATAGAGTGAGCATAATCTACCCTAATTATTTTCAAATTTTTTTTATTAATTTGCAATATATATAGAATGAAGCATAAGACATTATTACCATACTTTTTCAAATTCAAATCAAATGATAAAAATATAGGATATAATATGGTACATTTACTTTTGACATATGAAGACATTAGTAAAAATAAATAAAGATTAAAATATTTATTCATTTTCATAATATAAAAATATAAATATAAATATAACAATTAGGTCAATGTAATAATGGCATAAATTTAGAAAATCTCATGATAAAATAGGTTAAGGTATTGCGGCACGAAATGTGAAATGTGAAACTTTTTTATTTTCCTTTTTTTTTTTAACAAAGATTTGGGAGTCCATTATCTCATACAAACCCTTGCCTCTATAAATTCAATCTTATAGGTTAGCTATTCAAAATTTAATTTGAAAAGTCTAACAAAATTATAACACACTCATGTTATGTTTAATAATTACAATATACAATTATACATGGTAAATTTTACTTATAAACATAAATTTTTATATAATATAACTATCACTAAGACATCACTTACATATTTTTTAGTAGTATGATTATATTATATATATTGTAATTATATTTATATTGGAACAAAATTATGGATATTTCCCCCTATCTTCATGTACACATCTATATGCATGCAACTATATTGTCCACATCTTCATTATTAAATTGTATATTATTGGTGCAATTATTACTAGACATTTCCCCCCTCTCCTTTTCAAAAATAAAGGTAAAAATGTAAGATTATTTTTAGATTAATAATATGTTCCTTCTACACTGTTCTATTATATTAAGAATATCTTATACTTCAAGAAGGATTATGCTCCTACAACAATAAAATTTCTTTGTTCTTCTTTAAATACTTAACCTTTTAGCCACCAATGAGACTCTTACACCAATTCTTCTACGTACTTAAATTATTGATAATTTGAAACTCCATAGACCTTTTGTTATTTGTCTTATCTATCACACTTGAATTCATTATATTTTTTTTCTATCAATTTTTTTTACATTAATTTAGATGCCTCATCCATGTCATCAAAAAACTTGAAGGAGCCCTAAGTTTGTAGAGCTCAGTAAGGATTGTTGAAAATTCAAGAATTACTGATTAGGGAGCTTGATAAAATGGTAGTCCAAGAACTTGGGATTTTAGCTTGACAGTACACCTTTCTGAGGGACATGAGGTAGCTTGATGGAGTTCTATTTGATTTAGGAGTTTTCTCTTTAAAGGAAGATCTTTCCATGAATGTATATCTATTTTTAATGACGAAGTGCACTCCCCTTACAATCTAAAACTCACAAAAACAAAAAATAATGGCACAAACAAAATGCAGAGAAGGAAAGAAAATATTCTCTATTATCAATTAAATGAAAATGAAATTACAACATTATGTTTGCCATCACATTGGCTTTCTAATTACATAAATCTACAAATCTACAAATCAGAGCCACCATCTACTCTACTCTCTACTCCCCTCAATATTCCCCCTTTACATCCTTTATTTGGAAGGTGTAACCACCCTAGAATCTTCTGGAAAGTGTAACTTCCTCAGGAAGATATTTTGAAATTTTATTAATTTTGGTATTACAACTTCGTAGGGTCATAACTTTTTATCCGACCGTCAGATTTTGTATTATAATACCTTTTTAGAAAGGTGCCAAGAAATCTTGTGCCAAAAATTAGGGCCTAAAGGCCATTCACTTTTGCTTTCCACCAATTTTTAGGCCCATCTAGAGCCTCTAAGTGCCTCAAAATTGACACTAAAGATTTTACTAAGATTTTCAAAATTTAAAATTTTAATATCTCTTAAATGACAAATGGTATTGAAGTGATTTCTTTGCCATTGCTTCAATTTACCATTCTAGAGGTCTGTGTAATATTTTGTGTTCAACTGTGCATAAATGAAAACTTACAAAAATAGTAACCCTACCAAATTTATCCCTTATTGAAAAGAAAAAACATTTTTTTTGGGTGATGCAAGATTGCTCTTACACCCTGAATGCTCCTATATTAGACACCTGGGGTAATTTGAAAAGTGACCTTGCCACTTCTCAGGAGTTAGAGGGAAACCAAGATGGTTAACCTCAGACTCAAATAACCATGATGAATCTTCAACAAACCTTACTGTCCATTTCACCAAGTAATTTGCATATTTCATTTTTCTTGTGCTTCTTCCCACATGGCTATCCAAAATCTTTTCTATCTCCTTCTCTAAAGTAGGCACTTGAATGTTCCACCATGCCTCTATTATTTATTCATCGATTCCTCCCTCATGATATTCTGTTAAATTTGAGATGTTAAACATAGGTGAAATATGAATTCCATTTGGCAACTCTACCTCATATGTATTTCCTGAATCATGCCTCTTCAGGATCTTGCATGGTCCAAACTTCTTCATCTTCAACTTGTTGTATGTACCAATCAGAAACCTTACCCTTTGCAAATGAACCATGACTTCAACTCCTACCTGGAACTCCTTATACCTCCCTTTTTGATCTACCTTAGCCTTATACTAAGAGTTCATCTTATTGATATGCTTATTCACATCGTCATGCAAATTCTTCAGGTGCTCAGCAAGATCTTCAGCCCCAACACTACTCTTCTCTCCTAGCTATGAAATTTGCAATACCCTAGCTATGATGATGGAAAAATTCTATGGAAATGGATGGATTTTCTCTAAATATGAAGATAGTAACTTTACTCTAAGTTGTGGATCCAACATGGGAAGAAGAGCCTCTTATTTATAGATGAGAATGTTGGAGAGTGAGGCAAAATGGATGAATGTGGGATAAAAGACCAACCAATAGCATTAAGCCACTTTACAACATGTGAGTGGATAAAGGTGGAGCACATTTTGATGAATGTTCCAATAAATGATATTAGGTAGAATTTGAAATTTGTGAAATGACATGTTGGAGGGAGAAAGGAATGAACTAAATGAAACTTGGCTCAATGTGCAAGGACATGTAAGAGATATTGAATGCTTTGTTGGAAGGTCAAATCTGCTTGGAGGAATATTCCCTAAAGATGCCATGTTGAAAGTAATTAGGAGATTTATTAAATCAAAAGAAATGATTTATTGAGAAAGTGGCAAAATCTTGAGAATTTAGGAGATTAAGATTAATTTAATGAAGATTTGATTAAATTAAAAGGAGATTAGTTGATATGACAATTTGATTTATATTTTTGGATTGATTTAAATAAAATTTGAGAGGAATATGATTTAGATTTAATCAAATAAAGATTTTGATTTATTTAATTAAAGAGGGATGATGTTAGATTAAATAAAATAAGGTTTAATTAAATAGAAATGACTTTAGAGATTTAATTAAATAAAGTGGATTATTTAATTAAATAGAGACTATAGGGTTAATTAAATAAGATTAATTTATTTAGTTAACAGGAGATGACAACTTAATTAGATAAATTTGATTTATTTAATTAAGGGATGAAAGGTGATATATTTAATCAAATAAGGGCTATCTGATTAAATGACTAGCAAAGAAGATGATTTAGGATAAAATGATGTTAGTAATCAGGATCAAGTGTGTCAGTATATTTTCCACATGTCTATATTTTTCCCATCTTTGAAGCAAAGTACTCATTGTGTTGGTTGAAAGAGTAAACTGTCTTGATCAAAAATCAATTTTTTTTTTAATTTTCAAAAAATTTCCCACTACTACCCTAGCGAAAGAAAACATACTGATATACTACCCCCTCAATAGATCGGACATTTTTTTTTTTTTGGGTGATCTCACGAAAAAATAGGACAAGGTGCCCAACAGGTCCAGAAAGGCTCCGGGATGCCAAAAATGTGAAAAATGAGGAAAAATAATACAAAAAGGCCTTTGGTTGGGTGAACACAGGCACAAGGGTCCAAAACCCTAGCTAGACAACTAAACAGAGTAAAAAAACCCTAACTTTTAGGCTTAAATAGGCCTCGGGGGGCCACTTCCAGTTCTTTTGCACACATAGCCTTTAGAGAATCCTGCGACTTTAGCTTTGTGGACTGATCAAGATGGCACAATGTGTACTTCAGCAACACATTTCTGAGCATGTGTGAGTTTCCTAGAGGCTTCTTGGCATAGTACCGGTGGGATGTCATCTTGCCCCAACTTTGTTTTTTGATTTTCAAGCGCATTTATTAGCGTCTAGGAGTCAGCAAATTCATGTGCTACTACATAGCATTATTGAAAAACTTAAATCAATGTCACTCAAGCCTAAACTATGTTGCAGATGAGAGTTGCACTGTGGCAGCAAAGTTTAAAAAAATAGGGTTTAATTACAAATTGTGTTGCATATGCACATAGCGCCGCGAGGGTCCTCTTTGGATTTTAGGGTTAGGGGTCAAACTAGGTCACTTTCAAACTATGCCACAATGATGGAGTTTGAGACTTTTTAGCTGCCATTGATGTAGTTTAATAGTTTCAAATAGTGACACAATTGTGGACAGCGACGCAATTGCAATTCGATTGCTCAAACTTCAAACAGGATCCCATTTTTTTATGAAACTTGACACAATGACTTTGCTGATGTAGGAGGACATGGAGTCAATACATTCATGGAAGCATAGATCATCCATCTTGGCCAGATTGACTCAGTATCCTCCTTTGGATGAGGTGCTCTAGGAGCACCTAGGAGTGATCGGATTATGGTACATCGCTTATGTGCCTCCCGTTCGGACACACTTATGAATGATGACAACACTAGTAGAGCTCTAGCATAGTGAGGCATCTTCATTCCACCTCCCCATAGGTGAGGCCATAGTGACTTTGGAGGACATGTGGTGAATTCTATGTTTTTTGATCCATTGAGAGAGAGTGATTTATGATGTGGAGGCCAACAAGGATACCTATTATGATATCATGGGCATCGATGAGATTATCTTTTCAGAGAGCCAAATCGAGATCGATCATTATAGAAATGTGGTACCACCCTTGATATGTTTAAGTGCATTTAGCAGAGGAGGAGGTGGTACACCTCCACGACATCTAGAGTAGTAGCCTGAGCATCACAAAGATGGTCATTAGGACCAGCCACCACCACAGCCGAACCCTAGGGATGGGCATATATTATAGTTGTAGGCATAGGTTGCCACCCTGATGGCTAAGTGAGATCAAGCCTGTGTAGAGCAGGACCATGCCATCGAGCAAAGACATGCTACCATTTTTAGGGTTGCATAGGAGATGGGATGTTGACAGCAACTTGACAGCATGGCCGCATCATCCTCCCAGAGCTCAGTTTCTTTACGAGAATATAAGGAGGCAGTTCGAGAGCCCAACTATTATAGAGTTCATTATCATCAGGTCATGCCTCATGTATCCTAGGTCCCAAATTTTTCACAGCAAATAGGGTACTAGCCTCTAGAGGATCATGGAGAGACACAGGTCGGTGAGGGTGAGGGAAGCTAGTAGAGCTAGGTCACTTTTGATCAGAGACATGATTCCTTTTTGCATTTCACAGGCTTGTTTATGATAGCCCTGTGGGTAATTGTACTTTATATTGATCGATGCACACTTGATCTAATTTATACCATGATAGTGTATTATTTTGATGATATATATGAGATGTGATGATTTGATCTGATGTATGATAGGTGGACTATTTTATTTATGCATTATGGATGGATTTTACTTTCTATATGTGATGGTTTATATGTGATGCAATGATTCTATCTTATGTATGATGTGATTCTATATGATGTTATGTGAAGATGATGCTATGTGATGTATGGCATTATGATGTGATGCAGTGACTTATGGATGCATTTATTTTTTAGTATCTTTCCTATGTGCTTTTGATGATGATGCATGCAAATTTTTTAGACTAATAGATCTATATTATGAACCTAATGAATGATGATGACAAAATGTATGATATATGCAATATTTTTCTTTTTCATTATCTTCCTCATGTATGATATGGTGATGCATTTATGATATGATGTGTAGACACATAAAAATCGCCTAGGCCTGCAAGCTCTATTTTTCATCTTTCTCTTCCTAACATAATTATGACATTTTAATTATGTCCTTGGTCCACATTCACCTATTAATTAAATAATTCTTAATTATGTAATTAATTCATGTCTTTTTATTCTTCATGATTATTAAATAAATAAATTTTGTTTATTTATTCAATAAATCACTAATTTTCTAAATCTTCTTATAATTAAATAAATTTCTTAATTTATTTATGTAGACATGTAAAATGTACATGCACTCGATCCTGATCTACTAACATCACTTCATCCTGAATCATCCCTCTGTCTAACCATTTAATCAAATAGCCTTATTTGATTAAAGTCATAATAATTCTCCTTTTAATTAAATAAATCCCTCGATTTAATTAAATCATTGTCTTTGTGTAATTAGCTAGGTCATTTCATCTTCCTATCTTTATTTAATTAAATAATCCATATTATTTTATTAAATTTCTAAAGTTCATCTAATTAAATTAAATAAATCAAACATTTAACTAATTTAATCTAACATCACCCCTTTTGGTTAAATCAATCAAAATATTTATTTAACTAGGTTTAATCATTTTCATCTCCTTTTGATTTATTTCAATCCTAAAATCTAAATCAAATGGTCAAATCAGCTAAATCTCCTTGAAATTAATCAAATCCTAATTAATCCTAGTCTTAATCCATCAAATCCTCTAGATTTTGCAACTTGCACATGAAAATGAATTTAATTGATTTATAAATCATCTATTTTCATTCAAAAAAGGCATCAAAGATGGAATATTCCTCAAATTTGAAATCTCCCCCCAAAAGGACTTGTCCCTTCCAACAAAGTATTTAAAATCTCTTACAAGTCCTTTTCTTGAGCCATGTGACATTAACTTCACCTTTCACCTCATCCTTCAAGCCATATTTTGAATTTGAATCTCACCCCTCTTTGCACATTCTTCAAAATGTGCTCATTCCTCAACCATTCACGTGATGACATGTGGCTTCTTCTCATTTTTTGAAGATTAGTCCCACATTGCTCTATTTTGGACATTCATTCATCAATCTCATTTATAAATAAAGAGCTCATCTCTTCATTTTGGCACCCAAAATTTGAGTAAAGTTACTATGCTCAAATATTTAGCAAATTTCATCCATTGTCATTGACTCTTAGCTAGGTTATGCAGATTTTCCTATTGGAGCACTCATCAAGCATCAACAAAGTGGATCATTCATCAACATTCAACAAGCTTGCATCATAGGAATTGGGAAAGGGCCAATTTTCACATCAAATTGGCACCAATTCCCCCATGGGATCAAGAGTTTGCATTGTCTTCAATAGGATTTAGCTTGCTTTATTGCTCTTTCATTTCATTCTTGTCTCATTTCCTATTTTAAACTTTGCTAATGGATTTCATGGGGAATCCTTGTTCTTACTTGCATTTGATCTCCTAATGTATTCATTTGTTTTGTTTTGCAGGTATTTGGATTAAGGTTCTACATTTGGCACTATAAGGAGGGCCTACTGGAAGATCAAGTCACGTTTTTTGAGAAAATTTCATGGTTTTTGATGTTTTGGGTGTTTACGACAAACATAACCTCTCACAGTCCAGCATCGCCATACAAATCCGCTAAAAAATTCAAACTGCACCACTGGACTCTCCAGCATCGACATAAAGCACTGCTACAAAATCAAACAGAGCCACCATCACAAACAAAACCTCTTGAATTTCTTTCTTTTTCATGCAAACTTAAAATGGCCATATCTTGGTCATGTTTTGGCCTTTTTCAAAGATTTGTTTTTTGAAATGGGGTAGAATTTCATAAGCTGTCGAATGGAGTAGGTTATTATAAATTTTGATAGAGTTAAAATTTTCAAATTTTCACTTAATGTCAAATCATAATGAAATTTGGTCTAACTTTTAGGGTTTTTATGCTTACTCATCTATCTAACCATCATATCTTCTTGTTTCTTGATTTCATTTGAAATTTGGAGCTTGTGTTGCAGGTTTTGAAGGATAAGGGAGCATGGAAGTCAAAGAGAAAACATTATTACATCATTGTAACAAGTGTTTTTAAACTCTTTGGGAAGAAATTATAATCCCTCTTCTAAGGATTTGCTATCTTTCAAGCTTTTAGAATCTACTAATTTTGTTTGGCCTCTAAAAATAATCTTTCATTTTTTGCTACAAAGGGTTTAAAATGAACATTAGGACTCAAATCTACTAAAGTTTGTTTTTGGGATTAAAAATTGAACAAAACAACTCTCATTTGTCCTTTGGTGTGTTAAAAAGAACTCACAATTGCTTTGTGGACTTAAAATGAACAAGTACAACTTTGTTTTGTGATTGCTTACTTAAACTAACATCGTCGAAAAAGGATGCATGTGCTTCTTGTGTGCTTTATAGTGATTTGGAGAATCAAAAATCCTTTTTTTTATCTTAGGTTGAGATAAATTAATTACCTCCACACTTCATTTTGGGTTTAAAAATTGAAGAAAATATTCTGCGAGTGTGAGAAGAGCATTATTGCATACACTCTCTCTCTTTGTGTTGCAAACAAAGATTGATCGAGTTACGGATATTGTCTTTACTCGCTTTTGTTTATCTTAGAGGGCCTGCCTTAGGGAAAAAGTACTCACCCAAGGGAATGACTCAACCGGTAACACTCTAAAGCCAAGAGTATTTCCAACCAGGATATAAATATGGGTATTGGAGTAAACGCTAATATCACACGGTTGGCTCCGACAAGATGGATCTGAAAAGGGACTCTCACCATATGGGTCAATCTCCATGAATGGAAAGTATGAAATAAAACCCTTTCTTGTAGTAACCAACCAGTCCATCCAACGAGTTTATCAAAGTGGTGCATTGGAACTTAGATTCCAAGAAGTTACTTACCATGTCCAATCTTGGTTAAAGTATAGAGGTTAATACTTCATTCTTAACATACCTTTATACTCTTTCCTTGGTTGCATGTAAAATCATCTCTTCTACTATGAAGGGCATGAGGCAAGCCCACCAAGAAAAAAGTACCAATTGAGCTAGGATGTTGTATTTCTTATGAGTCAAAACACTTTGCTTGTTCAAAAACATTTTGAAACAAACACTTAACATCCTCATCAAAATTTCAAACCCTTTAGGAGGCAAATACAATTGACTAAATTAATGTGTTATTGCTTTCCCTTGGGATTTACATCCTTAGAGGTTTCTAAACACTTGAACTTACATCTCAATTTTCCTAGTAAAGATCAACAATAGATAACCCTTGCCTTTGATTCATCAAACTTCCACATAACATACTTTGTGGTATTTGAAGAAATTAGGACATTGGACATCTAATTTGGAAAACCTAATCAAAGAAGTGTTTGTGGTAAAATAAATTCACTAATCAAGATGAAATTAATTGAACCTCACACATGTGCTTGTGTATCTTTTTTCTTATGGTCTTTTAAGCAAACATTGATCTTTTGGTTTGAAGGGAAAAACATGTTCTTAAAAACCTTGGCCTTGTAAACAAGACCTTCTTAGGTTCATTTAGGATCAAAATCAAACACTTAATACATTTCAAAAATTTATCATCCCATCCCACCAAAAAAATCTAGATCTTTGGAAACATCATTCTAGACTTGGGTAAATCATCAAAATCAAAATCACCTTATTTAGTCAGGAGTATGGGAATGCATCCTTTCTCATACCTCTAGTTAAATTAGCACCCCTTTGAACAAGTTTATCCTAAAGATCACATCCAACATCTTAGGGTTTACAAGATCATTATCCAATCAAAACCAATCAAAATCAAATCCTAAAGACTAGCATTGATCCAAAGTTCCTAAGAAAAACAATGCTCATATCATTCACCCCTTTTCATCCTTCATCTCATCATTGGTCCTAAACACCTTAGAGGTCACTTTTACAAAAAACTCAAAACACAAGAAGAACATGAAATATAGACTTGATCCATACATCATAAGTGGTCTAAACAAACCAAATTATCAAAGCCTTACAATGCTAATTGATTTTAAAAACTCACATTTATATAATCCATATATTGGATCATTATCTCCTACAAACCTCAATGGTACAACAAATGTGAGTATACCAAATCTAAATCTTGGAACACCTTTTCCGATGGCAGATTTAAATCCAAGTACAAACTTACAAATCTATCAGCCAAATACTCAATGCATGAGTCTTCAACAAACAACATTATCCCACCAAATCCATACATGCCAAATGAGAATATACCAAGTATAACTAGACCAAACATGAACATTTTGAATCCACACTTGGTAAAATTTTGGATAGATATGTTTGAAAATCACAAGAATGTTGTTCAAAATCCATCACACCCATATGTCCCCCTCACCTTTCATAATCCTAATGACCCATCATCATCATTTCACACAACCCCTCAAACCTCTCTCCCTACAACCTCATAAGGAGAAGGTGACCTATTTGGACCAGGGGGAATTTTTCATCAAACATTATCATTTCCCCAAGGGAGCATGCCACTCACTTTCCCACCACTCCCACCCTTTCCATTAACATCCATATTACCTCTTGGTTTGGGGCTACCATCGCTACCACCGCTCATCCAAAACATACCCCCCAACCATCAATCAAGGCATCATACCAAATCCTCCCCCCTTTCCATCAATATCACAACAACATATGGAAACCATCCCCATAGCACGAGCAACCAACACATCTTCTATCATCCCTCAAAACATGGTCTCATGAGGACTAACCACATCTATCACACCATCCACCACTCAAATCCCAATCATGAATACGATGATACCTCTTATCACCACAACAAGCACTATTCCAAAACCACCTCCACCACCAACACCACCCAAAACAAACACATCAAACCAATACAACATTGTGTTGCAAGCCACTCAGCAGGCTGCTTATCATAAGGCACTCCAACAAGACCAAAATCAACAAGCTGCACAAGTAGCTGCTCAGCAAGCTGCACAAGCTACTCATGTTGCCCAAGCCACACTACAAGCCCAACAAGAACAAGCCCAAGCTCAAGTGCAAGCGCAAACTAAAGCCCAATAGGAAAATGTTGTTCAAAATCCCATCAAGATGTTAACGACTCCATGTATCAATCCAATTCAACGATCGCATAATCAAGACCTATCCATCAACGAACACATGGTAGAAATTTCTACATCATCCAAAGATCAAATCAGCATACATCAAGAGCCACTTTTTAGTGATCCATTTCAAGGAGTGTTAACATTATTTGATCCTATAATCAACAATCCATCAACCAATGATCATTTTGAAAATGTCTCTACATCACCTAATAAGTTAGAAGACATATCTCAAGAATTTATTCCAAAGCATGATCAATGTCTTTCACTAAGGTCTAGGAATGGTACTTTCCAAGACATATTGACATCCTTTGACCTCATGGTTTCCGATATTAAAGGAATCTTCAACTCAACATTTGATCCAAGTCCACTAAAAAATGAAGAGGATATTGAGAAAATTCCCATGCCTAATGACGACATCCAACAACCTTTTATAAGCAATCCATCCTTTGAAACTAACCCATGTCAAGAACTTGATCCAATGCATGGGAAAAGCAATTCCAAAATTATTTAGGATCAAGAATTTGTATCTCCAATATACTACAACAATCTAATGGACACTCTCCTATCTACACAACATGATCATATCCATGTAGCACATACTCCTCCATCTACCCATGAGATGCTTTCTTTGGATGGACACATAGATAATCTTCATTCAAAACAAGATTCTTTTACTCCTGTCATTATTACACAAAAAGAGCAGGTTATCAATTCCTATTGTGAAACTGAGTTGTCAACATCAGGATCAGATATATCCCAAATTCAAACTAAGGACATCATGTATGAAGATATCCAACATTATCCACTCAATGAAACATGTCAGATAGAACATGATATTTTGAAGTCAGCAGAGCAACAAATTCCAATAACATCATCTATGGTGGTCATTTATCAGAAAATGAATTTTAAACAAGAGCTCTCAAAACAAGAAGAATCAAAGCATGAAGGTACTACTTCCACAATACTGGGGGCAACTATGTCTCAAGAAAATGTCAAAATAGGGGGCACGAAGAATCCTTATGATGAAACTGATGCCAAGACTACAACCAGCCATGTCATGAATCTTCATCCACCCCTCACCCCATCCACGAATTCAGACCAACATCGAAAGAAATATTTGAATCAAAGCAAGAAGAATATCATCAAAGAAAAAAAATTTGAGGAGCACAATAGAAAAATCAAATATAAGTGGATACCAAAGAAATATTAGCCCTATCAAACTCCATCAATCAAAGAAACTATGGGGCAAAATAAAAAAGGGAAAAGTATCCATCAAAGATCTCCACAAAAGAAAAAGCAGGATTTTCAAGCGACGTACAAAGTGTATCAAGCAGTTGGTCTTAATTCCATACAAACTTTCGTATCCACCCATCATTTTTCATCTTCCCAAGTTTGGAGAGTCAAAGGTTCCAAATTGTCAACCAATCCATCTCTTATCCCTAAACACACTCCATCCAGGCCTCCATGCATGATCTCCAGTTCTTACATTGACCATGTATTGGCAGTGACCCTTCATCATAAGGATTTCGAAGGCACTCTATTGCGATGTTCGCACAAAGACAAAGTTAACCCTGATATCAATAAAGCAGATCAAGAATCCCAAAAGTTACATTCAAGTGCACGTATCTTAGCGAAGTAAACTCTTCAAGTAGGATATCAATGGCACAATATGATAGGGGAATCTACATTAGTTACACCTTGTGATTCGGCATGAGCTTAAAATATTTCAAAAAATAAAAATAAAAAATTTAAAAAATAAAAAAAATATGAAAATCCAAAAAAAATCAGAAAAAGGATTAAAAGCAGTAAAGAAAAAAATCATCCTCTAGTAAAAACCACTACAATGGTGCTTTGGATAGGTACCATGATGAAAACCTAGAAAACACGCATCATGTGCAGAATCAAGCCTCTACATGTGCCACTTTAGGTGAAAGCATCTCATCCCATGTCCATAATAAATTTGACATTCCATCCATCTTATCCATAATAAATCCATTTATCCATGAACCATTTATCCAATCCATCTTTATCTATCTACATCCATAGTCCAAATTATATTGTACCATTGAGGTTTGTAAGAGAGAACGATCCCATGTATGGATCGTATAAATGTGAGTGTTGATAATCAATCAGCATTGTAAGGCTTTGAAAGTTCAATTGATTTGGATTACTCATGATGTATGGATCAAGTTTATATTCCATGTTCCTCTTATGTTGAGGTCTATTTTGGACCGTAAAACAAGGATCAATTTTCAAGAATGTGGGAGTTGAACCTCTAATTCTTTGGATTGATCTAAACTCTAGGTGCAAAAAAAGAAATTCTAAATTTTTAAGGAACAAAAGGATGGTGATGAGATATGAAAGATGGATGATTGATGAATTATTGGAACCCTTAGGAAATCTTGAAGAGGACACTAAACTTTAGGACTTGGATTTGTTTTGATTTGATATGGATTGGTTTGACTTGATTTGGATAGTGAACTCGTAAATTCTAAGAGGTTGGATATTGTCCTAGAGTAAATTTATCCACAAGATGCTAATTTGACTAAATGTGTAAAGAAGGATTCATCTAGACACACCTAACCAAATAAGATGATTTTGATTTGATTTGATTTTAGATTTTGGATAGTGAACTCATAAATTGCAAGATGTTTGGATGTTATCAAGGGATATACTTGTTCACAAAGATCAATAATTTGACTAAATATGTGAAGAAGGATTCATCTACACACATCTAATCAAACAAAATGATTTTGATTTGGTTGGAATGATTTTCCCAAAGTTTAGCATGAGGAATTTTTTCAAGATTTCCAAGAATTGTTTATGAGGTGATTTTGATTTGATGTTTGGGAGATGGATGAAATTTTTGATTTTGATCCTAAGAGACTTAGAGAGATTTCATTTACTAGGCCAAGATATTGAAGAACATGCTTTTCTCTAAGAGTAGCTCAAACCAAAAGACCAATGTTTGCTCAAAAGATGATAAAAAGATAAGCAAGCACATGTGTGGGGTTCAATTTGAGTTAATCTTGGTTAATGACTTCTTTTTACCACAAACACACTTCTTGCTTAGTTTTCAAATTGAACGTCTATGTCTCAATTCCTTTTCATTCCACAATGTCCCTTATGTGAAAATAAAGATTTCAAGAGCATAGTTTCTTATTGTTGACTTTGGAATGAACAAATCGAGATGTAGGTCTCAGTGTTTAGAAAAAAAATTATTTAATTTAAGCCTATCATCATCCTTTTAATTAAATAAATCAATCCTTTATTTAGTTAAATCTGAAATCACGTTTCATCTCCCTTTGATTTAATTTAAATCTCTAAATCTAAGTCAAATGGGTCAAAATCACTTAATCATCATCTAAGTTAATCTAATCTTGATTAATCTAATCTAACCACCCATCACATCCTCTAGCTTTTCCCACTTGCACAAATAAATCAATTTATTCATTTATAAATTCCTCATTTTCCCTCAACAAAGCATCTTTTGGGAATATTCTCCAAGTTTGAATATGAAGGAAAGTTGACTTGTCCCTTCCAACATGGCAATAACTTCTCTCTTACATGTCCCCCACTTAGCATTTAACTCTCAAATTCAAATTTGAATCTCCCCCTCTTTGGCACATTGACCAAAATGTGCTCATTCCTCAACCTATCACAAGTTGGCAAGTGTCCTCTTCTCATTGGTGGATCTTTAGTCCCACATCCTCCATGTTTGGCATTCTTCTATCATTCTATTCTATAAATAGAGATCATCTCCATTGATTTAATCCTCCACAATCTTAGCATTTCATCTCCACAACTCATTCAAGTTAGGATTTCATCTTGATCATCTTCATAAAATTTTCACATCATTTTCATCATGGAGCTTAGCAAGGATTGGGAAAGGGATTCTTTCCATAGAAGCACCAATCCAATATGAGATATGATTTACTTCATGTTTTTCCATAGATGCTTTAGTAAATCTTGTTATTATATTGCATTTTAAAAGCATGTTAGATTATCTCATATGGATGTTGAATATTTGCTTTGTTTTAAAAACACTAACTATGCTTTGTGTGTTAGGATTTTAACCATTTGCAGATTTTGGTGCACACTTTACACATGCTTATGGTAAACATCTTGACATGGGTCATTTTCATTGATCCTATCCTTCCCAGTATTATCTGAGCCATGAAGCATTATCCAAATGAGCATTCTTTATCTGAACACCTTATCTTATCACAAGATAATCCATATCCCTCAATCCATACACCTATCCAACCATCCACCCATGGCAGTCCATACATTGCTAAACACTGGGGGCAAATATTTACATCTTGCTTCCGGAATAAATCTTGATCTATATCCCCCAACTTATGTGGTGACTTGAACATTAGAAAACATGAAATCAAATTGGTCAAAACATTTGTGAGAAAGATTCCAAATCACTAGCCCATGGCACATTTTGACGAGAAGACATTACTTATCAAGCTTCATCTTTCATTGAACATCAACCAATATCAGTTGCATCTAATTTTCACTTCAAATGTCACATCAATCATGCACAATAAATTTTGTTCCAAACCAAGCACCATCAATCCTAATCAATCAAATCCAATCAAAAAATCATCTTAACATATTCTTGTGTTGCTTAACACTATCCTTGCATTGTTGTGTATCCTCAAAAAAGTTATAATCATCAATCCTTCATCATCTCGGGATATCCATCCTAATCCTTGTGTTGCGTAACACTATCCTTGCATTGTTGTGCATCCTCGACAATGTTATGATCATCAATCCATCGATCTGATCAATCAACCTTAGCTTGGTTTTCAACAAAATCCCCAACAAAGCACTAATATCATCGCACATATCCATATATGAATCGTCAAAATCATGCGAAAAATAAAAAAACACTCTAAAGTCATAAAATGTCAAAAACATGCTATCCAAACTACATAGACAAAGCTCATCTTTGATTAGCCCTCGAGAAACAAAATCCAAAAACATTCAAAAGAACCAAGAAAATCAAAAAACATCCAAAATCACACAAAATCCAAAAATATTCATAAAATCTCAAAAAACAACACGAAAACATTCAAAAAATCAAAAATCAAAATATTTGTAAAATCTTGAAAATACCAAAAACAACCTCAAAACATTTTCAAAACATCAAAAACATCCAAATATTTGAAAATAAAATAAAATCCATCCATTTCATCTCGCTCTCACTCGCAATAAGCAATCATGCATAATAAACTGATTGTCACCTTCATCCTTTGGCAAAACAAACAGAAACAATCACAACAATCAACAAAAGAAAGCTTCAATCATAAAATCAAAAGAAAACAACAAACCATTAAACAAAAAATAAGACTCTTGATCATTTTCAAACATGTCAGTTAGCCTTATATCAATAGCCTATCAATCAACTTATCAAACCATCATTATCCTATACAATGCATGTCCTATGATATATCATTCTGACAATGGTCATCATTTGGGATATCACCTTGGATTTTTATCCTATCAAAACACATCCTTTTGGCTGAAGGTATGAAGAACATTGGCTTGTTTGTGTAATTGATCTTTCCTTTTGATTTATCTTATTGTGATCATTCCAAGGACCTCTCAATGATGTCCCCAACGAAGCGATTTAGAGAGATAGGAAGGGGGCAATGATCATTATCTTTTTATCTGTTGCGCTTGTTGGACGTTCTTGTAATATAACTTGGTGAATACCTACTTTGTTAGGTATGTCCTAGAAAGGTTTTTGTATGTCAAGTGTGAACAAGAATAGTCCTATCTATTTGTCGATTCAAAGTACATCGCATTAGGTACAACGCCATCTTGGTTCTTTATACCCTGATGCATCATGCCTACGTGTGTTATCAAACATAAGGTAATTGGCCCTTTGAAAATCCCAACTCCTCGGCAAGTAATCATCATCATCATCATTTCATGTCTTGTTGGAATCTCTTATTTTCTTCTATCTTTTTCTTTTCACGCTAACATGGTACCATGACAGTTAATCATAAATCATCACCATTGCATCTATCTTGCATCCACAAACCGTCAGCATACTACATAATGAATATTGAATATCATATAGAAAGCATTAATCATACCACATGCATTCATCCCCATCATTGCATAATATAGATGGTTATTATAAATATCTCATAAACCATACATTTATCATCTATTTTCATAATCATAAAAGCATCATCATATCATCCATTACATATAAACATCATAATCGTCTTATCATCAATAGTGTAACCATCATGGCACAAATCAGGAACTTAGGTGTGTGTAATATATCAAAGTAGACATGAGGTTACCCAGGGCCAAGGACTATATACATCATCAAATCTGTCTACAAGAAATATTTGAGTTGAACTAATCTTAAACCTCTTTATCGAGAGATTGAATCTCAAATAAAACCTCTTCGCCTGATCTCTCGAGGGGGCATTATACTAGCATAATTCTTCATTCGCTAGGGCAGTAGTGGGGCATCCAAAAAAATAAAGAATTTTTTACTTTTCATCATGCCAAGGTTATTTTTTGAACCAACGCAACAAGTGCACTACTTCAAAGAGGGGAAAAATGTAGACATGTAAAATGTACATGCACTCAATCCTGATCTACTAACACAACTTCATCCTGAACATCCCTTTGTCTAACTATTTAATCGAATAGCCTTATTTGATTAAAGTCATAATAATTCACCTTTTGATTAAATAAATCCCTAGATTTAATTAAATCATTGTCTTTGTGTAATTAGCTAGGTCATTTCATCTTCCTATTTTTATTTAATCAAATAATCCATGATATTATTTGATTAAATTTCTAAAGTTCATCTAATTAAATTAAATAAATCAAACATTTATCTAATTTAATCTAACATCACCCCTTTTGGTTGAATAAATCAAAATACTTATTTAACTAGGTCTTAATAATTTTCATCTCTTTTTTATTTATTTCAATCCTAAAATCTAAATCAAATGGTCAAATCAGCTAAGTGTCCTTGAAATTAATCAAATCCTGATTAATCTTAGTCTTAATCCATCAAATCCTCTAGATTTTGCAACTTGCACATGAAAATGAATTTAATTGATTTATAAATCATCTATTTTCATTCAAAAAAGGCATCAAAGATGGAATATTCCTCAAATTTGAAATCTCCCCCCAAAAGGACTTGTCCCTTCCAACAAAGTATTAAAGTCTCTTACAAGTCCTTTTCTTGAGCCATGTGACATTAACTTCACTTTTCACCTCATCCTTCAAGCCATATTTTCAATTTGAATCTCCCCCCTCTTTGCACATTCTTCAAAATGTGCTCATTCCTCAACCATTCACATGATGACATGTGGCTTCTTTTCATTTGATGAAGATTTTTCCCACATTTCTCTATTTTGGACATTCATCCATCAATCTCATCTATAAATAAAGAGCTCATCTCTTCATTTTGGAATCCACAATTTGAGTAAAGTTACTACTCTCAAATATTTAGCCAATTTCATCCATTATCATTGATTCTTAGCTAGGTTATGCATATTTCCTTTTGGAGCACTCATCAAGCATCAACAAAGTGGATCATTCATCAATATTCAACAAGCTTGCATCATAGGAATTGGGAAAAGGGTTAATTTTCACATCAAATTGGCACCCATTCCCCCAAGGGATCAAGAGTTTGCATTGTCTTCAATAGGATTTAGCTTGATTTATTGCTCTTTCATTTCATTCTTGTCTCATTTCCTATTTTAAACTTTGCTAATGGATTTCATTGGGAATCCTTGTTCGTACTTGCATTTGATCTCCTAATGTATTCAGTTGTTGTGTTTTGCAGGTATTTGGATTAGGGTTCTACAATTTAATTATCCTTATTCATTATGTCTTCTTGAGTATTAAATAAATCAATTTTATTTATTTATTTAATATGTCACTCACTCTCATAATTAAATAAATTTATTAACTTATTTAATTATTGGTCACAATATCTAAATTAAATAATTAAAGATAATTATTTAATTGCCTTATTTGAAATTTTCCTCATTTTAAATAAAATTAATTATTTAAAATGGCCTCACATTATTAACTGCCACTTCTTTTAGTAAATAATCTAAAAATAAAATATTTAATTGTCATCCAAATCCATATTTTTGAATTAATTTTAATTCAAAAAATCAATCTTTTTCCATAAATCAAGTAATTGAGCAAATTCTTGATTTTCTAAATCTTCTTTTTTCTGTCTAGTCTTTATCTTCTTGATTTTTCAAATCTTATCTTCTTATCTTCTTGATTTTCAAAATCTTTATCTTTTTGGCTAATCTTTATCCTCTTGTCACATTTATTCTCAACTATTGATGCGATTTTTCTCAAATTGCATCTTGGCCACTCATTTAATAATGTTGCCCTAACCCTAATTATGGTTTTCACACTCAATCTTGACCTCTAATTTTAGGCTTTCATCAACTTTTAATCTTGGTCATCTGTCCAAATTTGCACTTTCTATAAAATGCCAATTTTGCTCGCATTTTGAGGGACACAACTTCTTGATATTTCATTCTAGCATAATTGTTGAGTCTTAGGAAATCCTATAGTCTTGTCATTTGGTCATAGGCTCTATTTTTGCATAGTTTAGTCCTATCGTATTGCTTATCATTTGCATGGTAGCATTATAATCATTTTAAAATACTTCAAACCTTGCTTTGGACATTGTCTTTGTCATAGTCATTGCTCACACACTCAAATCTGAGGGCAACAATTACATTTGCAACAAGTTAGAAGGGCTATGGAGGTGATTCATGGAGGCTTCAAAGGCGATTTGGTACAATCATTTTTATTTTATTTTATTGTCATCCTTTGTGGTTCATAGTTAATGTTGGATTTTATGATTTATGCTCTAATCTGCTAACACCATAAAATTGCATCATTACATGATGATGATGCATAATGATATGATGGACATGATATAAATGGATGATATGCATATGATGTTATATCATGGATGTTTTGATGATGTATGTGATATGAGTTAATCATGCCTATGTGATGGTTGCTTTTATGCTTGTGTAATGAATGCAAATGTATGGTTTATGAGATGCTTAGAATAACCAATCTATATTATGCAATGATGGAATGCAATGCATGTGAGTTGATAAGTGTTTTCTATATGTCATGATATGATATGCATTATGTTGATGGTTTGTGGATGCAGGATGGATGGAATGGCGATGATGTGATGATTAACTGTCATGGTACCAAGGTAAGTGCACAAAGTTGAGTCCACAAAACGTGGAAGTTTTTTCCTTAGTCAAAAAATTGAAATCGGCTTTGATAAAAACAAAATCCCAAATTTAATAAACGGGATCCCGATTTTTAAAAATTGGGATCCCATTTAGCTTCGGGATCGCGAGACTGAACATGAAACGGGATCCCACTTTTAAAAATCAGGATCCCATTTCCCATAGGATGCGAACCGATGGAGAAGGAACAAGATCTCGATTACTACGAAATGGGATCCCGATTTGTAGAAATTGGGATCCCGTTTTATATTGCTATTTATTTAAAAATAAATAAATAAAGTTCATTACATAGTGGACAAGATCCCGAGTACAGGTGACAATGACCCCCACAAATAGCTACAGGTACCTGCCCACACCCTATTTTTTTGTATTTTTGTATTTTTTATTGAAATTGTGAAGAAAATAAGTGAATTTGGCATTTTTTAAAATTTATTTCACGTTTTGAGCATTTTTTTTCCTGTTATAGTAGAAATGAGTAATTGTAAAAATAGACAAAAAAATGCAATGAAACTTGAACATTTTTTAATAGAAATTAAAAAAAAAAATTTGAATTGTGTTTTACAAACAAAATTTAACTTTTGAAACCTAAATTGTTCGATTAAACCAAAAAAAATTGAATTTGAAAACCCTAATTGAAACAAAACAAAAAAAATGCATTTCAAAACTCTAGAAATTGAAATGAAATAAAAAAATTGCATTTAGAAACTCTAATCAAGCTTTTTGAAACCCTAAATTCAAATCAAACAAAAAAAATTGAATTTGAAAACCCTAGTTTGAATTGAAATGAAAAAATTGCATTAAAAACCCTAATTGCTTAGAAATTGAAACCCTAAATTGAATTGGAATTTTTTTTTTTGTTAAAACCCTAAATTGAAATTGAAGAAATCATTTTGATTTTGAAAACTATGTAATTTCGAGCTCAAAAAAAATTATTTACATTGCTTAAATGTTTTAAATTTTATTTGCAATTTATGGAAAAAATGATATGTTAAACTTTAGTTTCAATGTTAAATTATAATTATATTAGAAAACAATATGTTAAAGAATAGTTAAAATTCATAAAGTTTATCTTGATGTTTGTTTGCAAATTTAGTTAGCAAATTCGTAAATCTAAGCACGTACAATTGATTCCAATTGGCACTAACTTGCAAGTCTAAATTATTCCAAGGGCCACCCAAACTTCACCCTAAGTTTGCTAAACCCTAGACCCTGAACTATAAAATCTAAACCCTCAAGACTAAAGCATTTTAATTTTGTCTTAGGACCTTAAAATGAAATTTGGTTTCCTTAAAATACCCTTTGTTGTCACCATTCAGTAGAGATTTTTGTAATGTTTTCACTTATTTGAACACACAATATAAAAAAATTTGGTTTCTACAAGTTTATGAAGAGTGGATGATCACTCTCTATTAAACTTAAGCATGATCGTTAGGTATCTAAATCATTGGAAGAAAACTTTATTCTATTATATCCACAAGATAGAGAGCGCGAGTGAGAGTGCTATGGGTAAAGTTTCTTTCATTGGACATACCTAAAATTATGTAGGTTCAATGTCAAGAATGGGTCTATTTGGTAGATTTATGAAAACTATATAATGAATATCTAGAATACCATAAAACTATAATTATAACAATTCCAATTGGAAACACTTGGGTATATATCATATGAAATTTAAATCTAGTAAGGTTTCTATTATATAAGAGAGTTGATAATACATGGAAAGAGGTTTGTATGGGAATATATGTATTAAGAAACACATACCATGACATCTATAGTATTTTCAAATGCCATCGAAATTCTGACGCAATAACAATGATGAATAGCCGTCGGAATTTTGACGACCCGTCGTCGAAAAAAATACCAAAATGTATCAGTGAATAACCATAAAATTATGTATATTTTGATACTATATAGATTTATGTGGAAGGATAGAAATGCATCAATAAGGAGACCAAGATGGAACCATTTAACACCTAGAAGGTACACCTATTACATGGGAAAGGGAGGAGGTACATGATGATAGGTTGAAGGAACTATGCTAAATTATTACAATTTAGAGATAGGAGGAGGATTCATATTATGCTCCTATAAATAAGAGGTTAATTTAGAAGATTAAAAGAAATAGATAATAAAAAGGAAATAATTCTATAGAGGGAGTGAGTGGGATTGTTGGAAATATACAAGGAGAGAGGTTAAGGTCCCAACACCTACATAGAGTCCTACATGAAATACATGCATCTAGGCACTTCCTAGAAGATCAAGATCCATACATGTGAGTAGCCTCTTTTCATTTTTGTATCTTCTACATATGTATATTTATTCCTTTATTATGTGATTAAAATTATGTATGATATAACTTATTAATAAGTGATTACATGTATAATTATTAAAATATTTCATATTTATTTTGATATCCTCTAATATAGGAGGAAATTTTTCCTTGTTTTGATAGATGTATGTTATTTTTTTGATATGTATAGATTGATTCATTTTTAACATGATACTTGTTTTTATTATCAATGGGTAAGCACTTTTGACCCACAGCTAGATGGAACCAATGAGGCTATAGTATGACTAAATTTGGACCTCACTAGATATCTAGATCCCCTTAAGCCATCCTATCACCATAAATCATAAATCGATTTCTTAAGGGGTCCCAATATGGCATTTCTTAAGTGGATCATAGAAGTTCTTAAAATTTGGTGAAGTTTCCCAAGGAAACCAAATTTACAAATAATAAGATCGTGCAAGATTATAATATGAATGAGATTTCATGATATAGGTTGGTCAGTTGAAACAAGAGTAGATCTCAATCAACTATTCCACAAGAAAATGTTCTTCACTAACTTGCAAGTTCATTATATTCCAAGAGGCACCAAAACTTCACCCTAAGTTTTGTAAAACCTAAACCATGAACTCTAAAATCTAAACCCTAAACACTTAACCATTCATTTTTTCCTACCTGACCTTAAAGTGAAATTTTGTTGTCTTAGGAAAATCCACCAAATTTCATTCCCTTATGCCATGTAATTTTGTCATAGGATCTTACTACATATATCCCCTTAAGTTATCCTATTACACTAAACCCTAAACTCTAAACTCTAAACCCTAAACCATAACTTCCCATCATTTTTTCTTAGGCTCTTAATGAAATTTAGTTTCCTTAGGCAACTCCACCAAATTTCATTCCCTTATGCCATGTAATTTTTTCCTAGGATCTTACTACATATATCCCCTTAAGTTATCCTATTACCCTAAACCCTAAACTCTAAACTCTAAACCCTAAACCCTAAAGCCATCATTTTTTATTAGGCTCTTAATGAAATTTAGTTTCCTTAGGCAACTCCACCAAATTTCATTCCTTTACGCCATGTAATTTTGTCTTAGGATCTTACTACATGTAGATCCCCTTAAGTTATCCTATTACCCTAAAGCCATCATTTTTTCTTTAAAGGATCTTAATGAAATTTGGTTGCCTTGGGCAACTTTACCAAATTTTATTCACTTGAGCCCTGTCATTTTCTCGTAGGACCTCACTAGACGTAGATCCCTTAAGCCATCTTATCACCCTAAATCGTAATTTTATTTCTTAATGGGTCACAATATGACATTTCTTAATAGGATCAAAGAAGTTCTTAAAATTTGGTGATCAAAGTTGCCCAAGGCAACCAAATTTAACAATAATAAGATCATGCGAGATTATAATATGAATGAGATTTCATGATCTAGGTTCGTTAGTTTAAACAAGAGTATATCTCAATCAATTATTCCACAAGAAAATGTTCTTCACTAACTTGCAAGTTCATTATATTCCAAGGGGCACCAAAAATTCACCCTAAGTTTTGTAAACCCTAAACCCTAAACTTTAAAGTCTAAACCCTAAAAACTAAACCATTCATTTTGTCCTACTTAACCTTAAAGTGAAATTTGGTTGTCTTAGGAAAATCCACCAAATTTCATTCCCTTATGCCATGTAATTTTTTCCTAGGATCTTACTACATATATCCCCTTAAATTATCCTATTACCCTAAACCATAAACTCTAAACTCTAAACCCTAAACCCTAAAGCCATCATTTTTTCTTAGGCTCTTAATGAAATTTGGTTTCCTTAGGAAACTCCACCAAATTTCATTCCCTTATTCCATTTAATTTTGTCTGAGAATCTTACTACATGTAGATCCCCTTAAGCTATCCTATTACCCTAAACCCTAAACCCTAAAGCCATCATTTTTTCTTTAAAGGCTCTTAATGAAATTAGGTTGCCTTGGGAAACTTCACCAAATTTTATTCACTTGATCCATGTCATTTTCTCCTAGGACCTCACTAGACGTAGATCCCCTTAAGCCATCCTATCACCCTAAATCGTAATTCAATTTCTTAAGGGGTCTGAATATGACATTTCTTAGGGGGATCAAAGAAGTTCTTAAAATTTGGTGATCAAAGTTTCCCAAGGAAACCAAATTTAAGAATAATAAGATACTGCAAGATTATATAATATTAATAGTTAATTGTATTTTCATTCAAGTAATATGTGCCTTAGACATAAATGGGGCTTACATATAATTTTATCATTTGTATTCAATTATTTAAGGCCATTTATATTGAATGGTTTAAAGGTATTTCCTAAACATGTATCTTACATCTCGAAATTACAAATCTAATTCAGGTAGACTCATATCTTAAAGATCACAAGGATCCATTCAATAATATTCACAATCCACCTCCATGCCATCCATCTCCTCCACCTTTAGCTGCACCTCCACCCACTCCACCTCGTAACCCCCCACCTCCACCGCTTGAAATCAATGAATATGCTTGTTTGCAAGCACAAATCAATGCCAATGTTAGAACGATCCAAGATCAAATCAACATTATTCAAAATGAAGAATGTGTCACACCTCCTGTGAGAATGTTTGCATCTAGGATACAAACCCTTATTGATGTTGTCAGGGCTATGGATGGGATCTTAGATGAGTATCGAAAATGGCTAGAGGAGAGGAGAACTTTCGATTCTAAAAAGGAAAACACAAAGAAATGAAGAGATGCAGTAGAGAGCCACAATAGTTTCTAAATTAAGACAATGATCTTAAATAGTTATGAATTTATAAATTTGGTGAACGATGGATATTTTGTGTGATGAATTTATAAATTTGGTTCCAGATGGATAATTTTAGTGACATGAATTTATGATTTTGGTTCTAGATGGATGTTTTTGGTGACATGGATTTATGAGTTTCATGGAATTTATGAACTTATAATGAATAATATATAATAGTATATGTTTTATGACTATCTACTAGATCATGATTTCTCCTGCTGAAAAATTGTAATATGTGTGTGTGTGTGTGTGTGTTAGACATAAAATGAGATTTTGTGAATGTTTCAAGTTTATTGTTTAGTATGTATGTGCATGTATTAAAAATTTGCATATATAGTTCTTAAAATTTGAAATTTGTATGTATGTACACAGTTTAGTTGAAAGATCTCTACACATGCAAATTATGCATCATATTTTTAATTTTAAATATAGATGTACATGTTAAATTTTAAATTTTGTATGGACATGCTCTTGAGTTGAACAATCAATGTATATATATGTGCATTTCAATTAAATATATGATCTTAATATATATGTTTCTCATCCTATTTCAATTAAATATATGATCTTAATATATGTATGCACATCCTATTTTGTATGATTTAATGTAGGTGCACATTTATATCGAGCATATCATGGATGATTTTAACATTGATGATATCATCAATCCACCACCTCAACCATAGCCACATCCACCTCCCCCTCCCCCTCCCCCTCCCCCTCAACCTAATATGCCACATCCAACACCTATTGCATCTGATGAGGCTCGCTTGAGAGCAAGTATAAATGATCAAGTTACATCCTTACAAAATCAAATAAATTCTATGTAGAGTCAAGAATTGATTCCTCCACATGTGAGACATTTTGCATCTATGATGCAAAACGCTGTTGATGCCATCAGGATGATCGATTCTGATCTTGATAGGCATCGATGAGAGAGAGAACAAATGAGACAATTTTATTCTAATGGTCTCTCTTACAAACAAATATTAGACCTTAAAATAATGAAAGCCCATCTAGCCCGCTACTTTCTTTACCCCATTACTCGACAACCCATTTCACCCAACAAATCTAGAATATCCATGAGGTGGTACATACATCCACAGATGAGTGCACATTTTTGGGATTGATGGTATATGGATTTTGATAGTCCCCCACATGCTAATTGGCAGTGCCCATCCTATTTTTTGAGAAAACAGTATGTAGAGTTTGTTTTTGGGAAAAAGCCCAATTATTTTGATTTTAAATCATTTAAGGGTGTTGGTGGCAGAATGCCACAATAGAGATTAGGGGAAAGGGTTGATCCCTGATGTACCGTGCATGTGCAACCCCTTGTTGTTGCTCCTGGTCCTCCCATTCTTGCACCTGTACATTATCGAGCTTTGGTCTCAACATTAGGTTCCCTTAGTACACTCGCAGGAGACCTTGATCAGCATGCTTTTGCGATAGCAGGTGGGGAGCGTAAAGACGATGATGATGGAGTAGTTTTTTATGGATCTAGTCTGAGTACCACTCCAGGAGTGTCAAGGTCCATCCCCCATATATGTACTAGTTGTCATCAAGTATGCTATGGACCTGATCTGGCCACACCTAGCTTAGGTGGATGGGGAGATTTTGGTGGTTCATCTGGTCGCATTACTTCATTTGTAGAGTTTCTCACAGTAGACCATCACCCTGAGGACACTGCGACACAAGTATAAATATGCATCTAGATGTACATTCATTTTATAAGAATTTTGATGGTTGTATATATCAAAGAAATGTTTGCAATACATTTTAACAATCAAATTGTTTGGTGTAGAAATGACACTAATGATGGGGTAATCATCTATTTGACGAGTACATAGATCGGCACCAATCGTACTGGACAACCCTTATGGGGTATTTTGATTTCAATTTTTAAAATTATATATGAAATCATAAATTATTTAACTTCATTTTTAAATTTATAATTGAATCACATATATGTTTGAAATATTTATGTTGGTTTAGGCGAGTCAATCGACATCCACATCGATTCTTCCTGAGATATTGTCAAGCACTCCTCCACTATCAGGTGTCATAGATCAGGGGTAGGTACATTCATATTGTAAATTTGTTTAAAGTTTACATTAATATAGTTACAATTTTATGAGTTTTGAATTCACTAGATATATGAAACACATGCATGTACATGCTTTAATTTTGATCTTGTGGGACTTTTTTAGTGCAACTTTCAGCCCTAACCTAGACATAGTTACACCACCAGGAGGACATGTAGAGTAGATTCTAGATCAAATGGTAATTTAATTTTTTTATTATATTTAAAGTAAATTATAAATTCTAAATTGAATATATACATAATATGAGATTTTAACATATTCTTTTTCTTTTATAGCATGAGACACATCTTGTAGTTGAGCATGTACAGATAGGTCCTGGAGAAGAACCTCATGCACAACCACAGAATACGATACAATTAAAATATGATAAATTATAAATTAAATTGAATTAAAAAAATAATAATTGTAGAGTTGTACATCTAATTTTGAATTTCTTTGTCTTTTTTATGTAGATTGATTTAGAGAAATTAGAGGTTGCTTGAGGTGCACCAGAGCATCTAGACGTAGATATGATGGTAATTTAATTTTATGATGGATTATAAATTAAATTGTCATTAAATCATTTTTCATTGTCTTACATCTGATTTCATCTTTCTATTGTACAAAGTGTTTCAGGTCATCCACATAGTCTGCATGGTGTGAAGAGGTTTCTTGGTTATAGAGACAGTACATGACCTAGAAACATGTGATTTTATGTGTTATATTTGTTTATTTCATGGACTATATTTCTTGTTTCTCATGTACTCTATTGGACTTTATTTCATGTGCATAATATATTGGTTTCATGCACTTGATATGTTACATAAATTATGGACTTTATTATTGTTTGAAATTTTATTTAACACATGTACATTTATGCATTTTATGTTCATAGTCAAGACATTAATATACAACATTAATGTGAAATTTAGTGATCTCATACATGATATTAATATAGGACATTTTAATATTTATACTTTGCAAATTTAGTGGTTTCATACACGATATACATGATATGTGCATTCAATAAATAGCAATAATTACTCAATGAACTTATTCAATTCACGTCAATCAATAATCAGTTAATAATTCATAATTTACAAACAAAAGAAATCTATTTATATACTAGAAAGGATAAAATTTTAGGAAATAAACAATACCATAGAAGATTAGAGAATAAAAGCATTAATAAATTCTATAAATAATAACATCTAACACTAATTTATAAGTTGTCAAAACAAATAATGACATCTTAAGGGGATGTCTAAAGGGGTCATAATAGAATGTCTTAAGGTGATGTCTTAAGGGGTTATAATATGTCTTAAGGGGATGACTTAAGGGGTCTTAAGGGGATGTATAAAGGGGTCATAATAGAACGTCTTAATTAAGGGGATGTGTTAAGGGGTCATAATAGAATGTATTAAGGGGATGTATTAAGGGCTCTTAAGGGGATGTCTTAAGGGGTCTTAAGGGGATGTCTTAAGGGGTCATAATAGAATTTCTTAAGGGGATGTATTAGGTGGTCATAATACAATGTCTTAAGGATATAATTGATTTAACAATAATGTATGCATGATATTTAGTGATTATACAATTAGACATAAAGTTTCAAAGTAGGAAAACATGCACATTTAACAAACAAAATATATAGAATATTGATTTGATACATAGAAGTACATAGAGTATGTTTAATTCTATAAGTATGTATGTACATATATGTCATCTCAAAACAATGTTTACAAAATTTGGATATGCCATCTCAAGAACATCTCAAACTCATGGCTAGAATGTAGTAGGTCTTCACACCACCTGATATCAAAAAGGTACAAGCAATATCAATGAAATCATCAAAACATACATATTTTAATTTATATAAAACTATCTATGTATACAAAACTCAAGTACATGCATTTAAAAGTATTCCACATGCATGTTTGTAGGTTGAATCCAGGCATCCTCTCCTTTTTGTTTCAAAGTATGAGATCAATGCAATGATGGCTTAAGGATACAAAAAATGACAATAAATCAATTTTAACTATTAATTTCCAAGCAATATCAATATGTAATCAAAACATGTATTTAAATATAATTTAACTAATAATTACCTATTTTTACCAAGTATTACATGTTGTCTAGGTTGAATCTGCATGGACTAGATCCTTTTTGTGATTATTCCTTAAGGATGTATAAAAGGAAAATTTAAATCAATTTCAACTAATAACACACTTGACCAATGTCGAAACATGTATTTAATGTATATAAAAGGACAAAATAAAATTAAAACTATATTTACCTATATTTACTTATTCCATTGTGCCACCTGCATCCTCTCTTTCTTGCAATGCATCTATGATTGCCTCATGCTCTTCCATAGAAATTTACCATAGCACTTTTTTTTAAGGTCTTCCACGATACCACTCTAGTTTTATATTTGTTTCCACCACCAAATGTGAATAATGTATAATCTTTTTTTGTTTCATAGTCTTCGAATGCAGGTAGACCATTCTTTCTTCTCAAGTATTTTCGTAGCCAAGTGCCAACAACCACCACCAATCCTATTGGAAAACATGTTCAAAAACCATCATCAAATAAGTTCTCAAAATTTTCTTAAGGGGATCAAAGACTTGTTCTAAAAAATTGCTTAAGGGGATCTAAAACTTGTTATCAAAATTTGGTTAAGGGGGTGTCTTAAGGGGATCACCGTACCTTTTGCATAATGAAGCCATCATCATCTTCTCAAGGTGTTATTGACTTACGTTTAGTTCCACACAACGAGCCAACCAGTATTATGTTTGCTCTTCATTCCCCTCAGGTGCAATAACAACATACACATGTCCTACCAACAAAATTTGATTTAATAACTTGTGCATAGCCATATAAATAATTTAGTATTACAAAATAACTTAATAAAATGAAATGGGCAGGGGCCCTAGCTCGGTTGGCTAAGTAATTCCGTTGCGGCTCTGCTGGTCACGAGTTCTAGTCTCCCCCCGTCCCATGGTACCGGAGGGCGTGTCGCGCCAGTGCCGCCGATCACGTTAAAAAGTTTACCAGGCGCACTGCAGTTTATAGGGGGTCGTGCTACCCGATTCCTGTAGTCTAAAAAAAAAAATTAATAAATTGAAATAAAATGAAATAAATTGAATTAAAATTTCCTTCTTGTACAAGGTCTGAAACACAATCATAATCTTCACATGCAAACAATTGATCATTTTCTTCAATAGTTCTTTCATATTGATTATATGCTTCTGTAGGTGTCAATGATCTTTGCTCCCACTATTCAATCCATTATGTATTTTCACATGCTTCCCAATCTCCTGAAATAAAAAATTGGAAAAAACATGCAATCTCCCTTGTCCAAATAGTCCATGTGCTTTTTGTCACACACCTAAATGAATTCCATTTAGTAGATCCAATGATTGTCTCACAATCAACTCTAGGTACAATGTTCTCTTCTTCCACCTACCAAAAGAATCGATGAACTGTAGAGTAATCACTCGAACCAGGTGAAAATAATCTTCTATTACACCAATCTACAATCTCACGTGCATCTTTAAATTTTACTAAATCCTTGAATTTTAATTATTCTCTAGCAAGAATTATTTTAACACACGCACCAACTCCATCATGTTCTCCTTTACCATGCCTAGCTTAAAAAAAACTCCATATATGTTCGACATTAAGTTCCTTGTGAATCCTACTTAACCAATAGAACATTTGAGCATTCTTGAACTGCCCCGTACAATTATCTTACCATATGAGATGTTCTTTCATATGGATTCCTCTTTCTCTTAAATTTCTATAAAATATACTAAAACAGTATTGAACGAACTCCGATAAGTGTAACTGATTGTCACTCAAATAAAAATGATACTCTCTCAAAAAAATTCTCTCATCCTCAATGCTATCATCTACATGTCTATAGACAATATGGACAAATATATCTACTTGCACTGAATTATAATATTGAGATTGAATTTCCTCTTGTGGAGCAAGAGTCTAATTCTCCCAAAATCAACCACTGAAATTGTAGTACCAATTGTAAATTTGTTTCTACATGCATGAAATTGGCCATCAAGCCATCGAGCATGTTTAGAGTGGATGACATAGTTTGGTACAATTTTATTCTTAAATTCACTCATAAATGCATGCACACTAACTTTTTATGTAACTAAATCACAACACTTTCCTATTTTTCCATCTTTTAAAGAATAGTGAACATTCCTAAATCTTTTGATATCTACTAATTGTTGCTGAAAACCATGATCAACACTTTCATGCAAACAAATTCTTAAAAATGAAAGATTTCCAAAGTTAATGCATTGTCTAGAAATAAAAGAACTTAAATAAAATAATTTATCATTAGATTTTTCACAAAACAAACCTAAAATAAACTCTCTTATTGCTTTAGGTGGCATATCAATACTGCAATCCTGTATAATCATGTTAGTATGCAAGGTACAACATATATATTGAAAAACATCATAAAAATAATGAAATTGAACATGTATTTTACAACAACAAGATATTTGTTGCTTATTAATTTTTACATACCAGGGTTTACATTTTTCAAAACACCTTTGACTTATTTTAATATTACTAGGTAACACTGAATCGCTACAAAATTTTCTATAAAATATAGTTTGTGTTGGGTATATGCAGGATCACGATGGGCCAAAAAGTGGCAATATTATGGGTATTTGTAGGTTATGTGGCTGACAACTTTTTTTTAATCCAAAATTGATGAAACGAAAAGGGTTTTTAGAGGAGATTCTAAGCTTTCCACCAATATAAATTATGCTTTAATTTGAATTCAATAAATAATTATTATTTATTTTCTATTAGAATTACGACTAAATCCTTGATCGATAAACTGATTGAAAAACATCTATAACTTTCAAACAGTATCACATTTTTTGAATCCAAAACATGCATCACATTCTATGCTTCACATACTATAGGATTAAAAAAATAAAAAATAAATTTCATGAATTTTTGACTAAGTTAAGGTGGTCAGACATACAAGTTTTTATGAGGATGACGATGATGATAAAATAAGAGACTCCAACAAGTCAAAAGATGATGACGATGATCATGAGGATGATTATTTTCTTACCAAGGAGTTGGGACTTTAAAAGGGTTGTTTACCCTATGTTTGATAATACACATAGGCATGAAGCATCAAGGTATACATAACTAGGATGGCGTTGCACCTAGTGTGATGTACCTTGAGTCAACAATCAGATAGGAGTACTCCTATTCACACTTGTCATATGGAAACTCATTCAAAATGTAGTTCAAATATTCCAAACATCTTGGACCAAAACATAGAAAGGCAAGCCTTCCTATGTGGTCAAAAAGATACCCAAAACATCCTCCCTACACCCGAACAAAGTACGCATGACCAAGTTATATTACAAGAATATCCAACAAGCTCAGTACATAAAAAGATCATGATTGTTGCCCCATTCCTTTCTCTCCAAATCCTTCTATTTGGACATCATTGAGAGGTCATTAGAATGAGTGCAATAGGACAAGCCAAAAGAAAAAAATAAAGCAAACAAACAAGCTAATGTTCTTCATACCGCTAGCCAAGACTAAACTACAGTGATGCCTGATGTTGATTTCCATTGTAGGAAGGATGCGTGCTAGGAGATGATGTTATCAGATGATGATGAGATTGACTGGATGATAAGCTATTGATACAAAGAGTTGACCACCTTGTTTACTTACTGACCTAGACTTGAGACTTTGACGTTTGAGTTTTCACTTTTGAATCTGCTAGACTTGTTTCCAACTATTTCATGAAAGGTTGAGGATGATGATTGATTTATTATGAATGATTTTTATTGCAGGTGAAAGTGAGTTGAGACGGATGGATTTTTTTTTAAAATATTTGGATGTTTCTGAGGTTTTTTGAAATGTTATGAGGCTATTTTTGGTATTTTCAAGATTTTTCAAATGTTTTGATTTTCAATTTTTCAAATGTTTTGGGGTTTTCCTCATATTTTGACCAAGAGACTAACCTAAAAACTTATCCTAGGGGCCTCAGGCGCTGATTAATAGATTAGCCTTGCCTATGTTATACATGCAGAGACCACGTAGTTTGACTGACACAAACTTGATTATTGATGAGATATGAACAAATGAATTGCCATTTTATTATGATGAAACCCTAATGGACTCACCTAAGTGTCTCGGGAGAAGATCAAACATCAACCTTTCCTACATTTAGAGCTCAAAGACAAGTAGTTGAATGAGACGACTCTATTTTGGGTATGTGCGCAGGATCATGATGGAAAAAATAGGCCCTTAAGTGGTAAAAATTTAGAAAAATTAGAGTTAGGCAACTTGACATAAAAATTTGAATAAGTTATCTATATTATTTCAAAAATATGTAAGAATAGAATCTGTAGCAAATTCAATGTAGTTTCTAAACTACAATGTTTATTTTAAAAAGAAAAAAATCTATTTGGTGAAAATTTGAAATTACAATGCAATAGTATATAAATTTGAGGGAAAAAATAAGAAGTAGGTGTCTATCTGACTACCCTAACTAGAATAAAATAATAGTATTTTTTATAAGATTTTAGATATAAGTAGAGGACTCATGTCCAGATGTGATACACATTTTTTTGTATTTTTTTCCCAAGTAAATAATTAATTATGATTTTTTTATTACAACTTTTAAAAAATATAAAAACTTGTATGTCTGACCACCTTAATTTGGTCAAAACTTCATGAAATTGATTTTTTTTTTTTTAATCCTATAGTATATGAAGCATAGAATGTGGCATATGTTTCAGATTCAAAAAATGTGCTATCGTTTGAAAGTTGTAGATGTTTTTGAATCAGCCTATCAATTAGGGCTTTAGTCATAATTCAAATAGAAAATGAATAATAATTATTTATTAAATTCAAAGTAAAGCATAATTTATATTGGTGGAAAGCTAATAATCTCATTTAAAAACCCTTTTCGTTTCATCAATTTTAGGAAGAAAAAAAAGTCGTCGGCCACATACCCTACAAATACCCATCATATTGCCACTTTTAGGCCCATCATGATCCTACACATACCCTTTTGAATTTTTCACTGACCTTTTGACCTGTTTTTGGATTTTGATATTTTTTAAATGTTTTTGGATTTTCTGATTTTATGAATGTTTTTGGATTTTTTGATTTACGAGAGACATCAAGAACATACATGAATTTGATCCGATGAGAACATGCCCCCAACATGATACAATAGACTACTATAATATAGGAAAGACAAACTATCCTTGAGAATGGGTCGAGTAGTACTGAGAGGGATCATGACACAAACACAGGACCAAGCTAAGATACAGACACAAATGGGTGATGTATAGAGATAGATGGATGATGGAAGCATGATGGATGAAAAAAGTGTAATGGATAGATGATGCAAAACAAGTAGTGAAGATCTTGGTGGATGGAAAGTGGTTATTTACACAAGGAACCTATTTTCTAGGTTTTCACCAAGGTACTTTCCCACAGTGCCATTGAAGTAGTTTTTGCTCGAGGACATTTATTCTTTTTACTATTTTTTTAACATTTTTTTAATTTTTTTGATTTTTATGCTTTTTTTTTTTAGTCACCAAGATGCCTAATTACCAAGTTTTCATCAGGGTTACCATTTTTTAGGACATTTTTTGATTTTTTTTTGAATTTTTTAGTTTTACACCCTACAAGATTAAGCAAAAAACTTTTTGAGATGGGAGTTGTTCATGGGCTCCTACAGAGGTTCCCCTCCCAATGTTGAGAACTGATATGCCCCTGAATTGTAGCTTGTTGTGATGCTGAATGGTCCTAACCAATTGGGTTCAAACTTTCCCTTGCCATTTGTATTTGGAATGTTCTTCTAGTTCTACTTCAACATAAGCTCTCCTAATTGGAAGGTCTGACCTCTGATCTTCTTGTTATAACTCCACTTGAGATGGTACTGGTATACTTGCAAATGTTAAGCCATCCATGCACCACTCATCTAGCAATTCCAGCCCATTTAATCTTGACACCCGATATTCCTTATTTGTGATGAGATTCTGTAGTGATATTCTTAGTGATGGGAACTCGATATCAATGGGTAATATGGCTTCTGATCTGTAGACCAGGGAAAAAGGGGTGGCACTTGTTGGTGTATAGATACTTGTTCAAGAGGCCCATAGGGTAGGATTCAATTGGAGATGCCAATCATGACCAACTTCATTGACCATCTTCTTAAGGATTTTCAGGATGGTCTTATTTGTAGCCTCAGCTTGGCTGTTGCCTTGGGGATAATAGGGAGTGGAAAAGCAATGTTGGATTTTGAATTTCTAGAATAGGTCACAAACATCCTGATTCTTGAAGGGTGTCTCGTTATCTGAGATAATGGCTTGGGGGACCCCCTAATGAAAAATTAAGTAATTTAGGATGAACTTTGATATCTGCTTTCTAGTTATATATGTCATGGGCATCGCTTCCACCCACTTGGTGAAGTACTTAGTGGCAGTGATGATAAACTTGTGTCCACTGGATGAGGTGGGAGTGATTTTTCCAATGAGATCGAGCCCCCACTATGGAAAGGGCCATGGTGTGAAAATCGGATGGAGCTCTTGGGCTAGTGCATGGATGAGGTCCCCATGTTGCTAATATTGTAGACACCTTCTAACATAATCATGTGCTTCTCTTTCCATGGTAGGCCAATAGTACGTTGTCCTCAACAATTTCTTGGCCAAGGTTATTCCGCTCGAGTGTGAACCAGAAATGTCATTATTTACCTCGGTTAATGTAGTCAAGGCTTCCTTAGCATTTACGTAACGTAAAAAGGTTCCTTCGATGCTTCTACGATAAAGGGTATCTCCTAGGATGACAAAATGGAATGATCTTTTGACAAAGGCTCTTTGAGGTTCGAGGTTATGTTTGTGGGAAGGACTCCTATTCTCAGATAAGTGTATATATCATGGTACCAAGGATCACTAGGACCAACAATTTTGCACACAAATTCAGACTCTGGTACCTCAAATGTAGGAACGAGAATCTACTCTATGAGGAATTCTTGTGTTGGGATGTTGCGCGAGATTTCTAGGAGTGATCTGATTGTAGCCATGGCATTTGTTGCTCTATTATTTTCTCTTGGGAGCTACTCAAATGAGATATCAATGGAGTCCTTAACTCTTTCCACAAGCTTTTTGTAGGGAGTCAACTTGTCATGTTTATTTTGGTACTCACTGTTTACCTTGTTGATTATGAGTTGTGAGTCCCCATATACCTTGAGCGTCATTATCTGCCACTACACTACAATTCTTAGCCCTATGACAAGAGCTTCATATTCGGTGATTTTATTTGTGCAGGGGAATGATAGTTTTTATGATTTAGGTATACAATCTCCCTATTGAGAGATGAAGAAAATTCGTGCTCCTAACCCTTGCTATGTGTAGGACCCATCAAAATACATTTTCCAATGGTCTGCCACACTCAAGTTGAAGATCGATTCGTCAGGGAATTCTAATACAAGTGGATTTTCAGCATATATGGGTGCTTCTCCTAGTTGATCTATGATTTATTTTCCCTTCATAGCTTTGTGAGAATCATAGCCCATTTTTCTGTCCGCCCTATGAGAGTTGCTTTGGATAACAAGTACTTAAGAGGGTCTATCTTTGTAATGATTTTGATTTGGTGGGCTAGCATGTAATGTCTAAATTTTTGAGCTGCAATTACAACTACTAGGCAAGCATTTTCAATGGGTGTGTAGTTTAGCTCATGTCCCACCATTGTTCTGCTAATGTAATAGATGACTCTCTCTTTTCCAATTTCATCATGTGGGGCTAAGAGAGGATTGAGAGCTCCTGTTATTGCTGATATGTATAAGATCAAGGGTTTTCCTGGGATGGGTGGCATGAGTACTATCAGTGTGAGTAAATACTCCTTGATCTTGTTGAAGGCTTCATCATATTTGTCATCCCATTTGTATGCTACCCCCTTGTGGAGTAGATGAGAGTACGGGATTTGGTTGTCTACCAATTGTGCTATGAATTTGTGGATGGACTGAAGTCTTCCTTGTATGCCTCTTAGTTGCTTCAATGTTTTGGGTGCCTCCATTTCAAGGATTTCTTTGACCTTAGCTAGATCTACCTTGATTCCTCTCATGGATACAATGTATCTTAGGAACTTTCCTGATTGGACCCCAAAGACACACTTTTTTTTTTATTTAAGCGAACCTTGTATTTTTCAAGTTTGTCAAAGATGTCACTCAATGCTACTATGTGATCCCTTCTTTTCCTTGATTTGGCTAGTATATCATCCACGTAATCCTCCACAGTTTTATGGACTATATCATGAAAGATTAGTGTCATGGCCCTCTGATAGGTTGTGCTTACATTCTTTAGCCCAAATGACATCATATTCCAATAGTATGTCCCCCATGGACATGTGAGGGTTGTTTTATGTTGGTCCTCTTTTTCTATCATGATCCAGTTATATCCTAAAAATCCATCTATCAAGGATAAAATCTCATGTCTTGATGTCATATCCACTATCATGTCGATGTTTGGAAGTGGAAAGTCATCATTGGGGCATGCCTTGTTTAAGTCTCTGAAATCTATGCAGCTACGAATGTCCCCAATGGGCTTTGAGAAAAGTACAAGATACAAAACCAACTCTTGATAATCTATTGAATACATGAATCCTACATCTAGGAGCTTTTTCAATTCCATTTTAACCAATAGAGCTATCTCGGAATGCATTTTCTTTAGCTTTTGTCTCACATGTTTTGCTTCAGGATATACTACTAGGTGATGAACCACAACCTCTGGATCAAGTCTAAGCATGTCGGCATAGGTCCATGCAAATTTGACCTTCCTTTCTCTTAGGAACATAGCTAGGAGTTCATGTTCTTTTGTTAAAAGAGACTACATAGAATGTTATGTGTGGTAGTTCCTTTGTTCCCAAATTGACTAGATTGCACGTTTCTGCCAGAACTGCTAACTTCTCCTGATGGATGGTGGTGAGAGGAAGATTGAATCCTTCATCCTCCAATGCCTCAGAGAGGTTTTCACTATTGGATACATCCTTTATTTTTACTTTTTTTGAGTCAAAGAGTTCCACAGTATGGTTTTCACTCAAAGATCTAGAGATTATTCTCAAGTTTTTGCTTTTGCAACTAAAGGATTCAATTGTTTCCTTGTAAAAGGCATGTGTGTCTAGTATGATGTCAAATCTAGCCTTGTGATCTTTGCATGGTATAGTATCCCATAGTCCCATGAATTCCAAGAGTGCCTCATCATTTTTGAATGTTTCTAGAACCGGTGGCCTTTGTTGCTCATAATCGATGAGTTGGGGGTAGACTAGGTTTATTTTGTGGGTTTGATTGGTTGACTCAAATGACAAGGTACTAATCATGAGGAGAGAGGTATCTTTGAAAAGCATAGGTAAACTATTTATGACATCTACCTCATCACTACTAATATAGACATCGGTTATGTCAAATGTAAAGTTGTCTATGACTCAGCCTGTGGATACTAGTAAGTGAAGTTCAACTATTGATAACTAATAGGGGAGTCTTGACTACTTTAACTGGGGGACCTATGCCACATATGGTTACACTTGGAGGGGTATATTTGAGGCCAAGATTTCTCATGTGCATCTCAAGAATTAGGGATATTAGGAGACCATTGTTTTTTTGTCCAAGCCTCTTGTTTCTGTCATAGCCCATACTAAGCATCATTTGCAGTCCCTTGCTACTTTCATCCATAGGAAGATCAGGCATAGGCCTTTCATCTTGGTATAGAAAGCTTGATATGTATCTTTCATCCATTGCCTCTCGACTTAGGTCTCCCCAACTTCTGAATCTAGAAGGGCCAGCTCTAAAATTTTGGGATGATGTTTCAGCTGGTTGGGGTCGCCCATGAAACCTAGGGGATTGGGGTAACTCCCCTACCATGAAAGCACCTTTATTCATTTTATAATCCCAACACCCATTGTCTTGGACAATGACTTTGATTTCAAAAATATCAGGGATGGCGAGTGTCTTTGTCTCAAAAGTGGAGGCCAAAGTAGTTGGTTCTATATATGGGGTTGAAGGGCCTTCATCATTCTTTGGTACTTGGGGTGTTTTATAATATTTTGCTTCTCGGCTTTTACAGTACGAAAAGGGTTTGGGATCCCCATGAATCATGACCTCTTGGTTTTGGTATGTGAATTTAACACACTAATGGAAGGTGGAAGCTATAGCTTGCATCCCATGGATCCACGGACGCCCCAAGAGAATTTTGTAAGGAAAATCAAGGTGCAGGACCTAGTAGGTGGTTTGCATAATGGCTGGCCCTACTTGAATAGAGAGTTGGATAGTGACCTGAGACACTCTTTCTTGATCATCATAAGCCCTGATTATGATGCCTTTTCCTTTTTCAATGGAGTCCTCTGAGATTCCAAAATTCTTTATAAGCTTGAGGGAACAGATGTTTAGACCGACATCCACATCCACCAAGCCTCTTTTAACTTTGTTCTTATGAACCAAGACCTCAAGGTGGAGCGTGCGATTGTGAGACAGTTGGGTGGGAACGTCCTGATCAGAGAATGTGAGGAGATTTTGGGGGATAATGTTTTTGACCATAGCTTGGAATTGTTAAGCACCAAGATCCACGGAGAAGGTGGATGAAGCCAATGCTTCCTCGAGGATATTTCTATGTGTGGGTGATATCTTCAGTAACTCCATGATGAAGAGCTGAGCAGGGGTTCTCTTCAACTGATCTAAGACATTATAACCACTAGGAACATATTTTGGATTTGAGGTAGATGTCCTAGGTGGCTGTGATGACCCAACAATGGTGATTTTTATGTTGTGTGTGGTGATTCCACAATAAGCTTTGGCTCCCTTGATGTTAATGACAGTGACCCATTCATCTAGAGATGTGATGACATGGTCGTACACATTTTTCACATTGGAATACTTTTTCTTTCCTTTATCATTGTTATTCTTCCCCTTCTTATTATTGGGTATCATATTTGTGTAGATATTTAAGACTTGGTTTCCTACTGGTTGTTCCACATTTATGATTTTGTTGTCTATGAGCTTTTGTATCAAGCTTTTCAACCTCATGCAATTAGCAGTTGTATGCCCCTTGATTTTGTGGAAATCACAAAGGTGGTTTTCATTGTACCATGGTAGTTTTATCGAGAGCTCTTGATAGTTGTCATAGGTGGGAACTGTGATGAGTTTCTCCTATACTAATCTTTTCATGATTGATTAAGTCGATTCCCCAAGGGGTGTGTACTTCCGCTTGGGAAAATTTTTTGTTTCCCTAAGGCGGTCTGCCTTGATTGTCCACATTGTTGACTATTTGGTTGTTCAACTCCTATGTGACAGTGTTGGCTTGTCGATTGTTCTGATAGTTGGCTTGTGGTTGTTGAGGTGCTTGTGTGTTTTGTCGAGGGTAATTGATGACAAATTTTCCATCAACAACACCATCATTGGTAACATTTCTTTTTTTTGCCCATGTGTGAGGTTTGTCATTATAGCTGGTGGATGGGCACTTTTCTTGATAAGAAGATGTTCCCCCTTATGAGATAAGGACTTGTTCAATATTGAGCATTTTTGGAATCAACTAGTCATAGTTTGTGATGCATTACATCTTGAGATGGAAGGACAAGAGTCCTTCAATATTTGTTATAATGGTGCTCACTTGCTATTCCTCCGGCATGGCCCATTTGCTTTTGTTGGCTTTTGATCACCATTATTGCAAGAATGAATCAAATGTCTCTCCTTTGGATTGTTTCATAGTTGATAGTTCTTCCAGGATCACATCCATACCTATGTTGAAGGCATAGTTTTGTATGAATGCATCCATGATTTCCTAGAATTTCTTGATTCTTGAGAGATGAGAGAACTAGTCGATTGCCGAACCTGCCAAACTTCAAGGGAATAGTCACATTAGGTATGTTTTGTCATATGTGACCTCCATGCAGTGTACTTGGAATTCCCTAATGTGATCTTTAGAGTTTCTCATGCCATAATATTTGTCAAATTTTGGGATCTTAAATCCTTTTGGGAATGGTTTCATGATAATTCTCCCATCCAATGGGTAGGGGCATAAGTTCTTTGGTGGATTTGTGGTTTTCCTTGATTGAAGATCGAGCACTTGTTGTGAAAGAAATTTTATTTGTACTAATATGTCATTTTGAGGATCAGGGGGTGGGATGAAGGTGTTATGCGGTGGTTCAATTGTTGGAGGGATCGTTGGATTGGTTGGTGTGTTGGTGGATGGTCTTTGCATGTTTTTTTGTGCCAAGTATGCTTGTAATTGTTGTTGTACCAACAATGCTTGGTGTTGGTCCTGTTGTTGTTGTGCTAATAATTCCTATTGTTGAGCTTGTTGTTGTGGTTGTGCCAACAATGCTTGTTGTTGGGCTGCTAGTTGGGCTGCTTCTTACTACTCCTGGTATTGTTGTAATGTGATTTGGTATGCTTGTTGTTGCGCAAGGTATTGTGCTTGTGCTTGTACCTACGCTTGCACTTCTACTTGTACTTGTGCTTTTTGGGTGGCTTGGGCAGCTTGAACAACTTGAGCAGCTTCAGTGGCCTGGGCGGCTTGTGTGGTTTGAGCAGCCTAAACAACTTGAGCAGCTTGAGTGGCTTCTTAGGCTTGTTGTTGCAACAATGCTTGGGCTTGCGCCTAGGAAGCTTGTTGCGCTTGTCGAGCTTGTGCTGCTTATTGGGCTTGTTGTTGTTGCAACAGTTCTTGGGCTTGCACCTGGGCAGCTTATTGCACTTGCCAAGCTTGTGTTGCTTGTTCTGCGGCTTGAGTAGCTTGAGCAGCTTGTGTGGCTTGAGTAGCCTAAGCGGTTTGCGCTGCTTGTTGAGAGGTTTGTGTTTGTTGCACAACTTGGTATTGTTGGAGTTCCTTTTGGTAGGCTTGGTGACCTTGTAGTGTTATGTTGTATTGGTTTCCCACATTTGGATTTGGGATGTTAGATGTTGTGGTGAGTGGTTGCGATGTGTTTTGAGTGATTGTGGTGGTTGGTGTGATAGATTTGTTGGGTCCTTAAGAGACTATTTTTTGGGGTGTTGGGATTGACGTCGTTGCCTAGAAGGATACCACCTGTTGTTGTGATAATAGTGATACATTCAGAGGATTAGATGCAACAATTTGATTGGTGTTTGATAGATTGCCTTGGGTTGATTGATTTGTGTTAGGTAAAGGGGGGATCCCTAAACCAAGAAATGACATTGATGTTGGTAGTGGAGGAAATGGTGGTAGAGGTGGTGGTGGAAGTGATGGAATCGATGGAAGGTTCTCTAGAGTAGATGAAGATGAGGCCCCAAAAATTCCACCTAGTTCAAATAGGCCTGCTTGTACTAGTGGGAGGGAAACTTGGGTGTCAAGGGCATATGTCGATCATGTTGCGTGGAAAGATGTGTTGTTGGAATCATAGAATGTGAGTGGGACATATTGGTGGAGGGGATTTTGGGGAATGGTGCTTGATGTTCCTATGATGGTATTGGTGTCCAAATTTTGATTATTGACAATGGGGTGTTTTTGAAGGGCATGGAGTAATGAACTCCCCTTGTTAACAATAGGTTGTGTGGTGGTAATGGATGATAGTGATTGTAGAATGGGTTGAATGACGCTTTGAGTGGGTGAGGTGAATGGTACAAGCAGCATGAAAGGATTCTTTACAATAGTGTTCACATCAAAATCAGAAGGAAGTTTAGCTCCTTTTATCAATTCAAGCATGTATTGGGAAGGGTTTAGTTTTATCATGGTCTTGACAAGTCTATGGTTTTCAAGGTTTTGAAGAATTTTAGTGATCTCATCTTGGGTCATCCTTGAGTTGGTGATGTCTTCCACTTTCCCTTCCTCTTGAGGCTCTTGTGTTATAAGAGAAATATCAGGTAGTGGGTTGCTAGGTCCAATAGGATTGATCTTGGGTGTGGTTTGACTTAGGTCGCTTGAATTTTTTGTCTCTTTGTTGTTCTCCATGTTCTTCTATTGTGATATTGTTTGAACCATAAAATATGGATCAATTTTCAAGAATGTGGGAGATGAATCTCTAATTGTTTAGATTGATCTAACTTTTAGGCACAAAAAGAGAATCTCTAGGATGATTAAGGATCAATGATTTGATAGTGAAATGTGTGAAAAATTGATGATATGGATGATTAATCTCTTAGAAGATATTGAGGGGGATGCTAGACTTTTGGGGCTTTTTGGATTCTTGGATTCTTGTATTTTGTCTTGATTTTGATTTTAGATTCTTGGATTTTGATTTTGACCTTCATTTGGTTTCAGAATGTTTTTAATTTTGGAATTGGATAATGGACAAATAGATCCCAAGATGTTCGATGTTATCTATGGGATAGCCTTGCTCACAAGATGATAATTTGACTAAGTGTAGGGAGAGGGATGTATCTACCCACACCTAACCAAACAAGATGATTTGATGATAACTCAACTAAGCATATGGAAAATGATACATATACACATACCTAGCCAAAAAAATAAAATTGATGTTTGATTCAAGGATTTTGATTCATGGATTTTCCAAAAAGTCTAGTAAAAAGGATGGTTTCAAGATTTTCAAGAGTTGTTGGTGAGATGATTTTGATTTATGTTTGAAAGATGGATGAAGATTTGGATTTTATGCTCACCTAAAAGGACTCTTGTTTACAAGACATCGGTGTTGAAGAACATGCAATACTTATTGTATGAGATGCTCAAATTACCAAAAAAGACCTGGATTTTGACAATAGTAAAATGAATACAATTTGGATTGTTCCTTAATGCACGTTTATAAAAATTGAAGGTCAATCTTTCTCTAAATTCATAAAGCATAGACAATCTTTTCTTGCAAGCTTTTTGACTAAGACCTTTGGATTTTGGTTTTTGAACTTTGATCTTTCAGGAAATCATTTGGAAGAGTACATGTGTGAGGTTCAAATTTTCTTTAGCTTTGCTTGATGAATTCATTTTACCACAAAAAATTATTGATTAGATTCTCAAACTAGATGTCTGATGTCCTAATTTCTTATCATCCCACAAAGTGCTTTATGTGGAAATCAAGGAAATCAAGGAAAAAGTTTCCTATTGTTGAATTTAGTGAGCAAATGGAGATATAGATTCAAATGTTTAGAAACCTCTAAGGATAGAATCACTAGGGCAAGCAATAACACTCAAATTTTGTCAAAGGTATTTTCTCCTCTAAAGGTTTTGAAATTTGATGTTCATGTTGAATGTTTGTTTTCCCAATGTTTATGATCAAGAAAAGTTTTTTGTTTCCAAGAACATGCATGACCCTATGGATGAAAAGACAATATTTTTTGAATCCCCACTTGGATAAATCCAGCTATGTGTACTCTTAGTGGATGATTATATGATTGACCACATAGGCTCCCCCTTACAGTACACTCGTTTCTTGGGTCATCCAAGCATCAGTACCCATGAAACTCCCATAGCATACTTTTCATCTCTACTAAGAGCCGTAAAAATGTCGGGTGGCTTCAGAATGACCATTCTTTCACCAACAAATAGATTAAGTATTTTGGTCTTTTAAACAAAGGGTTCTAATAGGGGCATTCCATTTGTGGGCGATCATCCATGCGGCCAGAGACCATTTCTACCCTTCTTGTCAGAACAATCATCGTGATACTTTCCTTTCCTCAAGTACCCACACTTATATACTGATTGGAAGTCGCTTGGATTTAGCATGTTCCTGGTTGGGTTGTTCCCTTGGGTGATTACTTTTTCCCACAAGGCAGACCCTCTAAGATAAAACAAAAGTGAGAAAACACATATGTAGTTCGATTGATCTTTGTTGAGAAAAAAGAGAGAACACGCACAATATATTCCACTCACACTCACAAGTTTTGTACAATTTTAAGAGCCCAAATGAAGTGTGGAGGAAATCACTTACACAACTTATTATCACAAAAATCCTTTTGATTCTTAAGATCATCGTGAGGTACGAGAGAAGCACATACGTCTTTTAGATGATATTACTTTGGGTAGGTGATTACAAAACACAAAAGAACATGTTTATTTTAATCCTTCAAAGGAAGAGTGAATTCTTCTTAAGCACCAAAAGTAAAAGTGAAAGTTTCTTGTTCAATTGTTAACCTTTAAACAAAATCTAGTAATTTTTTCGAAGGTTCTTTTTAATCCTTTCGTCTTGTTCTTTTTAAACACAAATTGAAATCTATTGAGTCCTAATAACATGAAAGATAACAAGTCCTTAGGAGAGGGATTATAATTTCTCCCAAAAGCATTTAAAAACACTTGATACAATAAAGAAATGATGCTATAATTCAAAATTCTCCTTGCTCCTCTCTTGACTCCACCTACAAAAACTAATTAGTCCAAGAAACACAAAGGCAAAAAATAGGTTAATAGCTCAAAATAATTAAAGGAAAAAAGACACATGTCAAAAGTAACTTGAAATTCAACTTTTCACCCCACCCTAGTGGCACAACCTACATATGCATTGCAGTTTGAAGAGGTCAGTGGCGCTATATGGCACCACTAGGACTAATAGTGGCACTCTGCAGTAGGGACAAAGAGCACAATTATGACACTATTTTGGCAAGCAACATTGTTTGAAATTTGGGAACCCAGTGATAGAGAAATGGCCCAGCGTGGTCGATCTGTTTACACACTTAGGAAAGCCTACTTTGATACCACTTGATGAAGGGTACTCCCCTTACAATCTAAAACTCACAAAAATAACAGATAATGGTACAAACAAAATGCAAAGAAGGAAAGAAAATATTTTCTATTGTCACTGAAATGAAAATGAAATTAGAACATTATATTTTCCATCACATGGGCTTTTTGATTACATAAAACTGCAAGTATGCAAATCAGAGCCGCCATCTACTCTGCTCTTGCCTCCCCTATATAGTCCCCCTTTACATCCTTTATTTGAAAGGTGTAATCACCCTAGAATCTTTTGGAAAGTGTAACCACCCTAGAATCTTCTAGAAAGTGTAACTTCCTCAGGAAGATATTTTGAAATTTTATTAATTTTGGTATTACAAGTTTGTAGTGTCATCACTTTTGATCCAACCGTCGGATTTTCTAGTATAATACCTTTTCAGAAAGGTGTCGAGAAATCTTGTGCTAGAAAGTGGGGCCTAAAGTCCATCCACTTTTGCTTTCCAAGAATTTTCAGGCCCATCCGGAGCCTCTAAGTGCCTCAAAATTGATGCTGACGATTTTACTAGGATTTGTGAAAATTGAAATTTTAATCTCTTAAATGACAAATGGTATTGAAGTAATTTCTTCGCCATTGGATTAATTTACCATTCTGGAGGTCTGTGTAATATTTTGTGTACAACTATGCATAAATGAAAACTTACAAAAATAGTAACCCTACCAAATTTAGCCCTTATTGAAAAGAAACAACTTTTTTTTTTGGGTGATGCAAGATTGCTCTTACACCCTAGATGGTCTTGTAATTAGCAAGTTTTTTATATAAACCTTAAGGGGGACACTTGGAAATATGGATTCTATGTATTTAGGGGTACATTTGTAGGAACAATTTAATTTAAGAGGGGGAATGTTATTGTAATGGTTATCACATTGTTTGGATATTAGTTAATGTGGTTATTATAGTTTATAAATCCACATCTTATGATAGTTTGTAATCCTCCCATTTGTATCCTTTCATATAGAACTATGAATCAATTAAGTACATTCACCTTCACTATAGATGATTCCCATGGCCACAATCCCTTGGGAGGGGCTACGAACATGGAGAATCCCCCCTCATATACCTTGCAAACCTAGTTTGTAATAGACATGGATAAAATAGTTAGAAAATGAAGTATAAAAGATGAGGGTGGCTATGATTTTTATAGATAACCCCAAAAAATTGCATAAATTTTATAGTGGAAAAGGAATTTAACTAACCATTAAATAACTTTATGAATATGAGGTTATTTAAATGTAAATGCAATATACATTGAATAAACTTTATAAAGGAAAATGAATTTAATTAACCATATTTCCACAAAAATGTGGTATATATATTACAAAATGAATTTAAAACATTATAATTGATTTATATAAATCATCTTAATCCAAATGTTATTGATTATTCGTATGGGAGTCCTAAAATAATAAAAATAATAGATTCAACATTTTTAATTTTCAAATAAAACTCTAGAATAAACCATCAAACTATCTATAAATCCACAAAAATTTCCTGGACTAAGAACAATATTTTTCTACATCACATTCAACACAAACAAAAAAAGTCAAAACTCAACCTACAACAAATATAATGTACATAATAATAAAACATTTAGCATTTCATTTCCATATGGAATATTTTTAAATCGATAGGAAATATAAAATAAATTTGTTTAGTTAAATAATTAGTTATTGGTTAAAAGAAAGAAAGAAATTACACTCCACTAATTTAAACTAAAGATCCCAATATAGTAATTTTTCATTTTACTAGCAAAGAAAATCAAATTTAATCATTGGAAATGATGTAGTGAACAAATCTTAAAATTGAGAATAAGTGAATTATAATTATAATTTAAACATTGTCAAATTGACTCAACACTATATACAATTATAATCAATACTTCTTATAGGACACATTTTAATCTAGTTCATATCCTTAGTATATTAGGAATATTATTGTAAATTAAACAATCTATTTACTCAATTTTAACTAGAGGAAATCAAATAGATAATCTATTTAATAAATTTATACTTTACTTTTAGCTTTTTGGGTTTAGACATTATTAAGCTGTGATGGAAATTATAAATATTTTTATTATATAAATGTTCAAACATTTGGAATTTGAAAATTCATTAGTTTCATGTACTTTAGATTTATTATCCTAACCTGAGAATTAGGATATGAAATTAAATAGAATTAGCACTGTTGAGAAAAAGGTGTCTCAAACTTATTGGTTAAGGATCTCTAAAATGAGGAAAATATTTAGTCGATTTAAAGTATTCTACATCGTAGTACCACAAAAGTGTACATTAGAGCTTGTGTTTTTGCGGGGAATACTTGCTACTCGTCACCCCATAATAAATTGTTCATGAGGCTTGCGGTAGTTCAAGATATCCTACCATCTCACAACAATTTAAGAGGAGGTGTGCGATAGTGTGGGAGGATTCATAGCCCACAACCCTGTGATAGTTAGGTGAAGAGGTCTATAGTATTGTGGTAGGCTATGGTACAACGATAACACATGACACTAAGATGTTCATTTGGATGGACTACGACAGAGCGGTATCATGTGGTATGGCAATATTGAACCCTGTGACACCACAATTATCAATTGGAAAGGACTACAGTATACCAGTACCTTGTGGTATTGTAGTAAAGGTTGGAGTGGCAAAGATTAGTGCAACCTCATGATGGTTTAAGAATAACTTGGCGGGATTGTGGTTATGACTATTCAGTGGTTGTAGAAGTTGAAATGTCTATTATGACGGTTTTTTTGTAATGACTGAGAAGTATGTGTATAATGTCATGTGCACTAGAACAAAGAAAGGAGATTGGATTCAGAGGGGTTATGCTACTAGATTTTCTCCAACTTGAACATGATATAAATCTCCATGTAAAGGATTGAAGCCTACAATTCTATTGTAACTATGTATTTTGTTGTTGAATAATACAATGGATCTATGCTTTTGTTGGGTGGGGTTTCTTACCCAAAAGGGTTTTCCCCATGTAAATCTATGTGTTCATGTCTTTTGTTTTATCTTTCATTTTTAATGATTCTATTTATTGAATCTATTTAATACATGTTGAAGGGTATGTGCAGGATCATGATGGGCCAAAAAGTGGCATATTATGGGTATTTGTAGGGTATGTGGCTTATGACTTTTTTTTAACCCAAAATTGATGAAACAAAAAGGGTTTTTAGAGGAGATTCTAAACTTTCCACTAATATAAATTATGCTTTAATTTGAATTTAATAAATAATTATTATTCATTTTCTATTAGAATTACGACTAAAGTCCTAATCGATAGGCTGATTGAAAAACATCTATAACTTTCAAACAGTATCACATTTTTTGAATCTGAAACATGCATCACATTCTATGCTTTGCATAATATAGGATTAAAAAAATAAAAATTAAATTTCATGAAGTTTTGACCAAGTTAAGGTGGTTAGACATACAAGTTTTTATATATTTTAAAAGTTGTAATAAAAATTCATAATTAATTATTTACATAGAAAAAAAAATTACAAAAAAATGCCTCACATCAGACATGAGTCTTCTACTTATATATAAAATATTATAAAAAATCATTTTATTATGGTTAGGGTGGTCAGACAAACACCTACTTAATTTTTCCCTGAAATTTAAGTACTTGATTGAAATTTCAAATTTTCACCAAATAGATTTTATTTATTTTTCAATAAACCTAGTAGTTTAGAAACTACATTCAATTTGCTACAGATTCTATTCTTACATAATTTTGAAATAATATATATAACTTATTCAAATTTTTACGTCAAGCTGCTTAACACTGATTTTTTTTGAATTTTTTGCCACTTAAGGGCCTATTTTTTCCATGATGATCCTGCACATACCCTGAAACTGGTTGATCTTGCATGATCTAAAATTGCATCAAATTTTCTCTGAGGATTAATGGTGGGAGATAAACTATGCCTAATTTTTCTTTATTCCATAGTAGTACATGCTTTCGAGGCAACATGTAGAAATGAAAGTTACTGAAGACACTTACTGATCTCAGATGCTCTTTCTAAGATGAACCAAATTTCCCTTCAATTGGTATTAGAGATTTCTTTTGGGATTTTCTTATTCTTGGTGTTTTTGGTTCTAGGTATTCCTTCTATGAAGATTTCTTAGTCTAGAAAGCTTGATGAAATCTGAAATGATGGTGACGATAGAGAGAATAGAGTTGGTCATATTGAAATGATGTGATCTAAAGCTCGTAGATAACAGAATAATCCTGATGAATGAGGTGGGATTTTTTCTTTGTGGTTGTGTTGCAGGAAAGATTTCATATTGGGTGTTAGTGTGAGATGCTACCTAATGATATGGAGAATCTTGGGTTGTTTTTCAGCTATGGAGTAATGTGCTTATGTTGGGTTTTTTTTACTAGTATTGGATGGAATTTTTATTCTACCCCAATTGGATCTAGGCTATGTAGATGATCATTGGATGATCCAGAAGCTTCTGCAATAGCTTGTCTCCCTTAGATGCATATACATGTTGGTGGTTGTGGAGTTCTCCTAAAATGGGTTTGGAGTTTCTGAACTACTTTCTCCTTTTGTGGATGCTTTGTAATTGCATGGATAGGATTGATGTTCCTTGGATATGACGGTTTTATAGATTTTCCTAAAAAAAAAAAGGTTATATGCTCATATATGATAATACATTATTGTGGTTTAACCATTCTAGTGTTTTTTGTTTCATAATTTGAGTCTTCTAGATGTGAAGTGGGTGTGGATGCACATGGGTGTTTTTCAAACATAGTGGTTTTGCAAGTTTTACACAGTCAAGAAAAGCTTGTGGTTTTGTGGAGTTGCGATTAAGTTGTTTTCTAGACCCTAGCTTTTGGGGTGTTACTAGATGACATATTTGTAGTTTTGCATGCATGCTTCATTCATAGTGGGAGGAGGTGAGATGCTTTTGCTACATGGGAGTGTTGGTACACGATTTTTCACTTAACATTCTAGTAGTAATTCTTGGTGTGTTCCTAGACTATAGTGCTCGAGTTGTGGACCTATTTGGAGAATAATATTTGTGTATGATCTGGTGTCTGAGTCATGTGGTATACATGACTATTCTTTTTTAATATCAATTTGTTAATTACTGATGTAGTGATGGGTTCACATGTTTTAGTGTATTGGATCTATGAGTTATGTAGTTTGGTAGTTGTGTATAACCTGTTGGTTATAGTGCCTGATAACTCAGAAGTGGACTATCTATATCCATGAGGTTGATTCAATGTTGTGGAAAAAAAATTAGTTGGCCTTGTATATGGTTACTTGTGCACTAGTCTAGTTTCTTTGAGATGAGAGGATTGATGATGTTAATGGAGATTATGGCACCCAAATGCTTTATACTCCTAGGATTTTTCACTTAAAAGGAGATAAGATTGGAGCAAAAATGCAATGTCCACACTCAAAGAGGGATGTGATATAAGTGCAATATGCTTAAATGAAGTAAACTAAAATTAAAAATTTGAAAAATACTATTGATTATGTATGCAAGACTAGGAAATATGAAGTGTTTGAAAACATGGTGTTGTATGAAAACCTTAACTAGAAACATTCACAAATGAAAAAAAAATTAATGAAACTAAATAGAGTGCACCTAGAGATAGAATTTTGATGCTGGAAGGTTCTAGAATGTTTTAGGAATCATTGTTGATGGCCATTGGGACTCCTTCACCACTGATGGCCAATCAGTCCAGATTATGGTAAATTCTCTTGAAACAAGTTTCATGATGTCGAGAACTAAAATATGAAGAAAAAACTTTTTCCAGCTTGGCAGTGGGACTCATTCACCACTAATGGTGAATCATTCCTCCTCCAAAAATATACAAATTATGAAGTCAACTCTGTGGGTTTAGATTTGCACTTGTCTTCTAGTTAGGTTGATGGAACTAAAACTGCATAAAATGGGATGAATGATGTCTCCAAGCTTGATTTAGGTCTTTTTTGAATTGAATAGCTTTGATAACTTCATGGCCACTTTTCAACACCTATCTCTTTAACAAATATTCCTACAAGACCTATAAACACACATGCAAAGAGGGGAAAAATGGTTAAGGGTTAGAGTATAGGTATTTTCCTTGGTCAAATCCCACTTTGGTAATCAAACCCTTGATAATGAAATGGAATGAAATAAGCAAGGAATGATGAATAAATTACATGAAAATTTCATGAACTCACCAAACCCTTGTTGTTGAACTCTAAAGATATGTCAATGGTTGCTCCAAGATGCTTGATAATTGCTTGAATGAATGATTAAGGATGCTTGAATGCTATGATGGATGCTAAGATGATTAAATGGATGAATGAGGGTTAAAATGGATATAAAAACACTTATTTATACACACTTATGCCCTAATTTCTCAAAAATACAACATCACAAGCTGACCTAGAAGGTCTTAATGAATAAAAACTTGAAACAAATTTAAAAGTATTTTGAAATTTGTGGCAAGAGAAACTTATTCGCCACCCACGGTGAATGGGTCCCACTTAAGGCATGGAAGTGGGTGTCGGGGATTAAGTTGTATTTAATGCTATTTGTTGGGTTTATATTAAAAAAGACACCTAATTAAGGCCTATAAGTGCATATCAAGGAAAAATAAAGCATAAGAAAGGTGTATTTAGTGGTGACAAGCCTAGAAAAGCATGAAAGTTTGATACAAGGCTTTACAAAACTTTAGAATAAGACTTGGTAAGTGATAAAAAAAGGAATATTTAGATGAATTATAATAAGAAGAGTCTAGAAAGGTGTAGAAATGTGTTAGAACACTTCACAACACCTTCACAAGACATTATAAAGTCTTAATAATTTGAATATTCAAGACGTAATGTGAATGTATAAGTTACATTACTACATTAAATCAAGGTGAAAATAAGCACAAGGAGGGACAAAACAAGAAAAAGTAAAAGGGTTACTTTTTTTGTGTCCACAGTTAGCCCCCACTTTAGTGAGAGGTTGAACTTGCTTCAAACTCACACTAAAGTAGAGCAGTGCATCTCAAGAGGGGTCTAAATGTACTAATGCTTGGTAAGATGGGACAACAACAATCAAGAGGGAGCATCAAGACCCTAGGATAAAGATCCCATGGCAAATCAATCATAAGCACAAAGGAACATAGGTGAAAGTGAATGAAGAATGAAGGAAAGCAAAGAAAGCTTTGATCGTCTGTCTAGCTCATTGTGGACTAGATCTAGGCTATTTGTTTAGAACAAGAAATGTGTACTCACTCTAGGCAGATGGAACTCATAGATTTCCTCTGAGTGAGAAAGCCCAAGTATACTCACTCTAGGGCCACAAAACTTCTAGTTGTCAGCAAGATGAGAAATCCATAAGGTCACTTTGGGAAAAGTCATGCAGGCTCAGAATGGGATTTCCCACTCAACCATACTAAAGTTGTATCCCCTGATAAATTTAATAAGGCACCACAAAAGACAATTTCATTTTGTGCTTCATGAGACAAGCAAAGCTTTGTATGCTTAGAACTCATGAAAAAATGCAATTGCACCATAGGCATGCAAGCTATGTTATGCAAGGTGGCCATGTAAATGGAAAATGCAACATGCAAAATATGTTCAAATGAGTCTTCTTTAGTTCATGTGAGGTATTAAGCTAGGGAACATTGTGTCTAATATCTCCAAGAGAGGACCAATAAAAGAGTAAAATATTCACAACTTAGGAGATGCAGTGCATCATATTAGGACACAAAGAGGAATGTAATATGCTAAGATAGATCATGCTTATGAAGGACATTATACCCAATTTTATCCACAAAGTGACAAACACATCGTATGAAGTAACAATGTTGCACTAAGAACTAGGAAAAAGGAAAAATGCAATGTGATAATGCCAATCTATGCCCACACTTTAAAGGAATTGCTACACTCTATTTTGTGAGAAATTACTTTAAATTAGCAAATGAAAACTGAAACAAGAAGGAAGACATGAGAGCCAACTTGGAAAGTCATTATGCCAAGTCATACATTTTCAAGTAAGGTTGCATCATGCATATGAAAAATGAACAAAAAAGAAAGAGAGTTTTCCCCCACAAAATAACACACCAAACACATAAGGGATCTATGGATTTGGGGCAAGTATGTTTGTTGCTGTAATATTTTTATTAAAGAGCTCAGAACTGTCATCATTCTCCAAATACATATAGAATTGGAAGAATGACACAAAGAGAGAAAAAACAAAAGAAAAATAAAATTCATTTTGGGTCAACATGGAAGAGACATAGGATGTATCAACGCTTTGCATCGTCCCAAAAATGAAAACACAAGCGGAAAGAAAATGAAAAGGTAAAGGAAAAGGAAAAGCTTTTGGATCAACATGGACACATTTTGGTTGCAATTCCTTGCATCATCCCCAAAAGGAAAACACAAAACAAAAGCGAAAAATGAAAAAGAAAGGAAGATCATTTGGGTCAACATGGAAAAGACATAGGGCATCTCAACGCTTTGCGTCATCCTCAAAATGAAAACACAAAAACAAAAGAAAAAAAGGAAAAAGAAAGGAAGACCATTTGGATCAACATGGAAGAGACATAGGGTGTCTCAACTCTTTTCATCATCCCCAAAAGTGAAAAGGAAAAAGGTGATGTATGACAGCTCGAAGAATGAAGGTACAAATAGAAGAATGTTACAAAGAGAGAGAACATCAATGGGACGTCATGCGGGAACACAATATGCACATAAAAGCTCAAAAGAAAAATAAAAGAAAAATGCAAAAGGCTAGCAAGGCGAATGCATGTCAACCATCTAACAAGTCACCCACCTCCCAATCATGTTCAATGTATTGTGAGGGTGGTTGACTATCCAAAAGGACAATTGCAAGTGCGAACTAGGGGAAGTACCACTTGTTCTACACTTTTTGTAGGATATTTGTAATTTAAACTCATGGAAGAGGAAAATAATTTATTCAGATCATTATGCACCTCTTCGTCTATTTTAGAGATCTCATCATCATCGTCATCCAGCTTAATCACGACAGGAGGACGGATGTTAATTTCCAATGAAGGGTGTATCAGGATTCATAGTTGTTATATTACATCATTTTGTTGGGATTCAGGGGGAGGGTTGTTATTTATTGCTTCTTTCAAAGGTGGAGATTGATTTTCTTTGGTTTCTACAACTTGTAATAGATGAGCAAGGAGACGACGACAATGCCTATGCTCCCTAGAACCTCTATTTTGTTTGATTGCATTTTGAAGTTGTGTAAGTGTAAGATTGGGTTGATTGGCCATAGGCTTTTGTTCTTCCTAAGGGGGGGAATAAAAGGGACCATGGGAGGTGTATCAATCACTTTCTCTTTTTCTTTATAATTTTTTTTTATGCAATGGGGCATGATGGGATTAGTTTCATTATCTATTAGATGTTTGGATGAGGAAGGTGAAGTGTTCATGTTTGGTTGATCTAGAGTTGATGGCTCAGGCTTAGTTTGAAGGATTGTCTCAAAGAGAATAGGGGTGTTGGAAGTGGATGGGGATTGATTGCGAAGGGAAAATTTGGAAAATTTCTTTTCTTTAAACTTTTGATAAGCAATGAAAAAGAAATATTTGTGAGGTGTTATGGGTTCCATGGGCACTGGCCAAAAGGATTATAAGGAGAAGTTTCCTTTAGAAAACAAAGGGTTAAAGTGACTATGGTTAATAGTGAATATGCCATTGTCATGTAGAAACTTTAAACATTTGTGTATGATTGAAGGGACAACTTTCATCGAGAAAAGCCATGGATAGCCTAGCCATAGACGAAACTAATTTGATTGTGGAATGATGTAAAATGTTACTTCCAATATCTTAGGTCCTATCTGTAATGGAAGGATGATCAATCATCTCGTAGGGAACACAAAACCATTATGTGTTTTGATCCATGCTTGTGGTTTGTCATAAATATCTTGATAGAGATCATGTAATACCAAAAATTCCTCAGTGATCACATTCTCACCATAGACAGGATCTATGAGTATCCCATTAGTGGGCTTATTGTAAATACGGTTGGCTATGTAAAGAGGACCTTTGGGAAGATTTGGAAGAATATATTTAGAAGAGAAAGTAATATCAATATTTTTCTTAGGTGGGCCCTTACGAGGGATAACATCTATCGCTCCTACTAAATCATGCATAGGAGTAATAGAAGTAGAATGTTGAATAGGATCAGGATTTTCAATGATTTTATGAATAGTCATCACATTGTTCTTTTGTGTCTGACTATCTTTGATGAATGACATCGTATGTTTGGGCATTGCATTGGTAAAAAATTGTAAATTTTGATTGGGTGGAGTAATAGATGAATTTCCTTTAACATTGAAATTTGGAACAGATAGACGGCTAGAATCAATGAGGTGTTGCATGATGTGTTTTAGACACTTACATTGTTCTATGTCATGTCCATTTTGTCTATGATAATTGCAATAAGTGTTGGGTTGAAATTTTGGAGGCAAAGGTTTTGTTGGATCTAATGGTTTAATAGTAGGTAAAGTAATCATCTATTGTTGCACTAGCTGGGTCATGGTGTTGTGAAAATTATCTGGTAAAGTGTAAAATGTCTCTTTGGGTCTCCATAAGTAAAAGGTATCGCAAATTTAACGACTATTACTTGGTTGTTGGTGGGTTGAGATGGTTGTTGAGGAGGGGGGTTGAATTGTAACAAGCCTTTTTTGGTTTTTGAAATGGTTGTGAGTTGTTTGAAGTGCTAGGTTCAAATTTTTCAACTTGGTTAGTGCTTGACATCACCACTACTAATCAAATTTTGATAGTCACAAAGGGATGTGCATAAATGTATGAAAGAAGAAAATTTCATCATCGTCAATTTATCCTAGATGTGAGTTTGTAAATTTTCAATAAACCTCTTTTGGAGATATGGATTAGGAACCTTGACATTAATTTGGGCATAGAGTGAATGATAGCATGAGATGAAATTAGTTACATTTTCATCCACATTTTGTTTACATCTCATTATATCAACCAATGTATTTTTGGGAGTCATGTGTACTAGAAAATGATTTATGAAAGCATCAACTAATTCATTGATTGACCAAATTGAATTATTTGGTAAGTTTGAAAACCATGCCAAGGCAATGTCCTTTAAAGTCCTAGGAAAAAGTTTGGACAACATTTTATCATCAAGAAAAAAGTCACTGCATAAGGTTGTGTAAGCATTAACATGATTAGTAGGATTACCCTTTCCTCCGTACTTCTCAAATCTAGGTATTTCAATTCCTTGTGTCATTGGTGTTCTTAATATTTCTAAGGATAATGGGCTACTGCGAATGTAATAGGTGAGTGGAGCATTTCGAGTATGACTTATGGTGGATCTTTGTTGTTGCATGGAGGAAACATTTTGGAAAAGTTGTGTGATGAGAGGGTCAGTGTAAGTGGTATGAGGTGGAAGAGATAATGGTGATGGAGTGTATGTAGTGGTAGGGAAATTGAATGGAATGTTAATAGGTGGTATGGTGGAAGAGTAGAAAATATTTGATGCCATAGAAGAATTGGGAATACTAGCAAAAATAGTCAAGGAAGGAATCACATTGCTAATCTTTTACATTGTAGTTGTTACTTGTAGAATTGTGTAGGTAGGTATATAGACACTATTGTGGAAGGAGGAGTGTTAAGTCCTTGACTAACCACAATATGTGCTGGTTGGGAAGTGGAAGGAGCATGTTTGTTGTATATCTCAATAATTTTTTTCATAACATTTAAGCCTTCATCACTTTCAAGCAAGCGGTGTATGTTTTCTATAACAGGAATCACAGTGCCAAAGATATTTTAAAGACATAAATCTTGTTGTAGATGTGCTAAATCCTCATGAATGTTAACGACTTTATCTTGTGGAATGTGATCATTTGTGTGTCAACTTGCATGTTATGGGAAGTAAAATCATTTCTAAAGGTGGGATCCATGCCTAATGCACTATTTTCAATACCAGGAGAAGTAGCTTGGGATAACCCAAGGTACACAATGAGTGTATTATCGCAAGATTCCATGATTCAAGAACTTCTCACTAAAGTATTATCAATAGGGCACCAAACACTCATACAATGGGTACTAAAGGCAGGGTGGATTCAAATGTAATGCAAACTAGAAGTAATAAAATGCTAATAAAAAAAATTTGGAGCTTATAATAGAGATGTAATAACATAAAATTGTAATGAAAAAAATGCCTAGACAATTCCAGAAAATGCAGGTCAGAATGTGCAATTGGACTAATTCACCCAAGGTGGCCAACGAGTCTAGGAATGTACTTTTTTTTATTTTTTTTTAGAAATTTGAAATAAAATTTGATTTTTTTCAAATGCACAACTACAACTATAGTATAAAATGTAGAATTTTAGTGTGTTTAGATGAGTTGAAATGCAAAAATGAAAGCCATATGATGTTTTCACTAATGCAAGTTTTTGAAAACCCTAGGATGTGTAAGCAATGAAAAACCTAATGAAATGATGATGCAAGGAAAACCTAGCATCAAAAATCACTTAGGATCAGAAGTAAAAATTCTCTAAAGTCAAGTTCACCAAAATGGAGACAAAGATTTTGGCATCTGAATGCTTTATACTTTTAGGACTTTTCATCTAAAAGGAGATAAGATTGGAGCCAAAATGCAATGTTCACACTAAAAGAGAGATGTGATATAAGTTCAATATGGTTAAATGAAGTAAACTAAATGAAAATAACTGAAAAATACTATTGATTATGTATGCAAGACTAAGAAATATGAAGTGTTTGAAAACACAGTGTTGTATGCAAACATGAACTAGAAACATGCACAAATGAAAACATAACTTAATAAACTGAATGGAGTGCACCTGGAGATAGAATTTTGATGCTAGAAGGTTCTGCAAAGTTTTAGGAATCACTGTTGATGGCCATTGGGACTCATTCGCCATTGATGGCGAATTAGTCTAGGTTTTGGTAAATTCTACTGAAATAGGTTTTAGGATGTCGAGAATTGAAATCTGAAGAAAACACTTTTTCCAACCTAGTAGTGGGAGTCATTCACCACTGATGGTGAATTAGTCCTCCAAAAATCTACAAATTCTAAATTCAACTCTGTGGGTCCAAATCTACACTTCTCTTCTTGTGGGGTTGACGGAACTGAAACTGTAGAAAATGAGCTGAATGATGTCTCCAAGCTTGATTTAGGTCTTTGTTGACTTGAATAGCTTTGATGACTTGTTAACCACTTTTCAACGCCTATCTCTTTGATAAATCTACCTACAAGACTTGCAAAGACACATGCAAAGAGGGGAAATTTGGTTAAGGGTTAGAGTATAGGGATTTGCCTTGGTCAAATCCCACTTTGGTAATCAAATCCTTGATAAAGAAATGGAATAAAATAAGCAAGGAATGATGAATAGATACCATGCAAATATCACGAACTCAACAAACCCTTGTTGTTGAAGTCTGAAGATATGTCAATGGTTGCTCCAAGATGATTGATAATTGCTTGATTGAATGATTAAGGATGCTTGAATGCTATGATGGATGCCAGGATGATTGAATGGATGAATGGGGATTAAAATGGGTAAAAAAACACTTATTTATACACACTTATGCCCTAATTTCATGAAAATACAACATCACAAGATGACCTAAGGTCTTAATGAAAAAAAACCCAAAATAAATTAGAAATTATTTTGAATTTGGTGCCAAGAGTGACTCATTCTCCACCCATGGTGAATGGGTCCCACTAAAGGAATGCAAGTGGGTGTCGGGGATTAAGTTGAATTTAATGTTCTTTTTGGGTTTATATTTAGAAACACACTTAATTAATGCCTATGAGTGCATAAAGGGTTCAAATAAAGCATAAGAAAGGTGTATTTAGTGGTGAAAAGCCTGGAAAAGCATGAAAGTTTGTTTCAAGACTTTACAACACTTTAGAATAAGACTTGGTAAGTGATAAGAAGGGAATATTTAGATGAATTATGATAAGAAGAGTCTAGAGAAGTGTAGAAATGTGTTACAATGCATCACAACACCTTCACAAGACATAATAAAGTCTTAATAATTTGAATATTCAAGACCTAATGTCAATGTATAAGTTACATTACAACATTAAATCAAGGTGAAAATAAGCACACGGAGGGTTAAAAAAAGAAAAAGAAAAAGTGTTACTTTTCCCATGTCCATAGTTTAGTAACTAGATAGTTGGTTATGGGGAACTATAGCATGTGTATCACAATGTCATGAATAGCTTGGATACATAATATTGGTGTAAGCTTTTTAAAGTGATGGTATTTTTTCTTAGTTTGTAGATCTTGGGGTCACTTGGTATTGTTGTCAGATGGACATGTTCATGTGTGGAATTGGAGGATTTATAGATTAGGAGATGTTTGGTAATGATGCTTGGAGAGCTTGGTTTCCATAGTTCAATGGGAGCTTTAGTAGTGACTGTGAATGAATGATCTTCTTTAGTGTTGTAGATGTTACTAGGAGGAGCTCTTAGATCCTGCTACTACAAAAGGGTTCTTTCACATTTCCATTGACACTACTTGAAGATGTGTATCATCTAGAAGCCATGGAGGACTCTTGTAGTCTTTGGTTGAGGTGTTGGTGGTGCTTGATAGGTGATGTTGGTTTAGAATTTACTTTTTTGTGTCATGATATACTCTTGATTATGATTAGACTTTTGGCTTGATGCATTGCTCTTGAGACCATGGTATGTTCACTTGGAGCATAAGATCTCCTAAGGGGGATGGTAAGATAATGATGTAATGATAAGTTCCTGATTCAGATGATTGGAGCTTTAACAATTGTCTAGTGATTCTCTATATTTTGTGTGCATTGCTCATATGCTTGAGAACTTTATGATAGTGCACTGATACATTTGGAGTTTAGCATGAAATGATTGGTTGCAGGTGCTAATGGATACATGGAGAATGACGTGAGGTTAAATTTCTCTTGAGATGAGAGAAGTGTTGTTGAGATGGTTACTCTTGATGAGATCTAAATAGAAAGCCTGAGGAGCCTACACCTTGGTTGGACGTGAGTGCAATAGAGACCTATGAGGATATTTCTCCTGGATGACTCATGAAGACTTGCATATCTTAGAGGACCATTCTCATTCCCCACTCTTGGTCTACTCGGCGGCTTATCACTTGAGAGGTAATGCCCATTGTTTCTCCTCAAGGTCTAGGATCTGGAGTTCTGAGTTCTGTCCAGACCACGTATGCATGATAGCAATGAAGTTCATTCCCAGTCTCGGCCCTACATGTCTGAAAGGACAGTTTTATTCCCCTTGATGTGCCTGAGACACAGATCCTCCAGCCTGTTCAAACACTTAATTCAGTCTGAGTGAGCTATTTTGCTCAGTTCAATGTCCCAAGAATCACACACTTCACTGATCTGTTCTTTTCAGCATGTCTCATGCAGAGTCCCAGCTTCCTGAGCACAGGCTGTTCATGGAATGTCACCACTATTCAATGGTCATGAGAGGGCATGCCATTTTGACAAACACTGAGTGCTAGACGAAACACTTTGAAATGCCATTTGTCCACCATGTCAGCACCCATCTCTGCCTCCATGTCTGCCTATAGCAACCCATTCCAAAATCGATGAACTATTGTTCTCCAGAATTTGTAAGTCAATTTACATGGGTATTTTGTGTAGATGATTAATTTATTGTTGATGTATTCTTGTGATATGTTTCTATCTTTACTATGATACCCATTTTGGATATTTCAAAGAGATTATCGCTCTGTATGTATCAAAAAATTGCAATTAAATCTTTCTTTTCTTTGTCAATAAATATGGTTAGGGTTAGTACTCTTTTATCATTAGTTGCTGTTTTAGTTATTCTGCATTTAAAGTGTGATGGTGAGTCATTTTGCATGGGTATTTTGCATAGATGATTAATTTATTGTTCATGTCTTCTTGTTATGTGTTTCTATATTTGGCATTATACCCATTTTGGAGATTTGTAAGACATTATCGCTCTATATGGATGGATAAATTCTAGTTAAATATTTTTTCTTTCATTAAAAAATCTTGTTATGGTTCATGATTTTCTTGTCATTGCTTTATTATTTTAGTTATCTCTGCGCATTTTTGGCATTATACACATTAGCATGGGAGAAATTGTAGATTAACATAGGAGCAATTATTTTTTCATGCTTTGCTTATTGTTTTAGTTATCTCTGTGAATCTTTCATTTATTGTTTGTGGTTATATGTATGTATCTTTGGCATTGCACCCATTACCATAGGAGCAATTGTAATTAAATCTTCTTTCTTTCATAAAAAAATAAGGTTAGGGTTAGCAATTATATCGGCCTTCGTTTGTTGTTTTAGTTATCTCTTTGCATCTTTGCCATTACACCCATTAAGATACGAGCAATTGTAGATTAACATAGGAGTGATTGCATCTTATCTATGTGAATCTTTCATTTATTGTTTGTGGTTATCTGTGTGTATCTTTTCTAGAGAAAATGTAGATTACCATAGGAGAAATTATAGTTAAATCTTCCTCCTTTTGTATGTGGAAGGTGAAATGTAAGTGTTTTCTCATGCGAGGGTTAATGCATCCTATCATTGTTGTACGACGGCAATAGAGGAAGTGAATGCAATATTCAATGTTGCAGTGTGGGAAAGTATACTTTGATTAAGTTGTATTGTTGAAAGAGCCATTGTGGTGTTGGTTTGATAGTAGACTATTGTTAAAATCATCGCCTTCAGCTCTATTTTTTACCAGATTGGAGGGTTTTAAAATTGTTGTGTTGCAGAATCTGTAAGTTGTTTTACATCGGTATTTTGCAAAAATGATTAATTTACTTTCCATGTCTTTCATTCTCTACTCATTGTTCCTTTTGATAGTAGGTCTGAGGGTTTTAATAGTGATGTGTTGTGAAATGTGTGAGAAATTCTATTGATTAAGTTGCATTGCCATTGTGGTGTTGGTTTTATAGTAGACTAGTGTAAAAATTGTTGCCTTCAGCTCAGTTTCATACCAGATTGGATGGTTTTAAGACTGTTGTGCTCTATAATTTGTAAATCATTTTACATGGGTATTTTGCATAAATGATTAATATATTGTTCATGTCCTTCGCTCTTTGCTTATTGTTCCTTGTTATATGTTTGCATATTTGTTGTTATACCCATTTTGGAGACTTCAAAGAGATTATGGCTCTGTATGGATTGATTTATTGCAGTTAAATATTGTTTCATTCACCAAAAAATATGGTTAGGGTTAGTAATTTTTTGGGTTTCATTTATTGTTTGTAGTTATTATGTTCCAACATCTGTAAGTCTTTTTACATGGGTATTTTTCATAAATGATTAATTTATTGTTGACGTGTTTCACTCTCTGCTTATTGTTCCTTGTTATATGTTTATATCTTTGTGGTTATACCCATTTTGGAGACTTCAAAGAGATTATGGCTCTGTATGGATGGATTTACTACAGGTGAATCTTCTTTCTTTCTTCAAAAAATATGGTTAGTGTTAGTAATTTTTTCTCGCTTTGTTTATTGTTTGTAGTTATCTCTATGCATAATTGGTGGTATTTCCATGACGACCAATCCTATTCAGGGTTGGGCTGTTGAAAATCCTAGTGGAAACTTCAAACAAATAGCCTATCAACTAAAAAATATAAAGCTAAATAGATAAAAGATCTATTAGAATAAAACTTAAAAGCCAGGAAACTATTTTTTTGTCCATGCTAATACAAATTAACATAGGAGTGATTGTATATATTTATATATATATATATATATATGCAGAGGGTTAGTATGGAAGTTGTTAAGTGTTATTGTAATAGCTCTTTTAAAATTTCTCTATTTCTATGGAAGGTCGTTATAACTATTATTTTCCATGGTTATTTTGTCTCTATGGAACATGTTATGTGTCTTGTATGAATATGTTTCCTAATATTGTTTTTGTGTGGACTGTTTGAAGTTCCCCATAAGAAAATATTCTTCATTTGTATTGTTTTTTCAAGTTCTCCATAGCAAACTGATCATTATCGTACTTTTCCTTTTCTATTCCCCATATTTTAAAGTTATACATAATGTGGGTTTTCAAACATTTGTCATATTCGTGTGATTGTTAAGTGTTTTTGTAATCACTCTTTTCCAATTTCTCTTTCTGTCTCAACTGTTTGAAGTTCCCCATAACAAATTATTCCTTGTGATATTATTTTTCCAGTTCCTCATAGCAAACTCTTTATTATTGTAGACTCCCTCTTCTATTTTCCATATTTTAAAGTTCTATTTAATGTGGGTTTTTGAACATTTTTCATTTTTAACACTTATTGGGTATTGAATATTATAAACAAAAGGTGAAATTGTATTGAATTCCCTGATCGATAAACATATACATGTACGCATATATATATGTATTCAATTTCCTGATCCATATTTCAAAATATACATATAGGCATATACATATATCCATATATACAAACAAAGACCAGTGTGGCTCATTTGACAAAGAAACTAGAATATATATACATATATATATATATATATATATTGTGGGGGTGTTAATTCATTCTATCATAGTTGTACGATGGGGGTGGGAAAAGTAAATGCAATATTGAGTGTTGCAATGTGGGAAAGAATACTTTGTTTAAGTTGTATTATCAAAACAACCATTTTGGTGTTGGTTTCATAGTAGACTATTGTAAAAATTGTCGCGTTCAGCTCTGTGGTTGATTTCATAGTAGGTTGGAGGCTTCTAAAACTCTTGTGCTCTGCAATCTGTAAGTCGTTTTACATGGGTTTTTTGCATAAATGATTTATTTATTGTTTATGTAAAAAAATTGTTCTTTAGAATCTATACGCTATTTTACATGGCTTGTAACATCCCACTATACAACCCTGAAGGGTAAGAGCCAAAAGAGGACAAGATAATTTATTTTTTTGAAAACATACAAAATAACTTACACATAAAGCAGTTTCCAATACAAAATATTGACAACTTACAGGGCCAAGCATGGCCGTACACAACGCAAAGGAGAGGACTAATCCACCCTCTAGAGAAAAAAATCCAAATAGTAGCAAATAAGATAGCTCCAAACAAATTTCTTTGGAACCCCCTGCTCCGGAACTTCCTGCTCCAGAACTTCTTGCTCTGGAACTGCCTACTCTGAAACTTACTGCTCTGGAACTTCTTGCTTCGGAACCTGTTGCTTCGGAACTTCCTGCTATGGAAACTGTTGCTCTAGAACTTTGCAGCAATGACACAGAACAACAAACAGAAAGTGTTGATGCGCCAAAACTATAGCAGTAGGAACATAGACCAAAACAGAAAATGGTGATGCGCTGAAACTTTTGCAGACTAAAACATGAAGTAAATATACAATCAAAGCCCTGATTTTTGCAAGGAAAATATTGAAGAAAAGGCCATTATGATCATCATAATACAAGCGAGTCTGATACCAACATCGAAACTCATAAACAAAATATAAACATCACATTTCTTCTCATTAATCTATATGATTACATTTTCACTCTCAAGTGAGTACAAAGTACACAAAGGAATATATAAGAGTACAAAGGCATACTAATAAATAAAATGTATCAACATATAACACAATTACAATAGGGATCAACTCCAACTGGTGCTCCAATAACCTGTATGTCGGTCCACAATCGCGGTGTCAATGCCTCCCCACCATGTGGACTCAAAAGAGGCCACCCCGCCATGCTCTGAGTTAGTCACAAGGCCCAAATAGAAATAACAAGGCAAGGAAAACATAAGGCCAACACTCACATAAAACATGGAGAAAACATGGAATATAACACATTAAATCCAATATCACAACATGAAGATGCACATACAATAACATATGGGGTAGTACTCATGACTACTAAGGTATGAGGTGCTAGAGAGCAGACCAAAAGGAGTATAATCATGGGTGCTCGAAGGGATGGCACCACATGAAATAAAGTACACCCCTCATATGGACGAAGAAGCTTGATTATGCCCAAATCAATGCCCTGCAGATGGATGACCCAACGCCCCGCAAACATATAGGATACCTCAAGTGCATTCTTAGCCTTTACAAGCGCTCAAGGCCATGCACGAGGACACATTATCTTATAAATGTTTTACTCCATCTCGTTTCACCAAATGAGGAATCTAAACAAACATGAAACAATAGGAAAAACCACAATTTTCAGTCATAGAAACCATTTAAAATAGCCAAGCTAATATTGTTGTAGAAAGGCACATTTAAGAGTTGAAATTCAACATAAAAAAGAGGCATAAAATTATATAGAAATTAAAATTGCCTAGATTAAAATTCTAAGCCCAACCCAATTCAAATTTTGGCGTTTCAAGGTGGAATCCACCTTCAATTTTCAATTTTATGACCCATAATAAGGTGTTGTACTGAAAAGCGTCATTTAATGCATGGCTGGGCAAAAACATGGAAAATGAAAATGCCCAAATTAAAAATTGGACAGAGACCTAGTTCATATTTTGATATTTCTACATGACATACAATTTTTTTTTACATTTTTAGCATACAGTAAAAGAGCAGCAATGAAAAACATCATTTTAACAATAGGTGCAAATTTGACCAAAAATGAAAGTGGCCAGAATTAAAATCTTCCAAAGACCCAGTTGAGATCTTGGCATTTCTAAATCGATTCCATATTTTTTTGTATTTTTTATAGGTGGTTAAAGAGCAGAAATGAAAAATGTGTTTTACAAGTTGGGAAAAATAGAAATAAAATGAAAGTGCCCATAAATCTATTTTTTCAGCAACGCATTTTAGATTTGCTTAAATGCACAAAAATCTGCCACAAGAAAACTACAGAGCAGCCAAATCGAATCCAAAACAAACATTCTCCATTCCCAAAGCATTCACAAAATTGAATCAAAAGAATAAATCCGCTATGAGGAAATACAAAACTTACCATTCCCAAACCAAATCACATTCAAAACCACCAGAAATTCAAGGATTCAAGAACCACAAAAAAATACCTTAATATTGCTCCAAAACTGTAAAGAAAGATTGCTCTGAATAGAAGGTGCGGTTGGGTTCCAAAAGATGACAACAAAGAGGAAATGGGATGCTGAGACCAACAATCAAACTCCCACAAATTTCTTCTCAACAAAATCTCCACATTGCTCCCCTGACTCTATTGCCCAATTCAAGGGTTTTTCTTTCTCCTTCCAAAGACAAAAAAATTCTTCTTCTCCCAAAAAGAATAATCCTCTGCAAAACAAAAATGAATATATATATATATCAAAGATAAGGCTTCCCCCCTTTTTATTTTTATTTTAAATAAACTCCACACAATAAAATGATATAAAACACTTTATTAAAATCACTATATACAACATTCTCTATTTCATATAAGAATAGTGATTTAAATCCAACATTAAATACACACAAGATCCCCAATAAGATTTAAATAAGACTATAAAAGCTCATGAAAAGGATTAATAAAATCATTTAAAAATTTCCAAATGAAATATATCATTTTCTCGAATGATCAATAAAAATCATTTAAAAACAACATATTGAAAATATCATGGATGAAACCATTTAAATCTCCCATCAATAAAATACTATAAAATACCATATTTAAAATTATGAAAAGATGTCAGAGGAAGCACATCAAGATACCGATAACCAATTAAATATAGATATAACCATATAAAATATTAACAAAAACCAAGACAAAATACCTCAATGAGACATACTGGTAAACCATGTATGCAACTGAAAGGTGCACTGGACATACGGCTGAAAGGTGCTCCAGACATTACCATTAGGTAATCGAATGGTAAGACATCAACAAGGAAACATTTCCCTAACAGGGTACAGTGGACTAAGATAGGGGACATTTGGCCTGTGACTACCTCTAGTAACCACTATCGGGGAAGGTACGCTCAGACCTATGAAGCTAGGTGGATTGATACCTGGTACCTGTAACATACACATCGCATATACATATATACATAGCCGAAGCACATACTACATCCTAACTATAGTTAACTACCATATATATCAATTAATTGCATCATCATAGCTAATCATAATAACCTTTCACTAAATCAACAATATCTAACCTTATTATAATAACATTTAACATTTCAAATTTCAAATCAAAAATCAAAATACTATCTTACCCAGGCTGGATTTAGAGAGGTGTTACATCCTCCCTCCCTAAGATTTGACTTACTCCTGGAAGTCATGTAAACTCAATATTCAGCCATGTCACACACTAGTACTAAAAATATATTTTTCAACCCTAAAATATTGTACTTCATTCTAAGGATAAGAAATATAATATACATCATTCATCACTAAATGAAATAAAGAGGACATCCATTTAACATTCACCTTTCTAAGAATCATTACCAATATATTAACATATGCCTTACTTATAAGGTCTCAACATGAAGCAAAATAGCATGGTTAATCTTGTTCACATCACATGTGTCACAATTCTCAAAATAAGCATTTAATTTAACAACCACATTCATTCAAGAATAGATTAATTTTCCACTAAGAATAGGGTAAAGAAGATGCACAAGCACTCAATTCTTTCCAAAACACCATTGTTTGCAACAATATTTTTTTTCCACACACTTCCAATCTCACTAGTTAGAACATATTTGGCATTATTTTCAACAAAATATAACAATTTACACTTTCTAAAGCACAATAATCCAACTTTTGAACTTTTCATATGAAACCATATCCAAGATGAAACATGCATTTATACATACATACTTACTTACATCACTGGTAATCACATCACAAGGCTACACAAGGGTCCATCTAGACACCGGTAAGCAGCATAGTAATCCATAAGCCAAGAGCCAATATCCATCTCATATAATCCATACCTCACATTCAATGGTTTGATGGCGTTAGGCCACACACACATGTTTAGACCATCCAAACAAAACCACAATGACCTATCTCTTGTTGAATAAGGTGGTTAGCCTCCAAGAGATAGTCATCACACATAGGTGGGTAGTGGTTCCTAGCTATGTAACAACCTCACATATCCCTATCCTCAAGGTTCCCTATGCCTACTTCCTCGTATACACTCAACTGAGTCTGGCTCTCCCGTTCTCAATGAGGAATCACATTACAACACAATACCAACATTTAAAAACAACAAATAGAAAACTAGTTTAGCCACCAAAAATCATAAATAATTATCAAATAAAGATTCAATTTCAACAATAAAGCAAGAAATGTGCACAATTTAAACACTAAATCATATGTAACCACGAGGGTTGTGTGCAAATATGTAACCACGAGGGTTGTGTGCAAATAAGATCACAAGGTGTGGATAAACCATCACAAAAAAGATAAATAAAAAATTTCTAGTTCTCACAATCAAAGTGAAAGTCATCAATAACTAAAAGAAGATTCACAATCTTTGAAATGGCACAGTACATGACTATGTGACTAAACTAGCCATCAAACAAGGAAGGAGGGAACAACATTTGACTATCATAATAGCCCCTCATGTGTGGTGGAGTGAACACATGAACCACATGGCATGAAATGTACTTCTTTGCTACACCTCGCATTGCATCATCACGCGGCATGGACTTGCCAAGTGGCTCACACGCTCCTTGGCTATATGCATGGAATATGCAACTCAACCACATCCCACATCACGTCTCAGTGCGGCATGGTCATACACTAGCCAGAGAAGGCATGTACTTTCCATATGTCGCATGACAGTGTATCTATGGGTTGACAGAAGTAGACATGCGCAAAACACACCCCACATAGCGATACCTCATGAAAAGGGAATACATAGGTACTCACAATAGCTAGAGGTATATGTGGATAGGACATACCCATATGCTAACTGACCCAAACACTATCAAGAGTAAACATGAGTGTCCCTCTACAAGTGTACAAGGCCCCATCCTTCTCATCACACAAGTAGGCTACTATAACACAATCTCATAGTGCACCTTCACGCGTCTAAGAATGTGGCATCATCACCAACACTATGTCGAAACATCAGTGTGGTGTGGCATCATATCTATTGCATCATGGTAGAACATGTGCAGATATGGAATAAATAGTGCATATATGAGTATATAAATATGAGGATACTCGAGTCTCACTTCTCATGTGGACGAGGTTGACTCACTAATGCCAGCTCAATGTTCCTACAGATGGCTAGGCAATACTAACAAACCAATGTTATTGTACACAAAGCTGCGGGGATTAGGCTAGAACATATGGATCAAGTACCCTGATCCATCATATGGGGAAGTAGTGAGTACTTTCCTTGAGATCAGTTGAGTTGAGACCACTTTGCCCCGCAACATGCGTATCTTGTACACTCCACCCAAGGGACTTTGTGGCTGCTACTACCCCATCACCAACTGAGGGACTAGAGAACCAAAAGAAGTGATTCTACGAAACTAACTTTTGGTTACTCTTAATATATATATAAATTTCAACCACACATGGGTTGGCCCTTAATTAGGTAACAAACATACAAGCACACATAATGGTATGGTTAATCCCACACCCCAAATACAACATATCCTCCATGGATGAGTACACAGTCTCACCATCCCATGGGCACACAAAGCAAGTACGAGGTATAATTCACAACACTCAACATGTGCACTAATACAAAGTGTTCACATAACAGGGAGTACCTTTTTCCAATTTCCTCTTACCAACATAAAACCCTTATCCACCTTTGATTATGCAAGATCAATACAACTTTCCAATAACATGTACTCCCAACATCCATACAATACATCATAGTGCTACATGGAGTAAATCAACAATGCCATGATAATTCTCACATTCACATTCACTTTTATTAAGTGGTAAATCACCTTACTACACACATATGTTATCCACATTTATTTCCCACACATAGTGCAATATCATTATAATGTTTACTCAAGACAAGGTATGCAACATTATCATTTCAACATTCATTTAACATCTTACATTTTGAATCTAGGTACAATAATTTAACATCTACATGATTTCTTAATACTTAACAATAAAGTTGGGGACTATCGGCCTCACCAACAAGATGCACCTATTATGCAATTATCATTATCATGCAAATGGTTTCACTAATCCCTTTTTCTTTAAAATTTTACTTAATGCAAAACAATTTTCTATTCATAATATACATGTTCCATGATTATGAATGCAACTTGGGGACTTAGGTCCTTTACCCAAGGTTTGATATAATAAAACCAATCCTTCATGAATGGATAAACATTTTCTCATAATATACAAGCATACCATGGATTTCAATACACCACACATTCAAAGATAGGCATCTTCATTAAACCAATGAGAAGAGAGAGAAGGAGAGAGAGGTATTTACAATTCTAACATAAGCACGAATGTAAACATGGTTTCATCATCACACAATCACTTCCACACAAATGCATCAATCATGAGAGTGTAGACAATATTCTCTATGAACTAACAACACGGTCATTCATTTTCTATTACCATATTTATAGTCTCAATACAATATAACATGCAAAAGAAACTTCCATACCCCATAGGTTCAATCTAGCAATCACTAAAACAAGGAGGTAAAGCACAAGAAGACGTGCTAGAAACTTTGCATGGTAATAAAAAAAAACATGACTCAAGAAGAGAATACACACAAAAGGAACTTCTCGGCACCCTCAAGGTCAAATAGACCTTCCACAACAAGAACAAAGAAACCAAGCAAGGGTAATTTTAGGCAACACATGTCACCTACAACCCACCAACATGCCCACCCGCAACACAGGATATAGGGAAGTGATCAATCTCAACCTCGGGAGACTCTCAACCAAGGGAATCACTCCAATCCCATAGGGTAAGGCAAGACCTAGGAGGCATCATTCCTCCAAAACACAAGCTAGGGTTGGGAAACTCAATCCTATAAAACGCCATAGTAAGGCACTCAAGGAAAGAGGTCTCATGACTATCTCACCACAACAAGCACTTGGAGCACACACATCAAACACACTTCAATCATACAAGCTACAACCACACTTAGGAACCAATCAAGGGTCACAACCCTATACATGAAAGAGCCACTCATCAAGAAGGAGACCAATCAGAACACATTTCTTGGTAGGCTCGAGGGTCTAACTAACCCTCACAAAACATTCCTCAATAGGGTATGCAAGGGGCGGGAAACAACAACACTTGTTGCCATCCACCACACACAACACACCAAGCAGGTAACAACCATAAACAGGGATCAGTGCTACAACATGGGCTCCATCTCTAACTTTTCCTTTGGCTCTTGGCTTAGGGGAATCCTAAAGGAAACAAGGAACACATTAAAATAGATCATCACAAGGATGGTCTATACACCAAACTAAGGCATGAATGCTAATGAACAAGACTATGAAAAACAATACAACAAGCTCACGCCACACACACCAAACACAACATAACATAGAAGGCTAAGTATTCTAGAGCTCCCAGTGTGTGAACATGGGCTTTGATACCAGATGTAACATCCCACTATGCAACCCCGAAGGGTAAGAACCAAAAGAGGACAAGATAATTTTTTTTTTGAAAACATACAAAATAACTTATACATAAAGCAGTTTCCAATACAATATATCGACAACTTACAGGGCCAAGCATGGCCATACACAACCCAAAGGAGAGGACTAATCCACCCTCCAGAGAAAAAATTCCAAGTAGGAGCAAATAAGATAGCTCAGAAGCTTTTGATCTAGAATCCCCTGCTCTGGAACTTCCTGCTCCGGAACTTCCTGCTCTTGAACTTGCTGCTCCGGAACTTGCTACTCTAGAACCTGCTCCTCTGGAACTTCCTACTCTAGAACCTAGTTCTCTGGAACTTCCTACTCTAGAAACTGCTACTCTGGAACTTTGCAGTAGTGACACTGAACAACAAACAGAAAGCATCAATGTATTGGAACTATAGCAACAACAACACAGACCAAAAGAGAAAATGGCGATGCGCCGAAACTTTTGCAGACTAAAACATGAAGGAAATATGCAATCAAAGCTCTGATTTTTGAAAGGAAAATATTGAAGAAAAGGCCATTATGATCATCATAATACAAGTGAGTCTGATACCAACATCAGAACTCGTAAACAAAATATAAACATCACATTTCATCTCATTAATCTATATGATTACATTTTCACTCTCAAGCGAGTACAAAGTACATAAAGGAATATATAAGAGTACAAAGGCATACTAATAAATAAAATACATCAACATATAAGAAAAGTACAAGAGGGATTAGCTCCAACTAGTGGTCCAATAACCTATACATCAGTCCCCAATGGTGGTGGCAACAGCTCCCTACCATGTGGACTCAAAAGAGGCCACCCCACCATGCTCAGAGGTAGTCACAAGGCCCAAACAAAAATAATAAGGCAAGGAAAACATAAGGCCAACACTCACATCAGACACGGAGAAAAAATGGAATACAATGCATTAAAGCCAATATCACAACATGAAGATACACATACAATAACATTTCAGGTATTACTCATGACTACTAAGGTATGAGGTGCTAGAGAGCAGACCAAAAGGAGTATCATCATGGGTGCTCGAAGGGATGGCACCACATGAAATCAAGTACACCCCTCATACAGACAAAGAAATCTGATTATTCCCAAATCAACACCCTATAGACAGATGACTCAACACCCTGTAGACGGATATGCTATCTCAAATGCATCCTTAGCCTTTACAAGCGCTCAAGGCCATGCACAAGGACACATTATCTTATAAATATTTTACTCCATCTCGTTTAACCAAATGAGGAATCCAAGAAAACATGAAACAAGAGGAAAAGCCACAATTTTTATTTAGAGAAACCATTTAAAACAGCCAAGCTAATATTGTTGTACAAAGGAACATTTAACAACTAAACTTCAACATGAAAAAGAGACATAAAATTACATAAAAATTCAAAGTACCTAGATTAAAATTCTAAACCTGACCCAGTTCATATTTTGGCGTTTGAAGTTGGAACCCACCTTTAATTTTCAATTTTATGACACATAATAAGGCGTTGTATTGAAAAATGTCATTTAATGCATGGCTAGGCAAAAACATGGAAAATGAAAATGCCCAGATTAAAAATCGGACAAAGAAATAGTTCATATTTCGACATTTCTACATGGAATCCAATTTTATTTTACATTTTTAACATGTGGTAAAAGAGCAGCAATGGAAAATGTCATTTTAACAATAGGCACAAATTTGACCAAAAATGAAAGTGGCCAGAATTAAAATCTGCCAAAGACACAGTTGAGATCTTGGCACTTCTACATGGATTCCATATTTTTTTTGTAATTTTAATAGGTGGTTAAAGAGAAACAATGAAAATTGTGTTTTACAAGTTGGGCAAAGTAGAAATAAAATGAAAGTGCCCAGAAATCTTTTTTTCCAGCAACCCATTTTAGATTTGCTTGAATGCACAAAAATCTGCCATAAGAAAACTACAGAGCAACCAAATCAAATCCATAACAAACATTCTCCATTCCCAGAACATTCACAAAATTGAATCAGAAGAATAAATCTACTATAAGGAAATATAAAGCTTACCATTCCCAAACTAAATCACATTCAAAACCACCAGAAATTCAAGGATTCAAGAACCACAAAAAAATACCTTAATATTGCCCCAAAATTGAAAAGAAATATTTCTCTGAATAGAAGGCACGACTAGGTTCCAAAATATGACAGCAAGGAGGAAATGGCATGCTAATACCAACAATCAAATTCCTACAAATTTCTTCTCAACAAAATCTCCACATTTCTCCCCCAACTCTAGTGCCAATTCAAGGGTTTTTCTTTCTCCTTCCAAACACAAAAAAAATTCTTCTCTGAAAAAGAATAATCCTCTCGAAAAAAAAAAAGAATATATATATATGTATATCAAAGACAAGACTTCCCTCCCCTTTTTTTTTGCTTTAACTAAACTCCACAAAATAAAATGAAATAAAACACTTTATTAAAATCACTAATATACAACATTCTCTATTTCATATAAGAATAATAATTTAAATCCAACATTAAATAGACACAAGCTCCCCAATAAGATTTAAATAATACTATTGGTTTCGTATCTATATTCACAAATTTTTTGACAAAAAACCATTGGTTGGCAATAAAAAGGTTCTTTGAATATCTAGAGGGAACTCAAAAATTTGGACATCATCACTCAACTCAATTATATTTCAACCTAGTTGGAAATTAGTTTTAGACTATTCAAGTGATTTTGTGGATGGGAAATCAAATTCAAGTTTCCTCGAAAATTTAGGATCAGTAATCATTAATTGGAATTCAAAGAAGTAGTCACTGCTATATCTTTCTTTAGAAGTAGAGTATATAGAATATTTCAAAGAAACTTGAGAAATATTTTAGTTTAGAAGGTTCTTAAGTATTTATAAAAAAAAAAAAAGTCTCATTAACATGACTCATCATCCACAACACTTCTACAATTAATATGGAAAGTATCTATTTTCCCAATGCTAAACCAAGCAAATCAATACCAGATTTCATTTGATTTGGAAATGTGATAGAAATAAACTGGCCTCTTGTCTTATCTTAGATCAACGAGCAAACATCCTAACAAAACCATTTAGAAGGGATAATTTTTGAGAACTTCAATGTAATTCTTGGGCTCACTATGAATTCTAGAGATTAAGGTGTCTATGGTATTTTTTTAATAAGAAATCATTACGGTTCTCTACAGGATTTGAACAATCATCTTGAAGATAAAATGGATACTCTCCTATAGCTTAATTGAAGGACCACTTTGTTGATCTATCTATGCATGGGTTTACATTCAATGAAATGATAATTATTTTTTTTGTACTTTAGCATGTATCTCCCTTTTCTTTTTTAGTTCATTCTTGGCATGATAGCTAATTTATAGAATAGTTCCCTATCTTGTTACAATCTCTCTTGCATCAATTCCATTTAATTCCCTAATTTGTGTTTTCATCCTCATGTATTTCAAATTCCTTAGATAACTGTGAAGTACTTTTTTTTCCTCAGTCATTTTCATTTTTGGTTTACATAAATGTCTTCAGCTTCGGGTGCACCCGCACTCAAATAAAATCATCAGAAAGATGTGAAATGCGCCACATGGTGGTTGCACAACTTTCATCTTTCATCTTCCTTTTGGGAGAAGGTTCAGGACACGTGTTTACTTGTTGGACATTTCATGAGAGATATATTAATAAGCTTGGGAGTTTATGCCTTGCTAACATGTCATCTCTTTTCCACAACTTAATTGCACCACCAATAAAGTAATTTGATTGAGGATATTTTCAGAGTTGGCTAGAATTTTTATTTTCTTTTCATCAGTCTTTGGGATGAATTTTTTGAGACGGTGCCTGGGAGTGATGTGATCAATCAACTGGGCCTTTTCCCAGGCTGTTGTTTTAGGATCTGGTCATGTATGAGCTTCTATCTTTGCTAAAATATCTAAAGGGTATTAGGGCAGTAGTTGAGAATTAATGTGCAAAGATCATTGCAACCTAACTGAAGATCTATGATCGGATCATGTGCTATAAACTATCAACACCCAACGACAATTAATTTTGAGTTGAGGCAGTGTGTATCATTTGTTCTAGCTATATAAGGAGGGTGATGACACAAGAAGAGGATGATTCCAAGTGATTTTTTATTTTTCAAGAAAAGTTTCTTTAGTTTTCTTAGGGTTTTATAATTATTTTCATAAACAAGTTACATAACTACTTTATTCTGGCATGTTATATCTATTAAGGTTTAAACTATTGTTAGATTAGCATCTGACCTTTGTTTCAAAGTTCATTTCATAATTAAATCATGAACTAATGAGTAGAATTTGTTGAGATTGTGCATGGATGGCCTTTTTCAAGATTTATTTCTTTATATTGTTGTTCTGAATGAAACATTGTGTCCTGCAAGCTATGTCTGCGTACTTTAAGTAGTGGATTTCTATACTTTATGCTTGTATGTAGAATAGTGACTTAGGAAAATTGGACTATGTTATTGGACTTTTCTACTTTTTTGAAAGTTTTTATTTTGTTGTGCTATGTTTTATTAGGAGATAAAGTTCATGTAATTTATGAAATATTGTTTTCTTACCCATAATGAATCTTTATGTTTGATCAGACCTTAATGAACACTGCTTGTGAAAAGATTTGAAAGTCTGCATTGTGCTTGAAGTTAGCCTTTCTTGTTCATTCTCTTTCAAACCATGAAGGGTTGTTGCATTCTGTGTCTATTTATATCAATCATAGGAATGATTTGGGTTTGAAATGTTGTAAAAGCTTTGTTGCATTAGCTTTTATGTTTTATGTTTACATTTCCTTCTTTCCGTTATCTCAAAACCCAAAAGAAGAGCTAACTTTCTATTAAAAACTCAGAGGTATTCAGTAAGACACAATTTGTCTCACACTTGTTGAATTTCCCATAAGACTATTGGAGAGGTGAAAGCTTTGATGATTAACAGTTCTTTTTCTAGCACACCCAGTGGGACAAAAGCTTTACAAATGCCTCATTAGAAGTCAAAAATATTTCTTGAACATGCTAAGGAAGGAAACTAGAAGTTTCATGCCCATATTCCAAACAAGATCATCCTCAAGAGGTCACTTCCAATACTCTCTGTTACCCACCTCAATACCTAGAAGGTAAATACTTATAGGTTATGTATCACCTATAAGTCTCAACACAATTTTTCCTCAGGTTCCATCCTCTCCTAGGACTAGCTCGAATTGCTCCTGTTCGAATGATTCTAAAAAAAGGAGATCGTTCCTCATTCCTGCAAAAAATATTTACCATTAAGAGGTTTCCACATGAAGCCATGTGCGAATTCAACACCAGGTTCCACAAGAGTCTGGCAAAGGATCCTCGTGACTGCTTGGCCCCAGACTGCGATGACGTTCATGTTCTATTTGAAGGCCTTTAACCTGAATATCACAAGCATGATAACCTCCATGGGAGGGGATATCTTGCTTGATGCATATGAGGCGGCAGTACATGCAAAGAATAATCTAATCGATGTCAAAAAGCTTCTTCCTCAGCCAATGATGCCAATATTTGTAGAAATCTCTGATGGCCATCAGGAAGAAGCCACTCCAAGCACTTCTTCAACACAATTAAAGCTGGTCACCCCATAAATGAGTATCCTACTACTCAATTAAGTACAGTGAGTCTTTCCTCAATGGCAGTAGATATCGTCGATATGAAAGATATCATTCATAATTTTTCTAATGGATTGGTCATTATCAAACAACAACAAGCGACACCTCAAAAAATGATCATTCAAGCCTATGGTGGAGGAAATTTGCCTTATCAATAGAATTCATATCAAGGATACTATAGAGGAGGAGGTTAACAAATGTCATCAGCAAATTAGATAGTTATGACCACCATGCCATTAGAGACAGTCAAGGGTAGCCCAAATAAAGAGCTAGTCTTGAGCTAGAACAATTTGGCAGAAGAAGAAAATGTTTGGTGCTTCCCGTGCAGCGATAGCCATATTCCTCAAAACTTCCCAAGGGGAAATATGCAGTAGAAGGTGGTGGAACAAAGAAGTAAGGGCATGATCCTGAATGCAGACGAGTACGGATCATGTAAAATGGAGAATGCTCATTTTAGAGCACAAATGCAAGGGATGTCCTTGGAGCAAGAATTAGACATTGCGCTTGACCAAGCTCTTTTCTCATGGTTAGAAGAGGATGAGGTTTTGTTCGCAAATGAAGCTCTGATGACTGAAGTTCCACAAGTGTATTTAGATTATAACACAAGATAAAAAAACAAGGCTTATGGGATAATATGTACAACAAGATCTACCACATCCACAACTGTGTCAACTGTTCCCCCTAGAGAAGCAGGCTTCGTCGCCCATCACCTGACCTTTTTTGCAGCCACATAACATATCATTGGTGGAGAAGGAGATGAATAAAACACCAAGCCTAGTCACGATGGAACATTTTCTTCTGAAAACGAAAGAAGTACCACTATTTAAGGCCAAGGCCCAAATGGTTAGGACACTTAACGTGGTGGAGTAATTGAAGAAGGCACCCTCCAATGTATCATTGTGGGACATCATATCAATTCTCAATAAAAAATCCCTACTTCAAGAAGCATTAAAGGTGGAAGAACAAAGCTTACAGGGGAATATGACTCAACCATGCAATCAAAGCTAAAATGGTAGACCCATGCTTCCCCCTAAGGCTCTAAAAGCAACACCTTATGCAAATGATATAGGCAACACAAAAGAGAAAGAGCTAAGCGGAACAAAGCCCATGCCTTTCTTTTTAACACTTGTAGTAGGAGACAAATTATTGCATAATAATATGATTGATTCAAGCTCTAGTACCACTGTCATGCCAAAACAAGTGGTGGATGCCTTGACGTTATAGTATGAGCCTCTTGAAAAAGGAATTATGCAACTGGATGGGAAAAAGGTCCCAATTGTTGGTTGGATAAGGGATTTGTCCTTGACCCTTTTCTACTACCCAAGCCAAATAGTCACACAAGAGGTGGTAGTAATAGACATTCCACTGGTCTCCAAAATGTGTCTATCAAGTGATTTCACTGCCAAACTTGGTAGATACCTAGCACTTGATTGGTCCCACCTGATATGGATAACTAAACACAGGGTGAAGATAAAGATCCTATCTAAATCCTTTCATCTCGAATACATTGCAGATGATGAAAATATATACTTCAAAGCTACCCATACCTCTACCTTTTAGCGGGAGAGATATTGTGTTCAAAGAGAAGAAAAAGATACAAGCAAGCGGATTTTGGAAGAAGAAGTGTTACTCAACAAGTTCATTGATTCTGATCCATTTGGAAACTTCCATGCTATAGGGCTAAGTGCCTATGCAAATATTTGACAGATATCAAGTCTTTCTCAAACTAATGAAGAATCAGAAGGCTGACGACCCATCTGATAATCATTTTTGGCCTTATATTTTGATGGCGTCGGGTATGTGCAGGATCATGATGGGCCAAAAAGTGGCAATATGATGGGTATGTGGCTGATGGCTATTTTTTTACCCAAAATTGATGAAGTGAAAAGGGTTTTTAAAGGATATTCTTATATTTCTACCAATATAAATTATGCTTTACTTTCAATTTAATAAGTGATTATTATTCATTCTCTATTCAAATTATGACTAAAGTCCTGATTGATTGGCTGATTGAAAAAAATCTATAACTTTCAAATTGTATCAAATTTTTTCAATCCAAAACATGTGTCACATTCTATGCTTCACATAATATAGGATTCAAAAAAAAAAAAAATTGAATTTCATGAAGTTTTGGCCAAGTTAAGGTGGTTAGACATATGAGCTTTTATATATTTTAAAAATATGTAATAAAAAAATCATAATTAATTATTTACTTGGAAAAAAATTACAAAAAAATATGCATCACATCGGGGCATGAGTCCTCTACTTATATCTAAAATATTATAAAAAAAATATTATCATTTTATTGTGGTTAGGGTGGTCAGACAGACACCTACTTCTTATTTTTTCCGAGAAATTTGAGTACCACTTCATTGAAATTTCAAATTTTCACCAAATAGATTTATTTATTTTTTAAACAAACCTAGTAGTTTAGAAACTACATCCAATTTTCTATAGATTCTATTCTAACATATTTTTGAAATAATATAGATAACTTATTCAAATTTTTATTTGAAGTTGCCTAACTCTGATTTTTTTGAATTTTTTGCCACTTAAGGGCTTGTTTTTTCCATGATGATCCTGTACATACCCTGTCGAATGTAAGTTTGGTGCTAGAGTGGGTGTCCAATTGGTGCCTCTAATAGGATTAGAAAACCCCAAAACCTATTTTTTTTAGTTTTCATTCTCCAGCGACGATACCGAATATAAAGCTTTGGTTCAAAGGTTGATTCTAGTAGAGCAAATGGGCGCAAGTAAGATACAAGCTTTCAAAAATTTACAATCAATAGTAAGGCAGATCTGTGGCCAAGTGACTACAATAAATAAAAGCCTAATATATTACATACATAAGGTATGGGATCTCATCGAGAGTTTTGAAACTTTTGATATACAAGGGAATCCCCAACCACAAAATAGTATTGTTGATTGGACATTTCCTATTGGACCATAGTTGGAATCAATTTCTGACCCAACAGAGCTTTACGACAGAAGTAACAGAAGACTAATAGCTGGTAGGAAAGGCTCTTACAAGGACAAAAGAAAGCTAAAGGATCTATGATGTAGATATGATCTTGGAGGTTATGACTTGGGTATAGTTCAACATACAATTGCCCTACTTGAAGGACCCAAGTCCATTTGAAAGGAAAAAAAGATAGTCAACCCAAAGGTTGAAGCGCTAGTAGCACAAGAGCTCATCAAATGGGGCGAATCAGAGGTCATATTCCCTATCAAATTTTATGCCCATGTATTAAATCTAGTCCCAGTTCGAAAGAACAATAGTGATATCCGACTTTGATTTTCAGGACTCAAGAAGGATTTTGCTGAAAGACCATTACCCCTCACCACTGATGAAGCAATTCTCATAGACTCTAACTAGATCAAAGAGTTTGATGTTGGAGCATCCTTGGTTCTTGGAAATATTGCATCAACCAAAAATATTTTCTTTTAGCTTTTTGTTCTTGTTTTGTTCTTGCTCAGTTCATGTTGGTGGATGCATCATCTTTGCTCACCAGACCCTATGGATCTTTGTGTACATTTTGGACATGTTCATTTTCCTTATTCCAAGAGTTGAGCACGTTTGGATCTTTTTCTGACAAGTTATTGATTGTGGATTTCATGGTAGTTTCTTCAAATGGCACCAGAATAGTTTCCGATCCTAACAGCTGATTTGATCATTGTAGATCATCCCTGTGACTGGTGGATCCTGATGGTGTGATATTAAATGTCTCGTGGAGTGTACCCGATATTTTTTATAGGTCCACACTTCATTCTATGCACTTATTGATGGAGTAATTCAAATTTGAGGCTGACTTGTTCATGCGAACTTTACATTTTCTTTCCTTGGATAATGTGATGATCTTTGGTCAATGTGGATGATTCCAGAATTGTAGATATGATATAAAGCTTGTAATTGATCATTAGAAGAGTATTAGTTGATTGATTAGATTAAGATAGATCTAAGTTATAAGATTTCAGCTCGCATATAGGAGCATATTGGAATGTTATAATTTTGAACATGTTATATCAGGCCTATGAGCCGAATCTGTAAGCTCGGATGTTGCTGACCAAATGTAACTAAGATTTATATAAATTATAATATCTGTATCTACATTTTCTTCCATATTCTATGTTGCTTTCGTTGTGTTACTCTTGTTGCATGGTCTAGATTGTTCTCTTTGAGGACCCTCCTACTGTGGCTACACCAAATTAGTATCAGAGCAATATTCGATCCATGTGAGGTTGTTAGAATTCACAGTGTCTTGTTGAAGATTTTTTGTGGGGTGGTGGATTGAGGATCCAACCTACAGCTACAAAGGACTTGTGTAAAGATAGCAGGAAGAATAAATGTTAGAGGAAACGGAGCACATGGAAGTGTAGACCTAGCTCTAATGGAGATGTTGAGAGGAATTTCTTCCAGATTAGATGTAGTTGAAATGGCCCAGAGAAGAGGTCGACCAGTCGATGATGTGAGTGATGAAGAAGTTGAAGTTCAGGATGAAAGAGGAAGAGAAGAGAAACTTGGCCTAGGTCAGGGAGAAGAGAGGTTCATAAGATCTCTAACCAGAGTGAATACAAAACCCCATTTCAATCCACCAGATTATAATGGTAAGTTGGACTCAAAAGAATTACTTGATTGGATTACAAAGATGGAAAAGTATTTTGAATTTGAAGGTACCATTGAAGATAAGAAGGTGAAATACTCTTTTACAAAGTTGAGAGGACATGCATCCCTTTGGTGGGAACATTTGTGGATAGATAGGCAAAGAAGAGGAAAAGAAAAGATAAAGTATTGGTATCGGATGGTGAATAAGTTGAAGACAAATTTTATACTTGCAAATTATTAGATTATTTTGTTCCGAACGTTGCAAAATTTGAAGCAAAAAGATTCAAGTGTGACAGAATATACAAAGGATTTTTATAAGTTGAGCATTAGATTTGGACATTCAGAGGAGGAAATTGAGAAAGTAGCTAGATATGTGAATGGTTTAAGGTCATCTATACAAGATGAAATCAGTTTGATCAAGTTGGTGAGTTTGGAAGAGGCATATCAGTGTGCCCTAAAGGAAGAAGATAAGTTGAACAAGAGACAGGAGCAGAGAAAGAGAAGAGGTGGAACATTTCAAAGAGGAAGAACTTTTGTTGGAGGAGGAAGAGGATCTTTTCCAAATCAGAATAAGGATAACGAGGTTAGTAAGAATGATAATGCATCTAAGAGTGATGGAAACTCTTACAGAAGAAGGGGATACGGTGGTTACTAGAATAAAGGATATAGAAGAGATGATAGAGGATGGGAGAAAAGAGTATTCAAGGGAACTTGTTATAAATGTGGTGGAGAAGGACATAGAGCATTTGAATGTAATCAGGGAGAGACAAGAAAAAACATAGAGAACAATAGAAGAACAACCTTTGTTGAGGAAGATCATGTCAAATCATCTAATAAACCAAAAGATGGAGAAGTGTTGGTGAATAGAAGAGTATTGTGTCAAAGTGAATTGCAAAGGGAGCCATAGCAGAGAAAGAATTTGTTCCAGACCAGATGCAAGGTGAATGGTAAATGTTGCGAAGTGATTGTTGACAATGGAAGTTCTAAGAACCTAGTTTCTAAAGAGATGGTGAGTAAATTGGGGTTGGAAAGGTTGAAACACCTGAAGCCCTATCAGATTGCTTGGATTCAAGAAGAGCATAAGATATTGGTAAGTGAACAATGTTTGGTGAAATTAAAGATAGGAAATTACCATGATGAATTTTTGTGTGATATCATGTCTATGGATATATGCCATGTTTTTTTTGGAAGGCCTTGGCAGTATGATAGACAGGCTATTCATGATGGAAAAAAGAATATATACACCATTGTTGCCAATGGGATGAAGAAGATTTTGTTGCCATTTGAAGATGTTCCTATAGTTTAGTTTTGTACGAATGCTAGGGTTTTCCTGGTTGATGGAAGGAGATTCTTTGATGGATTGAGACACGAGAATGTGTGTTATGCCTTAGTTCCTAGAAGGTTGAAGAATTGAAGCATGTAGAAGAACACCCAGAAGAGATAAAGGAATTGTTGATAGAGTATGAGAAGATCATTTCAGATAATGTACCTAATGGATTATCACCTATGAGGAGTACTAGTCACTGGGTATGTGTAGGATCATCATGGAAAAAACAGGCCCTTAAGTGGCAAAAAATTTTAAAAAAATCAGAGTTAGGGAACTTGACATAAAAATTAAATAAGTTATCTATATTATTTCAAAAAAATGTAAGAATAGAATCTGTAGAAAATTGAATGTAGTTTCTAAACTACTAGGTTTGTTTTTTAAAATCTATTTGATGAAAATTTGAAATTTCAATGAGTAATAAGTAGGTGTCTGTCTGACCACCCTAACCACAATAAAATGATAATATTTTTTATAATATTTTATATGTAAGTAGAGAACTCATGCCCCTATGTGATGCATATTTTTTTGTAATTTTTTTCCAAGTAAATAATTGATTATGAATTTTTTATTACAGCTTTTCAAAAAATATAAAAAATTGTATGTTTGATTACCTTAACTTGGTCAAAACTTCATGGAATTCATTTTTTCTTGTTTTAATCCTATAGTATGTGAAGCATGTTTTGGATTCAAAAAATTTGATAATATTTGAAAGCTATAGATGTTTTTCTATCAGCCTATCAATCGGGACTTTACCCATAATTTGAATAGAAAATGAATAATAATTACTTATTAAATCCAAAGTAAAGCATAATTTATATTGGTGGAAAGTTGAGAATCTCCTTTAAAAACCCTTTTCATTTCATCAATTTTGGGTAAGAAAATAGTCATGATCCACATACCCATCATATTGCCACTTTTTGGCCCATCATGATCCTACACATACCTGACTGTATGGATCTGATTCCTGGAGCTAGTTTTCCTGATAAAGCAGCACACTAGATGACACCGACAAAGAATGAAGAGTTGAATAGACAAGTGCAAGAATTGTTGAGGAAGTGTTTTATCAGAGAAAGCTTAAGTCCATGTGCAATACTAGCTATATTAGCACCTTAGAAGGATGGAGAATGGAGGATGTGTACATATGCTAGGATGTGAAGTATAGATTTATTTTACCCCAGATGGATGACATTATGGATTGTTTGAGTGGAGTTATATACTTTACAAATATATATTTGAAGAGTGGATATCATCATATCAGAATCAGGGAAGGGGATGAGTGGAAAACAACATTCAAGAAAAATAAAGGATTATATGAGTGGTTAGTGATTCCTTTCAGATTGAAAAATGCATCGAGTACTTTCATGAGGTTGATGAATGAGGTATTGAAGAAATTCTTGGGTAAGTTTGTCATCATGTATTTGGATGGCATCTTGATTTTTAGTAAAAGTAGAGAAGAACATTTGTTGCATATAAGACAAGTTTTGCAGAGGTTGAGAGAGGAGCAGTTGTTGATAAACATTAAGAAGTGTAGTTTCATGAAGGAGGAATTGGTATATCTAGGATTTGTGATATTTGTGGATGGATTGAAGATGGATCATGAGAAGGTAAGAGAAATTGTTGAGTGGCCTACACCAAATAGCATTGGAGAGGTGAGATCATTTCATGGATTGGCTAGTTTCAATAGGAAGTTCATTAGAAATTTTAGTTCTATTTGTAACCCTATGACAAAAACAATGAGAGGAGATAAGAAAGATTTTAGGTGGACATCTAGAGAAAATCATAGTTTTGAATTGTTGAAGTAGAAGGTGACTAAGTAGCTTGTGTTGGCTTTACTATATTTCAATAAGGTATTTCAAGTAGACTGTAATGCAAGTGGAAATGCAATTGGAGTAGTGTTGAGTAAAGAAGGAAGACCTGTAACTTATTTTAGTGAGAAATTAAATGATGCTAGGAGAAGAAAATCAGTGTATGATCAAGAATTTTATGCTATAGTTCAAGCCTTGAAGAAGTGGAGATGTTATTTTTTTCCTAAGGAGTTTGTGTTGTATATAGATCATCAAGCATCAAAATTTTTGAATAGTCAACATAAGTTAAATTAGAGACACATGAGATGGGTAGAATTATTGCAGAGCTATACTTTTGTTCTGAAGCATAGGAGTGGAAAGTCAAATAGAGTTGTTGAAGCTTTGAGTAGGAGGAATTTACAGACATAGATGAGAGTGGAGGTATTAGGCTTTGATGAGTTGAATAACTTGTATGAGGGAGATCCGACTTTTGTAGAACCTTGGAGAGTTTGTAAGGAGCTAGTTTTGGGGGATATAAGCCATTGTTTGGATTATTTCATTTAGGAGGACATGTTGTTTAGAGGAAATTAGTTGTGTATACACTAGAGTTCAATGAGGGATAACTTAGTGAAGGAGAAGCATAGTGGAGGAATGTCAAAACACTTTGGAGTTGATAAGATAGTGGCATTGGTAAGTGAGAATTACTTTTGGCTGCATTTTCATAAGGATGTTAGGAGATTTGTATAGAGCTATAGAGTTTCTCAAGTTGCAAAAGGAAGTAGTCATAATGTTGGATTGTATAAGCCTTTGACAGTTCCGGAGAGACCTTGGGAAGATATCAACATGGATTTCATACTTGGTTTGTTGAAGACACAAAGAGGTAATGATTCTATATTCGTGGTGGTAGATAAATTTTCTAAAATGGAACATTTCATACCTTGGAAGAAAACAATAGATGTAGTACATGTAGCAAACTTGCTTTTCATAGAAGTGGTCAGATTGCATGGATTACCTAGGAGTATTATCTCAGACAGAGATGTAAAGTTTGTTGGTTACTTTTGGAGGACAATTTGGAAGAAGCTGAAGACAACTTTGAAGTTTAGTTCTACTTTTCACCCATAGATTGATTGGATAGACAGAGTTAGTAAATAGGAGTTTAGGGAATTTTCTAAGATGTTTGATTGGAGAGAAGACCGAAAGTTGGGATTTAGTCCTTGCACAAGTGGAGTTTGCCTATAATAATTCATTGAATAGGAGTACAAGAAAGACACCTTTTGATATTGTTACTGGAGTTCATCCTAGATGTATATCAAAATTTAGATACATTAGTATGGAAGATAAGAGAAGTGCATAAGAAAAATAATTTGTAGAACACATGAAGAAGTTGCATAGTCAAGTGAAATAGCAATTGGAAGACATGAACTGGAAGTATAAGGAGAAATTAGATGAAAAGAGGAGACATAAGGAATATGATTTTGGAGATGAAGTGATGGTATATTTGAGGAAGGAAAGACTTCCTGTTGGCACATACAACAAGCTGAAGATGAGGAAGTTCGAACCTTGTAGGATCTTGAAGAAATTTGATTCAAGAAATGCCTATGAAGTGGTGCTACCAGAAAGAATGGGAATATCACTTATATTCAACATTACAGATCTACATCAGTACCATGAAGCAAAATTTAGTGGATACAGTGAACAAAAATTAGAGAATCAGTTTCCTAAACAAAAAACAAATGAGATTGAAGAGATTTTGGATATCAGAGATGGGAGGAAGACTCATGGAAGACAATACAAAGAATATCTTGTGAAGTGGAAAGATAGACCAGTTGAGGATTCTTTGTTGATTTCTCATTTTGAGGTAGACCGTCTTGGTTTTCCTTTGGCCCCAACAAAGTGAAGGACTCACTTTTCAATAACCTTCGATGTTTGATGCAGAAGCATCCTTGGTTTTTGGCAATCTTGCATCAACCAAAAATATTTTCTTTCAATTTTTCGTTCTTGTTCTGTTCTTGCTTAGTTCATTCTGGTGGATGCATCATCTTTGCTCACCAGGCCTTGTGGATATTTGTGTACATTGTGGACATGTTTAGTTTCCTTATTCCAAGAGTTGAGCGTGTTTGGATCTTTTTCCGACAAGTTATCATTTGTGGATTTCATGGTAGTTTCTTCAAATGGCACCAAAATAGTTTCCAAGCCTAATAGATAATTTGATCATTGTAGATCATCCCTATGAATGGTGGATCCTGATGGTGTGATATTAAATGTCTCGTGGAGTGTCCCTGACCTTCGTTATAGGTTCACACTTCATTCTATGCACCTGTTGATGGAGTAATTCAAATTTGAGGCCGACTTGTTCATGCGTACATTACATTTTCGTTCCTTCGATAATGTGATGATCTTTGGTCTACGTGGATGATTTCAGAATTGTGGATACGATCTAAAGCTTGTAATCAATCATTAGAAGAGTAGTAGTTGATTGATTAGATTAACATAGATCTGAGTTGTAAGATTTCATCTCGCATATAGGAGCATATTGGAATGTTGTAATTCTGAATATGTTATATTAGGTCTGTGATCCAAATTTGTAAGCTCAGATGTTGCGGACCGAATGTAACTGAGATTTCTATTAATGATAAATTTTCATCTACATTTTCCTCCATACTTTGTGTTGCTATCGTTGTGTTACTCTTGCTGCACAGTTTGGATTGTTCTCTTTGAGGACCCTCCTTTCATGGTTGCACCAAAGTTTCTCCTTGATAGATGGTTCCCCAAGGAATAATCAAGTCTACATAAATGAATCTGACCAACATGAAGCAAAATTTACCACTAAGTGGGAAATCTTTTCATATTCAAAAACACCGTTCGGACTCTCTGATATTGGTGTAGCTCTTCAAAGGGAAATGGGAATTACATTAGAAAGATGGGTCAACCAAATTATTTTCATATATTTGGGAAATTTAGTAGTTGAAAATGATGATTTCAATCATCTAAAAGGGTTTTTTTCAAATACCAATGATTTGGGATTCTTCTTAATCCAGAAAATTATTTCCTTGGAGCATCCCAAGTAAAGCTTCTCAGGATTACAATACCGCAGGAGGGAATAGTAATAGATCCTAAAAGGATCTGTGACTCAAAATTGAACATGAGATATTTTCTAAGGAAGTCTAATTTTTTCCATAGATTCATATCATATTTCACAAGTATTGTGCCTCCAATCACCCTAATGATTAAAGAGAAGTTGTCTTTTCAACAAAATTCCAAGGGAACAACAGTTATCAAGTAGCCAAAGATGGGTTTCTCCAAAGCCCTGACATTGATTATTCCAGAGTTCTTCAAAGGTTTTCTACTCTGTATGTATAATGACCAACATTGTATAGTTTTTGTGCTCACTCAAAAGTATGAGGAAGAAAATAAGGAGCGTCCTATTGCATTTCCTTCAAGGAAAAGAAAGAAAAAGGGAGCTAGCATGTGGGAATACATCACAGGAGAAAAAATTGTTAAGTTTCTTAAGGAGCTAAAAGCCAAGCTTGGCCTGTTCGAGACCATTATACCCAAAAATTCTCAAGGTCTGGTGGAATCACAAGGGTCAAATTTTGTTACCAGATACATGATTTTTTTGAAAACTTCATCAAAATATTACTTATAACGGAGAAAGTTAACAAAATCAACCAACAAGACCCTAACTAGGTTCATCAAAGATATTGTGTCAGAAAGGCAAAGAGATTGGCACAATGATGAACGGTCTTCCCTGTTGATAAACTGAATTACCCTCAGGATGGCTCTAAAGGTTTCTCCATATGAATTGATGTATAGAAATTTGACAAAAAACCCCAAGACTTGAAGAAGACAGAGAAAAGGATCATGGAGCCATAATAAACTTCTAGTAGATGATCAAACAATGTTTTGACGAAAAGACTTCTAACCCATAATTCAAAGAAGGGAGCTTAGTGCTAAGGTAGATAGACGTGTTGCAAAACCAAGGCAACATACAAAATTCAAAGTGTTGTTGAAAGGACCTTTCAAAAATAGCATGTGCAGAAAAAAGAATGCGTACGGACTCAAAGAAATGGAGAACAACACTTTAGATGTACTCGTGAATGGTATTTATCTAAGGATTTTCCATTAAAATGCATAGTTCTTTTAATTTTTTTAGCAATTATGTAACATATGTAAAAAATTTATAATTATTTCAAAATTGTGAGAGGAAAAACACAAGAATAATATATAGGAGATAAAGGCTATATTATATTATGTTTATCGACAAAATTCACAATATAATGTATGTCCCAAGGCTCAAAATTGAACATGAGGCTCTCTTGAGCAAAACCCAAAAGAAACAAGCGAGCAAAAAGTTGCAAAAGGGGGGTGACGAGTAGAAAAGCAATAAAATTCAGCCAACAACCATCAATCATGAAGCAAAAAAGGGCTCGTTATCAGACTCCACTTCTCTTTATTTTCTTCTTCTTCTTCTCCTTCTTCTAATAGGTTGCAAGTAGGGGAAAAACACACAATACACATGGGCCGCGCATTGCAAACCTAGGGTTTACTCACTGTGAATTGGAACCAAGAAGCCAAAGTGCTTTCTCTAGGGAATCCCCAGAACCTGCTCCATGTCATACTCTTGCAGGAGAAAAGTGGTCACTTTCTAAGAAGAACAGTGGTGTATTTCAATGCCCATGGTGTGAAAATCAATAAGGGAAACCAGGGTACATCTGCTCCAAAGTCCATGTGCCTACGAAGGTCCATAGTGCTTGGGATACTAACACCAGGGATGGCCACTTGCACTATATCACCAAGCCCTTCAATCAGAGAGGTGTTGAATATCTTCTAACGCAACTCGATTATCACGTGATTGGTCACATTCAGGTCCAACAGTGAGGCCATGAAGTGGGAAAGCATGTTACAGTTACTCTAAAGCTAGTTCTCATCAGTAATATAGTTTGCACCAACTACCCAATTGAACACAGTCATAACGAGGGGGTCACAATTCTTCACCAAATGCTTGATTCGGTCAGCAGTGACCTCTCCTGCAAAGTAGTTTTGCAATCTCCATGGAAGGATCCGAATAGGGGTGCCCAGACCAATGGATATTCCAACAAAGCAGTGAATTATGATAGAAAGAGAATAAGTAGAAGGCCAACTAAGTTAGGGGACTATATGTTAAAATGAATGTTGCAAAAGGTGGCATAGCTATATATAGAAAAGGGCAACTGACAAATTTAACCAATTGGATGTATATTTTTTGCCAGACAACAACAAGTAGTTTTTAAGATAGAATAGAGCAAGGTGAATAAATCGTACAAAGGATCTGATGGAATGCCTTGAGAAATAAATTCGGGTGTTGGTAGTAAATGCCCTCATACACTGATGGTTGATGTGTTTCCTTTGCCATCATCAGTGCCAACCAAATCACTAATGGGAAAAGACATGGATTAGCATGCTAAAGCTCTAACAAATAAATGGGAACATCTTTTCAGGAGTACCTTGTGTCATCTCAACATGTTCTATATGACGAAAAGTACTCTTTTTGATGCAATAAATTTTGTTGTAAAAGAGGCAGCGAGGATAATGTACTAATTCAATTCTCATGGCTTTCTCATCATTTCCAAGGGATACAAATTTCATATCCACACATATCTCCCCAGTAGTAGCATTGAATGGGTCATCGATAGTGGTGTAGTCTTAACTCCATGCACAAGTCAGATAATTAATTGCACTCAAAAATAGTTTTTTCTAAAAAAAATGCAAGTGGTTTTCATTACCAGAGAAACTCTCTGCATCTTTCTCATACAATCATGGTAGAAGCATCTACATCTGGCAGGTAGGTTGAAGCTCCAAGCAAAAGTCCTAGCTATGCCGATATATTTGGGCACTACTCATTCACCAATGCCCCAGCACTAGAAGAACAACCATTTAAATGTTGCAAGAAGGTTCAACCAAATAAACGCATCCAAAAAGGGGTGGTTCAAGATATCATTGACAATGTTTTCGACCCTCAATTATCCACCAACCCTAAAAAACTTAGGGAAGGTGCATTTCAAAGGATGTTGGGGCATGAGTCATTAGAGGGTTTTGTATTTTGGCTCTAGAATAGTGGTCTACCATAGTTTGTGATACCTGCTATGCATCCATTCCCAAAGCTAGTTGACACATGTGCAAAGAGGTTTAATAAAAATACAGACACCATTGAGGTTCATGGGGTCAAGATTACCATTTCTGCCAAAGCTATACAAGATATGTTGTGTATCCCTACAAGTTGAGGTGTCAAGATTTTCAATGAAGAACAAATGGATTCCCTAGGAGAAGATATGTTCAAGCAAACAAGTTTCTATGAGGATGAGACAAAGGAAAGGCCACATAGAGGATAGATTCGCTAGCCTCTTTGGTAAAGGAAATTTAAGAAGGATACATAGTCCATATTCTCAATGTTGGCCTGGGTTTTGGGGCTTGATGACGACGAAGAGGTTAACCCTTTCTATTTTTCCCTAGGCCTTGTGCTCAAAAGAGAAAAGGTGTTGAGGTGTTACAATTTTGTTGATATAATAGCTGGGAATATGAAGCTGCATTTGAGAAACTACAATTTTGAGTACAAGTTTAGGTATTCTTCCATCCTGGTTCATTTGTTATTACATCAAAATATTGAGTGGCTAGGGAGAATGTACCATTGTATAGGATAGATGAGAGGGGTCATATCTAACCAATTTTTGTATTGACCCCTATGCTTTCAAGAACAAGAGATTATTATCAATTTGCAAATTAATTTCTAAGACCAGTGCTTCAAGATTTACTGTGTCACCCCATTGGCCATTTCTCTTAAGAGGTTATAGAATGGATGGAGCATCCACCTATCCCAGTGGATTATTTCTTAGGAAATGATTTCATATTTTTCAGGTTTCATGGTTTCCCCGAGGAGGTTTTTTGACTCTCCAGATTTGTAACAGACTGAACCGTTATATTGGAAGCATGCTGACAAGTATCCATTGTTCACAGGATTTATGGTGCTAGGAGGAATAAAATAAAGCTTTTGATCTTACCCTTATGATTGTAAGGATTCAGGTGATACTCAGTAAGCAGAAGCTTGAAGATGAGATCAAGAATTTATTGGTGACTCTGGGTTTTGTCCTCATTTGTGACAAATGGAATTATAACCTAGATGGGTGTTTTAGTTTAAGGCACAAGTTTAGGGAATATTTTCAATGAAGGAGAAATCCTGCTTGGGAGAGTGCAGAAATATACATTGACCTAGCCCACATTCCAAAAGAACGGCCAAAATGGTTGAGTTTTATGAGCCCCAGGCATAATATCAGAGGAATCTCCAAATGGGAAAATCTCTCAATGTGTACCTAAGGTGTAAGGGATGGTTAGAAAGAAAGAAGGCGGATTTCTGGAGGTTCTGCTAAGAGATGAGAAATCTAGGTGTCTTGTTCGGTACCTTCCAGCTTGATGAGGAATTCAAGGACACATATGACAAAGAGGTTGATTCTAACAACAATCCCTATACAAGGAATGAAATCAGAGAGGAACATGTTCCACTGCTGATTCCTAGACCTTGGGAACCCAACAACGGAAGAGATTCGAGGCAAGGGGGTCCATAATTTTCATCTACCTCCCGTGCTCGAAGTAAAGGAAAAGGGGCTCGACAGTCCCAAAGAGGATCCTTAGTGGCCTCTAAAGGTCAAATGTCAGAGGACTCTACAAGAAGAGGATCAGAACGTGTTGGTCCTAACCATGCGAAGTGAAGGAGGATCCAAGACCTGGGTGCCCCTGACATACTGGTCCAACAGGAAGAAGAAGTGGAGTCTGCCCTATAAAATGTTTCATCAACTATAGCTTAAGTAAGTTTCACTCCCACTCTTCTTCCTATTTTTGTGTATTTGGTCAATCCCCTGCCTCCTCCTATCGAAGGTAATCCTCCATCTTTGGTTCTTGAACTAATAGTGTTGGATGTACCCCTTTCCATTGTCATTAAACCTATTGAAACCTTTCCATTCACTGAAGGAGCATCATCCATGATGGTCGTTGTTGTGTCATTAGTTTCCTTATCAAAGGCCCCCATTGGAACTACTAAAACTATTGCTTTTCCCATTACTCCTTGCCCATCTACTTCCAGGAAGGCACCTTTTCATCATCTTGTAGTCATATTTACCCCTACTGGTTCTTCCCCTACTCCATTTGGTGTACCACTTTTTTCCATGATCACACTACCTTTTATATCCCCCCACACTCACACATCTGAAATTTCCCCTATCATCACCTTTTTCAAACTTCCCCCTAGTGCTCCCATTGCACTGCAGAGTGTCAATGTCCCTCAGACTCTCCAGGGTCATTTTGACACCACCAAACAGCCCCTAAAGGCCAGGAAGTAGAAAATGTTGTTAAAAAGCACCAAGAGGCCCACCACCAAGAAGATTAAAGCCTTTTTTAATGAAGAGTGAAAGTCTCTGCTGATTACCACTATGAAGCCACTCATTTCGAAGGTTGAAGGACAAATTTAAATTGAAGATTATGACATTCATGCTGTAGGCCTGGATTTGAGAGAAACTCGGCTGCGTGATAAAATGGTCCTAGCCAAAGCCACATAGAGGGTGGTAAATGTTGATTATGAAAGGCTGGATAGGCAATTAAGGAAGTGTGAGGTTGAGTTGGAAAATGTAAAAGGAACAATTAGTAGACTGCAGAATGAATTATGAGCCAAGGATGCTAAAGTAACCCATGTGAGGAAAATTCACGGTTAACAAGGAGACATGTCCAGGTTGCTTGCAGATGCTCGAAATGAGAAAGTTCAGTTTCATGCTGAAATTGAAAATTTAAAGAAAGAGTTAAGTGATGCCAGATCCTAAAATATCAATGATCTTAGGAGGATCCATATTGAGGTAGAAAAGTCAAGACAAGAAGCTGGAAGACTAAGCTCTAAGTTGGTAAATGCTCTTTAGGAGAAGGGTCAAATGGAAGAAAACGCCAAGGCAATAGAGGCTCATTTTAACTAGGAATAAACTACTACAAGAGTATCTAGATCCCTCCCTGTAATGACAAGGCTGATAACTATGCATTGGGAGTAGATATTGATTGGTGTGTGTGTTCTGGGACCCACCTTGCAATTTCAAAGGGATAATTTTTGGGAACTGAATGGCAAGGTCGGTCTGATGGCTGATCACTTCCTATAAAAATGTTCACCCCGAGTGGCGAATTACCAAAGCTTGATCTCCAAATTAAGCATCACCATTGATCAGGTTATTAAAAGAGTGGGAATCCCCGACCGATGGGTCGCCTTCATCAAATCCAATGAGATCATCAACTACCACATGGTTGCAGAAAAATGTAAGGATCACCAGATGGTGTTAAATAAATGGGTCATTGAGATCAAAAAGGAATTTTCCATCCTAGTTGGTTTCAGGTTGCCTCCTCTTCTTTCCCCAGATGAAGATGTGCTAACAATAGAACAAATCAATGATGCAATCTGATGCAAGATTTAAACCACCAAATAATTTTGAAGCTCGAGTGTTGCACCCACGGTGGATGATGTTGAGCACGAGATCTACCCTCTTTTTATCGTCTATTATCACTTATGTGTGATTTCTTCCAAATGGGGTGTTATCTCTTTTAAGGAGGTTTTTGATCTCAAACAAGCATATAGGTAGATTCAGACCCTTATTCTACCAACTGATGTAGATTGGGAGGCTCAACACATCACTTTCATCAAACTCCAAGAACAACCAGAGGACTAGCTTCATATCTTCACAAAGAGAAGATCTCTGTGAGTCGCTAGAACTGTGAAGTACTTTTTTTGCCTCAATTATTTTCATTTTTGGTTGGCATAAATGTCTTCAGCTTTGGGTGTACCCATGTTCAAATAAAATCATTGAAAAGATGTGTAATGTGCCACATGGTGACTATACCGCTTTCATCTTTCGTCTTCCTTTCGGAAGGAGGTTCGGCACACGTGTTTACTTGTCAGACATTTTCCTGGGAGCTATATTTATAAGCTCAGGAGTTTCTATCTTGCTGAAACGTCATCTCTTCACCGTGGGTTATTTGCACAGCTTATGAAGTAATCTGATTGAGGAGTTTGTCAGAGTTGTTTTTCCTTTTTCTTTTCTTTTCCTCAGTCATTGGGATGGAAGTTTTGAGACCGTTCCTAGGAGTGATGCGATCAGTCAACTGGGCCTTTTTCCAAGCTATTGGTTTAGGATCAGATCATGTATGAGCTTCTATCTTTGCTAAAATATCTAAATGGTATTAATGTAGTAGCTGAGAATTAATGTGCAAAGATCGTTGTGACCTAACAAAAGATCTATGATCGAATCGTGTGCTATCAACTATCAACACCAGGAAGACATTACTTTTGAGCTAAATCGGCATGTATCTTTTTTTCTAGCTATATAGGGAGGGTGACAACACAAAAAAGAGCATGATTCCAAGTGATATTTTCTTTTTTAAGAAAATTTTCTTTAGTTTTCTTAGGGTTTTAGAATTATTTTTAGAAACAAGTTACAAAATTACTTTATTCAGGCATGTTATATCTATTAAGGTTTAAACTATTGTCGGATCAAGGCATCTAACCTCTATTTCAAAGTTCATTTCATAATTAAAGCACAAATTCTTGAGGAGAATTTGTTGAGACTATGCATGTATGGCCATTTTAAAGCTTTCTTTCTTTATATTATCATTTTGAATGAAACATTGTTTCTTGCAAGCTATATCTAGGTAGTTTAAGTAGCAAATTTCTATGCTTTATGCTTGTATGGTAGAATGGTGACTTAGGAAAATTGGACTATGTCATTGGATTTCTCTTTTTTTTTTTAAGTTGTTATTTTGTTGTGCTATGTTGTATTATGAGATAGAGTTCATGTGATTTCTGAAATACTGTTTTGTTACCCATAAGGAATCTTTATGGTTGATCAAACCTTAATGAACACTTCCTGTGGAAAGATTTGAAATTCTACGCTATGCTTGAAGTTAGCCTTTGTTGTTTGTTATCTTCCCAACCATGAAGGTCTGTCATGTTCTATCTCTATTTATATCAATCATAGGAATCATTTGGGTTTGAAATGTTAAAACTTTGGTGCATCACCTTTTATGTTTCCTGTCTACATTTCCTTATTTCCCTTATCTCAAAACTCCAAAGAAGAGTTTTCTTTCTATTAAAAACCCGGAGGTATTTAGTGAGACACAATTTCTCCCCTACTTGTTGAATTTCCCATAAGACTATCGAAGAGATACAAGCTTCAAATGATGATCAACAATAAACTTTTCCAAGCATAATGTAATTGATGTGAATATTTCTTCCTTCTGTACTACTCAATATTTGATGTCCTTTACTTTTCTACTATTTTTGTAAGTGCATTATTGTTTATAGTCACTTTTTTTGCACAATGTGATTTTCCATTCCCATTTCCCTGTTGTTGTTTGAAGGTTTTTATATAACATGTATTTTAGACATTTTTAGTATTTTCATCATATAATTTCCTTAGATTGAAATTTTTGAAGTTATTTCACAAAAATATAGTTGCATAAAGATTTAGAAGAGGGTAAGTGCACCAAGATGGTTCCCAAAAAGGGGGCTTAAGTGGCCACTTTTTTTTTTTCTGAAAATAGGAAATGCTAACCTTGGATGTGAAATTGAGGATAGTTACACTCAAAATTTTGAGATGGAACAAAAACAACGATCGAAGTGCTCTGAGTCTACTTTCTAAACTACTAATTTATTTTTAAAATGGTTGAGATTAAGGGGTTCAATAGAGGGATGTACACAAATTGGTGTTGTTTTTATCAGAAAAAACATAACATAGCAACTCTTGTACAACCTTAGCACGATGAACTTTTTTTTAGTATTTTTAAAATTCCTACGGTCAAAAGATAGCTAATAGCCTAGTTGATGCTCAATTTTTCTGATAATTTTTTAATGAATATTTGATTTTTTACTAATTTTCTAAGTGGGCACTTCCTATAAAGCAGAATTTTGGTCGTGCTCCCCCTACAAATTTTGGAAAGTAATAGAATTTTATTAAAAATTATTTTTTAAAATTTGTAGAATGGAGTCTAGTTTCTAAAAATGTAATTTATTTGAAATTTTGATGAACGGTTAATTTATAATGAAAAAAAAACCAAACACTGCTTTTTGATAAAAAACAAACATACAAACAAAAGTAATTATGGATGAAAGGCCTAACATTGTCACAAAGTGAAAAAAAAAATATCGTTGGAAAGTTAAAAGAGAATTTAACATTACCCATGTGTTCAATTTTGTCGATATTGAACCAAATACAATCCTAATGGTGAGCACGAACTCGATTATGTGAAAAATTGTAGAATTTGCAAAAAACACGTCTCTGGTCATTAGGAATTCCCTCCAAACCTTTGGGTTGGTATTCCAAGGAAAATACCAAAGCTAAGGCTCGGGGATTCCCAAATAAAAATATAACACGAGTGCATTATAATGCGCTCACGTTATTTATTAGTTTTCACTTTTTCCTTCTTCGTGGAACATCTCTAGCAACAAATAATGCACTCGTGTTATTTATTCCTTTAGTTAAATGCCAGTTTTTTGAATGTTTGTTCATATGTTTGCATGTATATGTATGTTGTTCTTTCATGTATGTATGTATGTATGCATTCATGTATGTATTCCTATATGTATGTATTTATGCTTATGGGAGAGGGAGCAAGAGAGGGTGGGAGTGGGAGAGAGTGTGGAAGGGTGGGAGAGTGTGAGAGGGTGGGAGAGTGGAGAGAGGGTTGGAGAGTGTGAGAGGGTAGGAGAGAGGGTAGGAGAGTGGGAGAGATCAAACAAAATCTCAAATCAGAAAATCAGAAATCTCAAAATCTCAAAAATCAGATTTCAAATCAGCATCAAACACTTTCATCAAACATCTCATCAAAAATCAAAATCGAAAAATCATCAAAAATCAGATTTCAAATCAACAATCAAACTTTTGCATCAAGCGCAGATCAGCGCGATCATCAAATCAAATCCAGCATCAAATCAAAGCATCAAAAATCCGCATCAAAAATCAAACATCAAAAAATCAAAATCAGCATCAGCGCTTTCAGATCCAGCAGATCCGCATCAATGGCTTTTCCGCATCATCATCAAAATCCATCAAACATCAATCCTCGCTTCAGTCCGGCATCAAATCATCAGGCGCATCATCAAGCATCAAAATCCATCAGCGCATCAAATCAAACATCAAAACTTTTTTTCATCAACGCATCAGCATCCGGCATCTCAAAATCAAACATCAAATCAAAATCAACATCAACAAATCAAACACTTCAAATCAATCAGGCTTTCAAAAATCCACTTCGGCATCAATTGCGTCAACCTCCATCAAATCAAGTCAATCAAGATCTCCATCAATCATCCAAAAAAATCAGAAATCAGCATCAGCGCATCAAACATCAAACATCAGAAAAATCAAAATCAGCGCATCATCAGAAATAAAATCAAACAGATCATCCGGATCAAAATCATCAAGCTTTCAAACATCAGAGATCCATCAAAATCGAAATCATAAAGAAATCAAATCAAATCAAAAATCCTCAATCAATCGTCAGCATCAAATCATCCGAAAAATCATCAAACATCAAAATCTGCGAAATCAAAATCTCAGAAATCAGCGCGAAATCAAATCAAATCCTTGAAATCGAGCATCGCGCATCATCAAAATCAATCCAATCAAACATCAAATCAAATCAAATCAGTCAATCCGATCCTCATCTCGACAAATCAAAATCTTTCGGCGTCGAGATCAAAGATCAACAGATAAAATCTCGAAAATCATCCGATCAGATCAAATCAAAATCATCGATCAAATCATCAAACCGATCCGCGTCGGCGTCAAAATCGTCAGATCAAATCGAAATCATCCATCTTTCAATCAGATCAATCAAAATCGAAATCATCGTCAATCAATCGGCAAATCGTCAATCAAAATCAAAATCCGGATCAGTCAATCCTCATCGATCCGGCGTCAAACGGTATCAAAATCAGGCGCATCGAAGATCATCGAAAAATCATCAAAATCAGGCATCAATCAGCATCGTATCAGCGTCGAAATCGAAATCGTCGATCGAAATCGAAAAATCAAAATCGAAAAATCAAAATCATCAAATCAAATCAAATCAACGTCATCAAAATCAGGCGTCAGAATCAAATCAATCAGGCAGGATCGAACGTCAGGATCAAACATCATCAAACGTCGGTGGGAGAGGGTGGGAGAAAGGAAGTGGGAAAGGTGGGAGAGAGAGGGTGGGAAAGGGTGGGAGAGTGGAAGAAGTGGGAGAGGGTGGGAGATGGGTGGGAGAAGGTGGGAGAGAGGGTGGGAGAGGGTGTGAGAGGGTGGGAGAGGGTGCGAGGAGGGTGGGAGAGGGTGGGGAGAGGGGGTGAGAGAGTGTGGGAGAGGGTGGGAGAGGTTTAGAGAGGGTTGGAGAGATTGGGAGAAGGTGGGAGAGATTGGGGAGAAGGTGGGAGAGGGTGCAGGAGGGTGGGAGAAGGTGGGGAGAGAGGGTTGGAGAGATTGGGAGAAGGTGGGAGAGGGTGGAGAAGGTGGGGAGAGGGTGGGAGAGATTGGGAGAAGGGTTGGAGAGGGTGGGGTGAGAGTCGGAGAGAGTGGGAGAAGGTGGAAGAGGCGATTGGGAGAAGGTGGGTGAGGGTGGGAGGCAGGTGGGAGAAGGGTGGCCGAGAGAGTGGGAGAGAGTGGGAGAGAATGGAAGAAGTTGGGAGAGAGTGGGAGAGGGTGGGAGAGGGTGGGAGAGAGGGTTGGAGACTATGGGAGACTATGGTAGATTAAGATAATATAGAGAATTAGGTTTCTTTTGAGTCCATCTAGAAGAACATCCATTGAGTTTTTCCACTATTTCTAGAGCACATTTTCTGAAATTCAGTTTGGAACCTTCAATTTGAGGTTTTGAGAGTCAAGTAAAGAAATAAAGCATACTCCATTGAATTAGGTTTGTAGATCAGTGGAGTAGGGTTATAGTAGGGTGTTTATGGTGCGGGAGCACCAAGGACAATCAGGACCACAAGGTGCTCAAGTGGTAAATTTTTATTTGTAGTCCATGAAGAATGTTGTAATAAGGTCACAAGGACCATTAGGAAGTGTTTTAAGTCAATCTAGGTTGGTAGGATATGAGGTTGCAATTTCATGTTAGCATATTGTCAATTTGTAGTAATGAAGCCTTGAATGGCCTAAATGTGAAAATGTATGTAAATTCGTAATGTAAGGGTGAAGATAATGTAATGAGGCCATCATAAGGTCACTAGTTTAGGTATGGAGTCATTTACATCAATATGCCAAAAGTTGCACATAACAATGTAATGTTGTCAAACCAAAATTTGTCATTTTACAAATACTTAGAAGTTGAAAAGTGGTTGTAGTTGGCTGAGGAGGTTGATATGCCTTCACAAAGGCCTTGTGAATGTTGTATGTTGTTGGCAATCATACTTTTGAAAGCAAGAGCACCAACTCCATCTTTTCAAAACTTGAACCCCTGTGGTTTCTATTATTTGTTCATTTGATAATTTAGGGTGTTATTATATTGTTTGAGGTCATTCTATTTCATTTAATAAGGATTCAATACCATATTTGTATGTATTAGGTCAATTGAGTCATGATGTAAAGAAGTTGATCAATAAGGGGATTCATGTGGTGAACCTTGTAATTTAAGTTTTTTAGGGTTATTTGTACTAAATAAGGCTTTTATAGACCATTTATCATGTAATGTGAGTCTTAGGAAGGAGTCTTTAAAGAGTTGCATAACAAATATTGAAAAATTGCAAAATGCAAAAGTTGTAAAAACTGCCAAAAGCCAAAATTGGTAATTTTAGTGGAACACGAAAAGAAAGAAGTTCAAAAGGAAAGCATATGCATTGGGAAATATCAAGAGAAATTTTAATTGCTATTTTAAGTACATTTAAGGCTAATTATTCAATATAGAAATTTTGGTTAATGTTTTATTCAGAGTTTTCAATGCTTTATTTCTGATTTTTCATTGTATTTCCTGATTTTATTGTATTTTCAGAGTTTCCTTCACCTGTACGGACCCATACATTCTTAGAAGGATTTCTCATTCATGTTTTCATGTAGTGTTGTGAATTAGCTTCCATTTTATTCCATTTAGGGATTCCAATATTCATTTTCGAGGGAGAAATATTTATTTTTCTGTAGCAGCCCATGTAACAGATTTATCACTCTTTTGTGATTAAAAAAATGAATTTTAGTCTTCCCACCTATTATAAAGCCATGTGACTCAGTGGGAAGACTTTAATGCATGTATATTAGGTGTGGAATTAATTTTCTTGGTGAGGGGGAGTGTTTAAGTATGAATTCTTACGATGCCTAGGCAGAAAATGTTAAGTTTCTATGTGCAAATGCTGGTTTAAAGTTGTATTTTCATGGATTTGTGTTGAGATTGAGTTTAGGAAGGGTTGGAAGGTTTTATCAGACCTAGGGAAACATGTTTTATGTTTTTTTTTGTGTATTGTGGTTGTTTGACTAGAAAATTTGTGGTTTTGAAGCACAATTGGTGACTGTCTAGGAGATCTTGTTATGACAAGAATTTTAAAGGTGGGTTTGTTTGTAAAATTGGGCTAGTTCTTGTAACCCTTGAGCATGATACCTTGATGTTTCTTTAAGCTTTGGAAAATGAATCTTAGGTGGAAGCTTGGATCTATCTTCTTGATGAAGTATGAATGTTATTTGGATGATCAATGGATGTTTTTATAATTCTCTTTAAGGAATTGGTCTTTTAGTTGTTCAGTGGTGAATTGGAAGGCTATAGTGTTGACCTTGTGGTAGCTGGATTAGATATATGAACCTGAGTTGGTTTCTTGGTTCTTAAGTCTAAATTTATATTCCTCCACCCTGCCTTGCATTAGTTGATATTCCTTCAAAAACATCCATTTATTTGAGAATTCATTTGGGAAGCTAAAGTGATAAAGCCCAAAAACATGGTTTGTATGGCTACTAGAGTAGACCTAGTTGAAAGGAGATAATTGTTAAGATAAATACTTGGGGTTTTGCAAATTACTTGGGACTAATCTAATGTGTTTATTAAAAGATTCCAATCCCTATCTACATCAGTTTATTGTTTTGGTTGAGTCATTTTGTGTAGGGAAGTCAAGAATGCAAAGGTGGAGTTGCTGCTACAAAGCCAAAATCTAAGTTTTTATCCAAAAATGGAGGTTTTATATAGGGTATGGAAGAAATAATGAATGCATGTCAAGGGAAATGATTCTAGAAGCATTTTTAGACATAATAAGGCATGATCCAAGTGTTGGCCGAAGTGTTTTAGGTTTCTTAGAGTGAAATACTTGAAACCCTCACTGATTTTTGTGATTTTCACCCTATAATCAAGGGTTTACAGATTTTGTGTATTGTTGGGCATTTTCCATCTTAAAACTTGTTTATTTGAGAGTTTTTACACATGGAAAAATATTTTTTTAGGTTTTTTGGTATTTTGGTGATGATTAAAGACTTCTTTCTTTGTTAAAATGACCTATTTGGGGTTCTTTAGAAGCAAAGAAGTTGGGACAGAAGGAATGCATTTCAAAATAAGTGTATTTGAAAATGATACATGTTTTTAATGGATAAAATCAGTACCCTTAAATGTATTTATCCTGTAAAGATTCAATGTGGTTTGCATGTTACACCCAATTTAGTGTTTTAGTACTTACAATAAAATTTGCTCTTCTAGTGCAAGCAATTGTGAAATCTGATTAAATAGTGTTGTAAGAAGGTGTTTTAGCTTTTTTCATGTCAAAATAAAGATGAATAAAGTGTACCAAGGTCTGGTAAAATTTTGCAAGTAAGATTTGAAGGTTCGGTGTCTTTTTTCCTTGTGAAAAGTTGCAAAGTCGTGCAACTTTCGTTCTCCAACTCGTCTGACCAAACATACTATTCCAACACATCTAAATAGGCATTTTTACGCTAGGAATGGTCCTCTTTCACACCCAAACATGCAGAATCACTCTGAGCTACGTTCAACCGAATCGATCCCTTAAGGGTTTCAGTGTAGTATGTTGAAATAGGCCATTCCTCCTACTGTTCAGGCCGTGTCTTGGTGATATGGGCCTAAAGTAACTTGAATTGTAGTAGCTTGATATATAGAGTCTATTGATTTTGGGGCTCAATTTGTATGATTTTGAAAAAAGAAGCCAACTGAGTAGAGTTATCAACATTATTCATAAATCATAAGAATTTGTTTAGTACACTAGCCATTTTGATGCCTTCTTGTTGTATCAAACATTATTTTGTATCATTGTTACATTGGTTTTCGAAGTGGAAGCTTAATATAGATCCATAATACAAAATATAGTTCACGTTGATTTTCACGTGAAAAAAATGTGAATCAAATCACGTTAATGTGAAAAAAAACCATGAGACCATAGCTTGTGGTGCAGGAGCACCTAGGTCATGTAATTCCTTCAAAAGGCTAAGTTGTCAAAAATGTATTTAAGTCCATGTAATGCCAAAATTAAATGTAATCAAGGCATAAAAAGCACAAAGTGCAATATTGTCAAAATGCTAAATATGTAAAAGAGAGAAAAAGAAGGAATGTGAAGAGACAAAACAAGAAAATCAAGAAAATCAACGAAGAGGACGAGTCATAGGTCGTTCAAGGAAGATGAAGAGGTAGCTGATGGTTGGAAACTTCTTTAAAAACATTGTAAAGGCCACGCAAAGAGATCATTGTATTCTAGGATAATTAAATTAACAAAGAGTTTGTTGTTTTAGCTTATTTCTTGTGTTTTTCAGTTGTTTCTTAACTTGTACAGACTGTGCAAGAGTTTAGGGTTCAAATTTAAATTGTTTCTAGTAGGTTGGGGAATCACCATTTTTTTGCATCCATTTGGCAAGGAATCCAATAAACTTAATGTTTGTTTGAGCATTCTTCTTATGGCTCGGTCTAAAATCCTGTGCATTGAGTTTTGTGAGTCTTATAAGGCATTTCCACACTACTCCACCAATGTAGTTTAGGTAGATTGGTGGAGTAGGTTAGGGATAGGTTATTTTTTATGTTTTGATGTTTTTGAGTGGAGGAAAAAGCAAGAATACCTTGAAGGAGCTGATGCTACACAAGAAAGTCTAAGTTTTCCAATCAAAATGAACAGTTTCCAACATGACAGTGGAGAAAGAACAAATGCATGGGTTATAACATGTTTCCAAATTCCTTTTCAAATCTATTTTGACATGTTCCAATGGTTGGCTGGAGGTTTTGAGGTTTGCATGTAGCCTATATAGGAAACCCTCATTGATTTTTGAGTTTTTCACCTTGTAAACAAGGGTTTGCCAATATACTATCAAAAGGAGTCTTTTAATCCCTAAAAATTGATAAATTGGGAGTTTTGTGTTATGTCTAATGAATTTTTGAGGTTTTAAGTGTTTTTGGAATGTTTGAAGGGGGTCTTCTTTGAAAATCAGGTCAATTTTAGTAGCCTTTTTGACAACGTTCAGACTAAAAACTGCTTATTTCTTCAATATAAGTTATTCTAAGTTTTTGATATGAGCACATGGGCATTAAGAGGTCTCTAAAAGTGTTTTGGATCTTGGGTTTTGAAACTAGTGTGTTTGGTTTACCTGATTTAGGGCATGAATGTCTCATTGAGAAGTAGTGCCTTGACTGCTCAGAGAATAGAAGTCTAACCCAATAGTGATCGATGGGTTGATTTTGGGATAATTTTGTCTAAGTGATGGTGTCAGGTATGTATGGAGTCTTGGACAGGGTTTAGAAGTGAGATATGTTGTTTTAACAGTTTGACAGTGAGTAGACTTGGTGTAAAGTAATACATGAAATTGTAAGTTCAGTCAGAACAAAGTTAAGAGAGCAAGTTCTTGATTTGTATCAGTTGTAATAATGATGTTCACAGTGCTTGATGGTCTGGTAAAATTCTGAAAGCCAATTGTAATGATGGATTGACTATTTGGGACAAGTTGAATGAATTGATTGAATGGAAGAGTGCCTTGTTGAAAATGGTGTTTTTGAAACGCATGTTGATCTAATTGATTGAATCAAAGTTTTCTAAAATGGTTTTTTTCTTTGAATGAGTCAATTGGAATATAGATTTTTGGAAGGATGAATGATGAATGATAAGAGAATTTGAGTGGATGAAAAGTATATTTCTGATGAAATGTTGAAATTTTGTTTGATCTTCTCCAAGATGAGTTTGGGACAAGAGTCCCCTGAGTTGTTGAGTGGTTTGACAATCTTTGTATTGCATCATCTTGTTACTTACTAAATATTATGCTTTGATAGATTTTTTCCAAGCATCCATAGCTTGTTCGAAAGCACCTGTTTTAGGCTTTTAGCCATAGCAGCAAGGCAATGAACTGTTTGATAAAATGCTTTGATAGACATGTATGAAATATGTGTTAGCATAGACAAGGCAATGAACTCTTTGAAAAAAAGCCTCAAAGAAATGTGGTTTCATGGTGATGAAAAGGCATGACAAATTCCATGACAATCAAATTACTATGGATTGTCATGGCATTCCATCACCATTGAGACCACATTTCTTTGAGGCTTCTTTTCAAATAGTTTGTTGCCTTTTTTATGCTATTGATTATTAGTATGCTTTGATAGATTTTTTCCAAGCATGCATAGCTTTTTTGGAAGCACCTATTTTAGGCTTTTAGCCATAGCATCAAGAAGTGAACTGTTTGATAAAATGCTTTGGTAAACATGTATGATAAATGTAGTAGCATCGACAAGGCAGCAAACTGTTTGAAAAAATGCCTCAAAGAAATGTGGTCTCATGGTGATGGAATGCCATGACAATCCTCAACAATTTTCTTGTCATGGAATTCCACCACCATGAGACCATATTTCTTTGAGGAATTTTTTTCAAATAGTTCATTCCCTTATCTATGCTATTGCTTACTATTATGCTATTATAGGTTTTTTATAAGCATCCATAGCTTGTTCAAAAGCACCTGTTTTAGGCTTTTAGCCATAGTAGCAAGGAAATGAACTATTTGATAAAATGCTTTGATAGACATGTATGAAAAATGTGTTAGCATAGACAAGGCAGTGAACTCTTTGAGAAAATGCCTCAAAGAAATGAGGTCTCATGGTGATGGAATTCCATGACAATCAAAAGCATTTGATTGTCATGTGGCATTCCATCAGGTCATGAGACCTCATTTCTTGACGCATTTTTTCAAAAGTTCACTTCCTTTTCTATGATATTTCTTACTATTATGCTTTTGATAGATTTTTTCCAAGCATCCATAGCTTGTTCGAAAGCATTTGTTTTAGGCTTTTAGCCATAGAAACAAGGCAACACTTGAACTATTTGACAAAATGCTTTGGTAGACATGTATGAAAAATGTGGTAGTATAGACAAGGCAGTGAACTGTTTGAAAAAATGCCTCAAAGAAATGTGGTCTCATAGAATGCCATGACAACCAAATGCAATTGGTAGTTGCTCCTAGTTATTAGTTATGCAATGTGAAGTAATTGCATAACTGCTTAGGTTGACTTTGTAAAAACTATATTGTAATTGAAATTTTGTCATCTATCAGCATCTAGTTATTAGTTATGAAATGTGACACAATGCTTTGATTTTGAAAGATGTACAATGCAATGTAATCAACATTATGAATATAAACTACAAAAATCTATTTTTTACTAAGTTACCAGTTCGGTTTTGGGTTCGGGTTTGGGTTCGAGAACCCGGTTCGCCAGTTCGGGAAATTGTTTTTTGTGGTTGGGTTCATTTTGGGTTTGGTAATATAAAAACATATAAAAATTAGAAATATATACATATAAAAACATAAAAAATGTCAAGTGTTTACAATCAACCATTATTGAACATTGATCAATCTGAAAAGTGTGAACATTTTTCTGTGTGGAAGGAAAACAAGAAAACAGTGTCACATAATTATTTACATTGTGAAAGAGCCAAAACTTTTTTCTTGCAGATTGTAGAACAAACTTAGTGATTTTTTGGGTGTCCTTACCTTGGAACGAAACTATCCTCAGCCATGAATGATTGACTATGAACTGTGAGAAAGAAATAAGATAAATCATGCAACTTGTTACAATTTCTTTCCTTGGGAAAAAGGGTAAAGTTTTCTTTTCAGGGAGAATCTCCTTTAGAGTTTGAACACATTGATAATTTTCAAGAGAGAATTAGCCAAATATGTCATCTAGGTTTGAAGCTTTTAGGTAAAATGTTTTCTTCTTAAATTTTTTTTCAAAATTCAAGATGTAGGCTCTCCTCCCTTAGGGAAGAGAAGGCCTATCAAACCTAAAACTCTTATGCAACACTTCTTAATTTGTTGTTGATGCAGTATTAGATGTGAAGTTTCAAAATACGCATGGTTATATAAATTCTCATCTCAGGACTATCATTGCATCAAATTAAGAATTTTCAATCCTTTATGGTCTAGACAAGAGAAGTATGGAGTAGTGTTCCAATGCTAAAGTCTTATTGTGAATCTCTTTGCTATGAGTGGTTCAAAAATGAGGAATTTGTCTTCTACACCAAATGAGAAATATTCACAATATGTGCTAGGAAGGAATAAGTCCATAAGATCAAGTATGCAAGAACTGATAATTGCAAAATTGGCTTACATTTGACTTCCACACAGAAATTTTCACACTTTTCGATGTTCACACGTAAGTCAAAAAGTATATGTGCATAAGTTGTAAAGTATACACTTGAATACATGTAACTCATATCTATTGAACCATGAATTTATAATGCAAATATCGACACCATCGATAAAAAAAATTGTATTAAAAGCAAATAGTCATGTATGCATACATCAATATATGTTGATATAAGTATAAAATATAGTTACAAAATAGCCATATAGGCTTACGAGAATGCCGTATAGGCATACAATGTCAAATATATCCAATACAAAATATGTACAAAATTTCCATGTAGGCATAGAACAAAGGGGTATGCATTAAAAATTCATTTCTCTCCATGCTATAGTTCAAATACATTTTTCTTTCCTTTTCCTTGGCGATCAGATGGTGATAAGTCTGTCACCCATTTTTGCTGTGTTCGAGGAGTGCTCCTACTACTCCTCCTAGTGTTTAGCTCCTGGTGAATTTTTAAATGTTATAATAAGAAGTAAAGACATTAATATATAGAAATTACATTATAAAAATTGATATATTTAACAAAATAATCACCTACAAGTCCATCTCATGATCACTCTCCTCGATGGAAATATTTTTACACTAATGTTGAGGCGTGCTCAAGCCCTATATAAACCATTGAAATAGGAATTAAACTACGAATCAATAATGGCTTGATTTTTCACTAGAACTAGTTCATCTATAACAACGAATGTAAATTGAAATTTAGCAATTTTCCTCATACCTCCCCTATCAGAGCCATCGAGGATTGTATAGCAGAGGAAAAACCAATATCCATTTCCCTCGTAATGTTTGGTGGTGTTTCTGTCACCAACATTTGAAAATAAAACAACAAATTATTCAATCACAAAAAAGTTACAATAGTGATCCACATGATGACTTATAATGTATGAGATCTAATGAACAAAATTTTGAGTACAAGTATTAAACTATATATTTCTGATTATTAGTTATCAAATTTAAAGTAATGCTTTGAGTTTGAATGATGTGTAATTCAACGTAACCAACAATATGAATATATTTACTACACAAATCTATTAAACTTAGAATTCATTAGTTAAGTTCTCTTTATTCTATATTACCTCTGTGAACGTTTGATCAAATCTACTAGCACTAGGAGGTGTTTCCTTGAAACCTCCAACATTACCCTTTTCAACATCCAAAATCACATATTAAAATACCATTCGTAAAACAATGAGCAAATTAACATGTAATAAATTTATAATTTTTTACTAGTTACATACCCCACTGATAGGTGTACTGGAAAAATAAGTAGGTGGATGACTGGTGTATCCAATCTCTACACTGTGACCCTACAATTTTATTAAAATAATAAAACCAAATTAGTTAATCTTGCATTTCACAATCAAAATTTAATAAATTAAATTCAATGAACATGTTGAATTTTACCTGAGTGTCAATGCCATATGCATCATGCAAAATGTCAGTCGTCCTCTCCATCCCCATAGATGCATACAGATTAGGCTGCATAGTCGCATATGGATCCTGCATAACACCCTCCTGAGTGCTAGTAGGGTCATACAAACAATTCACCCCACAAGATTGACACACATGGGTTCAAAGGCCACCACTTGAAGACTCCCCTAGATGGCATTGTACAATAGGGCTAGTGTGATGGATGACACTCTAGGTCAAAGTTGTGATCGCCTGCAATCTCTCTATGTCGACACTCTCCTTCGCAACGAGGCATCATAATCTACTCATGAGGTGGCCTAGTGAGAGGTCGTCTCCCTTGCCATGTAGGATCCGGCTGTGCATCGGGCCTATCCTGAGCTGACCCCCCACCTCTCCCCTAGAACTCCCTCATATCAAAATAATTTGGGATTTGGTTCAATACAAACTCACTGTATAGTTTCCTAAGAAAATATTGGGGGACTTCACAATTATTGCACGATGGGTAATCAAAGACCATATACCATCTTTCATAAAAATGGTTCTTAATCTCTTGGTGGTGGCACCAATGAATAGGAAACCTCTTTGCATTGAGGGTAAGATTTTGATTTGTTTTAGGGTCAGTGAATAGAGAGCACAAATCACCTTTAGTAAGTTTTAAATCTTTTACTTGTTTATATGATAATTTGTCTGCATAATATGCCCTGGCTGTCTGCCTCCTATCTTGCCATCAAGATATTTGTTGGGTGATTGCATATACATTTTTTAACATATCTTTCAATGAATTTTCTAGAAGCATTCTTTCTGTGGTTGAAGCATTTGGATCACTCAAACTACTGATAAGATCCTCAAGTTGTTTTCTATTGTTCTCAATTTCACTCAAATTTTCTTGAGTGCTAGGAGGGTATTGAGAGAATGGTGGGGGAGGTTGATTTTGTTGAGGATTTTCCTCCTCTTCTTGTTGAGGATTTGCAAGATTTCCTACAAATTAAAAAAACAATCAAATCTAACCTAAAACAAACAAAATCAATTTCAAACTAACAAATTCAAAACAAATAGAAAATAATACTTACCTCCCACATCTCTTCGTCGTCATGGTGCCATATTTGCAAACAAAATCCAACTGTTGTTGATTAAATTTGTAGAAATCCTTCCTCCTAGAACGCGAGCATGAAAGTGAGGGTTTTTGGTTGTGGGCAAAGTTGAAAAAATAGTAAAAAGAAAATGATACAAATTTTACTTTTTTTTTTGCTTTTAAAATCACATAACGCGAGTGCATTATAGCACGCTCGTGTTATCTCCTTTCAAAAAAAAAATCGCATCACATAACGCGAGTGCATTATAGCACGCTCGTGTTATCTCCTTTCAAAAAAAAAATCGCATTTGGCCACAAAAGTGCAACCAACTTCATGCACCCACCCAAGATTGTTTCCACACTTTTAAAGATTCATAAGTCAATATTGAATTCTAAGAATTGAATCATAGGGGTGCGCCGTAGAAAAAAGTACCCTTTGCTTGAGATGAGATTAATTCATGAAAAATTGGACTTAATAAGGCCTTGACTCAGGTGTTGTGAGGCATTTTATGCATTCGCACTAGGTCTTGGACTCTTGTAAACTGAATATCATGATTTTAATGATGTCTTGTAAAGGTGTTGTAGAGTCTTATAAAGGACTTTCATGCTTTTCTAGGCTTAATGAACCCATTTCTCCCTAATCTAATATTATCAAAAGTGCTTAATGGAATTATTACATCAATCTAGAAGTTTTCTAAATTAAACTTAATGATAAATAAGTGTTGTAATGTGTCATGTACATTCACATCGGTTCTTGTGCCTTCCTAGGCTATGTGGACCTCAATTTAGTGTCATAAAGTGTATTTAATCACACTTTCACATTGAATTCTATGTCCCAAGCCCTATTTTACATTTACATAATCACTAATAGGCCCCTATTAACCCATATTGTGCATCATAAGGCTTAAATTGATCAAATAACCAACAAAATTGCAATTTAAACCTTATTTCCTTATCTTCTGGCTTGTTAGCTGTCAAAATGGACCCTGTGGGACCAATTCGCCATCCATGGAAAATAAGTCCCATCCAAGAGGGACAAATTCACCATGGGTGACGAATGATTCCCATTTGGCCCAATTTTAACCTTTGATTGGGAAAAAAGTTTAATTTAAGTTTAATTTTACTTTATGTCAGCCTGTGATGAGGTATTGATGGGAAAAATAGGTGAATTTCCTTTAAATATAAGTCTTTTAACTAATTTTCACAACTCTTATTTTTATCATTCATTCGTCCACCAATCTTCCATCTCAAGTCAAGCAATTTAGGGTTTCATCATTTCAAGTCACCAAGATATCAGTATTTAGACCTTCAAGGGAAAATTCTTCATGTTTTGTTGCAGACTTTCAAGATCAAACATCATGGCAAGGTAATCAACTCTATCATTGCATGTTTTATTCCATTGTTTCATCATTTTGGTTTAATTTCCTAAAAGGGGTTTGACGAAGGCAAACCTCCATACCCTAACATTCAACATATCTTCTTTGCTTCTTGTTTGTTTCTAGACTTAGGTCTCTTAGAAGCTTGGAAATCATTAATAATCAAGTTGAAAAGTTGTTCAAGTCTTCCCTTCATTCAACAAGTCAAAATATAAAAAAAAACTCATTTTCACACTTGTAAATCAGAGTTTTAAAGGTGAACACCTATAGGAAGTCAAAGTGCAGATCGGAAGCTCCGGAATCCACTTTTGAAAATATAGAAATTCAAAAGTGGATTCATTCACCATGGGTGGGGAATGAGTCCCACTCCAGGGTCAATTTTGAGTTTTCTACATTTTTTAGTACCCTTTTGTGAGAAATAGGTTTTGGCTCAATTTGATAGAATTGGGATTGATTCACCCACAATGAAGAATGAGTCTCTCCAGACCTAAAAAATAGCATCAACAACATTTCAAATGTAATTTCTAGTCTTCATCAAGGTCCCAGGTGCACACTTTCAGTCTCATTCATTTATGTTGCAATTTACTATCCATTCTTAGGTTTTTTGCATTATATAATGTGTTTTCAAACATCACTTGTTTCTTAGGTTTTGCATCCATATTTGATCAATTTCATAGCTTAGTTCCACTTAGATCATCTCATTTAGCCTTAATAACATCATACATCACATAATTTGAATGAACCTAGCTAGCATTTTTGGCCTACCTCTATCCTTTTAGGTGAAAAACCCTCGAAGAGCTAGTGAGCCTTGTGGTGCAAAACATCTACGGTTCATTTTGGTGGACCTATTTTTTGAAAAAAATATTTTTCAATTTTGGATTCCTTTATCATAAATTTAGGTTTGCATTAACCTCACATTAGCATTTGCATGTATTAATTTGCATGCTAGATTTCAAGTTTTGCATTCATAAAAAGTGCATTTAGGTTGCATTTTTGGCATCTAATTTGAAGTAAATTTTCTGAATTTTTTGCTTTTTTCATTTAGCTCTACACTATAGCACTCAAAAACCATCAAAATTAGTCAAAATTTTGTAAAATTTTCTAAAAAAAATCCATATTGGGACTCATTCGCCACCCTGGGCGAATCAATCCCTTTTGACCCCTAAAACTATATTTTACAGAACTCAGAACTTTTTTTTAAGCATTTTTTTGGTGCCTTAACCTACCTATATCAATTATTTTCCTTTCTATAACATGAATTTCAATAGATCTCACTTGAAATAGCTCATTTCATAGGTAGTTTAATTTCACATTTACATCTCTGATATTTGATTTTTTAGATTATTGCATATTGTAATCAATAATTTACTTTGTTTACTTTTGCATAACATGTTCTTTGAATGTGCCTTTGATTTGACTAAACATGGATTTTATAAGCACAACATTCCCTCTTATGATTTTGATTTTGATTACAATAATGAGGAACATGTTAGTCTTGACCACACCATTACATTATTCATTGGTGCGAATGGAAATGTAGGAAATCATAACAAGCATACTTTTTCTTCTCCTAATACCTCTCTTATTAGTGATGAAGGTATATGGGTGAAGGAAGTCACAAGAATTGATGGTCTTGATTTTCCATTTCCTTATTCCCCTTTAAATAATGTTAGACAACAAGAACATGAGATCATAGATACATTCCTAAATATCACCTTACCAAGTCTCCATGCTCATGACAATCACACTTTATCATCTCCTAATATCCCTCCTGAGTGTCAAGAGGATTGGTTGGTGTTAGAAGACATCCCTATTAAGAATCATCAAAACCTTGATCCTCCCTTCCCTAATGCTCCTCCTATTTGGGAAGATCTATTTCAAAATCATAATCGTCCTTCTCTTGATGCCTATCCCACTTGTGATGAAGCTACTTTTCAAATTTCATCCTTTGATGAACATATTACAAGCTCTCCTAGTATGATAGAAAATATGGAACAAGACAATGATACCTTAGAAACAACCAACAATCAAATAGAATCTTCCCCTAATCTCCCCACTATCAATAATCAAACACATTCAACCATTAATAACTCTATTAGTTGTGATGAAATTATTTTGGATGAACCAAGACTCAATTTCCGCAAACATGTGGTTTGTTGTTCTCCTAAGAACTCTCCTTCTAGGGAGGATATTATGACCCAAGAAAAAGATAGCATGCCCTTCAAAGATAATGAATACTCTCACTTGTTACGGGATGTTAACATTATTCAACCTCAACTCATCTTTTATCCCCATTCACATAAACCTCCACCTAAACCCAAGTTTACTCTCTACCCACCTTCAAACAAACAACAACCTCAACATAAACCTGAATTCACCCTCTACCACCTGAAATTAATTTGTCACAACAATCAAATTACAATATTTTTTCTCATACACATAACACTCAAAATAATCTGCAACCACCCCAACAAACCCCACCCTCCTTACCTTTACCCAATCCACCTAGCACCCCTCACTTCATCCCACACACAAAGGAGTATGATCTTGTTGAACAACTTAAGAACACTCCTACTAAGATCTTATTATGGGACCTTATTCAAGCTTCCCCTCACTATCAAAACATGATCCAATCTACCTTGCAACAAGTTTCCTTCCCTTCTAATTTGTAACCAACTAACATCACAACCATAATCCAAGGAATACATCCTGACATTCTTTTCCACCAAAGTGAGCTTCCTCCTTTGGATGTGAAAAATGCAAAAAGAAGTTTTTATGATTATTTCACAATACAAATGAAAAGGGATTAAGAGAACTCTTATACATATGGTTTCTTCTCTTAATGTATGTGGAGTGAACCTCCTTAATAGACACGGTGTTGATAGATCAAACATCCAATCTGATTCTTTATCCAATAGGGGATTTGACAATGTAAGTAAACAACCCCTTGGTTTGATCACTTTACCTATTATAGTAGGAGTGGCCACATTGGATACACCAATCCATGTTATGCCTAATGATCTTTCATATAACCTTCTTCTAGGAAGATCATGGATTCATGCAATGAATGGTGTGCATTCCACTCTTCATTTTAAAATGAAATATATCCACAACAAAAAATTGTAAACACTCGATGTTGATGATGAGCCTCATAGTGTATGAACACTTAATTAAACCAAAGAGAACCCCTTGAACACAATAACACCAACCACACAAGTGGAACCTGGACAACAAAATGATGAACAACAACATACTGACTGAGTCATGATGCTATTAGAAGATCATTGGGATTCCTTGAATTTTCAGAATGACTTCATGGGCGAGTACAAAATAATCCACAAAAATTCTAATAAGAATAAATAAACAACAATAATGTCCACTCAAAATTCAAACAACCTTTTGAAAGCATCCTACTCAACCACTTTAGACAAAGAGGAAAAATACATAGTCAACTTTGATGGCGCTTATGAACAACCACCACCCAATCCAAAAGCAATGAAAATTCTTTATGGAAAAGGTTATGAGCTTATGAAACAAATTGGCTATAGTGGAAAAGAATGTGGTGCTAATGAACAAGGTATCTGCAGCCCTATCAAACTTATCACACAACAAACAACTCATGGTCTTGGTTATTGTCCTGTAATAGAGATCACCAAACCTTCACTAAACATCACCAATCCCAAAAAACATACTCCTAAATTATTCTTAACTGAACACCTCGACACTAGTGGTCTTGAACATCATCCAAACATGCAACTTACAACTACACCTTCACTTAATGTCAATGTTGTCTCACAAGACACCAAAGATTTGCATTCGATAGATTTTCCCTCCTGTAAGAGTGAGAACAAAATCTCACAATCTAGAGAAACTTGTGTCAGTATGATATCTACTACTAAGCAATATGTATCTTTGATCCCAACTGCAAAACCAAATTCTCCTCTTGATTAGGCGGGCATCTTGTCGAGACTCCTCCAAGATCGCTTGACCACCCTCCCTCAAAGAACTTGAAATAAATGTTATTTGATTACTTTATTTTGTGCCTATCATAAATTTCATGGTCACTCCACTATTGAATGTAATTCTTTGAGTCTTAAAATCCAAAAATTTTAGGAGTTTGGTATGCTTCCTTATGTGGGGCACCAAATTCCTCTAAATGCTATTGATTTTCACTCTAGGATGCATTTCATTAATCATTTTGGCGTACCTTTGTCCTACACTAAGTGGGGGCAAGGGGTTCAATAGCCTTGTCCTCTTCTGTCACTTTTCATTTCCTCCTTTGGCTAGTCATTAACCTTTCATGAATATATAAGAGTGAGCTTGGGATGTGGATGACATGCTTTAAGTTGGCTCTCATATGACATACTTCTCTTTTTCATGAAATAGCTTCTCAAAAACATATGACTTGGCATAGGGATTTCCAAGTAAGCTCTCATGTCCTATTCCTCTACTTTAAAGAAATTTCTCATAGTATTGGTGTTTGCAACTGCTTTAAAGTGGGGGCATACATCAACAGTCACATTTCATTGTGTGATTTTCTTTTTCTTGCAATTACCTCTCTTGGAAACATTAGGTACAATGTTGTTTAGGATGAGACCTTGCACTTGTCCTCTCATTGAAACAAGATAAGATCATTTTCACTTATCCTCTCTTGGTGAAATTGAACATGACGTTCCCTAAGATGAGACATTGCACGAAAAAAGAAAAATCCCTTTGAAAAGTCTTTACACTATTCTCCATTAACAATGTCTATGAGTGTCAAGCATACAAATTTTTTCTTACCTTGTAGAGCTTGAAAATCATTTTCCTTTGTGGCACCTTATTAAAGTTATCAGGACGTATAAATTTGATATGGTTGAGCGGGAAGCCCATTTAGTGGCAAAAATTTCCCCATAGCCACCTATGTGTTTTGGAGTGCATACCAACTAGTGTATGTTTCTCACCCTTTGGGATTTCTCACCTTGCGTACAACTAGAAGTTTCGTGGCCCTAGAGTGAGTATACTTTTCAGCTTTCTCACCTGGTGGACAACTAAGAGTCATATCACCCCCGAGTGAGTATGCATTTTTTCCTTGAAACAAACAAGCCTAGATACATAATCCATAACTAGTTGGACAAATGATCGAAGCTTGATCCACCTTTTCATTTTCATCTTTCTCCTTCTTTCCATTGCATGATTTTATATCTTGATAGTTTGACTTAGGATCTTGGATCCTGGCGTCTTGACTGCCTTCTTGATCTTTTTAATTCTTTGTCATCTACATCTATGCACTCAAACCTCTCTTGAATGTCTACACTACTGTGAGTTTGAATAAAGTCCATCCTCTCACTAAAGTGGGGCCTAAATGCACCATAGAAAAAAGTACCCTTTTCTTGACATGGGATTAATTCATGGAAAATAGTACTTAATGAGGCCTTGACTCAGGTGTTGTGAGGCACTTTATGCATCCACACTAGGTCTTGGACCCTTGTAAACTAAATAAAATTATTTGAATGATGTCTTGTAAAGGTGTTATAATGTCTTGTAAAGGACTTTCATGCTTTTCTAGGCTTAATCAACCCATTTCTTCCTAATCTAACATTACAAAATGTGTCTAATGACATTATTACATCAATCTAGAAGGTTTTTGAATTAAATTTAATGATAAACTAGTGTTGTAATGTGTCTTGCACATTCACATTACTGTTTGTGCCTTCCTAGGCTATGTGGACCTCATTTTAGTGTCGTAAAGTGCATTTAATCACACTTTCACTTTGAATTCTATGTCTCAAGCACTAATTTATATTTACATCATCACTAATAGGCCCCTATTAACCCATATTGTGTATCTTGAGTCTTAAATTGATCAAATAAATGGCAAAGTTACAATTTAAACCTTATTTCCTTATCTATTAGCTTCCCAGCTATTAAAATGGCCCCTGTGCGACCCATTCACCATCCATGGTGAATCAATCTCATCCAAGTGGGACCCATTCTCCATGGGTGGTGAATGAGTACCATTTGGCCCAATTTTGACCTTTGAGCGAGAAAAAAGTGAAATTTAAATTTAATTTTACTTCATGTCATCTTGTGATGAGGTATTGATGGCAAAATTAGGTGAATTTCCTATAAATATAAGTCTTTTAACTCATTTTAACATCTCTTATCTCTTATCATTCATTCATCCACCAATCTTCCATCTCAAGTCAAGCAGCTTAGGGTTACATCATTTCAAGTCACCAAGATATCAATCTTCAAACCTTCAAGGGAGGATTCTTCATGATTTGCTACAAAATTTCAACATCAAACATTGTGGCAAGGTAATCAACTCCTTTATTGCATGTTTCATTCCATTCTTTCATCATTTTGGTTTAATTACCTAAAAGGGGTTTGACAAATGCAAACCCCCATGCCCTAACATTCAACATTTCTTCTTCTATTCCTATTTTTTTTTACAGATTTAGGTCTCTTTGAATTTTAGAAATCATTAAGATTCAAGTTATAAAGTTTTTCAAGTCTTCCCTTCATTCAACAAGTCAAAATATCAACAAAACCTCATTTTCAAACCTGTAAATTAGAGTTTCAGAGGCGAACACCTAAAGGAAGTCAAAGTGTAGATTAGAAGCTCCAGAAACCACTTTTGAAAATCTAGAAATTCAAAAGTGGACTCATTTTCCATGGGTGGTGAATGAGTCCCACTTCAAGGTCAATTTTGAGTTTTCTGCATTTTTGAGTACCCTTTTGTCAGAAAAAGGTTTCAACTCAGTGTGACAGAATTGGGACTAATTAGCCCAAAATGGTGAATGAGTCCCTCTAGGCCTGACAAACAGCATCAACAACATTTCAAATGTAATTTCTAGTCTTCATCAAGCTTCCAAGTGCACACTTTCAGTCTGATTCATTCATGTTGCAGTTTACGATGCATTCTTAGGTTATTTTGCATTACACAATGTGTTTTCAAACATCAATTGTTTCTTAGGTTTTGCATCCATATTTGATCAATTTCACAGCTTATTTTCACTTAGATCATCTCATTTATCCTTAATAACATCATACATTGCATAATTTGAATGAACGTAGCTAGCATTTTTAACCTACCTCCTTTTAGGTGAAAAACCCTAGAAGATCTAGTGAGCCTTGTGGTGCCAAAAATATACAGTTCATTTTGATGAACCTGATTTTTGAAAAAATTCCTTTTTTATATTGGTGTCATTTATCATATATCTAGGTTTGCATTAACCTTGCATTAGGATTTGCATGGATTAATTTGCATGCTTCATTTCAAGTTTTGCATTCATAAAAAGTGCATTTAGGTTGCATTTTTGGAATCTAATTTCATGTAAATTTTTTGAATTTCTACATTTTTCATTTAGCTCTACACTATAGCACTTAGAAACCATCAAAATGAGTCAAAAATTTCTAAAAGCAAATCCATACTATGACTCATTCGCCACCCTAGGTGAATCAGTCTGTTTTGACCCTTGAAACTACATTTTACAGAACTCAGAACTTTATTTTTAAGCTTCTATTTGGTGCCTTAACCTACCTATATTAATTAGTTGCCTTTCTGTAGCATGCATTTCACTAGATCTCACTTAAAATAGCTCATTTCATGAATACTTTAATTTCACATTTAAATCTCCCACATTTCATTTTTTAGATTATTGCATGTTGTAATCAACAATTTACTTGTTTACTTTTGCATAATATGTTCTTTAAATGCACCTTTCATTTGATTAAACATGGATTTTATAAGCATAGCATTCCCTCTTATGAGTTTGATTTTGATTACAATAATGAGGAACATGTTAGTCCTGACCACACCATTACATTATCCATTGGTGCGAATGGAAATGTAGGCAATCATAACAAATATGCTTGTTCTTCTCCCGATACCTCTCCTATTAGTGACGAAGGTACCTTGGTGAAGGAAGTCACAAGCATTGAGGGTCTTGATTGTCCATTTCCTTATTCTTTTTTTGATGATGTTAGACAACAAGAATATGAGATCATAGATACATTCCTAAACATCACCTTACCAAGTCTCCATGCTCATGACAATAACACTTGTTCATCTCCTAATATCCCTCCTCGATATCAAGAGGATAGGTTGGTGTTAGAAGACATCCCTATTAAGAATCATGACACCCTTGATCCTCCCCCTTCCCTAATGCTCCTCGCATTTGGGAAGATCTATTTAAAAATCATATTGGTCCTTCTCTTGATGCCTCCCCACTTGTGATGAAGCTACTTTGCAAATTTCAACCTTAGATGAACAAATTATAAGATCTCCTATTATGATAGACAATATGGAACAAGAGAATGAGACAATAGAAACAACCAATAATCAAATACAATCTTCCCCTAATCTCCCCACTATCAATAATCAAACACAATCAACCATTAATAACTCCCTTAGTTGCGATGAAGTTATTATGGATGAACCAAACCTCAATTGTCTCGAACATGTGGTTTGTTGTTCTCTGAAGAACTCTCCTTCTAGGGAGGATATTATTAACCAAGACAAAGATAACATTCCCTTTAAAGACAATGCATAATCTCACTTATTATGGGATGTTAACAGTATTCAACCTCAACTCATCCTTTATCCCCATTCACATAAACCTCCACCTAAAACCGAGTTTACTCTCTACTCACCTTCAAACAATCAACAATCTCAAGATAAACCTAAATTCACCCTCTACCCACCTCAAACTAATGTGTCATAGAAACCGAGTTACAATACCATTTCTCATACACATAACAGTCGAAATAATCTGCAACCACTGCAACCAACCCCACCCTCCTTACCTTTACCCAATCCACCTAGTGCCCCCTCACTTCATCCCACACACAAAAGAGTATGATCTTGTTGAACAACTTAAGAACACTCCTACTAAGATCTCATTATGGGACCTTATTCAAGCCTCCCCTCACTATCACAACATCATCTAATCTACCTTGCAACAAGTTCCCTTCCCTTCTAATGCATAACCAGCTAACATCACAACCATAATCCAACGAATACATCCTGACATTATTTTCCACCAAAGTGAGCTTCCTCCTTTGGATATGCAAAAAAAAATGAAGCTTTTATGATTATTTCTCAATATAAACAAAAATGGATTAAGGTAACTCTTATAGATACTGGTTTTTCTCTTGTATTTCAATTGAACCTCCTTGATAGACTTGGTGTCGATAGATGAAACATCCATTCTGATTCTTTATCCATCAGGGGATTTGTCAATGTAAGAAAACAACTGCTTGGTGTGATAACTTTACCTCTTACAATTTGAATGACCACATTAGATACACCAATCCATGTTATGCCTAATGATCTTTCATATAACCTTCTTATAGGTAGGTCATGGATTCATGCAATGAATGGTGTGCCTTCCACTCTTCATTATAAAATGAAATATATCCACAACAATAAACTGTACACACTTGATATTGATGATGAGCCTTATAGTCTATTACAACTTGAGAAAACCAAAGAGAACCCCTTGAACACAATAACACCAGCCACACAAGTGGAATGCGCACAAAAAAAAAATGAACAACAACGTACAGACCAAGTCACGATGCTATTAGAAGATGATTGGGGTTCCTTGTATTTCAAGCATGACTTCATGGGCACGTACAAAATCATCCACAAAAATTCAAATAAGGACAAAGAAAAAACAATAATGTCGACTCAAAATTTAGACAACCTTTCAGAAGCATCCACCTCAACCACTTTAGACAAAGACGAAAAACACATAGTCACCTTTGATGGCGCTTATGACCAACCACCACCTGATCGAAAAGCAATGAAAAAGATTTATGGAGAAATTTATGACCTTATGAAAGAACTTGGCTATAGTGGACAAGTATGAACTGTGCTAATGAAGAAGGTATCTACAACCCTATCAGCGCTATCACACAAAAAATAACTCATGGTCTTGGTTATTGTCTTGTAATAAAGATTTCCAAACCTTCACTCAACATCACCAATCCCACAACACATACTCCTAAATTATTATTAACGGAACACCTTGACACTAGTGGTCTTGAACATCATCCAAACATGCAACACACAACTACACCTTCACTTAATGTAAATGTCATCTCACAAGACACCAAAGATTTGCATTCGATAGATTTTCCCTGCTCTTGTAAGAGTGAGAACAAAATCTTGCAATCTAGAGAAACTTGTGTCAATATGACATCTACTACTAAGCAAGATGTATATTTGACGCCAACCACAAGACCACATTCTACTCTTGATCAAGTGGGCATCTTGTCGAGACTTCCCCAAGATCACTTGATCACCCTCCCTCTAAGAACTCGAAAGAAATGCTATTCCAAGACTTCATTTTGTGCCTACTATAGAGTTTATGGTCACTCCACTAATGAATGTAATGCTTTGAGTTGTAAAATCCAACATTTTCAGGATTTTGGTATGCTTCACTATGTGGGGGCACCTAATTCTTCTAATTGCTATTTATTTTCACTCTAGCATACATTTCATTAATCATTTCAGCTAACCTTTGTCCTACACTAAGTGGGGGCAAGGGGTTCGATAGCCTTGTCCTCGTATGCCAATTTGCGTTGCCTCATTTGGCTAGTCGTTAACCTTTCATGAATACATAAGAGCGAGCTTGGGATGTGGAGGACATGCCTTAAGTTGGCTCACATATGACATACCTCTCTTTTTCATGACGTAGCTTCTCGAAAAAATATGACTTGGAATAGGGCTTTCCAAGTTAGCTCTCATGTACTCTTCATCTACTTTAAAGAAATTGCTCGCAGTACTAGTGTTCGCAACCACTTTAAAGTGGGGGCATACATCAACACTCACATTTCATTGTGTGATTTTATTTTTCTCGCAATTCCCTCTCTTCGAAACATTAGGTACAATGTTGTTCAAGATGAGACCTTGCACTTGTCCTCTCTTAGAAACAAGATCAAATCGTTTGCACTTATCCTCTCTTGGCGACATTGAACATGACATTCCCTAAGATTAGACATTGCACAAATAGAGAAAAATCCCTTTGAAAATTCTTTACACTATTTTACATTAACAATGTCTATGAGTGTCAAGCATACAAAGTTTTGCTTAGCTCATAGAGCTCAAAAGTCATTTTCCTTTGTGGCGCCTTATTAAAGTTATCAGGAGGTATAACTTAGTTATGGTTGAGCGGGAAGCCCATTCAATGGAATGACTTTCCCCATAGCCACCTATGTGTTTGTGAATGCATACCAACTAGCATATGTTTCTCACCCCACGGACAACCAAAAGTTTCGTGGCCCCAGAGTGAGTATACTTTTGGGCTTTCTCACCAGGTGGACAACCAAGAGTCTTGTCACCCCAAAGTGAGTATGCATTTTCTCTTCAAAACAAACAAGCCTATATCTAATCCACAACTAGCTGGACAAACTATCGAAGCTTGATCCACCTTTTCATTTTCATCTTTCTGCTTCTTGCCATTGCATGATTTGGTATCTTGATGGTTTGACTTAGGATCTTAGATCTTGGGGGCTTGACTACCTTCTTGATCATTGACATTCTTTGTCATTTGCAGCTGTGCACTCAGACCTCTCTTGAATGTCTACATTAGTGTGAGTTTCAAGCAAGTTCATCTTCTCACTAAAATGGGGGCTAAATGCATTGTAGAAAAAAGTACCCTTTGCTTGACATGGGATTAATTCATGAAAAACTATACTGAATGAGGCCTTGACTCAGGTGTTGTGAGGCATTTTATGCATCCGCACTAGGTCTTGGACCCTTGTAAACTGAATAACATGATTTTAACAATATCTTGTAAAGGTGTTGTAAAGTCTTGTAAAGGACTTTCATGCTTTTATAGGCTTAATGAACCCATTTATCCCTAATATAAAATTATAAAATGTGTTTAATGACATTATTACATAAATCTTGAAGGTTTTTGAATTAAACTTAATGATAAACTAGTTTTGGAATGTGTTCTGCACATTCACATTGGTTCTTGTGCCTTCCTAGGCTATGTGGACCTCATTTTAGTGTTGCAAAGTGTGTTTAATCACACTTTCACATTGAATTATGTGTTTCAATCCCTAATTGACATTTACATCATCACTAATAGGCCCCTATTAACCCATATTGTGCATCCCAAGGCTTAAATTGATCAAATAACCAACAAAGTTGCAATTTAAAACTTATTACCTTATCTCTTGGCTTCCTAGCTGTCAAAATGCCCCCTATCAGACCTATTCTCCATACATGGCAAATCAGTCCCATCTAGGTGGGACCCATTCACAATGGGTGGCTAATGTGTTCCATTTGGCCCAATTTTGACCTTTGAACAAGAAGAAAGTGAAATTTAAGTTTAATTTTACTTCATGTCAGCCTATGATAGGTATTCACAAGAAAAATAGGTGAATTGCCTATAAATATAAGTCTTTTAACTCATTTTCACATCTCTTATCTCTTATCATTCATTCATTCACCAATCCTCCATCTCAAGTCAAGCCACTTAGGGTTTCATCATTTCAAGTCACCAAGATATCAATCTTTAGACCTTCAAGGGAAGATTCTTCATGTTTTGCTATAGACTTTCAAGATTAAACATCATGGCAAGTTAATCAACTCTATTATTGCATGTTTCATTCCATTATTTCATCATTTGAGTTTAATTACCTAAAAGGGGTTTGACCAAGGCAAACCCCCATGCTCTAACATTCAACATTTCTTCTTCTCTTCTTGTTTGTTTGCATATTTAGGTCTCTTGGAAGCTTGGAAACCATTAAGATTCAAGTTGCAAAGTTATTCAAGTCTTCCCTCCATTCAACATGTCTAAATATCAACAAAAACTCATTATCAGACCTATAAATTAGAGTTTTGAAGGCAAACACTGTGAACCAAGATTCCTAACCTACACAAACACAAGAAATGAACATCATATTAGATCAAATGCAAGTTAGTATCATCATTCCCCAACAAATCCATTTAAATTGCAATAGAAATGAAATGAAATGAAGAACATAAACAAGCATAAACGGAAGATATTAAATCCTATTCAAATGCAATGCAAACTCTTAATCTCTTGGGGGAGTTGGTGCCAATTTGATGTGGAAATTGGCCCTTTCCCAAATCCTATGCAAGCTTTGTTGATTAGTGATGAAGAGTGATCCACTTTGTTGATGATTGAAGTGTGCTCCAAGATGAAAATTTGCATAACCTAGCTAAGATTGGATAAAAATGCATGAAAGTTGCTATAGATTTGAGTATAATAACTTTCCTCAAATTGTGGATGCTAAAATGAGGAATGAAACCTCTAATTTATAGATTGAAAAGTTGGAGAAATGCCAAAAATGAAGCAATGTGGGACTAAAATTCAACCAATGGCAAGGTGCCACTTGTCAAGATGAAAATGGTTGAGGGATGTGCTCATTTTGATGAATGTGCCCATAATGCATTTAGGTGATATTTGAAATTAGTGAAATGACACTGTCACAATAGTGGTTTACAATTCCTGAGAGGAACGAATTTTAGCTGAAATCACATATTTTTAGAAAATATAATGATTTAAGCCTTAAAAAGTTCCATTTTAAGGATTCCAATTGAAAATGGTTTGATCAAATCACCTCAGATCAAACCCCCTTGGATAGAACCTTGCTAGTTTTAAACCATACCTATAAATGTGTCTCCTTTACACCTATCAAAATGCTGATAAAAAATCACCTTTGATTTAGCTTTTGGGGGATCAAATGAATTCATTTAAAATGTATTTTAAATGATTATGGTATTCCTTAGAACAAGCTATCCAATGAATATAATTTTAATATGTTTTGGTTTTGTTATGTATTTGTTTTTTAAGTTTTATTAAACATAGGTTTTTCATCGAAAATAAATTTCTTTGTTCTTCACATGTGAAAAAATAGAAGATTATCAAAAAAAAAAATTGAAAAATATGAGTGCACCAGATATTGAAGTCCTTGATCCAACAAAAAAATTAAATTAAATTATGACATATATAAAAAAAGTTACGCGTTATAAGGTTGCGTTGTGTCTGAATTGTAATTTGTTTGACTTTGAAACTTGAATAAGGAAAAAATATTCAATAAAAACTATCTAATGAATTGGAAGCACTAGATATCAGAGTTAAAAATCTAAATTTGAAATAATTAGAATTTTATCCTTCATGGAAAAAAATTTATGTTAACTTTTTTAAAATGTTGTTTTCTGAAAAAATAATTTTCATGGGAGATGGAAAAAGTGCAATTTGATTCCAAAAATTTTGAAAAAAATATTTTTAGAATCTACAAACAAAATTTGATGAGACTCTAGTTTGCACCATCTTCAAATTCCTCACGGTTTAGCTGCTATAGGTGCCCGAATGTGAAGATTTAGTTAAAAATAATAATTTCAGTGTCTAGTTTGGCCAAAAATTGTAAACCACTATTATGGGATGAAGAGGGAAAAGGAATGTATTAAATGCCACTTGGCTCAAGGAAAAGGGACTTATTAGGTGAAGTTAATGTCTTGTTGGAAGGACAAAGTGCACTTGGATTTTGAATTCAAATTTGAGAGAATATTCCTCAATTATGCCATGTTGAGAGAAAGTAGGGATTTAATAAATGAATTAAATCTATTTTCATGTGCAAGTGGAAAAAGCTAGAGGATGGGACATGGATTAGGATTAAATTAATCAAGGGCTAGTTAATTTAATAAGAGATTAGATGATGTGACAAATTTGACTTACATTTTTGGGTTTATTTAATTCAAATATGAGAAGAATATGATTTTAGACTTAGTTAAATAAATATTTTGATTTATTTAGCTAAAGGGGGTGATGTTAGTGTTAAAGATGAATTTATTTGATGAATGGATGAATATAACATCATTAAATGCATGATGCCAATTTTACATGTCTACATTTTGCCCCTCTTTGAAGCAATGTACTTGTTGCGTTGGTTCAAAGAATAAACTTGTCACGATCAAAATTCAAAAAAAAATTGATTTTTTTTACAAATGCCCCAACGGAAAGAAGTACACTGGTACATTACCCCGTCAAGAGATCAATTGAAAAGATTCGATTTGAGGGTTGATCTCGCAATAAAGAGGTTCAAGATGGACATATGGATGGTTGTGATGATGATGCAAATGAGATGGTTTTAAGATGCTTAGAATAAAAAATCTATATTATCCTAAACAACTTAAAATGATGATGCAATTCATTTGAGATGGATGATGTGACAATGCCTATATGATTATGCAATGGATGTTTTATGCAAATGTATGGTTTATGAGATGCTTAGACTAACAGATTTATATTATGCAATGTATGCGAGATGATTAGTGTTTTTCATATGATATGATATGATATGTAGTATGTTGATGGTTTGTGGATGTAGGATGGATGCATTGGTGATGATGATCAACTATCCTGGTATGATGTTAGTACAAAAAAGAAGAAATGAGATGATGACAAGAGAATTCAACAAGCCAACTTTATGAGAGATGATAATGAGAAATGGATGATTTTCTTATCAGGAATTGGGACTTTCAAAGGGACACTTACCTTATGTTTGATAACACAAATAGGGATGATGCATCAAGGTATAAAGAAATAGGATGGTGTTGTACCTAGTGTGATGGACTTTGACTCGACAATCAGATAGGAGTATTCCTATTCACACCTAACATACGAAAACCTTGCTAGGATGCACTTCAAAATTTTCAAACATCTCAGACCAAAACATGGAAAGGTATAACATATTAATGCAATAGTCAACAAGGTTCCCAAAATGCCCTCCATACCTACCTAACAAAGCAAGTTTCACCAAGTTATATTACAAGAACACCCAACAATCACAATAGACAAAAAGATAATTTACAATACCCCATTCCTTTCTCTCTAAATCATTTTGATTATACATCATCCAGAGGTAATTGGAATGAGTACAATAAGATAAATTAAAAATAAAATATTAGGAACAAAAACAAGCCAATGTTCTTCAAACCTCCAGCCAAAGGGATTTATTTTGTTTAGGATAAGAATCGAAATGATTTCCAATAGATAATTCTCATTGTAGGAAGGATACATCGTAGGACATGTTAGTGGATGGCGACACGTCGTTTTGTTTATCCAAAGTGTTTTGCCAATAGATAATGCCCATTGTAGGAAGGATACATCCTAGGACATGCTAGTGGATGGAGGCAAGTTGATAGGTTGTTCGAAAGGTTGTTGATATAAGGTTGAGTGACATGTTTGCGAATGATCAAGAGTTTTATTTTGCATTTAAAGGTTTGTTGCTTCAATTTTGATTTTGTGTTTGAAGTTTCCTTTTGTTGATTGTTGTGCTTGCTTCCATTTGTTTTGCCAAAGGGTGAGGGTGATGATTGATGTTATTGTAGGTCAAAGCGAAATGGGATGGATGGATTTTTTTCAAATATATGGATGTTTATGAATTTTTGAAATGTTTTGAGGCTATTTTTGGTATTTTTGGGTTATTTAAATGTTTTTGGATTTTATGAATATTTTTGGATTTTGATGTCTCAGGGGCTCATCAAAGATTAGCCTTGCCTATGTTTAAGCTCAAAGATGACGTTGTCCGGATAGCATGTTTTTGACGTTTTTCTAACTTTTTGACCTGTTTTTGGATTTTGATATGTTTTGAATGTTTTTGGGTTTTCTAATTTTATGAATGTTTTTGGATTTTTTGATTTTATGATGTTATTTGGATTTATGATGTTTTGATGTTTTTGGATTTTCTAATTTTGACGATGTTTTTAGATTTTTGATATGTTTTGGATGTTTTTGGATTTTTTGATTTTATGAATGTTTTTGGATTTTTTCGATTTTTTGATGTTTTTTGGATTTTTGATTTTTTGATGTTTCTAGATTTTCTGATTTTGGCGATGTGTTTGGATTTTTTTATTTTCTGATGTTTTTTGGATTTTTGATGTTTTGATGTTTTTTGTTTTTCTAATTTTGATGATGTTTTTGGAATTTTTTGCATAATTTAGACGATTTGGATATGGATATGTGTGACAATATCAGTGCTCTATTTTGGGATTTTGTTGAAAACCAAGCGAGGGTTGATTGATCAGATTGATGGATTGATGATGATAACATTGTTGAGGATACACAACAATGCAAGGATAGTGTTAAGCAACACAAGGATTAGGATGGATATCCCAAGATGATAAGGGATTGATGATGACAACATTATTGAGGATACACAAAAATGCAAGGACTTGATTGATGATGATTGATGATGATAACATTGTTGAGGATGCACAACAATGCAAGGATAGTGTTAAGCAACATGGGGATTGGGAAGGATCTCCCAGGATGATGATGTATTGATTGGATTTGATCGATTGGGACTTTGAAGCTTGATTTGGAACAAAAGTTGTTTGAATGATTTGATGTGACATTGAAGTACAAATTAGATGCAACTGATAGTTATTTTTTGGATTGATGTTCGATGAAAGATGAAGATTGATAAGGAATTTCTTCTTGTCAAAATATGCCATGGGCTAGTGATTTGGATTATGGATTAAAAATTCTTGACCAATTTGATTTCACATTTGCCAATGTTCGGATCACCACATAAGTTGGAGGATATAGATCAAGATTTATTCCTGAAGCAAGATGTAAATACCTGCCCCCAGTGTCTAGCAATGTATGGAATGCCATGGGTGGATACTTGGATAGGTGTGTGGATGAAGGGATATGGTAAGCACGCAAAGGATGCCAAGGATTATCTTGCGGTAAGATAAAGTGTTCAGATAAAGAATGCTCATTTGGATAATGTTTCATGGCTCAAATAATGTTGGATAGGATAGGATTAATGAAAATGACCCATGTCAAGATGTTTTATCATAAGCAAGCATAAAGTGTGCACCAATGTTTGTCAAGATCAAGATAACTTGGACTATTGATGCAGATGGATGAAAATGGATTGGATAAATGGTTCATGGATGAATGGATTTATTATGGCTGAGATGAATGGAATGTTGGATTTATTATGAATTGGATGAGATTCTTCCACCTGAACTAGTGCACATAGATGCTTGATTCTACACATGATGCCTATTTTCCAGGTTTTCATCATGGTACCTGTCCAAAGTTCCACCGTGGCATTTTTCACTAGAGGACGATTTTTTTCTTTACTATTTTTAATCCTTTTTCTAATTTTTTTTTTTGGATTTTCATACTTTTTGATTTTTTCTAAAAGATTTTAAGCTCATGCTGAATCACCTTGTGGTGTTGATGTAGATTCCCCTATCATCATGTGCCATCGATATCCTTCTTGAAGAAGCCGCTTCGCCAAGATATGTGAACTTATTGAATACAACTTTTGAGATTCTTGATTTGCTTTGTTGATACCGAAGTTAACTTTGTATTTGTGCACACATTGCAATAGAGTGCCTTTTGAATCCTTATGATGAAGGGTCATTGCCAATACATGGTCAATGTGAGAATTGGATATCTTGTGTGGAGGCATGGATGGAGTGTGTTTAGGAATGGGAGATGGATTGGTTGACAGTTTGGAACCTTTGACTCTCCAAACTTGGGAAGATGAGCAATGATGGGTGGTTACAAAAGTGTGCATGGAATTGGGACCAACTGCTTAATATACTTTGTACGTTGCTTGGGAATTTTTCTTTTTCCTTTGTGGACATTTTTGATGGATACTTTTCTCTTTTTTATTTTTCCCCATAGTTTCTTTGACTAATGGAGTTTGATAGGGATAATATTTCTTTGTATTCTTTGGTATCCATGTGTATTTGATTTTTCCTTCATGCTTTGCTACTTCTTTTCCTTTGATGAGATTCTTCTTGATTATATTTACATCCTTATTTTGATGTTGGTGCCAATTTATGGATGGGGTGATGGTTGGATGAAGATTCATGATGTGGTTGGTTGTAGTATTGGCATCAGTTTCATCATAAGGATTCTTCGTGCTCCTTATGTTGACATTTTCTTGAGACAAAGTTTCCCCGAGTATGGTGGTAGTGGCACCTTCGTTCCTTGATTCTATTTTTTTTAGATGTCTTGTTCAGTAAGTATGCTTTGATAAATGACCGCTGCAAATGTTGTTTCAATTTGCTACTATGCTAAATCTGGAATGTCCTGTTCTATCTGACCCATTTCTTTGAGTGGATAATGTTGGATATCTTCATACATGATGTCCTCATTCTGAATTTGGGATATATCTGATCCTAATGTTGACAACTCAGTTTGACTATAGAAATCAATAACCTGCTCTTTTTGTGTAATAATGTTAGGAGTAAAGGAACCTTGTTTTGAATGAAGATCATCTGTGTGTCCATCCAAAGAAATCATATCATGGGTAGATGGAAGAGTATGTGCTATGTGGATGTGATCATCATTTGAGACATCTTGTATAGATAGGAGAGTTTCCATTACATCATTGTAGTATCTTGGAGATACAAATTCTTCATCTTGAATGATTTCAGAATTACTTTTGACATGCTTTGGATCAAGTTCTTGACATGGGTCAATTTCAAAGGATGGATTTCTTTCAAAGGGTTCTTGGATATCATCATTAGTCATGGTAATTGGTTCAATATCCTCTTGATATTTGAGTGGACTTGGATCAAGTGTCGAGTTGAGGATTCCTTCTGTATCTATAATCATGAGGTCAAAGGGGGTCAACATGTTTTGAAAAGGACCATTGCTAGACCTTGGTGAAAGATTTTGATCATGCTTTGGAATAAATTCTTGAGACATGTCCTCTAACTCATAAGGCGATGTAGAGACATTTTCAATATGATCATTGGTCGATGGATCGTAGAATATTTCAATAGGATCAAATAACTCTAACACTCCTTAAAATAGATCACTAAAAAGTGGCTCTTGATGTATGGTGAGTTGATCATCAGATGGGGTAGAAACATCTTTAATGTGCTCATTAATGGATAGGTCTTGATCATTGTTCTCAACGATTGTGGTAATGCTATTGCTAGTGGTTAAATCTTCATCATTTTCCCCAATAGCGATTATCTTTTGATCAATAAGGCCTTGGATGATATTTTTGAGTTGAATAAAATTTGATGTTGTGTGTCCCTTTGTTTTGTGAAAATCACAATGGTGCTCCTCGTTATACCCTGGTGGTTTAACTAAGGGTTCTTGATAGTTCCCATAGATGGGGAGCTTGATGAGATTTTCTTGTACCAATTGTTGTAGGACTGATTCAATTGGTCTCCCAAACATGGTGTGTATTTTCATTTGTTACCTTGTGAGATTTTTACTTTAAATTGACCTTGTGGCGATTGATTTTTGAGATATGGTGATTGATCTTTCAGATGTGGTGATTGATCTTCGAGATGTGGGGGTTGGATTTGTTGATGTGGTTGATATTGATATCTAACTTCTTGACATTGGATATATTTTTCTTGATGTGGTTGTGGACATAACTCAATTCTTTGATGACATGGTTCAACCAATGGTAGAGTGTATTGATTTTGGAGTGAAGATGTGTCTTGGCAAAATGAGTCAATTATTTTGGAAAGTGAAGCAATTTGATCTCGTAAAATTTGATCTTGATTTTGATCTTCACACCCTTGATATAGTTGATTTGGTTTTTGTTCAAGCAGATTTGGAATGCATACTTGTGGTGTTTGAATGCGATCATGGACAAGCTGATTTTGGACAATGTTCTGATTTGGGATGATGTGCAGATTTGGCATTATGGGTTGAACTTGAACATTGTTGTGGTTGGGAATCACATTGCCTTGATTTAGGTAACTTTGATTTTGCAAGGTGTTACCTTGACTTGGATCAATACAAGGATTCATTAACATATTTTTTGGATTTTGAATAACATTTGTATGATTCAAAAACACATCTATCTCAAAGTTTACCAAGGGTGGATTTGAAATGTTCATGTTTGGTAAAATTTTACTTGGTATATTCACTTTTGGTATGTATGGATTTGGTGGGATAATTTTGTTTGTTTGAAGACTCATGCATTGATTGTTTGGTTGATAGATTTGTAGGTTTGGACTTGGATTTAAATCTACCATTAGGAAAGGTGTTCCAAACTCTTGAGTGGACATACTCACATTTGTTGTGCCATCAAGGTTTATAGGAGGTAATGATCCCATGTACAGATTGTACAAATGTGAGTGTTGATAATCAATGGGCATTGCAATGCTTTGATAGTTTGGCTGGTTTAGACTGCTCATGATGTATGGATCAAGGTTATATTCCATGTTCTTCTTGTGTTTTTACCTTGTTGCAAAAGTGAACCTCTAAGGTGTTTAGGACCAATGATGAGAGGAAGGATTAAAGGGGTGAATGATATGGGTGTTGAAATTTTTAGGAACCTTGGAGGGATGTTAGACTTTAGGATTTGATTTTGATTGTTTTGATTTGGATAATGAACTTTTAAACCCTAAGATGTTAGATGTTATCTTAGGATGAACTTGTTCAAAGAAGTGATAATTTAACTAAGTGTGTGATGAAGGTTTCATCCAAACACACCTAACTAAACAAATGATTTTGATTTGGTTTAAGGATGTACCCAAGTCTAGATAATGATGTTTCCAAAGCTCTAAATTTGTTTGTGGGATGAGATGATAAATGTTTGGGATGGATGAAGTGTTTGATTTTGATCCTAAATGAACCTAAGAAGGACTTGTTTACTAGATCAAGATAGTGAAGAACATTATTTTCCCTAAGAGTAGTTCAAACAAAAAGACCAATGTTTGCATGAAAACCATATGACCAAAAGATGCCAAGCACATGTGTGGGGTCCAATTGTTTCTTAACTTTTCTTAATGAGTTATTTTTACAACAAACACACTCTTGATTAGATTTTGAAACTAGATGTCCACTTTCCTAATTCTCTTTCATCCCACAAAGTCCATTATTTGGAAATCAAGAAAATCAAGGCAATAGTTTCCTAATGCTGACCTTAGTAGGAGAAAATTGAGATGAAATCCAAATGCTTAGAAGCATCTAAGGATGTGAATCCCAAGGGAAAGAAATAGCATGTGAATTCATTCAAGGATATTTGCTTCTCCTAAAGGGTTTGAGATTTGATGCTCATGTTGAATGTATGTTTTCCAATGTTTTTTATCAAGCAATGTGTTTTGATTTCAAGAACAATCACAACCCTATGGATATTTGAAACAATATTTGTTGAGTCCTCACTTGGACAAGTCCAACTACACTTACTTTTAATGAATGGTTAGATGCTTGACCCCACTGGCTCCCCTCCATGACACTCACTTCTCGGGGTATCCAAGCATCAGTACCCATGAAACTCCCATGTCATACTTTTCATTTCTACTAAAAATCATAAAAGTGTGGGGCGGCTTCAGAATGACCATTCTTGCACTAACAAATAGATAGGGATTTTGGCCTTTCTACAATGTAAGGGTTTTAATTTAGACTTTTCATTCATAGGAGTTGACCCATTGAGGTGAGATACCATTGCTTCCCTTCTCGTTCAAGCCAACTGTGTGATACTGGCCTTTGTTCCAGTACCCACTTTTATATCCTGGCTGGAGATACTCTTGGATTTAGAGTGTTACTAGTTGAGTCATTCACTTAAGTGAGTACTTTTTCCCCAAGGCAGACCCTCTAAGATAAACAAAAGCAAGCAAACATATCTGTAACTTGATCAATATTTGTTGAAAAATAAAGAGATAATACATGCAATAGGTTTACTTACACTCACAAGATGTTTTGTTCAATTTTAGTTCCCAAAATGAAGTGTGGAGGTAATCACTTTATCCCAACCTAAGACCACCAAAAATCCTTTTGATTCTCAAGATCACTATGAGGAACGAGAGAAGCACATACGTATTTTCAATGGTGTTAGTTTGAGTAAGCAATCACAAAAAAAAGTAGTACATGTTCATTTTAAGACCCACAAAGCAATAATTACTTCTTTTTAGGAACCAAAGGAAATGTGAAGATTTCCTTGTTCAATTGTTAGCCTCAAACGAAATCTAGTGAGTTTGTGTCCTATAGTTCATTTTAAGCCCCTCTTGTAGCAAGAAATTAAAGTGTTCTTTTTAGAGCCCAAAAGAAAACTCGTAGGTCCTAAGGATGAAAGATAACAATATTTCTTAAGAGAGATAGTGAATTCTCTAAGATTGTTTCAAACAAACACTAAAGTGTTCAAAAACACGTGGTATCATGAAATGATGTCATTATGCTTCTTTTCCTCTTCACCTTTGATCAAGCCAGCCTACAAGAAAAGTAGTCAGGTCTGCAAAAATAGAGGTCGGGAACTCAAAGAACAATCCAAATAATCAGAATTTGAAAAAAAATTGCGTTAGAAAACTAATTTTCACTTTTTACTTCCCTTTAGCGGTGCAAAGGACTCAGCGATGCACTTTGGAAATTTGAATCTCGGGCAGAAAACATAGAGCATCAGAGTTTGGAGTTTGTAGTGGTGTGATACAGCGACGATGGAGTCCCAACGGTTCTAAACTGTGACGCTAGTCTGTCAGCAGTGGAGTTTCCCATAGACACAAAAATCAACAAAAAAGCAAAGAATTTGGTGAAAAAATGTGATTAGAACTTTTGGTTTTCCCTCCTTCTAGCACCAAAATGTGAACCAAGATTCCCAACCTGCACAAACACAAGAAACACACATCATATTAGATCAAATGCAAGTTAGTATCATGATTCTCCAAGAAATCCATTTAAATTGCAATAGAAAGGAAAGGAAATGAAGAACATAAACAAGCATAAACTAAATCTATTAAATCCTATTCAAATGCAATGCAAACTCTTAATATCTTGGGGGAGTTGGTGCCAATTTGATGTGAAAATTGGACATTTCCCAACTCCTATGCAAGCTTTGTTGATTAGTGATGCAGAGTGATTGATTTTGTTGATGATTGAAGTGTACTCCAAGATGAAAATCTCCATAACCTAGCTAAGATTGGATAAAAATGGATGAAAATTGCTATATATTTGAGTATCATAACTTTACACAAATTGTGGATGCTAAAATGAGGAATGAAGCCTCTTATTTATAGATTGACAAGTTGGAGAAATGCCAAAAATGAAGCAATGAGGGACTAAAATTTAACCAATGGAAAGGTGCCACTTGTCAAGATGAGAATGGTTGAGGGATGTGCACATTTTGATGAATGTGCCCATAAATGCAATTAGGTGATATTTGAAATTAGTGAAATGACATGTAAGATGAAAAAGGTATGTCTTAAATGCCACTTGGCTCAAGGAAAAAGGACTTATTATGTGAAGTTAATGTCTTGTTGGAAGGACAAAGTCCACTTGGATTTTGAACTCAAATTTGAGAGAATATTCCTCCATTATGCCATGTTGAGAGAAAATAGGGATTTAATATATGAATTAAATCTATTTTCATGTGCAAGTGGCAAAAGCTAGAGGATGGGACATAGATTAGGATTAAATTAATCAAGGGTTAATTAATTTAATGAGAGATTAGATGATGTGACAAATTTGACTTAGATTTGTGGGTTTATTTAAATCAAATATGAGAAGAATATGATTTTAGACTTAGTTAAATAAATATTTTGATTTATTTAGCTAAAGGGGGTGATGTTAGCATTAAAGATGAATTTATTTAATTTAAATGGAGGACTTTAGAGATTAATCAAATAAACTTGATTTATTTGATGAATGGATGAATATAACTTAATTAAATGCATGATGCCAATTTTGCATGTTTACTTGATTTAGGGTTTCATCATTTCAAGTCACCAAGATATCAATCTTCAAACCTTCAAGGGCAGATTCTTCATGTTTTGTTGCAGAATTTCAAGATCAAACATCATGGCAAGGTAATCCACTCCATTATTGCATGTTTCATTCCATTCTTTCATCATTTTGGTTTAATTAACTAAAAGGGGTTTGACCAAGGCAAACCCTCATGCCCTAACATTCAACATTTCTTCTTCTTTTCTTGTTTGTTTGCAGATTTAGGTCTCTTGGAAGCTTGGAAACCATTAATATTCAAGTTACAAAGTTGTTCAAGTCTCTCGTTCATTCAACATGTGTAAATATCAACAAAAACTCATTTTTAGACCTATAAATCAGGGTTTTTGAGGCGGACACCTATAGGAAGTCAAAGTGTAGATCAGAAGCTTTAGAATCCACTTTTGAAAATCAAGAAATTCAAAACTGGACTCATTCACCATAGGTGGTGAATGAGTCCCACTCCAGGTTCAATTTTGAGTTTTTTGCATTTTTAAGTACCCTTTTGTTAAAAACAGGTTTCGACTCAATTTGACAGAACTGGGACTGATTCGCCCAGAATGGCGAATGAGTCCCTCTAAGCCTGAAAAACAACATCAATAGCATTTCAAATGTAATTTCCAGTCTTCATCAAGGTTCCAAGTGCACACTTTCAATCTGATTAATTTTTGTTGTAGTTTACTCTTCATTCTTAGGTTATTTTGCATTACACAATGTGTTTTCAAACATCACTTGTTTCTTAGGTTTTGCATCTATATTTGATAAATTTCACATCTTATTTGCACTTAGATCATCTCATTTAGCCTTAATAACATCATACATTGTGTAATTTGAATGAACCTAGCTAGCATTTTTGGCCTACCTCTCTCCCTTTAGGTGAAAAACCCTAGATGAGCTAGTGAGCCTTGTGGTGCCAAAAATCTACGGTTCAAGGGGAAAGGCCTCAATTACCACCCATGCTCCAATAATTGTTCATTGATATATGCGACTTGAAATCCCACTAAAAAAATCCAAAATTACTAATAGTTGTCCACTTTATAACTAGTAGTTACAAAAAAGTACTTAATTGGAGGAATTGTGCAATTTTATTGGTGCTAATAGTGCATGATTATTGGGGCATTTGTGCATATATATTGGATCAATTATACAAATTTCGTGGTGGTCAAAGTGAACATTTATTGGGGCACTAGAGAATATGTTTTAGACGTCAACTTGAAATGACCTATTTTTAACCTTTGTGCACATAACGAATCCTATCATGTTCATTGTAACCAAAAGCCTAAACAATAGCTCTAATCTCTTAAGTTGCATACAAACAAACCCAAAAAAATGTTAAAATTTGACATATCATTTAGGATCTTATGGTGTGCAAAGTTAGCTATAACGACTATTGGTACCCTTCCTCTAGTCATTTTTTGATAGAATGTTTTGTGGTTTATAAATCTATAATTTTAAAAAAATCTTAATATATGTATAAATGTGCCAATATAATAAATCTATTAGGGAAGAAAAGCTGAAAAATCTTAGTATTGGTAGAACTAATATAGAATAATTTAATTTTGTATCTTCTTAGAAAATATGTGATTTCATATTGTAGCTACAAAATACAATAAAACAAAATGACATCTAAAAAATTATTATTTGAGAGAACCTTTAAACAATATACACAAGGGAGAGGTCATTTGTATTGTGGACTTTGATAATAACTATTCATTTTTGTACTAGATTTAGATATTATATGCTCAAATAGTCACCATGACCACATTTTCATTTATGTTTGGAATAAGCCAAAGAGTATTTGGAGATAGGAGTAGTTATTAATGAGCCGTCACTAACAATTTGTGTTATTGTTAAAGAAGAGTCCACATAGATGACAATAGTTAAGAGTAAGAGCTAAAACTAAAAGTTTAACCATTCACAATAGCTTTTATGTAATATTTGAGACTAAGAAAAGGATCATAAAAATGGACTCTTAAGGCATGATTTAGATTATAAGAAGACTTACTAAAATATCTATAATTCTTACAACAAATCATGACTTACTAATTTCAAATATTAGAATAAAACTATTAAAGTGCAAAGATTAGCTGGAAAGGATTTAATAAAAATTTGAAGGGCAACCTCTACTAAATTTAGTCTAAAGGATAATCTGAATTCAAAAATCTAAAATTAATGTTTTAAGAAATTAATTTATTTTACTCTTTCAAATAGAATAGGAAGAAGATAAAATTATTACCCGTCTTTCAGAAAGCTTCTGCAAGATCAAGTACAAAAAGCATGCTATGTGCTGGTTCAGATGTGCCCATCACAACATTCTTACGCACTCAAAGCGTAGAAGGGATTCTGCTGCTCCAGCATCCGAGTTTTAATCAAGAGAATCGTGGAACGGACGTATATTTAACACTTTTTACTGAATCCGCGTGCAAGCACAGTTTCAATAGAAAGAAATACCACTTTTTACTGAATCCGCGTGCAAGCACAGTTTCAATATAAAGAAAAATTCTCAAACGACGGCGGAATGGCATCACGAGCTTCCTTTCTCTTGACGCCAGCAATTACCCACTTTCCAGAAAAGTGCCGAAAAGACCGACACTTTCAATTTTATTAAAAGTATATGGCCCATGAATTTGCCCGCACTGTTTCCCTCGTTGGACGGTTTTAATCATAAACCTAAAATATCGCCGGCAACTTGCAACAGCGATAACACGTGACTCGATTCCCGACAGGCTTTCCGGAAGATCAGGGACAAGATTTGACCTGAGGTGCAGCCGTCCAAACACGGTCCCAACGCTTCCATTAAAACGCGTAGGTCTTTTATTGCGTCATCAGATTCATGAATCCATTTCACTGTCACCTTGGGGCATCACAAAAATTATTCGGGCTTTACTTATATGATTATATACTTTTCGTATGCTTTACCTTATATGATTATATACTTTTCGTATGCTTTACCTTGGCTTTGAAGGAAGCAAATGATTCTATTTAGTTAATTAAAAGTAAAAAAATAAAAAAAATCATTTTTTCTTTATAGATCATGGTCAATAACTATTCTTATTTTAAAGCACAATAAAAATTATAAATATAGAAAAAATAATTAAAAATTATTTATCTATAAAAAAATTTGAAAAGTTTTTTATTATTTTTTAATTTAATTTTTTTAGTTATTTTAAAATAAAAATCAATGAATATATAAATTCTAAACATTCATTAATGTAAAATATAAATATTAAAAATTACTTAATTTTCATTGTCACTAGCACATATTACGAGTCTTGGTAAGCACGAATCTATATATGGCTTAAAAAAAGGGGAAATTGAATTTTTTAAAGGATTTTTAAAAATTTTGAGTTTTGTATTTATAAATATTAGCAATCGCACCTTGGTGTGCAATGGGTACACCGAAGAGGTGTGGAATTCCAATTAGAGAAATTTTTTAAATTTGTGTATTACATGAGTTCAATTGGTTGGCCATTCATAAAATGATATTGTTGTGCAACAATGGGTAAGGGCATTCCCCATCCTCGTGACCTTGCATTGCTGAAGACCCAGATGCGTTGGTTAAATTCTTCCATTTTCTTCTAGACATCGATGGAATGGATATGTTCGAGCATCAACGTTTGGCTTCTCTTGCCGAGATCTCCTCCAGTTTGACGCTGACGTCGGCGGGGAGAGCTTTATAGGAAAACAAAATTGGTATGTGCCTATCGGCTATTATGTTGCTTATTGAATATTGTTGTTCTATGTTATAAAATCCAAACAATAAACAAATAGAAAAATGAAAAACTAAAGTTGTGTAGGAAGTGTTGTTTTTGGAATGAATTGGAGAGGAGGGTAAAAAAGTAGAGAGGGAAGGATAGAGAAAGAGAGAGAGAGAGAGGAGGAGGAAAAAGTAGAGAGGAAGAATAGAGAGAGAGAGAGGAGGGAAAAGTAGACAGGGAAGGAGAAAGAGAGAGAGAAGAGGGTAAAGGGACGGAGGGAGGTAGAGAGGGATAAGTGAGATAGAGATAGGGAGGGAGAGAGAGGTGGGATAGAAACAAGTAGAGAAGGAAAGAGAGAGCCACAGAGAGAGAGAGGGATAGGCAACATATATAGAAGTAGAGAGGGAAGGAGAGAGGGGTAGAGAGGAATAAGTGAGAGAGGGAGAGAAGTAGAGATGGAAGGAGAGAGTGAGAGAGAAATAGGTGGGATAGAGGGAGGGTTAGGTAGAGAGGGATATGTGATATAGAGAGAAATAGAGAGGGAAGGAGAGAGCAAGAGGGAGAGAGAAGGGGGGAGGGAGGAAGGGAGAGGTAGAGAGGGATAGGTGAGATAGAGAAAGAGAGAGAGGAGGGTGAAAAAGTAGAGAGGGAAGGATAGAGAAAGAGAGAGAGAGGAGGGAAAAGAAGTAGAGAGGGAAGGATAGAGAAAGAGAGAGAGAGAGGAGGGTAAAGGGACATAGGGAGGTAGAGAGGGATAAGTGAGTAGAGATAGGGAGGGAGAGAGATGTGGGATAGAAAGTAGAGAATGAAAGAGAGAACCAAAGATAGTGAGAGAGAGAGAGAGAGAGAGAGAGAGAGAGGGGGGTAGATAGGGATAGGGGAGATATAGAGAATTAGAGGGGGAAGGAGAGAGAGGTAGAGAGGAATAAGTGAGAGAGGGAGAGAAGTAGAGAGGGAAGAAGAGAGTGAGAGAGAAATAGGTGGGATGGAGGGAGGGATAGGTAAAGAGGGATATGTGATATAGAGAGAAATAGAGAGGGAAGGAGAGAGCAAGAGGGAGAGAGAAGGGGGGAGGGAGAGAGGAACAGGTAGAGAGGTATAGGTGAGATAGATCGCTACTTTGTTCACATCGTCCACTTCTTTTCACGGTCATAAATAATGTGGTCTTAGCCTATCGACGTAAGTATTGCACCTTATTGGGGTGCAAGTGCTAGTTATAACTAAAAGCATCTTAGAGTGTTGGAAGAAGGCCTCAATAGCCACACCAGGGAGTCAAAGTATGCTATGTGCTGCTTAAGAGGGGCCCATGAAAAATATTATAACGCAGCCGAACAAAGCAGAGATTCTGCCGCTCCGGCATCCGTGTTTTAAAGAAGATAACAAGAAACTGGGCATATATCGAACACTTTCAATTGGATCCGCGTGCTAGTTTCAATATAAAATAAAACTCTAAACAGCAGCAGAATTGCACAACGAGCTTGCTCTCTGTTGGCGCCAGTAACTACCCACTTTCCAGAAAACTGAAAGTGCCAAAAACACCCACACTTTCAACATTATTAAAATCATATGGCCCATGAATTTCCCCGTAGTATTTCTTTGTTTAGATGGTTTTAATCATAACCCTAACAGACCGTAGTTACTAAAAGTAGAAGTTTTATTGGTTAACTGTCGTATAATACATAAAACTATTTTTTTTTCCAGTAAATTATACACAGAACGTTATACGAAAGATACACATAAAAAAATAATTAAACTTTAGACTTTATTTTAAATTCGGGGCATCGTCTCTCTTTAACTGTTATAAAATGGAATCCTAGAGGTATTTAATGATATTTCTCGGTAAACGTCTCTTAGATGCTCATTTGTTTCCTCTTCGTTATTAATTGTTATTTTTGTTACAAACAGTGTATGTTAAACGGATTATCATATACATAAATCTAGGTTTAAAGATTGTCGGTTCATTTGTATGAAGAGAAAATTGATTCCCTCTATCATTTTCCTGAGTTTCTTAGTCAAGATTTAAAAAACATTCTATCATTATGTTCTTTTTCACCTAGAGCGTAGAGTTGGGAGTAATTTACAACCATAATAAAATATTTGGTTTTGTCCCGTTTGAATATTTTTTTACTGAATTCAACTATCTCTTTATGTGAACACACTCAAGAGAAGGCAGCTTGGGATGAGTCTTTTTACTCTTCGTCTCAAGATTGGAACTTAATTTGTTAATGTGTTATTTGTTCATAAGTATTTTAGGTTTAATACTAAAAAAGGGGTAAAAGTTTATTCAAACTAAAATAAAGAAGTACAAAGCAAGGGCATTACACATCCCTGTCAATCTCCACTAAAGGTGCTGCTCTAAGTTTTGGTTAGCTTATTTTTTTATTTTTTTCTTCGTGTTGTTATTTTTAGTAGGGTTGTTGTGTGTGTCAGGGTGCTTCCTTTATGTCTCTATGTTTTATCTTTTTTTTTTTTTTTTAATCTTTCTTTGTATTTAACTCTTAGGATCCAAGCTCTTTCTCTATTTATCTTATGAAAAACTATCTACTTATGTATATAAAAGCAAAATATATATCATGATTCTTGATGCTCACTACTAAAATTATGAAAATCTTAGGATTTCAAGGTCTTTTCCTAACACCTTCATTCTTTAATCCAAATCTATTCAGGTGTATGCATAATCAAACTTCTTCAAAATTTTAGTGATAGGATCTACGCATGTTATTGGATTCACTCTATATCCTCTAGATCTACAGTTTGAGCTTCATATTGGTTGTCTTCATTCACTACATGGATGTGTATGTCATTTAGAGTGGGATGTTTTGGTTCCTTAGTAGGTGCACTAAATTCCTCCATTGAATTTGGATGATGATTTTTTCGCAATGAAACACAATGCCCAAGGTTTCCTTTGGTCCTAGGTGCAACCTAGTTGGAAGAAATTTGACCATTAAGGGTAAAATATCAACATGTATTCCTAAAATTGTAATTGATTCTAAGGTTGTGAAATTGGGGCAATATTTGATTAACCATGCTATGATTTGTAATTTGTATAAATTCTAAGAAAATTTAAGAGAACTTCATTGGTGGATTTCTAGAGAATGGAAACATTTTAGATAGGATTATATTTAAATTTATCATTATGGTTAGAGGTATTGTATTCTAGAGTTTGAATTGGTGAGTCAAATTACACAGATTGAAGTTTGGCCCATAGTTTTAGGAGGAGAATTTTCTATGCATGAGACTATGGTATCCTTCTTTTGATATGTTATGTGAATCATTTTACATGGCATATATTTAGGTTTGGCTTATGTATTTTCCCCTATAGTAGTTATGTCACAAAAGGATGATTAGTATTGAGAAAATGTTTTTCAAAATTTTGTATGTTTGTCCAATGAGAAAATTGACAAAATATGCACAACCTTTTTCTAGGTTTGTGTAGAGATGGACCTCTCTAAGGAGTTCCCTAACAAAATTCTAATGAAATTCAAAGATAGAACCTAGATCCACTTAGTGGAATATGAGAAAATAAATTTTAGGTGCAATATATATTTTACAGACAAGTATTTGGCATCTTAGTGTAAATAGAAATATTTCAAAACTACTAGAATATTGAGCCCAATTAATTCTCTCAAACCCACATAGTGGGTGAGGAAAAAACTTGTCATAACCTAATTATTCCACATGATACAAATAGCTCAAGATATTTCTCTTTCAATGGTTAGAAGGATATTGGTACTCCCCTTTCTATACCCTACACTCCTCCATGTAAGGAGAAGGTTCTTGCTACATTTTATGATTTAGAGAAAATTTCAAGAGAGTTTGATTGAATAGGGTATGTTCCAAATTTTATGATCAATTAGAGTGTGGAGGTATCACTAAAATACATGAAAACTATTTTCAAACGATATTCAAGTCCATTTGTTTTGTTATTGTTGGATACACAACCTTTGAATTAATATGAGTTGGGATACACCTAGGTAAAAAATTGAAGCCATGTTCTCAAAATAAGGCTATGCATATGATGACTCCAAGATCTTCCAATTAGAGGAAGAAACATTAGAGGTAATGAGAAGAGTATAGATATTTTTTATCTTGATTTTTAATTGATATATATTAGGGAGGGCATTGAATTGGAACTACCAATGTCAAGTTTGTAGGATATTAAATTTTATTTGGGAATGGATTCTTTGTATCAATTATAATATCAAGTTGCATGAAATTTGTATTGGATGCATCTAATGAGCTCATAACTATAAGAATGTGTCCTTCAATACTTAATTTTGTGTGGCTCCTAATTTTCTAAACTATGTTTATAAGTAAAAGTTTATAAAGATATATATACAAATATACATATATATAGAATATACAATAAACTATTATATTTTGCAATTGAGTGTGTTTACTGCATGATATAAAAAAGAAAAATAAGTGGAATAGATTAAACAACCTATACTAACAACATTTGTAAACTTTTTTCAAAAAAAAAGAGTGGAGATTTCAAATTATACTTATTTAAACAAAATTCATACAAAAAAAATATTCTTATATATTAAAATATATGTTTTAGTAATTTAACTATTTTAAATGTGTATTATTTTTATTCAATTATAGATTACTTTTTAATTTACAAATGGGCTTATATTAAATTATTGTAGAACAATATATAAAGCCATAAGATGGGTGATAGTCTTGTATTATCTAAAACTAAGATTTTATTTATCAGTAAGGTTATATATTATCTCTAGTAATGGACATAGAGATTTTATTAGCACAAGTTATTTTTTATTACTAATTTCTATCCTAAAAACATAGGAATATTTTATAAGAATATTATTTTATGGTTCACTAATGGAATTAAATATTTTTCTTGTAGGGGAAGAAATATGTATACATCAATGAATACTTGATTTTATGCAAATAACTTTATTTTATTGTCCTTATTGTCAAGGAAAAAAGTTATTTGGGTAAAATTACATAGTTATGTCTTGTTTTTATAATTAAAGTGATGAGCACTAATAAAACTTTTTTACTTGAATCACTCAAAAGTAACATATAAAATTTTGGATAGGGGATGGTGATAGGCAAGAACTAGTGAAGGGGTGCTATTTCAAAAATTTCAAAAGAAGTAGATGCGGACGATGATGACCCCAACCCAGATGGTGGATTCTTTGTGTCTCCCTTGTTGGTGCTCTTTTGTGGTGCTACAGGTGGGGACTTTGTTGATGCTATGGGTTGGGGATTTGCCACTACTGGTGCTGCTATGGATTTTGATGGTTGTTGGAGGGCAAGTCTGTTGCCCTTTGGGTGTTCTGGTGCTAGGTGGTTTCCCCTTCTGCTTTGCTGCTCCTTGCAGGGTATGTGGGGTTGCTTGGGCTTCCTTGAAGTTTTTGGGTTGAAGAAGGGGCTTATTTCTAGTTCTGCTCGGTGTAGTAGGATGGCTTGGGGGCTTGATTTGTTGGCCCTTTCTTCTTCTCACTTCTTCTAGGATGTTTGTTGCTTTCGTGCATTCAATGTTTGGTGGCTTGTTGGGAGGGTTGTGGCTTCCTTTTAGTTGGGAGTGTGGGTTTGCTTGGGCTTCCTTGGAGCTTCTGGGTTGAAGAAGGGGCTTATTTCTAGTTCTACTCGTTGTAGTAGGATGGCTTGGCAGATTTATTTGTTGGCCCTTACTTCATCTCACTTCTTCTGGGGTGTTTGTTGCTTGTGTGCATTCACTGTTTAGTGGCTTGTCCGCAGGGTTGTGGCTTCCTTTTGGTTGGGAGTGTGGGTTTTCTTGGGCGCTTTATTTGTTGGCCCTTTCTTCTTCTTATTTTTTCTCGGGTGTTCTTAGCTTTTGCACTTTCTCTGATTGGTGGCTCTCCTTTAGGGGTTATCCCAGCATGGTTGTGGTTTCCAAATGGTAGGTGGATTTCATTGCCTATTTTCCTGGTTTGGAGACTATTTTGGGATGCTGGCCCATTTGGTGGAGTGGTTATGCTTCTCAAATTTGAATGTTTCCTTCCCTGTGCTCTGTTGGGTTTTGTGTGGACCTATGTTGGCATTAATAGGATTTTTTCATGATGAGAGCAGGTGTCTTTCTTAAACCCTTGTTCATGGTTTTCCCCCCATGTCCCTTGTTGTTCTGTGGTGGTTTTTAGGGGTTGTTGCCTTGGACAGACCATTATATGGGTATGGAGTTGTTGTTGGATCAACTATATTTTGTGCTAAAGGTTTTGAGGGCTGGGTGGTTTTCAAAGATAGTTTTGAAGACCCAACTGTTATTGATGTTGTTTCTTGTTTTTTTCTCCTTCTCACTGCAGTCCCTTCCTTCTCTCTAAAAACTAGGTCTTCTTTTGAGGTGAAGACCTCTCCTTTGGAGGTGGAGTCCTCTCCCTCTCGAGTTGAGGTGTGTTCTATGGTTGAAGGTCTCTTCTTGCTTTTCCCATTGAGGGGGTTCCCTTTTATATTGAGGTGGAATGGTGGTTTTTAGGAGTGTTTTGATTGTGGTGGGTTGGTTGAGCCATGTTTTTCTCCTATAGAGGTGGAGAGAGCAATTGTATTTTATGGAAAATGATTGGAGCCTCATGTTCTTGTGATGATCTCTCCTATAGAGGGGGAGAAGGTTTGTTGTTGGGTAAGGTTTTGTCTACTTTTGGGGCTCTTCTTCTATAGACCTATGACTTAGTTGTTTCTACCAATAGTATGGTGAGACCAATCTACTTGGGTGGCTAGCTTATTATGGTCTGGTTGTTGCATGCCTCTCTCTTGCGTTTAAGGTCCCTTCCAAAACCTAGTTATGGGTTGTTAGTCCCATCAAAACCAATGGATTGTAGTGGGTTGTTGGTCCTATCAAAACCAATAAAGTCAAGATTCATGTAGAGTCTTGGTTCTTTTCTGGGTAACTTGTTGGCTTTTGGCTGGTTGTCGGCTTGCTACGTCCTTGTTTCACTGCTAGATGTTTTTTATTCTTTCTTATGGGAAGCTTGTTTTTCTTGGTGTGAGTTTCATGTCCCCTTAAAACCTAATGATTTCAGGTCCATTCAAAACCTGTTGTAAATGGTTTTGGGTCCATTCACAACCTGTTTATCCTCTTTTCAAAAACATATATAATTTGAATTTTGAAATGATCTAAACTATTAAAAAATTTAGAAAAAATATAGTATCTTCTATGTTTGTAATTTTTTAGAAAAATAAAAAAAATATTTGAATATCATTTTTCATAAAATAGACACTATGGTTTAGTTGCTAATAAAAGGTTGAAAAATGAAGTTAAATCATAGGTTGCTCTTCACATATTAAATTTACTTATTTTTCTTCAATTTTTTTGTGTATTTATAACTGGAAACATTAGTGCATGAAATTTTTCCCCATTTTGATAAATGTATTTATTTAAATAAATCTAAAATTTTAGGTAGACTCAAAACACAACTATTTTAATGGGATAATTTTCCTCTTATCTGCACTGTTTATCCCAAACACAAATACAATTATATCATCTTGATAAGAATCTTTCTTCTAGTGCATGATATTTGTTTAAAAGAAAATTAATACATTTTACTACTTTTTCTTGAAAAGATAGTCAACCTCATATTTTGGTGTTGATCACCTAATTATAGTAAATATATATATATATATATATATATATATATATATATATTAAAGTATTTAAAAAATTATTATTTTGAAAACTACACTTATCAATCTAAATAATGTATTTTTACATTTTATAAAAATGTTATTTATTAGATTTGAAATTTTTCAAATATCAAGTTTTTTGAATAATTTTACCTTTTTTATAAATTTTCTCCAAAGTGGTGTGAAATATGCTTTTAGTGGACACTTCTAGTTGGAAAATTTGTGGCCCATATCTAACTTAGCTAGAATAAATCTAGGTAGACCATATGTTTAACCTAATTTTTTTAGTTAAAAAATCTTAAATTCACTTGTGTTGATAAGATGTTTGAAAGTGTGACACAATTCTATAATTTTACCCATTTTATTAATCAATTAGGAAAAATTAAATAATAATGTTGCTAGAAAGACCTACTAGGGTCAACCTCCCCACTTAGGGTGTGTAAGATTTATTCTGCAAACCCAAATCGCTCTCACTTTCCTACACCCCGCTCCCAGGTGACGTGCCTATAATGCCATTGCACAAGAAACTAGTTCAATGCATATAATTTATGTTCATCATAAAAGCTTGTGCCTCTCTAAATAGCCTTATGGGAAACTCAGAGAATGGGGGACTAAATTGTGCCTCACTGGATAACCTTTGGGATTTTTATAGAATCCAACTATCCTCTATGTTTTGGGAAAAGGGGAATAGAGAAATGCAAAGAAAACAAAAAATGGTGATGCAACAAAGCTTTTACAACATTTCAAAGTTTAACTACCCTATTCCCTTTTTTTTTTGGAGGTGAACCTCTTTAAAGAGTTCCCTAAAGAAATTTCATAGAATTTAAAAGATAGAACTTGAATCCAATTAGTAGATTATTATAAAATAAATTTGGGATGTAAAATATGTTTTATCTACATGCATTTGGCCTCTCAGTGTAATATAATGATTTTAGAACTACTAGGACAACAAGCCTAAGGGATGTTCTTAAAACCTAAATACTGGGTGAGGTCAACACCTCATCATCATCTAACTATTTCACATGATATAGTTAGCTCAAGCTATTTATCCTTGAATGGGGACAGATGATATAGTTAGCCCAATCTATTTTCCTTTGGAAGGTGAGAAGGATATTGGTATTACCTTCTCCATATCTTATACTCCTCTAAGTAGGAAAACACTTGTTAATATGGTTTTAGATTCAAAGAATATTTCAATATTACTTAAATCAATTGGATAGGTTCTATATTATTTAATCCATGATAATCTAAAGGCATCACATAGATGCATGAAATGGGTTTTTAGGGGCTATTCAAAACCCTCTAATTCTTCATTATTGGACACACAACATCCAAATCACTAGGAGCTGGGCTATACCTAAGTAATGAGAAAGAAGACATCTCCTCAAAGTAGGGTTTTGCATATGATGATACAAAGATATTTTAATTTGAGGAATAACTCTTAGAGTTGACGAAAGTAATTTTGATATTTGTTTACTTACTTTTAGATTGATCTCTATTAGGGAATGGGTACATAATTGGAACTATTAATTTTAAGTATTTAGGTTATAAATATTTTATTTGAGAATATGTCCTTTATGTCAATGATAATATCAAGATACATGAATTTTCTATAATATAAATTCATAAGATTAAAACTACTAGAATCCAATCTTTAATATTTAATATTTTGTGGCTCATATGTTCCTAACCTATGTTTACAAATGAAAAATGTATAGATATATAAAGATACATGCATGCATGCATACATTGAAGGGAACACAATCTATTGAGATGGGGGGGTGAATCAATATATCCAAAAAATTACAACAATTCTAGAACCATATAAGCAAGTGAGTTAATAAATTAAAGTACAACACAAGATAACCCATAACACCATATTTTATGTGGAAACCTAGAATGGAAAAAATAATGGTGAGAAGCTCTCATAAAAAGGAATATAATAATGAATTTTTTACAATATGAAGTAGGCACCAACCAACCAGAGACAACTATACCCAAAGGATTCAGTAGGCACCAACCTACTGGAGACATCAATCCTTGCTGAAAAAATACAATTGGTAGAACAACAATCTTATCAAAATAAAAATAATGGTGGATTTGAAATATGACACTAGAAGGAACTCTGATACATGCACACTCTCATTTCTTCACACTTCTATTACGACACAATTGTACATCCCCCTCCTTGTACTTCACTATAATCATTAATTAAATTCGGACATGCGTGGATGCACTCTGTTTCATCAAAAAATACATCTAGTCACACACAATGCATCTGAACATTTGAAATATATGACACTATAGTAACACTCTTCTATGTTATCTAGGGATTTGCACCAACCTAGAAAACATAGGATGGATCTAAAGTCAAATTACTTGAAACATGTAATACAATGGTCCAAACTTGCCACCTGTAATGATGGATAAGAGTCCCCCTTTTCCTTGCTTAATCTAGGAATAATTAATGGTAAATTGGACTTGATATTTCCTTTATTTAGTGTTGTGACATGTTTTACACATCCACATTAGGTCTTGGCCCTTTTTAACCTAATAAACCTAACTTTTCCTTAATTTAATGTTGTAAAGTGTATTTATTTGCACCTTCACATTAAATTTAGGAGGATTGTAAACTAAAGTGGACCTAATCTAGTGTTGTAATGTGTTGAACACTTTCACATGGGATTTAGGGCCCTTTTAAGCTAAATAGACCTAATTTTACCTTAATTTAATGTTGTAAATTGTATTTATTTACACTTTCACATTGGATTTTTGGTGATATTGCATTTATGACCTTGATATCATCATTAATAGGCCCCTAATACCCTATATTGTGTATCTCAAGGCATATTTTAAACAAAATTTTGACATAGACCTCATATAAACTTAATTTACAAACTATTTGACACTTTAGAAATAAAACTAGGTCTTGTGGTACCCATACACCACCCAGGGCATATAAGTCCTATCTAGGTGGGACACATAAGCCACTAGTGGTGTATGAGACCTATTTGGCCTATTTTTAAGGTTTTGAGTGGGAAAAACTAGGTTTAAAGTTCAAATTTCATGAATGTTGGCCTATGGGATCCAAGTGGTGAAATATTAGATGGATTGCCTATATAAATGAGGTCTGAAATCATTTTTTCATAATTCATTCATGATATCAAGTCAAGCATTCAAGAGTTAAGCATTATGAGACTTCACAAGATCATCTAGAGAGCAGTCAAGAGCATTTATAAGGCATTCAAGGGTAGAATTCTTCATCAATTATTGTAGAAATTCAATATCCATCATCATGTCAAGGTTATCAAGCATCAAACATGTTATTGAGCTCATTTTGCGATGTAGCATTGAAGATCCAAGATCAACCATTGTTCTACACCTCTTGTCAAGATCAAGATCTACATCGTTCATGGCCCTTTCATGTTGAGTTGTATATTTAAAAGACATAATTTAAAAGGAATCATTCAAGGTATCATTTTTCATGTTGCATGTCCTATGTTTCATGTTTTATTTCCTTGTTTCTTTGTTTCATCATTTGGTTTAATTAACTAAACTGGGTTTGACCAAGGAACACTGTTATTCAGTAATAATCAATATGTTTGTCTCCTCTTTACATGTGTGATTGTAGATCTAGGTGTTTTGTAGCATGAAGGACCTTTGAAGATTAGGTTATAAGGTCGAGAGAAGTTGTCAAGCCATCACAAGGTTGTCATCTTCACAAAAAGTTACCTACATGTCTGAAATCAGTAGTTTTAGACCTGAAAACAAGGAGGAATAGAAATAGTATACATTGAGGGCCAAATTCAAACCTTGAAGCTTCATAAAACCCTAACTAGACTCATATGCCAATCTTAGTATATGAGTCCCAGTTTAGGTCAATTTTGAGATTTTTGCAGTTTCAGATACCCTTTTTCCATAAACTTGTTCTTGCACATAAATCCAGATATGGGACTGAATCACCTAGAGTGGAGTATGAATCCTAGTCAACATTAAAGTCACTATTTTTAGCATGTCAGAGCTCCATCCATTCATCTTGTAGCTTTTTGTTTTGTTTTCCATGCATTTTCAGGTCATTTAGTGAAGCACTGCATCATATTAGGGTTAAGCATTACAAATTTCATTTCATTTTTCTTTCAAATCCCTAGCTTGGTGATGAACCCCTCATTAATCTCTAAACATACCATAGGATAACCTATTGTCAGATCTCTTCCTCAATTCTTCATTGGATTGAGATCTCTAAGGTGTCCTTGAGTGGATCAAGTGTGAAATAGTATTCCCTACCCTTGTGCTCTATTCCTCAAAGGTGGGGATTACTATTTCTGTTGTTTCATTTTGGTGAAACCAAGTTTAGAACATTTTATTTTCTGATTTGGAGTGCATCATCATCTTAAATCTAGCTTGCATTGACTTTTCATTAGTTAATTGGAATCTAGGGTTTCTAAATTTTTCATTAGTGAAAGTGCATATAGGTTGCATTTTTGTATCTCAAAACATTGAAAAGCATCTAAAACTACATTTGCATTTAGTACACAGATCATACAAACCAAAAAGAATAAAAATCACTTAAAATTTACTAAAAATTATGGAAAAAATCCTCACTAGGATTCATATGCCCCTCTAGGAAAATTAGTACCACTGCACATCTAAAACCTCCTTTTATATCATTTTAAACCTTGTTTTAGTACTTCTGTTTGCTACCTTTGGTTATCTATTCTAGTTTGTTGAGTTTCTGTTACATGCATTTCAGTAAATCTAGCTTAAAGTGATCCATTTCATGCATTGCTTCATTCAAAATTTTCATTTACAACATTTCATTTTCAAATTATGACATAGTGCAATCAAAAAATTACCTTGTTTAGAATCTGAAATTTTCATTCACATCTCATTCAGGGCATTGCATTACATTTTAAGTCTCTTTCCATTCTTGCATAGATTACTTTTCACAAAATGTTAGTTTCGGTATATTCCAAGTTTGCAAAGAAAAAGTTAGTCCCTAAGAATATTATTCATTTATTCAATGCATTCCCTAGTTACGAGAGTCTCTTAGTGCGAGAGAGTGAAAATTTTAACAATTACCTTAAACTTACACCCTATTTTATCTCTCCTATTTATGGGAATGATGTAATAGAAGAAGATGAAAATCTAGACAATCTTGATGATCATATTTTCTCTTCTCCTAATACCTTTCCTACATGTGATGAAGGTATTTCAGTGTTAGAAGATGCACTCATTGAGAATCATGACATTGTTGAAAGCTATTCTATAAACTCTCCTACATTGGAAGATATTTTAGCACAAGAGAATGAAATCATAGACACATTTCTAAACATCACCTTACCTACTTGTCATTCCCCCTTTGCATATGAGAATGATTTAGTAGAAGAGGATGAGATTGTAAATGATGAGGATATGTTGGTGTTAGATGATCAAATATTTAAGGACTATAAGAACCCTCTTTATGATATTTTCCCTACCTATCCTATTTTGGAAGACATTAATGAACAAAGAAATAAAATCATAAATGATCATCATACTTGTTCTTCTCCTAGTATCTCTCCTATTTGTTAAGAAGATACTTTGATTTTAGGAAACCTAATCGATGAAAGTCATGATAATCTTAGTTGTCCCTCTTCACCTAGGGAAACCCTTATTGAGTAAGAAAATTCAACCATTGATTATTTCCTTACTTGCAATGAAATCATTTTGGAAGAACCAATCCTTGAATGTCAAGAACATTTGGTATGTAGTTCTCCTAAACACTCTCCTCCTAGGGAGGATGTAATGGTGCAAGAAAATGACAACATTATGGCTTCCTTAGATAAGGGTGAAAACGTGATTCTTGATTGCCCTTTGTTAGAAATACATCAAATGAAGACCGCTAAGGTTATGAATGCACAAGTTTCTATTAGATCCCCCTTTATTAATGGACCTCCTATATATCCTATGGGACATCCTTTGAACCCTCTAATTGTTCACCCACCCTCACAAACCCGAACTTATCCTTTATCCATGTGGGTATGTGTAGGATCATGATGGGCCAAAAAGTGCAGATATGATGGGTATTTGTAGGGTATGTGGCTAACGACCTTTTTTTACCAAAAATGGATGAAACAAAAAGTGTTTTTTAAGGAGATTCTCAACTTTCTACCAATATAAATTATGCTTTACTTTGAATTTAATAAATAATTATTATTCATTTTCTATTTGAATTACGACTAAAGTCTTGATTGATAGGCTAATTGAAAAACATATATAGCATTCAAATGGTATCAAATTTTTTTAATCCAAAACATGCATCACATTCTACGCTTCACATACTATATGATTTAAAAGAAATGAATTTCATGAAGTTTTGAACAAGTTAAGGTGGTCAAACATATGAGTTTTTATATTTTTTAGAAGTTGTAAAAAAAAAATCATAATTAATTATTTACTTGGAAAAAAACTACAAAAACATATGCATCACATTGGGACATGAGTCCTCTACATATATCTACAATATTAGAAAAAAATATTATCATTTTATTGTGGTTAGGGTGGTCAGACAGACACCTACTGCTTATTTTTTCCTTGAAATTTAAGTACTACTGCAATGAAATTTTAAATTTTCACTAAATAGGTTTTTTTTTAAAATAAAACTAGTAGTTTAGAAACTACATTCAATTTGATACAAATTCTATTCTTACATATTTTTGAAATAATATAGATAACTTATTCAAATTTTTACGTCAAGTTTCCTTAGAACTCTAATTTTTCTAAATTTTTCTCCACTTTAGGGCCTATTTTTTCTATGAAGATCTTGGACATACCCACCTAAGAACAATCTTTTGTAGTAGTTAAGTTCTAATACCATTGCTCATAAATATAACACTAGAAACAATCTACAACCAAGATCCCTCCCATTAAATCAACCTATCTTACTAGGTCCCCCTCGTTTGCATTCAAAGAGTAGAAAGGAGTATGATCTTGTTGAACAACTAAAGAATACTCCTACTAAAATATGATTATGGGACCTTATTCAAGCCTCCCATCATTACCATAAGATGATCCAAAGTTCCTTGCAACAAGTTCCTATCCCTTGTAATGCACAATCGAATGACATAGCATCCCTAATTCAAGGAATGAATGTTGACATTGTTTTCCACCAAAGTGAGCTCCCTCCATTGGAAGTGAAAAAAAAATGAAGCTTTCATAATAATATCCCAATATAAAAGAATGAGGTTAAGGAAAACCCTCGTTGATAATGGCTCAACCCTTAATGTGTGTAGTGTGACCCTTTTGGATAGGCTTGGCGTGGATAAATAAAAAATTCAACCTGAACCTTTATCTATTAAGGGATTTGACAATATAGGAAAACGACTGCTCGGTGTGATCACTTTTCCTATTATAGCTTGGAAGGCCACATTAGAAACATCGATTCATGTTATGCCTCATGATCTTTCATACAATCTTCTTTTAGGCAGATCATGGATTCATGCAATGAATGGGGTACCTTGTACTCTTCATTGTAAAATGAAGTATGTCTAAAATAACAAAGTGTACACACTCAAATCTAACCCTGAACCAAACAGTTGTTTAAACATTGAGAAAAATAAGGAAAATCCTTTGAAAACATTGACACCAACTACACAAGTAGAACACAGGAAACAACTAGATAAAGAAAACCATATTGAGGAAATCACAAGGTATGTGCAGGATCATCATAGAAAAAATAGGCCCTTAAGTGGCAAAAAATTCAGAAAAATCAATGTTAGGCAACTTGAAGTAAAAATTTGAATAAGTTATCTTTATTATTTCAAAAATATGTAAGAATAGAATCTATAGAAAATTGAATTTAGTTTCTAAACTACTAGGTTTATTTAAAAATAAATAAAATCTATTTGGTGAAAATTTGAAATTTCAATACAATAGTACTTAAATTTTAGGGAAAAAATAAGAAGTATGTGTCTATCTGACCACCCTAACCATAATAAAATGATAATATTTTTTTATTAGATTTTATATATAAGTAGAGGACTCATGTCTGGATGTGATGCATATTTTTTGTAATTTTTTCCAAGTAAATAATTAATTATGAATTTTTTATTACAACTTTTAAAATATAAAAACTTGTATGTCCTTAACTTGCAAAACTTCATGAAATTTATTTTTTCTTTTTTAATCCTATAGTATGTGAAGTATAGAATGTGACACATGTTTTAGATTCAAAAAATGTGATACCATTTGAAAGTTATAGATGTTTTTCAATCAACCTATCGATTAGGACTTTAGTCATAATTCTAATAGAAAATGAATAATAATTATTTATTAAATAAAATTAAAGCATAATTTATATTGGTGGAAAGTTGAGAATCTCCTCTAAAAATGTTTTTTGTTTCATCAATTTTGGGTAAAAAAAAGTCATCAACCACATACCCTACAAATACCCATAATATTGCCACTTTTTGGCCCATCATGATCCTGTACATACCCCACAAAGCTATTAGAAGATGTTTGAAACTCTTTAGAATTCAAACCAACATTCATGGGAGAATACAAGATCATAAACAAAGAGTCTAAAAAGGGAAAAGAAAAAGCGGTAATATCAACACAAAATTTGGAAGACCCTTCAAAAGCATCCACCTCAACCACTTTAGAAGAAAAGAAAAAATACACAAAAAACTTTGATGAAAATGGCTATCAACAACCACCAAATCCAAAGGTGACGAAAAATATTTATTGAAAAGGTTATGAAATGATGAAACAACTAGGATATAGTGGAAAGGGATGTGGTTCTAGAGAAAAAGGTATGTGTGTCCCTATTGAGCCCCACACACAAGAAAAGACTAGTGGCCTTGGTTTTTGTCCCTCAAAACACACAAACAAGCCTTCACTTAATATCAAAACTCTTACAAAAGATTCTTCTAAGAAGACTTTAATAGTAGTGCATCCTGAATTGATAGACACTAGTGGTCTTGATTATCATCCTTCGAAAGAAACGAAAGAAACAAGGAAATCCTCGCTTAATGTCAATGTCATCACTCAAAAAACTTATGATTTAAATTCAATGGATTTTGCATCTTCCTTTAAAGAAGGAAAAAAATCTCGCAATCTAAGGAGTCTTGTGTAAGTATGACACCTTGTGATATGAAAGAGATATCTTTGTCGTAAAATAATGAAACATCCTCTACTTTTGATATCTCTCCCTCCAAGAACACAAAAGAAATTCTACAACAAGAGTTCATTTTGTACACAACATAGAGTTCATGGTCATGCTACTAATGAATGCATGGCTTTGTGTAATAAAATTCAACATCTTAAGGAATATGATGATCTTCCTTATGTTGAAGTGCCTCACCTAGTTCCTCTAATTGAAACAGAGTTTCATCCTATTCATCTCATCCTTGTCTTCCACTATGTGGGGGAAAGAGGTTAGGTAGCCTAGTCCTTGTATGTCTCTTTTCATTGTCTATTTTGGTTAGTTGGTCACCTATAATGAATCTATATAAGAGCAAGCTTGGGATGTGGATGACATGCCTTAAGTTGGCTCGCATGTGACATACTTATTCATAATGTAGCTTGATTCAGAAGCATATTACTTGGCATAGGGATTTCCAAATAATCTCTCATGTATTCTTTTACTTTAAAGTAATTGATCACAACAATGGTGTTAGCAACTACTTCAAAGTGGGGGCATACATCAACACTCATGTTTCACTGTGTTATTTTCTTTGTTCTTGTGATGCATCCTTTTCTTGGTGGTGTCATTGGGTTTGGTTTCCTCTGAGAGCATGATATTTCTTTGACTTGTCCTCTATTGGAGACATTAGGCATAATTTTCCCTAAGAAGAAACCTTACAGGAACTAAGTAAAATCCCTTTGAACATTCCTTACACTATTTCACATTTACAACATCGGTTATATGGCCACCTTGCATAATACACTTTGCATGGCTATGGAGCCATCTTGTTTCTTCATGAGTTCTAAGCATATGAAGCTTTTCTTGCCTCATGAAGCTCGAAGTTCATTGTTTGTTCATGAACTCCAACCATACAAAGTTTTTTTTGCATCATGAAGCTTGTAGTTCATTTTTGTGTGGCACCTTATCAAATTTATCAAGAGGCATAACTTCGGTATGGTTTGATGAGAAGACAATCCAAGGCATGACTTTCCCTAAGTAGCCACTCATGTATGTGTGTGAGCATATATCAGCTATATGTGTCTCACCTTCTTGGATTACTCACCCAATGGATAGCTTGAAGTTCCATTTCCTCAAAGTGATTGTGTATTTTTTGACAAACTACTTAGATCTAATCCACATCTTGTTCGACAAATGGTCGAAGCTTAATCCACATTTTTATTTTTGCTTGTTCTTCTTCTTCTTTCTTTTATTTATTGGCATTGTATGTTTGTTTATCTTGATGTTTCCTATCATACACCTTGCATGTGTCTTCTTGTGCTTATGTTAGTTTAACATAGGATCTTAGATCCTGGGGGGCTCAACCACTCCTTATCACTATTATCATAAACCATCTGTATCGATACACTTGGACACCTCTTGAATGTCTACTTTAGTGTGAGTTCGAAGCAAGTTCATCCTCTCACTAAAGTGGGGGCTAGATGTAATGACATAAAAGAGTCCCCCTTTTCCTTGCTCAATATAGGAATAATTAATGGTAAATTAGACTTGATATCACCTTGATCTAGTGTTGTGATGTGTTTTACACGTCCACATTAGGTCTCGGGGCCTTTTTAAGCTAATAAAACTAATATTTCCTTAATTTAATGTTGTAAAGTGTATTTATTTGCACCTTCACATTAAATTTAGTAGGCTTGTAAACTAAAGTGGACCTAATCTAGTTTTGTAATGTGTTGAACACTTTCACATAGGATTTAGGGACCTTTTAAGCTAAGTAGAACTAATTTTTCCTTGATTTAATATTGTAAAGTGTACTTATTTATACTTTCACTTTGGATTTTGGGACCTCTTGCATTTATGACCTTAATATCATCATTAGTAGGACCCTAAGACCCTATATTATGCATCCCAAGGTATATTTTAACTAAAATCTTGACATAGACCTCATATAAACATAACTTCCACACTCCCCGACACTTTAGCAATCAAAATAGGCCCTGTGGGACCCATACACCACCTTGGGTGTATGAGTCCCATCTAGGTGGGACCCATATGCCACTGGTGGCGTATGAGTCAAATTTGGCTTATTTTTAGGTTTTGAGCAAGAAAAACTAGGTTTTAAGTTCAAATTTCATGAATGTCAGCATGTGGGATCTAATTGATGAGATATTAGATCGATTTCCTATATAAATAAGGTCTTAAATAATTATTTCATAATGCATTCATGATAGCAAGTCAGGCACTTAAGAGTTAAGCATTCCAAGACTTCACAAGATCATCTAGAGAGCACCCAAGAGCATTTATAAGGAATTCAAGGGCATAATTCTTCATCAATTGTTGTAGAAGTTCAAGATCTATTATCATGTAAAGGTTATCAAGCATCAAACATGTTATTGACCTAGTGTTGTGGCGTAGCATTGAAGATCCAAGATCATACATTGTTCTACACCTATTGTCAAGATCAAGATCTACATCCTTCATGGCCATATTGAGTTGGAGATTTACCAAATATCGTTTAAAAGGAATCATTCAAGGTATCATTGTTCATGTTTCATGTCCTTGTTTCATTTTTTCATCATTTGGTAAATAATTACCTAAGCGAGGTTTGACCAAGGGAAATCCCTATTCACTAATAATCAACATGTTTTTCTTCTCTTTAAATGTGTGATTGCAGATCTAGGTGTCTTGGAGAATGAAGGACCTTTGAAGATCAGGTTACAAGGATGAGAGAAGTTATCAAGCCATCACAAGGTTGTCATTTTCACAAAAAGTCACCTACAGGTCAAAATCAAGAGTTTCAGATTCAAAAACAAAGAGGAATGGAAAGAACAAACATTCAAGGCCAGATTCAGACCTAGAAGCTCCAAAAAACCCTAACTAGACTTGTATGCTAGTCCTAGTGTATGAGTCCCAACTTAGGTCAACTTTGAGATTTTTGTAATTTTGGATACCCATTTTTCCAAAAACCTGTTCCTGCATAGAAATCTAGAACTGGGACTAATTTTCCAAGATTGGCATGAGTCCCAATCAGCATTAAATTTACTATTTTTAGCATCTTAGAGCTTGATCTAGTCATCTTCAGATTTCTAGGTGCACACATTTCATCTTGCAGCTTTTTATTTTGTTTTACATGCATTTTTAAGTCATTTAGTGAAGCATTGCATCATATTAGGGTTAAGCATTACAACTTTCATTTCATTTATCTTTCCAAGCCCTAGCCTGGTGGTGAACTCCTCATTAATCTCTAAATATAAACTAGGATACCCTATTGTCATATCTCTTCCTCCATTCTTTATTGGATTGAGATCTCTAAGGTGTCCTTGAGTGAAGCAAGTGTGAAATAGTATTCCCTACCCTTGTGCTCTATTTAACAAAGGTGGGGAGTACTATTTTCATTGTTTCACCACCAAAAGAACTTGGCACCTTGTCCCACCAAGGGAATCTTGAACAAGTCCTATCCTCACTCCACACACTTGATTTGAATTTTGCATGCTTTTATCCATTACCACACATTCCTCGAACTTATAATAGCTTGATGATACCCCTGATACTTCAAACTCCTTGCACATTGAGCCGCGACATCAAAAACTTAGGAAACTAATAGAACTAGTATAGGCATACTCTCCATCAAAATCATAGAGCTACAACACATTTCTAAAATAAATGTCACCCATATTAAATAATCTCTCTTTCCAAAAGGTATCCTTCCAGACCACCACACTCATGATTATTAAATACCTGACATGGTATAATAAATACATGAACTATCTAAAGGAATTCATGTGACAATAAAACTTTTTTCATGATACCTAAATATATTATACAGTCTACACACTATCAAACAACACACTACATAAACCTTAAGATGGATGTCAATACTTGTACTCCTACAATATTTCTTCATCTTGAAAACCTTCACATCTGAAAACCTTGACACCCTTTGATAACCACTGATAGAAGAAATGACCTGCTGACATCAATTTGATATCAATGGCAACCTATGCTCATCAATCTCCCCCTTTGTCATTTACGACAAATAGTAAAATGCTAGGACCACCAAAAAATACACAATTAAATAGTAGAAAGAATAAGTTTTAAATGTGTTTTGTCACATTTACTCCCCCTATAAAAGATATGGAATTTAAAGCTAGAAAAGATATTTATTCTTTCTAAGCAATTCAGTATTCACCTTCTCCATAATTCAGCATTTCCTAAACTCACTTATTTCTTCACCTATGATGGATATATTTTTTTGATTAATTCAACATTTTGAGCTCACTCTCTCCCCCTTTGACATTAATGGGAAAGGATCAACATACATGCGTACATATAAAGTAGAAATCAAGAATATTATATTTCACAAATAAGTTCCTTTAATACTAGACAAAGAAACATAATAATATGAGGAATATCTTTAAACAACCTATACTTAAAACATTAATATAAATAAATTTCAATGAAAAAGAAAAATAACACAATTATGATCATACGATTTTTTATTTTTAATATGATAATACTTTTAAATGTTTAAATTATTTTTATTTAACTATAGATAAAATTTAATTTCTAAATGGAGGTTTATTAAATTAATATAAAGTAACATAATAAATAATAAGGTGAAGAGTGATATGCTTGCATTATCTAAAACTAAAACTTTATTTATGAATAAAGGTATGTATTGTCTCTACTGAATGGTGAGAGATTTTAGTAGCACAGGGCATTATTTTATTAACAGTTAATTCCTATAATATATAGAATTTTTTTTCTAAAATAGTTTTATGGTTCAAAAGCATAGGAATAAATGTCAAGTCCTTGATAATATTTGTTTGAGGGTAAGTTCAAGGTAATGGGTGAACTTTTAGTCGAAGTTTCATGCTTGAAAAAATCCCAACAAGAATTAGTACCCATTTAGGATCAAGCTCTCGAACCTAAATTTCTACTTTTATGAAACCAATACCCATTTTGATTTTTAAAATAGGCACCAATTTTAAAAATCAAAATGGTTATCCATTTTATTTAAAAAATGGTCTTCTTATGTTTACATTATATTCCCACTCCTTTTTAGGATCGGTATGTGTTTCATAAAATTTCAAATTTGAAACCCATAACTTTTCTTTTGTTTTATCCTTAGAAACCCAAACACCAATCTTGCACCTACAAGTACAATGCCATGAATATGTCGAGAAAATTTGACTTTAGTAATATGGCTAACAACTTTTTTCAACCATTTCTAGCCAAATTAAAAACCATTATAGATGATGATATCTTGTTTTGAATTATGTAATTGTAGGATAAAAAATAGTCAACCTTGACAATTTCACACTAGGTTTAGCTCTCCCTATGTTCTTGGACCTAATTATGCATTTAATTACCCATTTTATAATTATCTTCAAAAAATCAAACAATGGGAATTAAAATTAACATTTAATATTTTCCCTCGACACTTTGCACCCTGAAAAGGATGGGTATAGTCTAGGGTTCCCCATGCCATAAACCACCCATTTTTGGCTCCATTTTGGATATGTGAGTGTCAACATTCTATTATTTAAATTTCTAAAGTAATTTGTTAGCTATCAATATTTTATTTTTGAGAAATAGGAATAATTGCATATAAATACAAAGTGTTTTCACCATTTCAATCATATAAATTTCTCTTGAGATAATTGATGAGCTTATAAACCAATCAAGATCAATCAACAATGGAATTTTCATCATTATTACAACAATTATTCCAATCAAGCATTAGTTCAATTATTTATTATGTTTTCTTGTAAGTTTGTTCATGTTTTATGATCATTTATTTTGTGAGTAATAACACTTTCAAGACTTTAGTCAAGCCATCAAATTATCCATAAAGGTGACAAGTACATGACTTAAATCCATGAAGAAGTGTAGATCTGAGTGGTGAGTTGTAGCATTAGTCAATTCATTAAATTTTATCCTTTAGCCACTACCTGATCAATGGTAAGCTCTCTTTATACATCATCATATTCATCGTGGAGGTAGAAATACCAAAATAGGGTTTCACTTAGGTAAGCCCCTATATGAAACAACACTTTCCCCCCTTTCATATGTGTAGGTTTTTTAGATTTGAAGAAAAGTGGATGAACATTGAATGGTAATTGCTCATTCATGCATCCAATCCCTACAAGTTGTCAAGACACGAAAATTGGAATTTTATATCAATAGAAAAAGCTCTGATAGTGACCCTAGTAGAATAAGACCTATCGACTAGAGGCTTCATGCTTGTGATTTAGATTTTGGAAAGTAGGAGCCTAGTCTAGGCCACAACACAGAATTAAATAGTCGATTTATCATCAAATTTACATACCAAGTTCATCTATGTCTACTCCTTGAATTTCTATAATAATTTTTTGTCTTTTAGTTTTACATATCTCAAAAATTATAATAGTTTGTACATTTTCATATTTAACCCACGAACAATGTTACATCTTAAATTTTAGTCATTTAACAATCAATGCACACCATTAAAAATAACAACTTAAAAAAAGGATTAGACCCTTGATCCATGATTTTGACTCTTCCATTGAGGTTTATATTTAAGTGGATTTGAGATAATTTCTAATCCTTAATGTCTCGTATTGGGAGAAGTGTGATTTAGAACCTATATACATTTTCCCAATCAAACATTTTGGTGAACCTGATTATTTTTACACTCTAAATATTTTAAAATCTGAAATATATAATTTTATAATTTGATTATGATATTAGGTTGTTTGAATTCATCATTTGTGCACTCATATTTATCATAAAAAAACATTGAAAAAGTGAAAGAATTACATTGCATTTTGCATTCATAAGACAACTAGGATTAATTTCAATTGTTACAAAGTGAATCTAGTTCATACTTGCATTGAGAAGTATTCATTGGATCATATAAAATCTAGAAACAACATCTAAAAGTGTTTAAAGTGACCATTTAGGCATATGCATTTAATGAAAAAGTAAACAATTACTTTTTTTTTTGTGAAAAAAAGATAAAAGAGTTTTATGTTTCTAGATTTGTCAAATTAGGATCAGTAAATTTCTATGCTTCACAATCTAAAAAGGAAAATTTGAATCACATTTATTTCTTGGGGATTTTGAAAGTTGTATGGATAGTTTTATTACACATATAGTATGTTTACAATTTGTTTAATTTTTGAAACAATACAAACTCTCAAACCTAAACTATTTTAGAATAGAACATTGAAACACTATAGAGAACAACAAAATTTTGAATTTTGTAAAATATGTTGCTAGTATAGGGTGCATCATGCCCTTGACCTATCAAATTTCACTCAAATTTGGATCGCAAGTTTATTTTTATGTTCCTTGTGTAGTTTTTCTTTCTAATTTTGCAAAATTTCTCATTTTCTTTGACTATCCTATGTTTTGTTTTCATATTCGGCTTACTCAAATGTTCTTAATCTCATATGAGATTCAAAACTTAGTTTCCTACTACTAATACCTTTATGAGATGTAGCTTCAAACTTATGGCCTCCTGAATTGTAACCATTTTTGTTGTGGATCTTGAGTGTCATAACTCTTTCACACAAGGTATTGCCTCTATGTAATACATTTTGGATTCCCTTCATAATCACACATTATCTATGAATTCCTTTCAATCCAACATTTATGTGGACTTGGAGGCTACTATTTCCCATATTCCTAGAGAGAAACCAAAAGAATTGGATAAGGATTTAGAAATTCTCCAAGATTTCCTAAGTATTGAACCTTTAGCTAGAGAGATAGTGCCTATTATGGATAGCCTTGATAAATGATTCTCAAGGAATATAAGTTTTGCACAAGTCTAGCTCACATAGTAGACACAAACATATCTATGGAAAATAGTTGTGCTCAAGCATTCACCAATGCTCAAAACCAAGTAGGAAAACAAGTGTCCTCCCCCACAACCATACCTCTTATTCCCACATTCACACCTCCAACCATAGCATCAATAATACAATATACCAATGGCCTAAATCCAAGCTCAGCTCTTCCTAATGTGAATCCTTATAGTTTTTCTCCTCACCCATAACACCGCCATTTTCATCACCTCTCATAAACATGCAACATAGTAACCCACTAGTCACCAATATTGGTTCACCATACTCAACAAAATCTCAAAACATATCACCTGATGATCCAATGATAAATAAACCATTACAAAACATGGCATTACTTAAACAACAAATTTCAAACTTAAATCAAAGTCAAATGTTAAACTTCCATAATTCCTCATACATAATCCTTTGTTGTTTTCCATTCTCAAAACACCAATACCATAAAACATTGAAATACCTTTATTTGAAAAGTATAATGGTAAGGGAGATCCCAACAATTATGTGTCATATTTTACCATGTTATGTAGTGATTTCCTTTTTGAAGATGCAATCTTAGCAAAAAAAATCCTTAGAACATCAAAAGACATGGGACAAAAGTACAAAGTTGTGTCACACTTTATAAAGGAAACAACCAACACTAATCCAATTTTAAACTTGAATGACTAATAAGAGGAATAAATATTTTTAATTCTGAAATGATGTGAGTTTATATAATGTGTATTTTTTAAAGTATATTTTATGTTTGTATTTTTTTGAAAAAATAAAAAAATTATTTTAAAATAGTTCTTTATAAATTGACATTATAATTTGGCTATTGATGAAATGTTGAAAATCAAGTTATATGAGACGTCAATATTTATATAGTAATTTTTTTTTATTCAAATTTATTATGTTATTTATAACTTGAAATTTTAGTGCATGGATATTATTTCTTCCAATTTTATTAAATATATATTTTTTCAAAAAATATTAAAATGTTCATGTATTAAAACATAGTTGTTTCCATTCAACATCAACTCTCATAGTAAATATTTATCTAAAATAGAAAAGAAAATACTATATTGATATAGATTCCTTTATCTAGTGCATCATATTTTTTTCTATTTTTTTAATGAGTTTTAGTAATTTTTATTGGCAAGGTAACTAACCCAATATTTTGTTTTGGAAATAGAAGTCTAGAAGTCCAGAGATATTATTGGAAACAGAAGTCCATAAGTCCAAAGATAAAATTCTTCTCAAGCAAGGATCTGGAAGAGATCCTTGGTCGAGAAGAATGTTATTGGAAACATAAGTCTAGAGAAAATTGGCTTAATGAAGGATATAGCCTTTGAGGCAGTAAGTTTTTCCAAAACCCTCCTTTCTTCGAGGGCTCAATATAATTATTTTGGGGAGAATGTAATACTTGAAAATATCTCAGAATTGGTAAATACGGATCTTAACAGAATGCTAATGTCTAAGTTTTCTCTTGAAGAAGTGAAAAAGGTTGTTTTTTCCATGGAAACTGAGAAAGCTCTAAGTCCAGAAGCATTTACAATTCTTTTCTTCCAAAAATGTTGGGATATTGTGGGTTTTGATGTTTTTCTTGCTCTAGAAGAATCCAGAAGATATAAAAATTTTTTGAAGGACTTCAATTCTACCTTCATTGCTCTAATTCCTAAGAAATATGCTCCTTCTACCTTTCATGATTTTAGACCTATAGCTCTTTGTAATTCAATATATAAAATCTTTACCAATGCTATAGCTTCTAGATTGGAAAAAATTCTACCTCATATCATCTCAGAGGAACAAGGTGGTTTTGTTCCCATAAAGGAGACTCCTGAGGGTGCTATTGTGGCTCATGAGGTTTTGCATTCAATTACTTTGGAAAAGTCTTCAACTGTGATTTTGAAACTTGACATTTTAAAAGCATATGATAAAGTTAATTGGGATTTTCTTATGAAGGTTCTAAGTAAATTTGGCTTTTCACAAGCTTGGTGTAAATGGATTTCCTCTTGTATGTTGGGGGAAAGATTCTCAATTTTAATCAATGGTTCTTTGAGTGGCTACTTTTCTTCTTCTCAAGGTGTGAAATAGGGGGACCCTCTTTCCCCTTCTTTGTTCATCCTTTTAGTAGAAGATTTGAGTAGATCAATTATTTTTGCTCGAAATGCAAGAATTTGGAAAGGCATTTCTATTCAATCCTTTCCTTCTCCAATTTCTCACTCACTTTTTGTTGATGATACTCTTCTTTTGGGTCAAGCTTCTATGGGTGAGGCTAAGATTATGAGAAAGATTATTTCAACTTACTGTTCTTATTCTCAGAAAATTTGCAATAACTCCAAGTTAAAGATTTTATTTCTAAATGTTGACTCTTCAATAGAAAGACAATTACTGAAGTTATAGGGTTTTCAACATGGTTCTCTTCCTTGCAAATACTTGGGAATTCCTTTTTTCTCTAGTAAGGAAATTTAAACATATCTTTTGGGACAATCTGATTTCTTCAATATCTAATAGAATTTCACTTTGGAAATCTAAGTAGCTTTCCATTGCGGGAAAAATTGTCATGATTAAATCTATTCTTAGTGCACTGCCTATTCATTTATTATCAGTCTTAGGTTTTCCAAAGGGGAAATGCCAAATTGGTCAAAAAGTGTTAAGAGATTTCCTCTAGACTAAAAATGTAATAGCTAATTTAAAGAAGTTATCACTTGTTGATTGGGACTTCATTTGTGAACCTAAATCCTTGAGAGGTGCTGGTCTAAGGAACATTTTTCTTCAAAATAAAGCCCTAGGAGAAAAATTGGAGTGGAAAATCTACACTAAGCCTGAAATGAAATGGTGTAAGTTAATGAGGCACAAATATTTGGATTCTCTCGATAGAGAAATAATTTTTACTCAAACACAACTCCCTAATGGCTCAAAGATTTGGAATTTCATTTCTTCCTATAGATTTGTTCTCATCCCACACCTCTCTTGGGTGAATAATAGTGGGGATAAATCCCTCTTCTAGGATGATGCATGGAATGGTCATAAACCTCTTCATTAGGTTGGGGACTAGGTATGTGCAGGATCATGATGGGCCAAAAAGTGGCAATATGATGGGTATGTGGCTAATGACTATTTTTTTACCCAAAATTGATGAAATTAAAAGGGTTTTTAAAGGAGATTCTCATATTTCCACCAATATAAATTATGCTTTACTTTGAATTTAATAAGTAATTATTATTCATTTTCTATTCAAATTACAACTAAAGTCCTAATTGATAGGCTGATTGAAAAAATCTACAGCTTTCAAATGGTACCACATTTTTTGAATCCAAAACATGCATCACATTTTATGTTTCACATACTATAGGATTAAAAAGGAAAAATTTAATTTCATAAAGTTTTGACCAAGTTAAGGTGACATATGAGTTTCTATATTTTTTAAAATGTTGTAATAAAAAATCATAATTAATTATTTACCTAGAAAAAATTACAAAAAAATATGCATCACATTGGGGCATGAGTCCTCTACTTATATCTAAAATATTATAAAAAATATTACCATTTTATTGTGGTTAGGGTGGTGGACAGACACCTACTTCTTATTTTTCCCTGAAATTTAAGTACGCATTGAAATTTCAAATTTTCACCAAATAATTATTATTTATTTTTAAACAAACCTAGTAGTTTAGAAACTACATTCAATTTTCTATAGATTCTATTGTTACATATTTTTGAAATAATATAGATAGCTTATTCAAATTTTTACGTCAATTTTCCTAACTCTGATTTTTATGAATTTTTTGCCACTTAAGGGCCTATTTTTTCCATGATGATCCTGCACATACCCGACTGGAATTAGATTGAATCAAAATTAAAGTTATTATTGGGTCATAAAGTTAGACATTATCTTTAAATTGATCCTTCAAACCCATTTATTTGCAAATGGAAAGACTTTAATTTTCTTCAAGTGCCACCTCAGATTAAATCTTTTTTAAAATCTGAATTAGACAAGAGATAGGTATATTTGTCTCTTAAAAAAGATGAAATTATATGGATTAAATCCAAATATGGGCAATACAATGTCAAATATGGCTACACTTCTCTTGTCAATACTATGCATAAAACATCCATTCCTTTGAAACTTTGTTGGGGCCCTCATGTCCTCCCTAAGGATGGTGCTTTTTCCTAGTTAGCGATAAAAGATAGAATCTTAACAGGCATGATATTAGACAGATTGGGTATTACAAATCTCTTTCCTTGTGTAATGTGGAAAATCCTTGGAATCTTTTGATCATCTACTTTTATCTTGTGATTTTACTCAAAGTTGTTAGTCTTGGCTTCTCAATCAACTCGGTTGGTCCAACCCTTTGCATAATTCATTATACCTTCATTTTATTTCATGGCCTTTTTTGTTTCCTTCTTCAATACTAGCCCCTATTTGGTATATTAGTCCCTCTATTGTTATTTGGAACATGTAGCTAGAAAGAAATAATAGAATTTTTAGAAAGAAATCTTCATCTTTGCCTCAGATTATCTAGAAAATTGAAATATCAATTTCAGAGGTTACCAACACAGTTATTATAAATAAATCCTTTTCAAATAGATTCTTTTCAGAGTGGGATTCTTTTATATTGAAATGTTGGAATCTTTTAAAATTGCCTAAGGTGGGCTCCATTATTCACAAACCTCCAAGTAACAGAAGGAACTTTTCTTCTTGGTCACCTCCTCCACCTGCTTATATTAAATTAAACTTTGACGAAGCTTCTAGGGGTAATCCGGGGAAGTCAAGCATTGTATTTGTTTTGAGAGATGAGAATCAAAATTTTGTTAGAGCAGCCTATGAACAAATCCCATATGACACCAATAACGTAGAAAATTCAAAGCATTGAGTCTAGGACACAAACTTGGTATTAAGCTTTATATTTCACATTTGTTTATTGAAGGTGACTCACTGATAACAAATTCGGCATTAAAAGACAAAGACTCTCCTTCTTGGAATTTGAAATACATTCTTGATTTTATTCTTTCACAATTGGATGAAATTCCTATTTTCACAATTGCTCATTGCTTTAGAGAAGCGAATGTTGTGGCTGATTTTTTGGCCAACAAAGCTATTGATGTGAATCTTCCCCCTAGTGAATATTCTTCTGAAGATTGCAAATCCCTCTTTTAGGCTCTAATTAATTCATAAGGTGATTCTTTAGCTAATAAGTTGATTTTATTCTTACACAGCAGGAAGATTTGCTAAGGTATATGTTTTCACTTTGTTATTGAAAAGCTAATGTAATTCTTGTTTTCTTTGGCTAATATAGCCATAGACGAGATTTACTCCTTGTGAAATATTCACATTGGTTTTATGCATTTGGCATCTTCCCTTTTCCATAATCGGGAAATATCTCATTGAGGAATTTAAATTTCACACTTGCTATTTATTGCTTGTCAAGGAGATCAACAACTAGTTCTTCCCAACTTTTTCGGGACTCGGATTTCACATGTGGAAACATAAGGCTTTAAATGTTGATATCTGTGGTTATATATATTTTATTTGACAACGATTTTTGGTGATCAAGGGCCTTGTTACATTTACGGGATATTCTTAGAATGGTACCTTTCCGTTGCTTATATTGATGTACTATCCTTGTGATAGGAAATTTTCAAAACATTTGATTGTTCTTGCTCAGAATTAATTTAATTATGAATTGTTGGGCTTTCATCCTTTGGTGGCGGTTCGAATTTTTGGGACCAAATTTGGAATTCTTCTTGGGTTTGCTTGCATCGATAAATTCTTTCAAATGTAGAATCTGCTGATTGGTCTTGAAGGAGGCTATTTGAAGACTTAGTGGAATGTTATTTTTATTTGGCATCTCATACCATCCGCCTTTTCCAAGAAACAACACTTGGAAGTGTAATATATCTCTCGGTACTTTGTTTGCCTGGCTCATTTATGGCTAGGTAATTCGAGCATTTCAATATTTCTTGTGGGATTATATGGCGGTCACCATTTTCTACTTCGCCATTTTTTGCTTTGCTTCATTTCGCCTCTTCTATAAGTGCATTTGGTTTCTCTGGTATTGATTTGTAAATGGATAATCTCTTTCGGGTTTTGATTAGAATGGAGGTTCCTGGCATTGAAGATAACATGCGAAGGGCATTTGTCTTTCAATGCAAACAAGTATCTGATGCTTTACAGATTGTTCTTGGTTACGATTGGCTTGATATGCACACTTTGATTTTACCATACGAATTAGCTTCTCATTTTTTTTCAAACCTAATGGAAATCTTGAATGATGTGGAGATGGTAAATTTTTTAGTGGGAACATACCTTCTGCCCCATGTGTGCCCAATCTCTTCTCTCAAACCTGCATTAGAGAGGTATGGCATTTTATAGGGTTCATGTTTGGTTGGGGGAATCATCAGTAGGAAACATCTCCTCACTGATTACACACAGTTTAAACTGTTCTTAGCCATGGCTTATGGTTTATTAAATGACTACATTAGTGATTTTAAAGTCTGTATTAGACTACTTTTCCAGCAATATGGAAGCTCGGTTAGTGATCCGATTTACATGTTTAAGGAAATTCGCCTTCTCATTCAACATGCTATAATTCAACCACATGAAGAACCTTTCTTCCCTCCGCCAGTAGATATAGCTTCTTCAAAAGGAAGCATGACATGGTGACTTCTTCCTTATCTCTGAATTTTTTGAATTTAAAACTTGTATACCCTTATGCACTTCATTTTTGATATCCGGTTTGGGAAGAATTTTGGCTTTTTGGCATATCTTGCAAGTCCTTTGGCGAGAACATTACTATGCTAAGCTTTGTGGGTCCTCATTGTTTCCTCTCAGCTCTCTCCTTCTGATTTCCTTCTGGTTCGAGCACTAGCTTTCGATGGTACACCGATTGTTCTCATGCTTCTTTGGTAACTTTGGTTTAGTCTTCTCTAGTTTCTCCTCTTCGTAGGAGCTTTTGATCCTCCTCTATTTTCAGGGTTGAGCATTTTGCAGCTCACATCCTAGTCTTGACATCATTTTTGCTTAAGGCTTATATTGTATTGCCTTGGTTGGAAATCTACTTTTCCTTCTGAATCTTGGGTACTTGCAGAATTCTTTTATTTCTCTTTTACCTCCCTTCGAACTTTATGTAATTTTTCTTTATTTAATACAATTTTCGTGGCAACACTGTCTTTATAAAAAAAAAAAAAACCCAATATTTTGTTTTGATAACCTACTTTTAGTAAATATATAAAATCAAATATAAATTATAATTAAACTATATGTGTGTGTGTGTGTGTGTGTGTATACATGCATATATATAAACATATGTATACATATATACATACATATATATACATATACATGCATATACATATACATACATACATACATATATATATGCATGTATATATATATATATACACACACATGTATATATACATATACACATGTACACACACACACACACACACACACACATATATATATGAAAACTAAACTTATGGAGCTACAAAAGGGTATTTTAATATTTAAGAAAAAAATTATTTGCATGAGCAGGAGTTGTTGAAACATCAAGTTTTTGAAATAATTTTTTTTGGTAAATTGGTGTCAAAAAGGTGCTACATATGCAACTACTCACAATTTTAGTTGGAAAAGTTGTGGAAATATCTAAATTATGTAGAATTAATCTTACTAGATCATATGTTTGACCAAATTGACTTTTAGTTATAAATACTTAAATTCATTTATGTTGATAAGTTAGTCAAAAGTGTGTCACACAAATTTTTACTTTTACCCATGGGAATAGAATGGTTTTTTTCATTGCTAAACAACTCAATAACCTCTTTTACACAACTTGTTAGTGCATTTCTCCAACGTTTTCAAGCAAACAATGGTCCCCCAGTGACATTAAAAGACTTATTCTATTGTAAACAAGGACCTAAGGAAAATATAATAGATTTTATAAGACAATACCAATCACTTTACTCATCAATATCCTATAGTCTTCCTGATGTTGGCATTCAAAGGGCATTGATAGGAAACATGCAACCTTGTAACTGAGACATGGTTTAATTGATGAAGTATATATCTTTTACAGGCTTATGTATAGCCCTTCAGGATAATCAAATATTGGTTATTCAATATGAGATACTCCTTCATCGACTTCTATTGATTGATTGAAAGGTATGCGTCAAAATAATTACCCATCATTTAAAAATCAAAAGAAAAGCTTCATTAAGATGAACACTCCTTAAACCACCAATAAAATAGAAATACAATTTTCTTAGCAAGTAAAAATCCTTATCAATTTAGGCCAAGAGATAGGAAATTTTGACAATTTATTGATTCCCTTGATACACTAATGTTGTCCTTTTTAGATAAGAACTTGACTCAACTTCCTACGATTAGACTCGTTGACACAAGCAAACCTTTACCACCAAAATTTAATGCAAAATACTTTTTTCAATATCATCATACACTTGGATATGATATGAAATGATCTATGCATCTTAAGCATCAACTGCAACACTTCATTGACTCTAATCAAATCCAATTGGCTATCGTTAATGACAAATGAAATAAGGTAATTTTTCCACTAACCAAAATTTGTAGACATTCAAAAATCCATTACCAAGTCATTCATACAATTGTGTGCATTATAGTGATAATGATAAAGATAATGATTTTTCCAATATGGTAAACACAATAGAAGCTCAACCTCATAAGGACTAAACCACTTTTTTGCCTAACAAATTACTTTCACACATATTGATACATCCATACATGCACGTGATGGTCCTCTCTCTACCACTGGCTAAATTAATGACAAACCCACAAAAGGAATAGTCATTGATCTTGTGTATTTAGAGAATATGATCACTGGAGAATTCTTATTTGTGTATGATATTTACAAAGACAACTATGAAAAATTGAAAGCATGGTAAAAAACTTATGATGGTTCTATTCATCCTACGATATGTTCAATAACTCATAGTAAAAGTTGAACCCAAATATTTGGATGTTTCATTCCCTATCATTCCAATGTTGGACCAATTTTGTTTGAAGTTAGGCTATCCATGGATAAACTCAATGAATGTGGTCACGTTGGTTATCCAAAAGTGCATAAAATTCCTATTTGAAGTTTAAATACATATAGTTTATCATAGTGGGTTTAAACCTTTGGGTTCCCATAGAAAATTTTAATTATATTATTATTAGCCTTAAATTATTGAACATATTAAGCCTGGTGAATATCACTTTTTCATATCATATCAGAAGTTTAAAGCTAATAGAATAGCTTAGTTATCCCTTAGTAATATACCACCTAAAGTTCTCTGGCCTACTATGACTTCCATGGATGTTTCTCCTACCCCAAAGGTAGTGAAGGAACCTATGTTAGAACTAAGTATCCTCCCTTGACCACCTAACATGTTTCCCATGGTTACACCTGTTGAATACATACAAGTACTGAGAGGGGGCTAAATTATAACTTAATCAAATTCTTTACATTCATCAATAATTAATCAAGGAAAACCATGATAAGACGAAGAACACATAAGCATGCAACCGTAACACCAGATTTATGTGGAAAATGCTACAAGGGAAAAACCATGATGAGAAAGTTATCTATCTACTATCTAAATCCATCCTCACAAAATTAAAACAATATTACAACAAGTTTTATGTGCTACAACCCAAAGGAAGCTACAATTTTCTCAAGTATCACAACACTTACAACCAAGAATGAGGCTACAACCTCTAAAGAAAATATATCACAAAATTTTATGATCAACTATCACCGCAACACTTTACACACTAAAATATATATCTTCAATGTCTCTACTCAACAATCTATGCTACCTTTCACTCACTATCAACAACACACATTCTTACACATATACTAGCACATGTTTCTTTGCACTTTCACATATACTCATTGCTGAAATATTTGAAATGATCTTTACCACATTTCATTATCAAAATATATTTTTTGTATTTCTTATTCACACATTATCCTTTTAAATATATGTCATATGTTTCATATTTTCAATAACCTTGATCTTCTATCTATATCCTTTGCAATCTTCAAAAAGTTTCTTCTTGTCGGTTAAAATATACAACATGAGACATGAATTGATCACAACAAGTCGGATCCAAAAACATCCAAGGAAAGAGAGAATCACATGCACAGTTAAAACTAAGGGATATTTGAGACCTATTATGCAATATAACACATCTTCAAACTAGTGCACATTTCCAAATACCTGGCACAATCATCTTAATATACCAAGTTATCTCAACAAACACTTAAGCCTATTCATATTATGTCCAAAAATATTGGTACTTAAGGAACAAGATTAACATTATGTGGATCAAGTAATGAACACAATATTCCTTACCAAACATTTCCATACACTACTTTTTCAAATTAAGACCATTTCATGTTGTTGCAGCTACTTGAGCACTGATATTGATATCCCAAATGCACTCTAATTACATAGACTTGGTGTAGAATGTTGCAAAATAATCTTGCAATAGACTTGATCATCTAAGACTTGAACTGAGCATACACATAGACCATCTAAGCTTTCCTTTCAAACAAAAAAGCCAAATGACAAGATGCATTGAAAGGCAGTGGCATTTTTTATCTCCCTCAACATTCCTTAGCCAGTAATAAGATTTATCTATACTTAAATGATGTTGAAAACTACAATCGTGCAAAATATCACTTGAGACATAAAACATGTATGTGTTTCTTACCAATATCAAGTAGTCCTTCAAACCGTGGGACTATATCACCAAGAGTAGTGTAGAAAAATGCATCCCTTTACATTTTCACACTTATTTTGGCCAAGTTGTAAACTAAATGGACTTAATTGTACCTTATAAAGGATGTTGTAAGGTGTTTTGTTACACTTTTACCCTAATCTAAGGTTTTAGTAATTAATTGGGCTTCTTTATGCATTCTTTGGCCTTATTTTGCATCCAAAAGCCTTAATTAATGCATCTTTCTGAGATTAATCCCAACATTTACCAACATCCAACCATAATTCATCTATTTCTGGATTGTATGGCCCATATTTAGTGATCAGGGACTCATACACCACCTTGGGCGTATGGGTCCCACCTAAGTTTTGGGGTCCCAATCTGGATTTCACATTAAACTAAGCATTTCTTGAAAAATGTGTCATGAGCTTAGCCTAATGGGACTCATACACACCAAAACTGACGTATAAGTCCTTCTTAGCTTAGACCTAAATTAAATTCAAATTCTTGGTGGGATTTTATTCTCCTAGATCTAAAGTCATCTTGTAGTGTAGTAATTTTTGGAAATTTGGCACAAACAAGTATAAATACAAGGTTATTTCACTCATTTTTCACCTAAAAAGTAATCAAGTGACCTAGCAAGTTGAATAAGAATCCTTAAAGAAAATTTTTGTTCTCAAGAGCATTAAAGAGAATTCAAGAGTGGATTATCAAGCATTTTAGAGCATTATTCAAGTATCAAACATCATGCAAAAGTCATCATGCATCATGTTTTCTTGTGAGCTAACATTTGAGATGTAGGGTTTCATGATTCAAGCAAGCATTTAATTCAAGATCTTCAACATTCAAGCAAGAGTCAAAGATCCACATTCATGCTAGCCATTTCATAGATTTTTGCAGCCTTTTTTTCCTAGGGTTTGGTGAGTTGCAACATCATTTTGTTCATTCATCATTCCTCCTTCCTATTTCATTTCATTTTAAGATTTGATTACAAAAATGGGGTTTGACCAAGGAAAACCCCTTTCCACTCAAAAAACAACATTTTCCCCTCTCTTTAGTGTGTTATTTGCATATCTAGGTTGAAGATACATTTAGGAGGAAGATTGGAAGAAGTTGTCAAGGTTGCAAAGTTGTCAAAGTTGTTACCTTGTTTACAAGATCACTAAAAGACACCTATAATGCAGAATTTATCATTTCAGATCTAGAAATCATGTTGAGAAGGAAGAGCATAGATAGAAGAGAAAAATTGGATCTTGACCCTTTGAAAAATCTTAGCAAGACTGATACACCACTTCTAGTGTATGAGTCCAACTACAATAATTTTTCTAGATTTCAAGAGTTTCAGACTTATCACTACTAGATTTATGTTCCTTCATAGAAACCCTAATCTAGGACTAAATCACCTAACCTGGCATATGAGTCCTAGTGTGCATTAATTTTAGCATTTTCAACATTTCAGACCTTGTTCCAAGCTTCTATAGGTTTCCAAGTGCACCTCTCTCATTTCTCAATTTTTTGTTCTAATTTACATTCATCTCTAGGCCATTTACATATGTTTTACATATCATTAGGTTTTTCATTAAGTTTTGTATGTCATTTTTCTTTCCAAGCCCTAGCTTGGTGGTGAACCCCCTTTTATTCTTTGATCCTGACCTAGGACAACCTTTGGTAGATATCTCTCTCCCATTCTATCATTAGATTGAGATCTCTACGATTTCCTTGAGTGAAATTTGAGTGAAATAGGCCCTAACCCTAACGTTCAATCTCCTAAAATGTGGAATACTCTATTTTTCATTGTTTTCATTTTGGTGAACCTTCCCTTTAGAAAACCTTATTTTTGATTTGGACTACATCATAGTCTTAGATCTAGCTTACATTAACTTTGCATGTAGGGTTTCAAAATATTACATTAGTGAAAGTGCATATAGGTTGCATTTTTGCATCTTGCATCATTGAATTTCATCTAAAATTTATATTTGATCCTATTCTAGACATCATCCAAAATAAAAAAACATACCATTCACTCATAATTTTTTGAAATTTGTTCAAAAACACTAATTTGGGACTCATACGCCCCTCTGGGCGATTTAGTCCCAATACAAGTTCTTTTTCCTGATGTCTGGGTATTCCATGGTGACTTTTATTCAACATTCAAACCCATGAAAAACCCTGATTGGGACTCATACGCACCTCTAGGTGATTTAGTCCCATTTCATATATTAAACTACATTTTTCAGCTTTAAAAACTCTATTTCTATGCTTTTATTTGTTGTTAATACATTTCTATTTTAGTTTTTAGAGTTTTTATTTTCTTCATTGCAATGCATATGGCTTAATTTCATTTGAATCAAGATTAAATGATAGCATTATTCTTATCTTAGTAGCATCTTGCATTTCCTTGATTATCCCTTGTATGATGTTTTCTACTTGGTGTCCTATTGCTAATACTATAACTGTGAGACATAGTTCAAGACTCATGCCATCCCATGATAGCACAATCATCGTGGATCTTGGGTTATCTAGCTCTTTCACTCCTAGTGTTAATATTAGTTCACTAGGTATGGACCATATCTTTGGCAACTCTTTTCCTTCAAGTAGTGTTACAAATGTTGAAATAATGGTTGCTAGTATTTTTGAAGAAAACATAATCCCAATCCATGAAGACTTAGCAAACCTACAACATCAACTGAGAACTAGAAAATTTTCATTCAATTCTTTCCCTACCATAGATAACATACACTGCATGATTGAAACTGGAGAAGGAATAGAACTTGCACATAATATAGTTCAGATCTTTGGAAAACATCTTACCTCAACTACTAGTTGTGCTTTACCTTCAAACAATGTCCAAAGCCAAGGAGGAATTCAAATTCATCCTCCCACAACCATTGCCTCTATTCCTACCTATACCAACCCTCACGTTACAACAACCATGCAACCTACTAGTAATGCCATTCCTTCCTTCTAGGTATTTCTACTAGCATTCCTAGTACATACTATGTCAAAAGCAATCCCTTATCCTTGGAGATTCCTAGATTTGAGAAATATGGGGGGAAATGAGATCCTTCTAATAATGTTTCTACTTATACCACCTTATGTAGTGATTTTATTCTTGAGGATAAGCCCTTGGCTAAGATTTTCCCTAGATCCTTGAAGGATACTTCCTTAGAATGGTTTTCCTCATTACCGAATAACTCAATTCGTTCATTTAGTGAACTTTTTGAGATTTTTCTAAACCATTTCCAAGTGCGTATAACCCCTTAGAAGATGACCTTAGTTGATTTGATGAGATGTAAATAAAATGATGATGGAAAAGTTACTGACTTCATTTCATGCTATCAATCAGTTTACTCCCAAATCAACGTAAAGATTCCAGATCCTCACCTTCAATGGATTTTGATTAAGAGATTATAAACTAAGATACAATATAAGCTTAGCATGATTAAATTTCCCTCCTTCGTACAATTATGCACTTCCCTTTGTGATTATCAAAATTTGGTTAGCAGTCATGAAACAAAACAGACCTCTAGTCGACCTAAGAAGTTTGAATCTGCAAACCAACATAATTACCAACCTTTTAGATAATAGAATAAAGGCTTCCTTAAACTTAATCCCCCTCAACAAAAAACTCAACATGTTGATACCCAAGTGATAGGTCTAAGGAAGATAACTCCTTTCACTTTTCAGGATATGCCTAGGAAATTCACTACCTTACTTGATACCCTACATAGCACCATGACACAACTTTTAGAACAAAAAATGATCACCTTATCTCTCGTTAAAACTCCTAATCCTAATAAGCCTTTACCTCTAAATTTTAGATCCAATTCCTATTGCCATTATCACCAACAAAATGGACACGATACGAAACATTGCAAGTTTCTTAAACATCTTGTGCAAGACCTCATTGATTTTGGCCGAATTTCAATTGGATATGTTAATGATCAAGGAAATAAGTTAGTTGCCCCTCCTAACCAAAATTTGAGAATCTTTACCAACCCCATGCCAAATCATAATATTTCATTTTTCTAAGTTAGTGAAACTACGAAGAATGTTGTGATGAATGTTGGCACGGATGATGACAACATGCATACTGATAAAAAAGGTCCTATAGATAGTAATGAGCGAAACCCTATTGATGGTTTGGTTGCATTGATCAAAACTCAACCTCATAAGGGTTGAACTAAAAATCCTTTAGACATTGATTTCTCATCTAAATATATAACTAGAAATGCACCGGATGGTCCTGTTTACATAATTAGTTGAATCAATGACAAGCCCATTAATGGGATATTAATCGATCCTATCTATGGAGAGAATGTGATCATTGAAAAAATTTTACTCGCACATCATCTCTATCAAGAAACATATTATAAAATGAAAGCATGGATAAAGACGCCTAATGGTTTCACTTTCTCTACGATAGGATCAATCACCCTTCCTTTACAAAATATGACTAAATAAATTAGATGTATCATTCTCCGTCATATAAACATAAGATCAATTCCTTGTGAAGCTTGGTTACCCATGGTTATGCTCCATAGAATTCATCCTATTGGTCATGCATAAATGCTTAAAGTTTCCCCTTGAAAATGAAATATTTACTATGCACCATAGGGGCTATAATCCTTTGTCTTCCCATGGAAAAATTTCATTATATTTCTTTTGGCTTGAGCCTATGGAGCCTATTAAACCTCAAGAAGACTTCTTTTTCAAATCCTATCAAAATTTCAAAGTGAAATGCATAGCAAAACTATCCCTTACAAACATGCCTCAACCTATGATTGAGCCTACCATCCTTGACGAAACTATGATTGAACCAAAAGACAATCCAAACAACCAAAACCAACCTAAAACCAATACTTTGCCTATCTCCTATGAATGACTAAGAGATACTGAAATCAATCCTGTCATGTCTCCTAAGATAAACAAAATTACAAAGCTAGAGAGAAAGTGGTTGAACAACCTTCCATGGTTCCCTCTATTCCTCCCTTAGGGAAGAAAAGAAACCTATGGTTGATAGACCCACTCCTATAAAAACACAACTTGAAAATCATACTAAAAGAAACAAGAATTCTAGAGAGCATAGTCGTAGATGTTGTGCTCTTGCTTGAAGGTTAAACGAAGAGAACATCAAAGAAAATCAACATACAAACTTGACTGAAGCAATACATTATAATTCTCCCTCTTCACAACAATAAAAAAATCCTATAACACAAAAAGAGATAAAGCCTTCTTTAGGTATTATCATCTGACCTCCTATTGTGATTAACTTAGATGACAATCATGAGGTTACTAAAATTGATGAGGAGGTGCACAATTAATTGAATACATTGTTTTCCTCTTCTATGAGGTTAAACGATAATTCTCCTAAGAAGAGTGTGAACTTGGTAATGACCCTAGTTTGTCACTTTCTATTATCCCTTTGGCTAGTTGTCCATCATCTATATATGACGAGGAAGATTGGGATGTCGGCGACCTACTATAGGCTGACTCGCATGTGCCTTACTAGTGTTTTACATTATTATTATTTTTTATGTTTTGTGTGTGATCCCCTGTGTTGTTATGTTTGATGTGTCCCTCTCTCTTTGTGACATTCCTCTATTTGTATCTACATTCTTCTCTATTTCATAAAATATTTTTCCTTTATCTTCTCATTTTTCTTATGTTTTCCTTTTAGGGATGATGCAAGATGTCGAGACATTCATGTCTCTTCCATGCCGACCAAATTTTTTTCCTTTATCTTTATATTTTCACTTGTTTTGTGTTTTACTTTTTGGGATGACAGAGGGTGTCGAGACTTCAAGTCTCTTCCATGTTGACCCAAAAGGATTTCCTTTCTTTTTTCTCTCTTTTTCTTATTCTTCATGTTCCATGAGTATTTTTGGGAATGATGATAGTTTCAAGCTCTCTAAAAACATTGTAGAAAGAACATACTAACCCCGAAAACATGGATCCCTCATGTGTTTGGAGTTTTATTTTTGGGGTAACCCCTTCCTTTTTCATGACGTATCTTTATTTGGAAATATATGACTTGGCATAGGGATTTCAAAATAAAATCTCATGTCATCTTTATTGTTATCATTTATCATGTGCTAATTTAAAGTATTTCCTCATAGAATGGTGTTTAAAGCAATTTCTTTAAATTAGGGGCATACATTGGCATTACTCTTTTGCATTTCATGTTTCATTGTGTAGTCTTCTCACTTCATGCAATGTTTCTTTCACTTTGTGGTGACATTGGGTGTAATTTCACTAATGAGTGTTACCTCTCTCATCATATTATATTCCTCTTAGTGGCTTGATGTGACACACTACATCCCCTAAGTTGTGAATCTTTAATTCTTCGATTGGTCCTCTCTTGGAGACATTAGGCACAATGTTCCCTAATTTAAGACCTTATATAAACTAAGAAAAAATCCTTTGAACATGCCTTACACTATTTTGAATTTAGATTTGTAGTTATATGGCCACCTTACATAACACACTTTTCTTGCTTGTGGTGCCATCTTGTTTGTTCATGAATTTCAAGCATACGAAGCTTTACTTGCCTCATGAAGCTCAAAGTTCATTGTTGTATGGTGCCTTATCAAATTTATCAAGAGGTATAGCTTTGGTCTAGTTGTACATATGGGAGTTAAACTTAGATGTGACTTTCCCATAGCCACTTTCTTGTTTATGTGAGCGCATACCGGTCATGTGCGTATGTGTCTCACCCTTTTGGATACTCACCCAATAGATAGTCTAAAGTTCCATTTCCTTAGAGTGAGTGTGCATTTTTGGAAAAACAACTTAGATCTAATCCAAAGTGTGTTGTACAAATGGTCGAAACTTGATCCACCCCTTTTTTGTTTTATTTTTCTTTCCTTTATATCTTTGGTAGTGTATGCTTCTGCCTTGTTGTCACTCACATTACTTTCATGTTTTTTCTTTTGTGCCCATGTTGGTTTGCCATAGGATCTCAATCATGGGGGCTTGTACAACCCTCTTGATCATTTTCGCCCTATTTTAGTAGCATTGGTACATTTGAACCCCTCTTGATGTGATTTCACCTACTTTAGTGTGAGTTTGAAGCAAGTTCCTCCTCTCACTAAATTGGGGGCTAAATGTAGTGTAGAAAATGCATCCCTTTACATTTTCACACTTTTTTGGGCCCTTTTGAACTAAATGGACTTAACTATGCCTTATTTATGGTGTTGTAAGGTTATTCTTACACTTTCACACTAATCTAGGGTTTTAGTAATTAATTAGGCTTCTTTATGCCTTATTTGGCCTTATTTTGCATCCACAAGCCTTAATTAATGCATCTTTCAAAGATTAATCCCAACATTTACCAACATCCAACCATAGTTCATGTGTTTTTGGATTGTGTGGCCCATATTTAGTGATGAAGGACTCATATGCCACCTTGGGCATATGGGTCCCACCTAATTTTTGGGGCCCCAATCTGGATTTATCATTAAACTAAGCATTTCTTGAAAAATGTGTCCCAAGCTTAGCCTAATGGGACTCATACACCACAATTGGTGTATGAGTCTTGATTAGCTTAGACATAAATTAAATTCAAGTTCTTGGTGGTATTTTATTTTCCTAGATCTAATGTCCACTTGTAGTGTTGTAATTTTGGGAAATTTTGCATAAACAAGTATAAATACAAGGTTCTTTCACTCATTTTTCACCTAACAAGCAATCAAGTGACCTATCAAGTTGAATAAGCATCCTTATAGATAATTTTATTTCACAAGAGAATTCAAGATCATTCAAGAGTGGATTATCTATCATTTTGGAGCATTATTCAAGTATCAAGCATCATGTTAAAGTCATCATGCATCATGTTTTTTTTAGCTAACATTTGTGATGTAGGGTTTCATGATTCAAGCATGCATTCAATTCATGATCATCAACATTCAAGCAAGAGTCAAAGATCCACATTCATGCTAGAAAATTCATACATTTTTACAACCTTTTGTTCCTAGGGTTTGGTGATTTCCAACATATCATTTTGTTCATTCATCATTTCATTTCAAGGTTTGATTACCAAAATGATGTTTGACCAAGGAAAACCCCTATCCATTAACAAAATAAAAATTTTCCCTCTGTTTAGTGTGTGATCTATAGATCTAGGTTGAAGATACATTAAAGAGAAAGATTGGAAGAACTTGTCGAGGATGTAAAGTTGTCAAAGTTGTTACCTTGTATATAAGATCACTGAAAGACACCTACATAGTAGAATTTATCATTTCAGATCAAGAAATAAAGTTGAGACATAAGAGAAAATTCAGATCTTGACCTTCCAAAAAAGTTAAGTAGGAGTGATATGCCACTTCTAGCATATGAGTCCCAATATAGTGACTTTTCCATATTTCTGTTCTTACCCAAAAACCCTAATTTGGGACTAAATCGCCTAGCCTAGCGTATGAGTTCTAGTTTGCATTAATTTTAGTATTTTTAGCATTTCAGACCTCATTTTGAGCTTCTACAGGTTTCTAGGTGCACCTCTTTGATTTCATAGGTTTTTGTTCTAATTTGCATTCATTTATGGGTCATTTACTAAGGTTTTGCATATCATTAGGTTTTTTCATTAAGTTTTGCATGTCATTTGTCTTTCCAAGCCCTAGCTCAGTGGTGAACCCCCTTTTAGTCTTTGATCATACCCTAGGAGAACCTTTAGTAGATCTGTCTCTCTCATTATATCAGTGGATTAAGATCTCTAGGGTTTCCCTGAGCGAAACTTGAGTGAAATAGGCCCTAACCCTAGAGTTTCATATTTTAAAAAGTGAAGCACTCTATTTTTGTTGTTTTCACCAAGTATGGAGAAAGACAAAGCATTTCTTTGACCCTTCTTGACTACAACCACACTATACTATAGTCTTCATTCTGCTAGCTATAAATCACTTTGTGTTAGGCTTCATGATCTTAGATTTAAATCACACATACCTAAGATTAATTGCAATATTTATTTCCTATATTTAGGCTCATATCTTTAAATGTGGGAGAATTAAATACAATTTCATGAGCCTTTGACACCCTTCCTAACAAGATCTATACTTACCCAAATTCCTTCAGACATTTTACAACATACTCCACCCAGTGCCAAGCCACATGACTTCATAGAATATATGATATTCATTATCAACATAACTTATTCAATTGACTCACATATGAACTACAATACATAGGGTGTATAACATTTAGAAGATAAAGTATAACTATGTATAAATGATACTTATCTTATCTCCTTTCACTCTACCATCACTGCTCCTTTGTACTTCCTTTGTCATCACCATACAGTTGACATCAATGATAACATATGTAACACCCCCTCCACTATCTTATAAAATACCAAGGGATAATTGTATAATCAACTTTGTACCTCAAAAAGTAAAACAAGTTTTTAGACCTATGAACACAATGGTATCCCAACCCATGGTGGTCCCTTTAGTTCTTCCTCTAAAGGATGAAAATAAACCTATTTTTGGGAACATCTCTATTACCCCTTCACAATCTAAAATCCATGCAAGAAGAAATAAATGTTTGAAAGAGCATAAACATAGATATCATGCCATATCTCATGAACTTGGTGAAAAGAATAAGACCTTACCTAATGATCAACTACATATACAAACCAACTCTAATGAATTACTTTCCATCCATCCATCGTCATCATCACTTGAATTTAACTGGCCACACTCACCAAACCATGAATTTGAAACATACTTATCCCAACCCAAGCAAAGAGTGAAACAAGAACCTATAAATGATGTTTCTTGAAATCATGGTGTTAATAAGAAACCTAGTATTATAAAATTGAATAGTGAATAAGAACAAAAACAAGAACAAAAAAAATATATTTAAAATAAACTTTCTCTAATAAGTTTTGTCCATGAATCTAAATTGGGGAAGCCATGCTAATCCTCTTGATTAGAGTGACTCACCATGCCTTGAACCTGGTTATACTCGTACGAAAATTTTTGTAGTCACTTTAGCATATTATCTACCTTCCATTTTGTACTATAGAAAAATGGATCCCTTTACATTTTCACACTTAATTTGAACCTATTTTGGTACACTTGCATTAATTACCCATTGAAATAATCATTTATAGGCCCCTAAGACCCATTATTTTACATCTCGAGGCCCATTTCACCTAAAAATCCCATAAAATCATTCAAAACACCGAAAATCTTGAAAAATCACCTCAAAAAGCTAAGGTGGGACTCATTCTCCACCTTGGGTGAATGAGTCCCCTTAGGTGGGACCCATTCACCAAAGGTGGTGAATGAGTCCCATTTGGGGTTTTTTTCAATTTTGACCAAGAAATTCACCATTTAATTCAAAATTTTGGTGGATGTTGGTCTTGGAGATCTAAATAATGATCAATTAGGTGTAAATGCCCATATAAACAAGTTCCTAAGCCATTTTTTTATCATTCTAAGCAATTTGACCAAGCATTTTCAATTGCAAATTCAAGAGTCAAGTGTTGAGAATCTTCCACAAGAGCATTCAAATTTCAAGAACAAGTAAAGTTGAAGCATTGGAGCAACATTAAACTATTTTTGTAGGTCTTCAAGCTCACTTTCAATCAATATCTAGCATTTTCGAGGGTTGATCATGATTGTCTATGGTGAATCATGATGGATTCTAGGTTGGGGAAATGCAACTAGCCATCAAGCCAAGCCTAAAGACTTATTTCCTAAGTGATTCTACCCTCCATTATCACTCTATCATTCATCCTAAGGAAGGTACAAGCATCATTAGGATTCATTTGGGGTGATTAGAGATCACCACAAGTGAGTATTTCATCTCCATATTTCCATTCTTGCATCATATTCTTGCACATTAGAATATGATTGCATCATGTTTCAGATTTCTTAGTCTTAGATACACTTAAGGCTAGGGTTTTCATGCATATTTCTTTATTTCTATCAAGTTTTAATTATCAAACTAGGGGTTTTACCAAGGGAAACCCCCATTAGGAAATCAAGTTATATTATGTTTTGTACGTGTTTTTCATAGATTCAGATCCATAACTCAGGTTTGAAGGAAACAACAGGTGTTGAAGTGCAGATTAGGACTTTCAATTCCCAAAAAAGTGGAATGAGACTGATTCACCAAGCGTGGTGAATGAGTCTTGATGTAGATGTTTTCCAGAGTTGTTTGTAGATTATGATATCCTTTTTCCCAAAACAAACTTCTAGACAAAAATCAAGATCTGGGATTGATTCACCTAGGTTGGTGAATGAGTCCCAGTTGGTCAAAAAGTCAAAATTTCTAGAATTTTAGAGTTGTAGATTGTCACTTCCAGATTCCCAGGTGCACATTGATTATCCTACTACTTTTTTGTGTTGTTTAACTAGCATTTTAAAGTCATCTTTTAGGTCATTGAATTGAACTAGGGTTTCACATTTTACCTTTCATTTCATTTTCTTTTCCAAGTTTCAAGTTGATGGTGAATCCCTAATTATATCATTCTCAGTCCCTAGAACAAACCTCTTGCAAGCTTTCTTTCTCCTTTGCAAAGATATCTCAAGGGTTTGTTCTTGAGTGAGAGTTAGTGAATGTTGTCCCTTTCTGGGCCCTAAATCCATCAAGGGTGGATAAAGGAAGCCAATTTTCCACCTTTCACATTTATGATTAGCAATATTGGGATGTGGAATTTTTTTTAGACCGGTTTGCATGTGTGGTACCCTTAGGGTGGTTTATATATGTCTTTTATTACATGTGATATGATTTCCCATGTTGTGTTCATATCTTTATTTTTGTTAGTTTTCTTTGGATGACCCTTGTTGTTCTCATTTGCACAAGGATACAAAGAAAATGAATTTGTCATGAAATCCATCTATTTGTATCTTCATTCTTGTATATGTCATAAATATTATTGTTTTCTTGTTTTTTCCTTTTTGGTAAAATACAAGGCATTGAGTCATTTAGGTCTCTTCCATGTTGATCCAAAAGATTTTTTTTTTTTGTTTTTATGTGTCATTCATCGATTGTATTCATACTTCCATGAGTATCCAGGAGAATGATGTCAATTCCAAGAATAATTATATAATATATTATCTATGGTCTATAGTGACCCTAGATCTGTGGATCCCCTATGTGCCATGTTTTTTCTTGTTATGTGGCTTTGCTTTAGGGGAAACCCCCTATCTTGAGTTAGTTTCATCAGGGACATATCATTGGAATAGGGTTTTCCAATAAGAATTCATGACCTTTTCATATTGCATTTTTTTGTCATACTCTACCTTACAAGAAATTTCTCACAATTCATGTTAGCAATTACTTTAAAATGGGGGCATGTATTCCATTATGTGCTTGAATTTGCTCACATGCATTAATATTGGTGATGTTTCATCCTAGAATTTTGATATATTTTTTGTAGCACCTTATCAAAATTATTGGGCTTATAATTCTTGGTATGGTTGACATGAGGTCACACCTAGTTCATACTAGACTTCACTAGTTCTTGTGTGTCTCTCATTTGCTTCTCTATTGCAAAATCTCACCTAGGGAATATCAAACTTCACTAGCCTATGTTGTTTCTTGTCAAGGCTCACCTAGTGAATATTAAACATCACTAGCCTGTGATGCTTTGGTTCACAGTGCACCTAGAAAATATTAAGCTTTGTTATCTTGTGACTTGTGAATGACTTGGGTAGGGATCCTATTAATATTTATATAGAGATTGAGAGTCTATGATTGTCATACCCACTTTTGTATGTTAAAATTCAATCATTATATGTTTTGAAATACTCACCCAAGATGTGGTACCATAACTTTGATTTCTTTGCATTGAAGTTGGGTTTTTTTAGAGGTGAAGAGAATCATTGTATTTATGTTATGATTATTGATGATTAGATAAAAATCATTGTCTTGTATGTTGATGAAATGTTGCTTATTGGTAATAACAACATGATGATTAGGGATCTTATGACTCATACTTTTGAAATATTTGATATGGAGGATTTGGAGGATACTAAATATATTCATGGGATGGAGATCAATAGAGATAAAGTTCACATATAAAGCTTTGGCTAAGTCTTTGAGCAGGCTTATGTCTAACCTTGGTAGAGAGCATTAGAATTTTGTTAAGAAGGTGTTCATATATTTACATTGTACTTATGATTACTATTTGGTTTATCATGATACTTATGATGTGGTTAAGTCATTGGATGTATAGGGTTTTGTTGATGAATATTGGGTGGATGACTTGGATAGTCAAAATTCTACTAGTGGCTATGTTTTTACTTTGTTTGATGTTAGGAAAAGGTGTGTTGTAAACCTTGCTATATATATATTGTAATTATTTAATATGTAGAAAAAAGTTAAATAAAACACCCAATATTAAATGTGGAGACATTGTTTTGTAATCTCATGGTTTTAGTCACATGGTTTTGTGTAATAACACTTGGTGGTTTTTTGGGAGCTTATTTCTATAAAAGTAACCACAAGGGTAGTTGTTTCGGATGGGAAGTTTGCATGTTAGCTCTTGTTAGAATTTGTGAGGGTATTAAGCATGGCATGGGATGTGTGGTTACATGCTTGTTCACATGGATTTATTGGAGAGGGATTGTTGCTTCAATGGTGTTCATGGAGAATCTCAAGATGTATTGTAACATTTATTGCTAAATAATACATGAGAGATGGATATTTTTGGAGGCTAAGTTTTCCCAGGGTATATCGTGTATCATATTTTCATGGGTATGTTGTCTATTCTCTTGCACATGGATTGTAAATACTTAATTGCATAGTTTTCTCTTTTGGGTTATATAGAAATTGTCATTAGATGGTTGCAAGTTTCCAACAATTAGTATCAAAGCCATGGTTGTGGTTATATAACCCTTGGTTGAGAAAAATATTGTTTGAGTTTGAATCTATGCATTGCATGAGAGAAAAGAAAAAGGCATGTCAAGATATGAGGGTTTTGTAGGTTGTTTATTGTAAATATGAGGGTTTCAAGTTTGTTGTTTTGATGGGTTGTTTGCAGATTTGGGGTGTGAGAAATTTTGCGTGAAAAGGGTTTTTGGCTATGTATTCAAATGAGGGTATTATGGGGGAAAATTTATAGAAGACCTCCTAGAACAAAATGGACCTCATAACTAGATCTAGGTTGGTCGAGAGACAAATTTTGATATATAAGATGATCTATTTTGCCTACAGTTGAAAGAAAATCTAATTTTTTTAATCAAATATGGTCGTCTATATAGATATTTTAGTGTTGATGCATGTTCAGTTTTGTTGGCTTGGTTTAGTCACTTGGCTTGCTGGTTTTGATGTCATGTTGAGGAGGTGAGATGGTATTATCAAGTACAGTCATGATGTGAGACCTATGTAGTTGACTATGTTATGCAGATATGTGGACATGGTTGGGTTGATTTGTTGGTAAATTTGGTGGTGATCATGGTGTCATGGATGTTTCTTGAGCTTTAGATACTTTGGCATGTTATGATGGTTTATGCAGGTGCATTGTTGGTGGTGTTGGATTGGTTCTTGATTATGGTTGTAGCGGTGTATTTTCTTGGTATGAGGATCATGGTTTTACTTTTCCTTTTGGGAGATCTTGTTACATTTGAGTTAATTGATTATGTGAGAGCCTTTGGTTGATGTTCATGAGGAGATTGCTATCATGATTTCATGGATAGCTTGATTACACTTTTCAGTGGGATTTTTTGACTATGATGGATTGGAGATGATGGATATGTTTATGATGGTTTGGTGGTTGTAGGTATCTTCTTGGCTTCAAGATTTTGGTTCTACTTGTTATGATACTGACATTTCAGTTGTGTGTAGACCTAGATGATCTTCATGGAGAGGATGGTTAACATGATCCCATGTGTAGCTTGTACCATGGTACAGCGGGAGTTGTTGGAAGTGACATAGATGCATCGTTGGTATGATTATCTTCATGAGATTGGGGATATGTTTTCTTGGTTTAGAGTGGTTGCTATTATGTCATGGTTTACTCTTGATGCATGCTTAGAGTTGTGGCATGGTACTTGTTCTCTTGAAACCAGGATGTATATATGTTATGGTGCTTGTGATCCCCTAGGAGGAGATGGTTAGATCATGGATGTCATGTTTATGTTCTTGATTCATGATTGGAGGTTTGACATTGATCAAGTGTGTTTCTCTTTGTATTGGGTACACTGATCATTTGCTTGATCACTTCATGATGGTGCTATGTTGCATTTGGATTTTGGCATGGATTGGTAGGTTACAAGTACTCATGGATACTTGGAGGCATAGGTGAGACTTGAGTTCTCTTGTGATTAGAGTCATGTGTTGAGATGGTTACTCCTAATGAGATTTCAACAGGAAGTCCAAGGAGCCTAAACCTTGGTTGAATGTGAGTTTAACATGGACCTATGAGGAGAGTTTTCTTAAATGAGTGATGATGAATTGGATGTCTTGGAGGAGCATTCTCATTCCCCACTCTTGGTCTACTCAGTTGTTTCACTTGAGAGGTATTTCCCATTGTTTCTTTTAGGTGCTTTATGTTTATGCTTTATCTTCTCATGCATATGGATCTTGAGCTATGGATATATGGTTTTGCAGGGCTCATTTGAGGAGTGTTGGAAGGTCTATCTCCTTATGCATTGTGATTACATTCATTGATGTTGAGTTTAGGAGATGTTTTGGGCTTATTTACTTCATTGGGAATGGATTTAGTTTGATATTCTTTGGTTATGAGAGGCTTACATCCATTTTTATTTTACAATACATATGTTATTTTTCATCTCATTAGGAGAAATTTACATAAAAAATGGGCCTCCTAAGGTACTCTTAAAAAACAAAAATTATCTCAAATAATACAAATTATGTAAATATAAAAAATATAAATTACTTAACTACATGAGTTAAGTGAGGACACATCTTTCTATTATAATTCCTTAAAAAACTCAAGTCCATTATTTTTTTTAACGTGGTAACATATATTTCTATTATAACTTATTAAAAAACTCAAGTTCCATTTCTTTTCTTGATTATTTGTTTTTATTTAAAAAATGGTAAAGTAAAAGTAACTTTAGATATTTTATTCTATACTTAATATTTTATTTTATATAAAATTTATGTACTAGTATATTTATATTTAAAAATATATATCTAAAGTAGTCAAGGGATATCTCTTTTCCATAGTTTATTTGATTTTCTCACTTTTTTTTTTCTTCCATCGTTTTTATTTTTTAATTTTTCCATTTTTTTGGTTTGATATTTTGGTGATTTTCTCCACTTTTTCTCCTTCCAATTGTTTCCATTTTTCAATTTTCTTTTTGGTTTTTATTTTTATTTTCTAATTGGTTTTTATTTTTATTTTTCAAATTTTTTTGGTTTTATTTTTATTTCTTAAGTTTTATTTTTTGTTTCATTTTTGGTATTTTATTTTTTTTTCTTATAAATTTATGTAGAAAAAATGAGTTCTCTCATCCCCACCCCGATGTGACTGTATAACACTTATCGGCGTAATTAAATCAAGTTTCATATTATAGATTTATGATTTTATATATTTATAATTTTATATATATTTAAGTTTATGATTTTATAGATTTAGATTTATTATGTTATGTAGTTTATTTAAATAAACATGTTTATAAGTCTTATAAACAGTGGAAAAGTACAAGTAACTTTAGATATTTTATTTTATAATTTCTATAATAAAACTTAAGAATATAAATCTAAAAAAATATATATATTTTATATTTAGAAAGATGAATGAGATAGAATAGGATATGTGGAGTTAAATTAACCATCATGAGTTAATTCATAGGATTTTAGAAAGTTCTATTTTGTAAAAAAATATGTATATATATATATATATATTTTGGATGATGTCACGGTAACAGTTGATGTCATCTTTTAATTGATTTTTGATAACTCAAAAAGATGATGATGACATCCTTAGGAGGCCCATTTTTTATGTAAATTTCCTCTAATGTGGTGATTGAATGGTTGGGTGTTGTTATGGCTTTTCTTTTTGGGTGCTGTGGAAGAGATCACACTTGACATAATTGGCATTTAAAGGTGTATGTAGAAGGATTTTCTATAGGTATATAATGTGCAGTGTTTCTCTCTTTGGTCTTGGTTATCTTCTTGGATGTTTGGTTTCACATTACATCAGTTTGAGGTTTTGTTGGAGCTATTGTGATCACTAGCTTGTGGTCATGTGTTTCCACTTATGTTCTTGGGTGATGACTTGGAGGTTCCTTTATCTTTTTTCTTTTTTGGGTGTGGAGAACTTGGGAGAGCTATGTAGACTTGTGGTGAGAGTTATTCCTACAGGTTATTGGTTTACAATTTTTTCATATAATTGTGGATGATTCCTTGGTACTACATGATGTTTATATTTTCTATATGATGCTATTGGTAGACTTGGTATGCCTTGATCTTTTTTAGATTTTCATTACCCATACAGTGGGAGCTGTTGGATGTGTATGTCATTCTTTGATAGGTTTTGCACATGGAGTTTAGGATTGCAGTTTATGGGTGTATATTTTTATGGCATGAGTTTACTATGTTTTTTATGAATTGGAGGCAAGGATAGTTGGATGTGTTGGCACTTGATGTGGGTGCTCTTTCAACTATGGGTTTGTGTATCTTGATGAGTACTGGTGCATATTGTTACCTTTGGATTTAGTGTATGTGTTTGGGATATCAGTTGAGGTAGGACTTATGCTTCGTTGTGACAAAATGTGTGGCAATTATCTTTGTGCATTAGCATGATGGTGGATGAGAGAATTCATGCTTGGGATGGTGGTCACTTTGATTCTTGTTGTAGGTATCTTGATGGAGCACTTTGTTTCCATGATGGTATATGTGGCTATATGGATTGTTCATTTGATTCATGTATTGAGGTTACTTTTTCCACTTATGCAATGTATACAACAAGTGGGAGAATGTTAGGAAAAGGTGTGTTGTACACCTTGATATATATATATATATATATATATATATATATATATATATATATATATATATATATATATATATATATATATTGTAATTATTTAATATTGGGTAAAATATATAAATAAAGTACCCAATATTAAATGTGGGGACATGGTTTTTAATCTCATAATTTAGTCACATTCTTTTTGGGAGCTTGCTTCTATAAAAGCAACCACAGGGTAGTTGTTTAGGATGGGAAGTTTTCAAGTTATCTCTTGTTAGCATTTGTGAGGGTTTGAAGCATGACATATGATGTGTGGTTACATGCTTATTCACAAGGATTGTTCGGAGAGGGCTTGTTGCTTCAATGGTGTTCATGGAGACTTTGAAGATATATTGTAATATTTATTATTGAGTAATACCTGAGAGATGGATACTTTTGGAGGTTGGTTTTTTCCCTCTTAAGGGTTTTCCCAGGGTATATCTTGTGTCATATTTTCATGGGTTTGTCTATTCTCTTATATGTGGATTTTGAATACTTAATTGCATAGTTTTGTCTTTTGGGTTATGTGGAAATTGTCATTAGATGGCTGCAAGTTTCCTATAGTTTGGAGGTACAATGAATTGGATGAGTAAAAGAAAACCTACAGTTGTATTTTCCATGAGTAAAGTAGAGTATATGACTGCTACACATACCACTAAGGAGGCATTTTGGTTATATATACTTGGTAAAGGTATTGGTTTTGATTGCAAGATAGTGAGGATTGGATGTGAAAATTAGTGTGTCATTTATTTGGCCAAAATTCTTATGTATCATGCTCATACTAAGCATGTTCATGTTTAGTATCAATTTTGTGTAAGAAATTTTTTAGAATGGTAAGGTCTTGATTGAGAAAGTTGACTTGTTGGATAATGTTGCATATTCTCTTATGAAGCCACTGACCATAGATAACTTCTCTTGGTGTATGAAGGCCATGGGCCTTGATCACTATACTTGATTATATTTCTAATGTATCTCATGGATGTAATTGTAATGTATAATGTCAAGTGGGAGGATGCTAGGATAGATGACATTATAATTGTTAACCTAAGTTAATTTTATGTGTCCCCACCTTCATTGGAAAGTGTCCTAGAGGACATGACAGGAAGAATTTTTCATTTTTATTTTCCTATGTCAAGCTATAATTGCATTGACAAGGGTGGACCCACTATGGTGATAATTATAGAGCATTTTGTGGGAATATTCCTTCTAGGATCCAATTTCTAGGTGGGGACCACCAAGAAAGTGCATGATCTTGCATGTTCATTTGCATGTGTTTGCATGATATCTTGGGTTGGACATCCAAGTTTTCATGTTTTGGGTATGAGCCATCGAAGTCATCAAAGAGTAATGGAGCAATCAAAATTTACCAATAATGATTTTCTATGGGTTAGGTACCCATGTGAAGCCCATGTGATCATTTAATATTTTTCATTATGTTTATAGATTTTCCACTAAGAGGGATGTGGGTTTTTCCATGTGATTTTACATGTTTCTTTGGGATACCACATGTGGTATTATCTCCCAAAAATCTCTATATATTAGATCATTGTGCTAGTTGTTTCATAAGTTTTGTTTATAGGTTATCAGAGTAATGAAGTGATGTAGAGATTTAGAGAGGAGTTTATTATTGATGTATACTTCTATAAGAAAAGGGGACCAACCACATCAAGGCTCCAGGTCACAGGGAGCTAAGAGCAGAGGGCTACCCTAACTTACCTCACTCTAAAGGGATAAGAATTGAGAATGAAGAGCTCTATGGAGTACTTCTATCACTCTACAAACCCGAGATTATGGTTGGGGCTAGGAGAGTTGGTTTTAGGAGTCAATACTGCACCTCAGACAACTCTATCTGAGGATGACAGTGTGGTTCAAGGATGAAAGTGAGGTACACTAGAGTCTCTCTAGTGTGTTGGCATCTGTATGGCTAGAAAACATAAGGAATAGTTAAAAAACACCATAAACTTACTAAACATCCTACCTAACTAATCTTAATGAGATATGGAAAACAAAGATGGAGATGATAAAGCAAGTAAATAAAGGAAAGGGTGATGAATATTTTCTCCAAAAAGCACTTGTTCGCTAGCTAGCTCCATGCACTCATTCACCTACACACAAGAAAGAAGGGGAAAATTATTGGGGTTGTATAGGGTCATGCCTTTGTCAACCCCCCGCTTTGGTGTTTCCACCTCCACAGACAACCAGAAAGAAACGAAGTAGAATATACGATAAAAAAAGTAGAAAGAAATATTGTTGAACACTACAAAACAATACTATGCCATTCTATCAAATCACAAAGGAGAGGAGTGAAGTGTTACCACCTCCACCCAAAGGTTCACTAGCCAATGAAGGGAGAATGCAATAATATGGACTTGGAAAAGTCAACATAGCCATAATGGTGATGAAGGGAGGTCTCGCAAGACTCCAAGCCCACAAATTCTATGGCTACCTAACACTTGCAATGTGTAGTTATTGGAGTGTTAATTTTTTTGTAATGTTCACAATGAAATGCTAGAATGTTGCTTGAGATGTGAAGAAGTTGAATGAATTGCTAAGAGGATGTGAAAAGAGATGAAGTGATAAAATGAATAATGTTTTTGAAGGTGGGATGAGAAGAATCTACCATTTATTGGTTGGTTGACCATATAGGGACATTACAATTTGACCCCAATCGGGTGTGTAACACCTCTTCCAAATTCAAATGCAAGAATCCTTCAGGTATAGTCGTGCATCGCACAGACATCTGTGCATCACACTTTTGTCCATGACAAATATTCACTCATCAACACACAAGAAAAATGCCAAGTGGATGGAAAGCAGGTGGATGATGTGGAATTTTTCCTTTGGATTTGATTTTATAAGGTGAGGGTATGTGAAAGGAGAATTTACACAAGGGGTGAAAATTCACTCCTATACATTTTTTCCCTACTTAGGAAGCATGAGTATTAATGAGTGTTTGGTAAAGTAGATTGAAGAGATAGGTTGATGTATACCTGAAACATTAAGGAAGCAAACCACAATCTAGCAAACTCAAAGGCACAAGGTAGGAAAAGAACTCCACAGTTACCCTCTCCTAAGGGGTTTCAAACAAAAGGACTCCATAACCCCATATAACTATAAAGTTGCACCAAGTACATCGAAGGCTCTTAAACCAATGATGGACAAATCTTGTGGGATGTAAGCATCTCATAGGCCCATAGACCTATAAAAAGGCATTCCCCTAAGTTCTCTCTTATGAAGGAAGCCAAGTGTAGTAAGCACCTTACATGCCTGCAAACCTGCAAGAAGGCATCCCCCAAGTTCTCTCTCATGAAGGAAGCCTAATGAAAGGGGAATCCATAGAGTCAAACAAGAAAGTGGCTTCATAGGTGCACCTAGAAACCAACATGTTAATCCACAAATAAAAATTGTCAAAAAAAACAAAGAAACCACACAAGAAAACAAGTAGATAGTCATGCAGACAATCAACCAATTGGAAGGCTTTCAAAGGGGTCCCTTGGGAACCCTTCAAAAGAAGAGGGCTCCACTCAAGGGGCACACAGTTTGAAAGTGTAAGAATGTTTTCCACAAATTGATTCAACATCGAGGAATCTTTTCAAAAGATGTTCACTTCATCAAGGAATTTGAAAGGAAGAAAATGCCACCTCGCGAGGGAAATGTCAAGGATTCTCCCATAGGAAAATATTCTCCCTCCTCAAAGGAAAGTTCTTCAAGCTATTTCTTTGTGAACCCATGATGAAGGAAATGAGTTTCATTGGGGGTCCAAGTTGAGAATGCAAGTTTTGAAATTTTTTGCAAAGGTTTTCAAGAAAATATTCATTGGAAATAAATGAATTTTCTAAAAATCAGAGCTGATATGGCAACCTCCCTTATGGTGGTGCAAGGCACATGATATCCTAAGGTGAGAAAAGAAAGAAAAGAAAAAGTGATGTTGTGGCCAACATGACATAGTGAGATGTTAGCATGGTTATGTTGTCACACATATGAGGGAAAACACATAGGCACCACAACATCACAAATCAAGCAAAGAATAGAGAAATATAAGAAAAGTGAAAGAAGAGACACTGGCATCATGAACAAAGGGCACAGTGGTGGTTTGATATTTTGTGGTCAAAAAATTTCATGAATATATATAAGTATAATAATAGTATATAGATGAACTATCATCAACCCCCTACTATATCAGACCATATGAAGAATGCATGAGAAGACAAAGTAAAAATAAAAAATTTGGTCAACATGCAAGGGAAGTCTAAATTCCCCCAATAATTTGCATATTCCCCAATTTACCAAAAATGAAAACACATAATAGAGGAAGAATGATGATAAAAATAGAAGGTTTATGACGCATAATCACTCCTGTACCCAAGCACCAACAAGGATGACAGGAGTCATCTAGGAAAAAATAACACAAGCATGGGGGAACACATAAAATCACACACACACACCTAATCTAAAGTTAAACAAGATGCCTCCCCCTAACACTGATTGACCAAGAGGTCATCCACTTCCCAATCTAGATCATTGTAGGGGGCAGGCGAATGAGCCTGCAGTGGTGGACTACTAAGGGGAGAAGCTTTTGACCCTCCCACAAAAAGGGCTAAGGAAGAAGGCCACACAAGGTCTTCTGCACTAGGCTCTTGCGGAGCTATGGTTAGTGTGGGAAAGGATTTTGGCACCATAAGGCTCTCTAACACTTCTAGGGTTTTTCACCTAAAAGGAGAGAGGTAGGCCAAAATGTGCAATGCCCCCACTCAAGATTAATGAAAATATGAATTCAATATGCCAAAATTTATTGTCCTAAATTTAATAAACTGATAAAATCTATTGATTATTAATGCTAAACTAATGAAATGCAAGTTGTTTGAAAATACAATGTTGTATGCAAAATGGCCTAAGAATGTAAACAAATTGTAATAGAAATGAATAAGAGTGGAGAAGTGCACCTAGAAGTTGGAATGTGATACAAAGAGGCTCTGGAATCTTGCAAAATTTTCTCTTGAATCCAACTAGGACACTTACACCAAGTTGGGTAACTTAGTCTTATTTCAGGGAAAATATGCCAGAACAAGTTTCAGCCAAAAGAGTATCCAAAAATGTAGAAAACACTTTTAAGGTCTAGTAGTGGGACTAATTCACAACTGATGGTGACTTATTCCACCTTCAACTTTTTGGGAATTTCAAGACAAGAATTTGTAGCTCTCGATCTACACTTTGGTTCCTGATAGGTGTCTAATTTTGAATCTACATAATTTGGTCTATAGGTGATCTCCAAGCTTCTCTTAGGGTTTTGTTGACTTTGAAAGACTTTTATGGATTGATAACACATTTTAACACCTTTTAACAATTCTACATATAAGACCTACAAAAAACACATGCAAAGAGGGAGAAAAGGGTTAAGGATTAGTCAATAGGGGTTTGCCTTGGTCAAACCCAAATTTGGTAATCAAACCCTTGAAAATGAAATAAAATGGAAAGAGAATGATTAATGAACAAAATGCAATCCTACAACTCATTAAATCCTTGATGTAGAAATTTGAAGATATGCAAGTAGATTCTGCAATGAATATGGACTTGATAGTTCCTAGAATGCTTGAGAATGATTAAGTGAATGAACTATGAGATTAGAAGATGAAAAATGAGGGGAAAAACCTTTATTTATACTTGATTATACATAATTTCCCAAAAAATAACACATCACAGGCCAACCTCAAGGTCTAGAAAATAATATCCTATGAGAATTTTGAAATAATTTTGATTTTTGTATCAAGTGGGACTAAGTCACCCAAGGTGGCAACTTGTTCCCACCAGGGAAATTTTAATGGGTGTCAAGAATTAAAGTGTATTGAATGATGTTTAACAAGATTATTCTCTGAAACACACTTAAGTAGGGCCTATAAGTGCATTAAGGTGCCATTGAAACATAAGAAAGGGTCAAATTATTGATGACAAGCCTAGAAAAGCATGAAAGTTTGTTACAACACTTTATAATACTTTGAAATAAGGCTTGGTAAGTGATAAAAAGAGGTTATTTAGGTGAATTATACTAAAAATATCCTATAAAAGTGTGAAAGTGGGTTACAACACTTCACAACACTTTTACAAGGCATCAAAGAATTCTTAATGATTCATAAGGGTCCAAGACCTAATGAGAATGTGTTGACCACATTACAATATTAAATCAAGCCAAAATCAAGCCAAAATCACAAGGAGAGCCTAAAAAGGAAGAAAAATTAGAAGGGTTACTTTTTTTGTGTCCACATTTAGCCCCCACTTTAGTGAGAGGATGAACCTGCTTCAAACTCACACTAAAGTAGACCCACACACAATCAAGAGGGGTTCCAATGAACTAATACTAGCAAGATGAGACAACATCGATCAAGAGGGTTGATCAAGCCTCGGGATGAAGATCCCATGGAAAAGAAAACATAAGCACAAAGGAAAACACATGAAAATGATGTAAAATAATGAAAGGCAAAGAAGTAGAAGGAAAAATAGAGTCAGATCAAGCTTCAATCATTTTTCCATCATGTTATGGATCAAATCTAGGTTATTTTTCCAAAAAGAAAATGCATACTCACTCTGAGGTGACAGAACTCATGGCTTTCTACCAGATGAGAAGGCCTAAAAGGTGAGAAACATATACTCATGGCCGGTATGCACTCACCCACATGCAAGTGGCTATGGGGAAAGTAATGTCTCAAGATGGGTTTCTCGCTCAACCATACCAAAGTTATACATCTTGATAACTTTAATAAGGTGCCATAAAATAAAATGACATTTTGAGCTTCACGAGACAAGCAAAACTTCATATGCTTGGAGCTCATGAAAAAACATGATGGCACCACAAGCATGCAAGTTGTGTTATGCAAGGTGGCCATATAACTAATGCAAAATGCAACTTGCAAAAGGATGTTCAAAGAATTCTTGCTTAGTTCATGTGAGGTCTTAGCTTAGCGAACATTGTTTCTAATGTCTCCAAGGGAGGACAAATCAAAGAATAGAAGATTCAAAACTTAGTGGATGAAGTGTGTCGCATCAAGCCACCAAGAGGAATGTAATATGCTAAGATAGATCATGCTCATGAAGGACATCACACCCAATGTCATCCAAAAAGTGACAAACGCATCATATGAAGTAACAAGGCTACACTGAGAACAAAGACAAAGGAAAATGTAAAAGAATAATGTCAATGTATGCCCCCACTTTAAAGTAATTTCTACACATTTTTTTGTAAGAAATTAATTTAAAGTATCAAATGAAAAATGAAAAAAGAAAGAAGACATGAGAGCCAACTTGGAAATCCCTTATGCCAAGTCATATATTTCCAAGTAAGGTTGTCACATGAAGGAAAGGAAAAAGAAAAAGAAGGGGTTTACCCCAAAATGAAAACACCAAACACATAAGGGATCTATGGATTTGAGGTTAGTATGTTCTTTGCTACAATGTTGTTTAGAGAGATCGAAACTGTCATCATCCCCCAAATACATAGAACTGGAAGAATGACACAAAGAGAGCGAAAACAAAGAAAAAGAAAGATTTGTTTGGGTCAACATGGAAGAGACATGGGGTGTCTCGATGCTTTGTGTCATCCCCAAAAGGAAAACACAAGCCAAATGAAAATGAAAAAGGTGAAAGAAAATGGAAAATCGATTGGGTCAACATGAGAGAGACATGGGGTGTCTCAATGCCTTGCATCATCCCCAAAAGGAAAACACAAGAAAAAGACAAAAGAAAAGTGAAAGAAAAAGTCATTTTGGGTCAACATGAAAGAGACATGGGGTGTCTCAATGCCTTGCATCATCCCTGAAAGGAAAAAACAAGAAAAAAGAGAAAAAGAAAAGGAAAAAGTTATGTACAACATATAGAAGAATGAAGGTACAAATAGAAGAATGTCACAAAGAGAGAGAACAACAAACATAACATCATGGGGGAACACGTTACACACATGTAAACACACAAAATAAAAAGAAAAAGAAAATGTAAAAGACTAGTAACTTAGAAAATGTGATTCAACCATCAAGCAAGTCATCCGCCTCTCATTCTCAGTTGGTATAAGTGAAAGGTGAATAATGCAGCTAAGGGACAATGAAAAATGCATTACTAGGACAAGGCTAGCAACTTCTTTCCTCCACTAAGTGAAAGGAAGAATGAGTTGAGGTAGGTGATGGGAAAGGTCATGTAATTGTGAGAAGAGAGTGTTCTACAACTATTACATGAGGAGGAGTTGGAGGGTGTGTTATGGAATTATTGGATATTAATTATCACCATCAAATTGATACTTGCTCAGTATTTCTTTCAATTGGAAACACTCATCACTTCTATGTCCAAGAATGCGATGATATCCACAATGTGGAACATTAGCATCTTTAGGATAGATCACCAACCTATTCATAGGAGGTAATAATACGAGTCCTTTGTTTAATAGTATTTGCAATTTCCTTTCACATTCAGATGGTGAACGGAGAGGAAACTTGAGTTTTTGTAACTTGTAATGTCTTTTACATTTGCTAGATTCACCTTTTTTCTCGAATGGAAGGAAGAAGAGGACCCAAAGTGATCCTCTCATCCTTGTCATTGTTATTACGTAAGGGTTGTTCTCGAGGAATGAGGATTTTCAGATCAAGAGGGGAATCAAAGATCATCTTGCCATCATCATGAAGTCTCCAATATTCTCTAGGAGGCTTGCTATTGTGAGAGGGATCTTGATATCCTAATCCAATTGTGTTTTCTTCTTTTGGATGTTGGTCTAAGAGGTGATAAATGTCATGTTCAGTTGTTGTGTCACATGCTTGTTTGCTCAAAATGGTAAAACCTTTGCCATAGGTTTCTTCACGGTTGATTGGAGTATTGGTGACTTTGTTATCATAGAATGGTTGAAGGGTTGTTTGTCTAGAAGAACTAGGTTCACCTGATGGAGGGAACTTAAAGGTCCTTCATTTGTTTTAGGATGTAAGTAACCAAAAATTTCAGGAGGTGGTACTATAGGAAGGTATTGTTGTTTCATAGATGGATAAAACGATGCATTAGCTTTGAGGGTATCAAGGCATTCATTTAGGAACTTATTCATGATGTCATCATCTTCTCCAATGATGTCAACATCATGAGGACAATATTCATGAGGAGTTGAAGGAGCATGAGGAAGTTCAATTTCATTAGGATCAGTTCCAAAGGCATAGATTGACATGTCAACTAAGCATTTTAATGACATCCAAACCTTATTAAAACACATAGCCATGATATAAAGGAATGAAACCAAACTAAATGAAAGAAATGGAATAAAACAACAAATTTGGAAATAGTGACAAAAATGTAACAACAGAAAACAAAAATGTAGAAAAGGATCTGGAAATGACAGAAACTATATTGTAGAATGTGCAAGTGGACTAAGTTTCCCAGTGTGGCGAATTAGTCCCGATCGTGAATTTTTTGAATTTTTTTTGAATTTTTTTAATGGATTTTTAATCTTTTTAGGTTTTCAGATGTAGATACAGTATGAATATGAAGGATTTTATGAATTTTCTATGAAATACAATGTAAAAATGTAAGCTACATTCAAGCTTTTCACTAATGGAATTTTTAAAACCCTAGAATGCAATTTAAACAATGCCAAATGCAATGCAACGCCAATGCAAGCTATTCCTAGGATGTAAATGCACATGAAATTAGAAATATAATGTTCTAACGTTGGGTTCACCAAAATGTGGAAAACGATTTTGGCACCTCAAGGCTCTCTAACACATAAGGTTTTTCACCTAAAAGGAGAGAGGCAGGCCAAAATGTGCAATGTCCCCACTCAAGGCTAATGCAAATATGAATGAAATATGCCAAAATGTATTGTTCTAATTGCAATAAAATGATAAAAGCTATTGATTATTAATGCTAAAATAATGAAATGCAACGTGTTTGAAAACACAATGTTGAATGCAAAATGACCTAAGAATGCAAATAAACTATAACAAAAATGAATAAGATTGGAGAGGTGCACCTAGAAGCTAGAATGTGATGTAGAGAGGCTCTAGAATCCTATAGAATTTGTTGTTGAAGCCAACAAGGACACTTATGCCAAGGTGGCCAGCTTAGTCCTATTTCAACAAAAATCTACTGGAACAAGTTTCAGCCAAAAGGGTATCCAGAAATGTAGAAAACACTTTTTAGGCCTAGTAGTGAGACTAATTTTCCACTGATGGCAACTTAGTCCACCTTCAGCTTTTCAAGAATTTTGGGACAAGAATCTACAGCTCTTGGTCTGCACTTTAGTTCATGATAGGTGTTTGGTTCTAAATCTACAAAATTCAATCTGTAGGTGATCTCCAAGCTTCTCTTAGGGTTTTGTTGACTTTGAAAGACTTTGATGGATCGATGACACCTTTTAACACCTTGTTCTTTGACAAACCTACATACAAGACTTGCAAAACACACATGCAAAGAGGGGAAAAAGGGTTAAGGGTTAGTGAATAGGTGTTTTCCTTGGTCAAACCCCAATTTGGTAATCAAACCCTTGAAAATGAAAAGAAATGGAAAGAGAATGATGAATGAACAACATACAATGCTACAACTTAGCAAACCCTTGATGTAGAAATCTAAGGATATACAAGTAGATGCTCTAATGAATATGGACTTGATAGTGCCTAAAATGCTTGAGAATGAGTAAGTGAATGAACTATGAGATTAGAAGATGAAAAATGATGGGAAAATCCTTTATTTATACTTGATTATACAAAATTTCCTAAAAATACCACATCACAGGCCAACCTCAAGGTCTAGAAAATAATATTCCACCAAAATTTTGAAATAATTTTGATTTTTGTACAAAGTGGGACTAAGTCACCCAAGGTGGAAACTTGGTCCCACCAGGAAAATTTTAATGGGTGTTAAGAATTAAAGTGTATTAAATGATGTTTAACAGGATTATTCTTCAAAATACACTTAAATAGGGCCCATAAGTGCATTAAGGGGCTATTTAAACATAAGAAAGGGTCAAATTATTGATGACAAGCCTAGAAAAGCATAAAATTTTGTTACAACACTTCACAAAACTTTGAAATAAGGCTTGGTAAGTGATAAAAAGAGGTTTTTTAGGTGAATTATGTGAAAAATATCCTAGAAAAGTGTGAAAGTGGGTTACAACACTTCACAACACTTTTACAAGGCATCATAGAATTCTTAATGATTCACAAGGGTCCAAGACCTAATGTGAATGTGATGACCACATTACAACATTAAATCAAGGAAAAATCAAGCCAAAATCACAAGGAGGGCCTAAACAGTAAGAAAAAGTAGAAGGGTTACTTTTTGTGTCCATAGTTAGCGATTTCATGAAGATTGCCGACAAGGTCAAGACCTCATCTAGAGAGTTAAACATGCACTTTATGAGACTACCATGTAGTACCTCAATGGATGGGGAGGACGGTCCCTGAGATTCAATGCTAGGCTCACTGAGTGACTTGGGGGTGGTGAAAAACTCATGGGAGGCTAATACTTTCTTTATTACTAAGACAATACAAGCTAACACAGGACCAACCTTCAAAGAAGGTGGGCTCTTCTTATTCCCTCTATTGCTAGAAGGGGCAATCTCTACCTTCTACTTCTTCAGAGGATGTGAACTCTTCACAGATGAGGAAAGAGGTTCAAAGGAGGAGGAGAAAACCATGGTAGATACCACCGAGGTATTCAGCAATTCCACGAGTTTAGGGAATCATGTGATATCTGAAAGGGACATCAAAATGGGTAGCTTGACCGAAGGAGTGATAAACACCTGCAATTTTTTAGGGTTAGGTGCACTCACACTCACAGTGGGATTCATGAATGACATTGAAATCGATTGAATGAAAGTAGAGTGGGGAAGAGAGGATGATATAGTAGGAGGTCGGGCTGAAACAGGGATGATTGACTCCTCTTCATTTTTTTGCAAAGCAGCCTTCTCAGCAACAAGAGCCTTTCACTGACGCTTGAACTCACGCTTAAGGCAGTTTTTGTGACTCCTTGGGCTAGATACCAAGAATTACAAAGGGAAAAATGTCTCATGCTCATCCATAGGAGTGTCCATCACAGTCATTTTCGGTGGAGGGATAGAATCTAAACAAGATAAGGAGGAATCAGTTGAGAAACAATGGGGGAAGTTGGCTCTAGCACCTTGGTGGCAAGCCTATTCCCGTTCATTGCTTTAGGAACATGGGTGGTGGGAGACCGTGAAGGGAGAGACATAGAGGATTCCCCATGGGGACCATTTCTTCTACCATATAGGTAGAGCCAAGGTCTAGGACGTACAATAAGAAGTTCCATCATCTGAATCTTAGCTTTGTGCAAAGTAGGCATGATTGAACTTCCCATATGAAACCAAGCACTAGACAACCAAAACTCTTCTTCATAAAGAGGAGTGGAAGGGGAACCTTGAGGATGGGTAGGCCTCTCCTTTCAATTTCGAGAAGAGGAGGTAGCTTGCTACTACACTACTAGAAGGGTCAATTTTGGTTGTCCCCTTCCAATGGTCTTATACTTCACATAGCTATGGTAGAGTAAGTTTTGGTTCTTTTTCTAGCAGAACCATGAATTTCTCTAAAGGGTAGACAACCCTTACAGTTAAGAAATTTCAAGGTTAGTGACCAAAACAACGAGTAAAGGATTTTGAGGTCTTAACTCGTACTCTTCAGGCTCTATGAGACCTAGGAGGGTATTCCCTATTGTGTTCAAATTAGGTAGAACACATTGATAACACATTTATACATAAATTTTTTCCTACATATTGTAAATAATATACTTCATTGAATGTTTGGTAGACCTTTAAGCAGATGATTACCTATTTGCTAGGAGACAGGGGTAGTTCAAACACATACATTATAATTGAAAATATTTTTAAATGAATGTTGTTTTGATTTTAAAATCTATAGCCAGATATGCTAGTAGCTCATTTTATGCAAGATTTTCTAACAAATAGACCAGTGCTTCATCAATTGGGACAATGGAGTCAAATATGTAAGAACGAGTAATATATAAGCCATTTAATTTAAAAATTGGTGGACTATTCTCATAATACTTTGCAACATGAAAACTCATAATGCCTGAAACAATAACTTATTCTGAAATCCTGTGTAATTCCCTACAAATCTAGAAACCTCTTCAAGTATTTAATCAACTCTTTGAGTAAAAGATAAAACAAAATCATGCATTCAGTGGAACAACTAAAGACAAATGAGAATACCATTAATATTTTCATTTATAACTTGTAAGAAATATTTAGAGGAGAGTATTTTTTCTAGACTAAGATTTTTTTTTATATTTGTAGCTTTTATAAAATCAATTTAAGATTATTACATATAGTACTTACAACCAAGAAAATCTATTTTTCTATTCATCCATATTATTTACAAAATTCCTTTCTTGAACTTAACTCTTCACCTAGACCATTTTGAGACCTAAAAATCCAACCCATATAATGAGCCTTGAAATCCCTTTTATAGAACAAGGGAACGACAAGCATTAGGCTCAATTACATTTACATTTCATTTCATTTGGAGATCATTTTCATAATAATTTGAGATGTTCCTCAGTTATTTACAAGTAATCATTGCAAAAAATGGAAGAGTATAAGACCAAACTCCACCTTGTTTAAACAAAAACATGTTAGCTCCTCAAAAGGAAAATTTTGTTGCTGGTTTATTATCACCTTTTCCTTGTTGACCAAAGAAGATTCTCCACTCTCATCCCAAGAGAAATTGTGCCTATGTCCTAGAAAAAGTATACCTACCACCAAGTTAGGAGTTTTGGAACTTCTTCAGCACACTAGCCTAAAAAATATCCACATCAGCGCTAGAAACATAAAACCACAAAAATTTTGAATAGGACAATCCTAACAAGGTGGCTATGGTGTCATCACAAATAAAATGGGGAAAATTCATCACTCTGAGTCATCAGCCTTAGAGTATACTCACCCACGTCTTATTCATGGTGGAACTAGAGGAACTGTCACCACTTCCTCATCAAATTCTTTAGAAGGTACTAGGGAGAGGGGATAATAGTCACCCTCTGGATCAATAACACCTCCACTATCTAAAAGGATATCAGAAATCTCAACGAGAGAATAATTTTTCCATAGATATTCCTTGCGATACTTGTACTTCTTCTTTGCCTTGTTTCAATATTCAACTAACTCATTCCCTCTAAACTTGACCAATTCTTATGAAACGGTCTAGATTCTCAAGCAATAATTGCTCCTTACACCATATTTCTTGAATTTATTACTTGCCCTTCTACCTTTGGTGTTTCAGGAGGTCCCAATTTCTTCCTCAACAGAATTTTCCTTAGACTCCAGCAATCTCAATCTCCTGGACCTCCAAACTAGCTTAATAGACTCACCTGACTTACTCATCTTCTCAAGAACCAAAATAAGAAGACTCAGAAAACTGTCACCAATTCTTCTCTCGAACTCAAACTCAATTGTCAATTTCTCAATGAAAATTTAGAATGAAAAATATGGTACTTGTTCCTAATTATATCAATCCATGCAAGCATGCCAACCATTAATACTCAAGAAAATCTTATGCATGTGAGCTGACAACAATCTTCTTTGATTTTTTAAAATCTCAACCGTTGAGCATGTTTTAAAACTAAATCAACAGAACAATATCACTGGTGTAACTAGTTGTGATAAAGCTTTATTTTATGCTTTTTATTCCTTTTCCTATTTATAAAATCCCAAAGTAGATATACATCCAGTCTGTACACATATTTCAACCACATACTTATCATCGATTTAAAACTTGTCATCCCATGGTTACCCGCTCACCCATCAGAGTCAATACACTTGTATTTCTTCATAAAACATAGTAGGGAGTGATCTTGATTTGATCTCAAAGTATCAATTCATACTCCATTTTTCTTTAATTTCACCTTCCCACATGTATCAATAACTATCAGAATTGACAGTCGAAGTCCCAAACATGTGCCTTAAAGAATAATCACATAAATGATTCCATTTTTATCATAGTGCCATCTCAACCAAACTTAGTAGCATTCCAGCTCTACTAAAGTCCATATAAAATTTTCAAAATGTCCACGTGGCACTTTCCCACTTGCCCGCTAAAAATACAAGACATAAGGGGACCTCTCACGGGATGACAGGGAGTGGTCAGGATTTATCCACATCACCTGCCATCAGTCGTTGATATTCCTTCTTTGTAAAGCAATCATTGTCTCCAAATCTTGGTGGGTCCCAAAAGTGATAGATGTTGCCCCGCTCACTAGCCTAAGTGAATATTTTAATGATGAAGAAGAAAAAATAGGCACACAGGGGATGACCAAGATGTGGCCACATTGTTCAACAATTATCACTGATTTATTTTAAGTATCGTCCACTGATCACAAAGAGACATCGAGCCCACCACACATAGGCTACATGTGTTCAATGTCAGCTAGCTCGTGTGATCACTTTACCTCAATGCAAATGATGGATGGGCACATGAGGAACAGTCCTAATGAGAACACGTGTTATAGTGTCCATCATTGATCCTTCTCGAAGATATGTCCACCAGCCTTTTGGAAACGTTGGTCCAACTTCTTGACATGATACAAGGCAATCACTTGCCAGCCCATTCAAATATTTTAATGAAAATAAAAGTCGATCAGGCACACGGGGAATGGTCAAGATTATCCCACAATGATCAAACATTCATTGTAAGATTGAGATCTACACAAGTAACAAAAGTTAATTAAAAGAGGTGGGGCATTACTAGGCTGATTAGAACTTTACCCTTAGGAATGGGGACTTAAGACTTAAGTCATTAAAAAGAAAATCAAGCCCGACCATATTAAATTTTAAATAATGAAAAGGAACTCGGTGACCGGAAAACCTAAACCTAGGGTACTAGTGAAAACAATTATTTTAATGGCATTAGTGACAACTTGAATGATTGGATACCAGGAACATCAGGTCAATGCAAAAAAATAATGACTGAGGGTTTTCTAGATTCATAGGTTAATTGTGAGGGATTCAAGCCACATAAAACCCTAACACAGTGATGTGCACACAACCCTAAACCAAAATGAGGGTTCAAGCCAAATGATGTAGAATTTCAAAATGGAACCCAAAGAACTTTTGAGGGGTTCCATCAGTGGCTCGAATTGGGGACACATGCCTCTTATAGGCATGGTGAGATCCTAGAATCATGTGTGAAGTAGACCAGGCACATAAGACCAAAACCAGAACAACCAAACAACCAAAAGATATATATAGTTTTTACATAAGCCAAAAGACCCAAAGCAAGAGATCCAATCTCCATTTTGTCTAAATCCTTCTCTTGAGGTGCAAATTTTTTGTATGCACCCTACAATTTAATAACTAGACTTCAACTTTTCTTGGTGGCCCCAGGCCTATAAACTTAGGGCTGATTCTTGTCCTTGTCAAAAACCAACCTGCTAAAAGAGATAATTTTCCTCCATCCACTTTTACCTCTAACATAGCATTGTAGCATGTATATCCATTTTCTTACAAGTAGAAATATGTGGATACCCTTGAAATTTTCTTGATTACAAACATTGTCATTAGCACTTATCTCAATTTTTATAAGCATATAATTGCTAATGTAATATTTGTCATTCTGTATTGTATAACCAGAAATAAACAACCATCTTGCATCATCAAATGACACATATGTGTTATATTGATTACATTAACCATTTTCATACTTAAAATAACCTTCCTTGTTCTTTATCAACTTATCATGCTCCATCATAATACATTCCAATTGAACTAGAGGATGAAAGTAATCATATTTCTCCATGTAGTTGTCATCACGATACTCAACCTTGTCAACAACATTTATATCAAATGTGAAACATTCATAGGAACTTCCTTTGAGGAACTCATCAATGTGTCACTCTATTTGCTTAAGGCCACACTCTAACCCTGTATCGTATATGCATCATCAAAATTCTCAACAAAAAGTGGATTATCTCTGCACCAATAAGGATCATCATTTTTTATTTCTAGTGATGATGGAGGCTCATCAAATAATGGATTTTTCATTACACTTATTTTTGACATAAAATCCTTAGCCCCCTTATCATGAAGATCAAAATATTTTATATCCTTAATATTTTCAGAATTATTAAAAGAAAGTAACATTTCTAATTCATACTCTTAAAAATCTTCACATTTCTATAATAAGAGAATATAGATATATTTTCAACTTTATTTATATGTCCTATAAGTAACATTTCTAATTCATACTCTGAAAACTCTTCACAGGGAGAAAGTTGTTCCTTCTCAAGCAAACACATGTTACCACTATTATCACCATATTTCTCATTTGTAGTGAAGAATTCAATTTCTTTCTTATGAGGAAAACCCTGACTATTAGAGGAATGATTATAGTCAATGGCATCCTCATTATTATTATGGAAAGGGGATTCATCAATATTGAGACATTTTTCAGAACCTTCAAATTGATTGCACAATGTTATGTTTTCCATAGAAGTGTTGGAATCTTCAAAAGACTTGAAACCACACATTTCAGTTGCTTCTATAAGGTATGCATTCACAACCTTGGCTCTCTTCTCCTCTTCTTTATGTGATATCTCACTACTTGACTCATATGGAGAAGCTAAATCATTACAAATTGAAAACATATTATCCTTTTGATGATCATCTCTAGTCTTTTCAAAAAGATAAAACTATTCAAATGCTTGATCAAGCCTAACTGGCTTCAACTCCTTTGGTAGAGCACTCAAACCTAGTTCATAGGATTCATAAAGTAAATCAATGCACACTAAATTTTTAGGTCTGTGACACTCAGAAATTGAAGACAAAGTACCGATAAACCTTGCATAGAGATCATATGATTATTCTCCTTCATGTCTTCTTATGTCGGAGAGGGCTTGAATATAGACTATAGGATCACAAATGCATGAAACTTATTGATCATTTTTTTGGGAATCTATGTGATCCACATAATGGAATGATGTGTAAGCTAGAACTATAGTAGTGTAGGTGTTTTGACATTCATCTCTACTCTCTATCTTACACCTTTCATCAACATTTACTGTTTCATGGTAGAAAGAACTTGTATTCAAATAACTCCTTTGCATTCCATATTTCAAGTTGTTTTCAATGTTCATGGCCATACCATAGGCATGATGCAATGTTTTATGATCCTTATCTCTTAATAGATAGTTCATCTCATCATCAAAATATCCCAAATAAATAACTAAACATACTACATCACTTAGTCTCATGTCTTCAGGAATATCCCTTAATGTTTTAGAAAATCTCTGGTTAAATGCTAGGACAAACTCATCCTCTTCCCTCTCAATGTTCATAAATTTATTGAGCATGGAACTAGTATTGACTCTTCCACCAAATTTCTCTACGAACACTACTTTGAACTCACTCCAAGAATAAGCAGAGCAGGCTGGTAAATCAGTGAACCAATCTCTTGCATCCCCTTTCAGAGATTGAAAAAATAATAAAATAATTATATCCTCATAATATACCTCATAGTTATCCATTAAATTGTTGAATTTTTGCAAATGCTTATTTGCTGCTTCATTCTTTGTACTACTAAATTTGGGTAACTTATCTTTGATTTTAGGTGGAATAACATTTGGGTAACCATTAATTCCACTGAAATTGATGGTTCTATATCTTACATAGTTAAAAATCCTCCTACAACCGGACTAGATCTAATTACAAACCATGATTGCAGTAGGAAGCATACAAAGATGTATATATTGATCATATATTTTCTTACACCTTTACATAATTTTTCATATCAACATTGCAATTACCAAAGGTACTTCCAAGTTATTTTATAACATAATATTAAGCTTTTACAATGAAAATTTCTATCTCAACTTGCTTAAGACCTTCTAAATGAATCTCTTCAAAAATATTGCATACTTCATTATAGATGTTACAATCTAATAATATAGAAGTATGTAAGACAATCACTACTATTCCCTTTCTTAGTGCTTAATTCACTCAATAATGAATAAATATGATTTCAAACTTGAAGAATTCTCATAAAATACTTTCAAACATGATAATACTTTCTTTAAATGTATGAGAATACTTGGAAACTTGGAGTAGTTGCTAACCTTTCTTATTGATTGAAAATTGTGTAAATCTCGAACTCTCTTCATATATTTCGTAGGTTCTTTTGATAGCGTCGCAACCTCTCTTCACAGAGGACTGAAATTCAAACAACATGAAGCTCTTTGAAGAATGAATTTCCTTTTGGGTCTTTTCCCATAGTAGAGTCACATAAGTTATTTGAAATTTTGCTGCAACAAATTCACGTCCAAGTCTGAAGACTTCTTAATATCTAAACCATATACTTAGATTCACCAATTTCTTGACTCTTAAGGATGAATGATCTTCTATCATAATTTTCATAAGTCCATCCCCAGTGGAGTGACCATTTTTGTTGGTTCTTTTTCTAGCAGAACCATGAATTTCTCTAAAGGGTAGCCAACCCTTATAGTTAAGAAATTTCAAGGTTAGTGGCCAACACAAGTAAAGGATTCTGAGGTCTTTACTCCTACTCTTCGGGCTCTATGAAACCTATGAGGGTATCCCCTATTGTGTTCAAATTAGGTATATCATGTTGATAAAACATTTATACAAAGATTTATTCCTACATATTGCAAATAATATACTTCACTAAAGGTTTGGTAGAACTTTAAGCAAATGATTACCTATTTTCTAGGAGACATGGGTAGTTCAAACCCATACCTTATAATTGAAAATATTTTTAAATGAATGTTGTTCTGATTTTAAAATCTACAGTCAGATATGCTAATAGCTCATTTTATGGAAGTTTATCTAACAAATAGACCAATGCTTCATCAATTGGGACAATGGAGTCAAATATGTAAGAACCAGTAATATATAAGCCATTTAATTTAGAAATTGGTGGACTATTCTCATAATACTTTGTAGTATGAAAACTCACAAACACCTGAAACAATAACTTATCAAATCCTACATAATTCCCTACAAATCTATAACCTTATTCAAGAATTTAATCAACTCTTTGAGTTAAAGCTAAAAAAAATCATACATTTCGTTGAACAACTGAAGAAAAATAAGAATACCATTAATATTTTCATTTATAACTTGTAAGAAATATTCAGAGGAGAGTATTTGTTTTTGAATTAAGCTTTTTTTTATATCTATAGATTTTGTAAAACCAATTTAATACTATTACATACAGGACTTAAACCCAAGAAAATCTACTATTCTATTCATCCATATTCTTTACAAAATGCCTTTTTTGAACTTAGCTCTTCGCCTAGACCATTTTGAGACCTAAAAATCTGGCCCATGTAATGAGCCATGAAATCCCTTTTATAGAACTAGGGAGCAACAAGCATTAGGCTCAATTACATTTACATTTCATTTCATTTGGAGATCATTTGCACCAAAATTTGAGATGGTCCTCAATTAGTTACATATAATCATTGCGGAAAATGGAAGAGTAAAAGACCAAACTCTGGAAACCTCCTCTGAATGAAGAAATGCCAGCTCCTCAAAAGGAAAAGTTTGTTGCTAGAGTATCATCACCTTGTCCTTGTTGACCAAAGAAGATTCTCCACTCTCATTCCGAGCAAAATTGTGCCCACCTCCTAAAAAAAGTATACCTACCGCCAAAGTTAAAAAGTCTGGAACTCCTCCAACACACTAGCCTAAAAAAATTGCACATCAGCGGTAGAAATAAAAAAACCACAAAAATGTTGAATAGGACAATCCTGGCAAGGTGGCTATGGTGTCATTGAAAAAAAAAATGGGGCAGAGTCATCACTCTAAGTCATCAGCCTTAGAGGATACTCTCCCACATCCTATTCATGGTGGAACTAGAGGTGTCATCACTACCTCCAAGTTAAAGTCTTCAAAAGGTACCAGGGAGAGGGGATAATAGTCACCCTCTAGATCAATAACACCTCCACTATTTGAAAGGCTATCAAAAATCTCAATGGGAGAATTATTTTTCCCCAGATAAGCCTTACGGTACTTGCACTTCTTTGCCTTCTTTTCATATTCAACTAGCTCATTCCCTCTTAACTTGACCAATTCTTCTAAAATGGTTTGGCTTCTCAGGTGATAATTTCTCCTTACACCATATTTCTTGAATTAACTGCATGCCCTTCTACCCTTTGGTGTTTCAGGAGCTCCCTTTGTCTCAATTTCTTCCTTAGGACCATTTTCCTTAGACTCGAACAAACTCAATCTCCTAGACCTCCAAATTGGCTTAACAGACTCTCCTGACTTACTCATCTTCTCAAGAACCAAAATAAGAAGACTCGGAAAACTCTCACCAATTCTACTCTTGGACTCAAACTCAATTGTCAGTTTCTAAATAAAAAATTAGAATGAAAAATATGGCGGTCCTCATTATATTGAGCCATGAAAGTGTGCCAACCATTAATACTCAAGAAAAAAAATTGCTCGAGTTGACAATAGTCTGCTTTGACTTTTTGAAATCTCAACTGTTGATCATGTTTTAAAACTTAATCAACAAACATATATCACCAGTGTAACCAATTGTGATAAAGCTTTTAATTGTATACTATTAATTCCCTTTCCTAATTGGAAAATCCTAAAGTAGATGTACATCCACTCTGTACACATATTTCAACCACGTACTTAGTATCAATTTAAAACTTGTCGTGCCATGGTTACCCACTCACCTGTGGGAGTCAATACAATTGCATTTCTTCATAGCAAAATAGCAAGGCATGATCTTGATTTGATCTCATAGTATTGATTCATACCCCATATTTCTTTATTTTCACCTTCCTAGACATATCAATAACTTTTAGAATTGATGGCCAAAGTCCCAAACAGGTGCCTTAAAGAATAATCATAGAAATGATGCCACTTTTATCATAGTGCCATTTTAGCCAAATTTAGTAGCATTCAAACTCTACTATCTAGAGTCTATCTAAACCTTTTAGAATTTCCACATTGCACTTGCCCACAAAAAATATGAGACATAAGGGGGCCCCTCACAAGATGGTAGGGAGCGGTTAGGATTTATCCACATCACCTACCATTGGTTCTTGATCTTCCTTCTTTATGAAGTAATCATTGTCTCCAAAGCCTTGTGGGTCCCAAAAGTGATAGATGTTGCCCCGCCTGCTAGCCCATGTGAATATTTTAATGAATAAGAACAAACGGGAATGCGAGGGATGCCCAAGATGTGGCCACATTGTTCAACAGTTACTATTGATTTCTTTTAAGTGTTGTCCACCGATCACGAAGAGACATCAGGCCCACCACACACAGGCTACATATGCTCAACCCTTGCTAGCCTATACGATCACTTAATCTTAGTACAGATGATGGATATGTTGGGAAGAGACACTGCACATGATTTTTGGTGTTGTCATTGTTGGAAACCCTTGTCTATAAGTCAATCTTCACATTGTCATTTTCTCATATTAGTAGACAGATTGAAGATCAGTGATCATCTATTAAGTTAGAACATAGCATCTGATAGATTTGTGTTATTTGATTCATAAGAAAATTTTATGTTATTATTTTGTGTTTTGGATCTTAGGGAAGTTTTTTCGATGCATAATTTGTGTTATCTCTAAATCTTGGTGCCTTGTATCGATTTGGGCTTAAGTTAGAAGGTTTGGTTGAATAATTTTTTGTTCATCAGTGTATGATGGCCGACTTGGTGAATGTAGTGTCTCGCAGATATTTGAGGAGTTATTTTTTAAGTATCTTTGTGTTTGATCATTTTTATTTGGGTGCACACTATGTTGTGGCTGACTCTTGTGGATGTGCATTGAATACTATTCATGATTTGAGCCAACAGTTTGTGAATATTTCTTTTTTTGTTGAAATTGACATGAAGAGATTAAATCCTTAGTAGCGGATATATATAAGTGATCGATTATATCATTTTTATGTGTGTTCGATGTGAGTTCTTGTATGTTACGAATTTCATAAGGTTAGTAGAGTGATTATGCACAATTTCACTTGTGCATTAAGGATTCTTTGATGTGAGTTGAAGAAAAATAGAGCACAAGAGCAGAATCAGTCAGAAGGTCCAGAATTTGATTGTTGAGCTTGACCAGAACTATAATTAGGCATTTGTAGATGCTACTTTCTTAGTTCAAATCTTTGGAAGAATTCCAAAACTTTGGTAGGGTAGTGAGCCTTTCAATTTTTGAGCAGTGAGCTCTAGGCACTGTGCCTGAATGCAAGTGCATTCTCATTTTGTAATATTTCCTTTTGAGTATACTCAGAACATATTGTGGATTGACCTCCATGGTGGTTTTTCCCCTAACAAGGTTTCCATGTGAAAAAAACCTTGTTTTATGTTGTTGTGGTTATATGTCTTATGTGCATACATCTTTATTTTGGTTGAATGTTATATGTGCTTTAAGGATCAGATTAATAAAGTTAAAAATTGCACAACACTGATTCACCCCCCCTATATGTGTTGCTTGATTCCAACAATCGGTATCAGAGCAAAGTTCCTCAGAAGAAGTTTAAAAGCTTCGGGAAGATCTTGGAAATTGTTTCAATGGATTCAAGCAGTCTTCAACAAAAACTTACGGTGGCCCTAGATGATCTTGATCAATCAAAATCTGAAGTCTAGGAATTACAAGAAAAACTCATGAATGCTAAGGGATTCATTGAGTCATTGAAAGAAAAAATTAATAAGTCTAGGGAAAAGAGAAGGGAACTATGTGATCAGATCAAGCTAGAAGATAGCAAACACATTATAGATGAACAACTGAGTCAAGCCCTAAAGGAAAAGACAGAAGAATGTGAAAAGTTTTCCAAAGGAAATGCAGTCCTAAAGCATGAGACAAAATCTATTATGATGAGAATGACCAAGGAGATTGAAGAAATGAAGAGGAATACAGAGAAACTTGCTCAATCGTTGAAAGAGAAATATAAAGAATGCAAACGAATTATTGATGGAATCATTCAGTTGGAACTTGAGCTAGAACAATCTAGACATAATGAAGAAGAGCTTGAAAAGAAGATTGATGATCTAAGAGATGAACTTGCTACAACAAATGAATTCAAGGAGAAGTTCAAGATTAGCTTAGCCAAACTTGATGAACTGATTAAAATTTAGAGGACTGATGGTGACAAGTGAGGTCTTGGATATGAGAAAGGAGAAAGTTCTTGATCTAGACAAAGGAGATTTAGACAAGAAAATCAAATTAACAACACTAAAAGGTATCTGGTTAGACAACCTAATGCTCAAAGTTTTAATGGTAATTGTTATGTTTGCAATAAATTTGGTCATATGGCAACTCAATGCAAAAGTAGAATGAATTCAAATGGTCCATCATTCTTCAGTCAGTGCTTTAATTGTAACAAGTATGGTCATAAGTCAAATGAATCCAGAAACATGATGCACACCTCTTACATAGATGTTAGATGTTATAGATGCAATAGAATTAGCCATATTGCTAACTAGTGTAGATCAAGAGAAAATCAGTGGAAAAACTCGTTAGGACAAAGAAATGTGGTGTGCAACAATTGCAAGAAAACTAGTCATATTGCTAGAATTTTTAGAAGAGGTCTATTAAATCAAAGAAGAAACATGTAGAAGGATGAAAAAGGAAAATGAAAAGTCACTACAGATCATATCAGGAAGCAGATGAAGATTACATGAGTGAAGAAGAGCCCCTCTATTGTAGGAAATGAGTTAACACCAAAATCAGCTTTTGGTAATTCCTCTGGGAATTAGATAATTAAGGTCTTTGGCCTAGGGGGAGCTATCAAGAAAAATCCTTCAACCCCCTGTCGTAATTGACGGGTAAAAGCACAAAGTTGTGTCACACTTTATAAAGGAAACAACCAACGCTGATCCAATTTTTAAACTTGAATCACTAAAAAGTGGCATATATGTTTTGAATTTTGAAATGATGTAAACTAGTAAAATATGTATTTTTAGTATATTTTATGTTTGTATTTTATTAAAAAATATAAAAATTATTTTAAACTAGTTTTTAATAAATTAAAACTATAATTTAGTTGCTGATAAAATGCTGAAAATGAAGTTGCATGGGACGTCAAACTTTTATAGTAATTTTTTTTTCTTCCAAATTTTTTGTGTGTATTTATAACTTGAAATTTTAGTGCATGGATATATTTTTTTCCAATTTTGATAAATATATATTTTTAAATAAATATTAAAATGTACATGAATAAAAAAATAACTGTTTTCATCAGACGTCAACTTTCATATTAAATATTTATCTAAAATGGAAACAAAATTATACAATCTTAAAATAGATTCTTTTATCTAGTGCATCATATTTTTTTCTATTTTTTTTAATAAGTTTTAGTATTTTTCCATGGCATAGTAATCAACCTTATATTTTGTGTTGAAAACCTACTTTTAGTAAAAATAAAATATAAAATATAAAACATAATTAAACTATTAAAATAAATATATTTTTGAAAACTACACTTATGGATCTACAAAAGGGTATTTTTATATTTTTTTAAAAATGTTTTTTACATTAGCAAGAGTTATTGAAACTTCAAGATTTTCAAATAATTTAATTTTTTTGGTAAATTGGACTCAAACTGATGCTCCATACATTTTTAGCCAACAATTTTAGTTGAAAAAGTTGAGGAAGCATCTAACTTAGCTAGAATGAATCTTACTAGATCATATGTTTGACCAAAATTGATTTTTAGTTAGAAATACTTAAATTCAGTTGTGCTGATAAGTTGGCTAAAAGTGTGACACAACTTTGTACTTTTACCCTGACACCAGAATGTGGATGAGTGCAGTGATTGCATTGGTGATCTATAGATGCTATTGAACAGTTGGAGAGAGTATTTATGCAGAATTGAAGGTTTGCAGAAGAGTTATCTTTTACAGTGTATGGAAACAGGGTATCCAAATGAGTTAGGGAAATAGCATTTATTGCATCAAAAAGGTTAGGTGTGTGAATGATAAAAGGTCATTTCTATCTTTCATTTATCACTTTGCATTTTGAGAAGAAGAAGTTTGAAGAGCTCTGAAGTAAAGTTTGGTGATGATTCAAGTGTGAAGGTGATTTGAAGATCAAACCCTAATTCGGAAAAAAGGTATTTATCAGGAAAACTTGTAAACCTGTGAAGTTGTGAAAATGGCTATTCCATTGGTAGTTGAAATCAATGATAGACCCCATCTAAAATTCAAGTGGCATCCTTTCAAGTCTATTGAGACCGAGCCCTTAGGTGCATTTTTGTCTGTTTTGTATGACGTCTTGCATATTCAAGATATTAGGGCATACATTCATGCTAATATTGAGGAGTTACGAAGCTCACAGTTGCTGAATTTATATTCCAATCACATTGTTGGAGAGGATTTTTGTGTTAAGCCCAAATTCAAAACTCTAGACGAGAAAAAATTCACGTAGATTGTGAAATTCCCTATGTTTGATGAAAACAAATGGATATGATATATCTTGATTCGATTCCATGCTGAATTTATATGGTTGAATCAACCTTTCAATATTACAAAAGAAGAAAAAAGATAATTCAAGAGAAAAATCAGAGTAAACAAGCTTATGATGGGTAAGACCGAAGAGGTTGCAAAAGAAACTAAAAGAATTTTGAAGGAATTTTTATTAAAGAACATAATTGATGTTGTCTCTGAAGAAGAGCATATGGAAGATGTTTCATCTAGTCAATGAAGAGGTTACAGTTGAGGACACTCAGATTCCTCCTGATGTGCATGATATAGAAGTACCTATGGTTGAGGAAAAGAAGGTTGAAGTTAAGGGAGTTCTAGTGGAAGCAAGAGACACTATAGAGGCAGTGAAGAAGTTTCTAGAATAATAAGAAGAATTTGATCTTGAGTTGGGAGAAGGTCCTATTCACTTGTCTACTTTGTCCCCAATTTAGAAAATGAAAGTTGTATCATGGTCCTGTGAAAAAAATCTATAGCTTTCAAATGGTATCACATTTTTTGAATCTAAAATATGTGTCACATTCTATGCTTCGCATACTATAGGATTAAATAAAAAAGAATTAAATTTCATGAAGTTTTGACCAAGTTAAGGTGGTCAGACATATGAGTTTTTATATCTTTTTAAAGTTGTAATAAAAAAATCATAATTAATTATTTACTTGGAAAAAAATTACAAAAAAATATGCATCACATCGAGACATGAGTCCTCTACTTATATCTAAAATCTTATAAAAAAAATATTATCATTTTACTGTGGTTAGAGTGGTTAGATAGACACCTACTTCTTATTTTTTCCCTAAAATTTAAGTGCTACTACATTGAAATTTCAAATTTTCATCAAATAGATTTTTTTCTTTTTAAAATAAACCTAGTAGTTTAGAAACTAAATTCAATTTTCTACAGATTCTATTTTTACATATTTTTGAAATAATATAGATAACCTATTCAATTTTTTACGTCAAGTTGCCTAACTCTAATTTTTCTAAATTTTTTGCCATTTAAGGGCCTACTTTTTCCATGATGATCCTGCACATACCCATCATTTGCACAAGTTAAGGCTAAGGAAGAAATTATGAAGTCTCACATTGAGAACAGTGAGTTATTGAATCTTGCATCTAGTACTCTAGAGAAGATCATGCCTACTCATGTTAAGGATCCATCCAGTTCTTCCTCTAGTGAGTTGAAGAAACTTATTAATTTGGTAAGTACTCATTTTGAGTCACTTGAGAAGTCAGCTTTGGTCAAGGTACAGAAGGAGTTTGATGAAAAAAGGTTCAGTAGATTGAAAGGGATGATAGCTAATGATAAATATTTGTTAGCTACCTATGTGAAGAATGTTCAAAATGCACCATCTAAAGGTGGAAAGATTTATAAGTCATGTTTATCTTTGTCTAAACTTACTAAGGACAATGGGAAGAAGGCTAAGGATCATGAGAAAGAGTTAGATGCTATTTATGATACTTTTGATCCTTTAACTATTTATGTTGGAGAGCAAGAAGGTCAAGTTATATCCACACTTGACAAGATAAAGATTCTGAAGCATGATAATGATAGAGTTGTGGAAAGAGCTTGTGAAATTAGAGACCTAATTGGTCCAAATATAGAAACTATGTTGAATGCTTTGAAAGAAGCACAAGATGCTATGGCGGTCAGTGATCCAATGAACCTTGAATGTGCAGAGATGCAATCTTATTTATTTTGTGGTCACCTAACTATTCTGGAGAGTCTCAAGAAGGGTTGGGATGCAAGCTTGAACCTGTTAAGGATAAATTTTGTAGATATTTTAAAGTTTGTGTAAGTTTGTGAAACAAGTTTGTAAATATACAGTTTGAAGCTTTTATTTGTTTATAGAAGTTTTGTATGTGAATTCCCCATCTTTTCCATTGGTTTCAAAGGGGGAGAATAGAACAGTGAAAAATGTATATCCATCTAAGGGGGAGTTGTAGTTTTGAGCTATGGATGAAAATATTTTTGAAGTTTTTGTTAGCAGTGTATTTATGTTGGTATTGATCCAACACTTAGTCATTTTTCACTAAGTGTTACCATCAATGCCAAAGGGGGAGATTGTTGGCAACATACACTGCACATGTTTTATGGTGTTTTCATTGATGGCAACCCTTATCTGTAAGTTGATTTGTACATAGTCATTTGCTCATACTGGCAGACAGATTGAAGATCAGTGATCATCTGTTAAGTTAGAACAAAGCATTTGGTAGATTTGTGTTCTTCGATTCATAAGAAAATTTATGTTATTATTTTGTGTTGTGGATCTCAAGGAAGTTTTTTCAATGCATAATCTATGTTATCTATAAATCTTGGTGCCTTGTATTGATTTGGGTGTAAGTTAGAAGGTCTGATTGACTAATTTTTTGTTCATCATTGTATGAAGGCCGACTTGCTGAATGTAGTGTCACAGATGTTTTAGGAGTTATTGTTTAAGTATTTTTGTGTTCAAACATTTTGATTTGGGTCCTCACTATTTTGTGGCTGACTCTTGTGGATGTGCATTGAATATTAGGGTATGTGCATGATCATGATGGGCCAAAAAGTGGTGATATGATGGGTATTTGTAGGGTATGTGGCTAACGAATTCTTTTTTACCCAAAATTGATAAAATGAAAAGGGTTTTTAAAGGAGATTCTCGGCTTTCCACCAATATAAATTATGCTTTACTTTGAATTTAATAAATAATTATTATTCATTTTCTATTTGAATTACAACTAAAGTCTTAATTGATAGGCTAATTGAAAAACATCTATAGCTTTCAAATGGTATCACATTTTTGGAATTTAAAACATGTATCACATTCTATGCTTTGCATACTATAGGATTAAAAAAAGAAAAATTGAATTTCATGAAGTTTTGACCAACTTAAGGTGGTCAGACATGTGAGTTTTTATATTTTTTAAAAGTTGTAATAAAAAATTCATAATTAATTATTTACTTGAAAAAACAAAAAAATATGCATCACATCTAGACATGAGTCCTCTACTTATATCTAAAATATTATAAAAAAATATTATCATTTTATTGTGGTTAGGTTGGTCAGACAAACACCTACTTATTTTTTCCCTAAAATTTAAGTAGTACTACATTGAAAGTTCAAATTTTCACCAAACAGATTTTTATTTTCTTAAAATAAACCTAGTAGTTTAGAAACTACATTCAATTTTCTACATATTATATTCTTACATATTTTTTAAATAATATAGATGACTTATTCAAATTTTTATGTCAAGTTGCCTAACTTTGATTTTTCTGATTTTTTTTCCACTTAAGGGCCTATTTTTTCCATGATGATCCTGCCCATACCCATTAGTCAAGATTTCAGCCGACAGTTTGTGAATATTTCCTTTTTTAGTGAAGCCAACATGAAGCAATTAAATCCTAAGTAGAGGATATATATAAGTGATCGATTATATCATTTTTATGTGTGTTCAATGTGAGTTGTTGTATGTTGCAAATTTTAGAAGTTTAGTAGAGCAATTATGCATAGTTTCACTTGTGCATTAAGGAATCTTTGATGCGAGTTGAAGCAAAATAGTGCAGAAGAGTAGAAACAGTCAGAAGGTTCAAAATTCACTTGTTGAGCCTAACCAAAACTATAATTAGGAATTTGTAGATGCCACTTTCTCAGTTAAAATCTTTGGAAGCATTCCAAAACTTTTTTAAGGTAGTGAGACTTTCAATTTTTGAGCAATGGGCTCTAAGAATTGTGCTTGAATGCAAGTGCATTCTCATTTTGTAAAATTTTCTTTTGAGTATACTCAGAACATATTGTGGATTGACCTCCACCATGGTTTTTCCGCTAAAAAGGTTTCAACATAAAAAATCCTTGTGTTATGGTGTGGTGGTTACATGTCTTATGTGCATGCATCTTTATTTTGGTTGAATGTTATAAGTGCTTTAAGGATTAGATTAATAAAGTTAAAAATTACACAAAACTAATTCACTCCCCTCTCAGTGCTGCTTGATTCCAACAAGACATGCATGTAGGGAATAGTACTAATGAGAACATGTGTTATGGTGTCCATTGTTGTTCCTTCTCGAAGATATGTCTATTGGGCTTTTGGAAATGCTAGTACCACTTCCTAACATGACACATGGTGACCACCTGACATCTCATTCAAATATTTTAATGAAAATAAAAACCAAATGATTACATAGGGAATGGTTGAGATTAGCCCATGATGATCAAATGGTCATTTTAAAATTGAGAACTATGCACTTTAAAAAAGTTAATTAAAAGAGGGGGGCCATTACTAGGCCAACGGGAGACCCTTAGGAATGGGTACTTTATAATGAAGTCATTAAAAAGAAAATCAAGCCCGACCATAGTAAATTTTAAACAATGGAAAGGAACTTGGATACTGACAAAGCTAAACCTAGGGGACCAGTGAAAACAATGATTTCGATGGCATTAGTGACAACTTGAATGAATGGATACCAAGAACATCAGGTCATTATGAATAAATAATGACTGGAGGTTTTCTAGATTCATAGGTTAATTGTGAAGGATTCAAGCCACACAAAACCCTAACACAATGATGAGGACAAAACCCTAATCCAAAATGAGGGTCCAAGCCAAATGATGCAAAATTTCAAAATGGAACTCAAAGAACTTTTGAGGGGTTCCATCAATAAGTCCACTCTTGGGGGAAGAAGATTGATTGGGGTGGGCCAAAAATGATCCAATGAATATCGCCCATGGGACACCAATGGATGGTACCCAGTGTCATGCATCATGTGCACAACACCTTCGTGGGATAATTTCAAACAATTATGAATGATGGAAGTGATTCTGTTCATGGAAGCTAGCCAAGGTATGCCTAGCTTCACTCTAAACAAATCTAATTCTGGAATAACATCAAAGGTTGTGTCCACATCCCTAGGTCAAACTAGGATGAACAAAGTTATTGAGCCATATGGCTTGAGAGAAAGGCCATCATGTGTATGGATGGTATAATTTTTTTCTTTGTACTCCTCCCTCTACAATGAATTCAACCACAACATCTCCTCTATAATAACATTCACTCAGCTCGCAGGGTCAACTAAGACCCCTGTCACAATGTTCCCATTGAGACAAGAAGGAATGTAGAGGCGAGAGGACTTTTTATTCAAGGGCATGTCTTGCAAGGTGAATGTCACATCTAGTGAGCTAGTTGTGGGGTATGGGGAAGGAGTAACCGCGACCATGTTAATGTACACTGAGGGCTAAGTGATAGAATAAGAGGGGGTATGTGCAGGATCATCATGGAAAAAATAGGCCCTTAAGTGGCAAAAAATTCAGAAAAATTAGAGTTAGGAAACTTGATGTACAAATTTGAATAAGTTATCTATATTATTTCAAAACTATTTAAGAATAGAATCTGTAGCAAATTGAATGTAGTTTCTAAACTACTAGGTTTGTTTAACAAAAATATATCTATTTGGTGAAAATTTGAAATTTCAATGCAGTGGTACTTAAATTTTAGGGAAAAAATAAGTAGGTGTCTGTCTAACCACCCAAACCACAATAAAATGATAATATTTTTTTATAAGAATTTAGATATAAGTAGAGGAATCATGCCCCAATGTGATGCATATTTTTTTATAATTTTTTTCCAAGTAAATAATTAATTATGAATTTTTTATTACAACTTTTTAAAAAATATAAAAAACTCGTGTGTCTGACCACCTTAACTTGGTCAAAACTTCCTGAAATTCATTTTTTCTTTTTTTAATCCTATAGTATGTGAATCATAGAATGTGATGCATGTTTTGGATTCAAAAATGTGATACCGTTTGAAAGCTATAGATGTTTTTCAATCCACCTATCAATCAGGACTTTAGTCGTAATTTGAATAGAAAATGAATAATAATTACTTATTAAATTCAAAGTAAAGCATAATTTATATCAATGGAAAACTGAGAATCTCCTTTAAAAACCCTTTTCATTTTATCAATTTTAGGTAAAAAAATAGTCGTCAGCCACATATCCATCATATTGCCACTTTTTGGCCCATCATGATCTTGCACATACCCAGGGATCAATAATTAAGTTAGCAAAATGTGGTGGAAATGAGTCTATGTATATCTGCAACTCACTATTTGCTTCTCCATTGATTTGTCTACATTTTGTTTGCTCCCATCAAGATGAATAGTACCATTCTTGGTGTGGTCTTGTATCTCATGACACAGGCACATACAATTTTTGGTATTGTATCCATTAACTCGATAGTACTAATAGAAGGCACTTGCATTGTACCAATCAGGGTAAGGTTCCTTGAGAGGTCAAGGGTTCTCCAAGGCTATGATCTTATCCTTTAGGAACTTCCGTAAGATGGAAGAACAAGATTTCATTAACTTTGTGAACTTTCTATTGCATCTGAGGCTGTTATCATTCTTCACAGCTAGTACATTTGCAACAACCTTACTTTTTCTTAAAATTGACATGATAGACTTTCCTTCTAAATTGGAGTGCAAGGAGGATCCCCCAAATTGAGCTATCATTTTTTGATATTCTCATAACACAACACACAAATGTGTGAAAGAAGACTACTTCATAAGGGAAAAATTTTCCTACCAAGATCTCTATAGGCTACGTATGAACACCTTCTGCACATCAAAATCAAGTAGTGGGTATGATATTTGTGAAAAGAGCACTTGATACTATGCTATGAAATCAATTATTTTCTTGTTATCCCAATGCTTACACCAGATGAGATCCAAAAATTTCATCTTCAGTCCAATGTTGGCTTGGAACTATCAAAGAAATTAATTTACAAGTTGATCAAATGAGAAAATAGAGTTGTCAGGCAAGGAGTAGTACCACTCAAGCATTGTATCCTTAAGAGATCAAGGGAATAATTTTAAATTAAAGATGAACACGTGTTTGCGGGTCCACTTTTCCGCCATACTTTTCAAATTTGGGAATCTCCATTCCTTGTGGGAAGGGAGTACTCAATATTGTTACCAACAATGGGCTATGTCGGAAGAAGGGTTGAAAGATAGGCTAGGCAAAGATTTGGGAGAGACTAACCAGCTGGTTTTGCATTCAACCCATATTTTGAAGCAAGGCATTTAAAAACAAGGTTAGAAGATGACAAAGGACTAGCAGAACCTCTAGAACCACCTCTAGAGCCACCGCTATGACCACTGTCAGAGCCACCACCATAGGTAGGGCCTCCACTTGAGCCACCTCCATGGCCTCCACCAAAGCCACCTTCTCTAGTGCCACCTCCACTACCAAAACCACCACCGCTCATTCCACCAGAACCTCCACCACCAATGACAGTAGGAGGGGTGAAACTAAACCCAAGGGGTGTTTTACTCACCTTGAGAGTGTGAGGCATTTGGGAAGAATAAGTGATACTGATCAAGGGACCTATCTTGGTCATGCATACAAATGTAGTGGGTATTGAGACACCTAACTATTTTTCATTAGCATCAAGCACCTCTCCTCAGGTGGTACCTAGTTGAGGCCTATACGAAGGGAAAAACTTCTGTTAGATAGGTGAGGCCATGGGGAAAATCTATACATGTCTGATCTCTTCCTAACAAATGCCTCACCTCACTTGCAAGCCTAGTGGCTCTTACCATGTTTGTTGCCTTCTCTAAATGGCTTAGGATGTCTAACAATATATTATCTAATGCTCAAAGGTTTTCCATATGAACGTGTACATCATCATCCTTTTTTGTAGATGAAGTTGTAGGGGATGTTTGATGGGTAGGCACATGAGTGGTCTCTTCTATGAAACCCATCTTGTCAGCATAGTTTGTAGGAAAACCGGTAGTAAACTCATTATCTACACCAATGGAAAAATTGGAGGTGAAACTGAGGTAACCTTTGCCTTCTCCATTGATAGGTGTTGCACACTTCTCATAACTATGTACCTAGAAGTCATAGACTAGGTTATGATTCCCATAAACCTTCACAACACTTAGGGTTATAACAACCACCAAGTGCCAGGGAAAAGTCTCGACACAGACAAATGGGTAGATGTTGTTCACGTTGGGTTCACCAAAACTGTAAGAGAGGAGGACCAACCACGTCAAGGCTCGAGGTCATGGAGAGATGAGAGCGAAGTGCTGCCCTAACTTACCTCACTCTAAAGGGATAAGGAATGAAAATGAAGAGCACTATGGAGTACTTTTGTCACTCTACAGACCTGAGATTTTGGTTGGGCTAAGCAAGCTGGTTTTTGGATTCAATACTACACCTCAAACAACTCTCTATCCGAGGATGACAATGTGATTCTAGGATGACAGCATAATGTGCTAGCATCTCTCTAGTGTGCTTGCGACCATATAGCTAGAAAATGTAAAACACAATAGAAAAGACCTGAAACGTGCTAAACAACCTAGCTAGCTAATCTTAACAAAGTAAACAAAATAATGAGATATGAAAAACAAAGATGAAGATGATAAAGCAAGTAAATGAAGGCTAGGATGACAAATATTATCTCACAAAAGTGCCTCTTTGCCAACTAGCTCCACACACTCATTCACTTACACACAAGCAAGAAGGGGAAAATTGTTGGGGCTATATAGGGGCTTGCCTCAATTAGACCCACACTTTCGTGTTTCCACCTCCATGGATAGCCAGAAAGCAATGAAGTAGAATCTGTGATAAAGAAAGTAGAAAGAAAGATTGTTGAACACTAAAAAACAATACTATGCCACTATATTAAATCACAAAGGAGAGTAGTGAAGTGTTACCACCTCCACCCAAAGGCTCACTAGCTAATGAAGGTAGAATGAAAAATATGGACTTGGAAAATTCACCACAGCCATAGTGGTCATGAAGGGAGGTCTTGCAAGACTCCAAGCCCACAACTTATATGGCTACCTAATACTTGAAATGTGGAGTTGATGGAATTTCAATACTGCTGCAATGTTCACAATGAAATGCTAGAATGTTGCTTGAGAATGTGAAGAAGTTGAATGAATTGCTAAGAGGATGTGAAAAGAGATAAAGTGATAGAATGAATAATGTTTTTGAAGGTGGGATGAGAATCTAATATGTTGTTTCTAGGTCAGTTGGTCAAAGAGGGATGTTACAATTCGACCCCAATCAGGTGTGTAATGCCTCTACCAACTTCAGATGTGGGAATCCGTTACGGACATTAGCACGTTGCACAAACATCCTTGCACCGTGCTTTCATCCCCGACAAATATTCTCACTGACACATAGGACAAATTACAAATGGATGGAAGGCAAGTGGATGATGTGGAATTTTTCCTTCAGATTTGATTTTCTAAGGTGAGGGTATGTGAAAGGGGAATTTACACAAGGGGTGCAAATTCACTCCTATACAACTTCATTTGAAGATTAATACAATCTTTTGATCTATTTGGGTGTGGATTTTTCTTGGCAAGGGTTCTCCACAAATATCTTGTGTCACGTGTGGTTCTCAACTTTTAGTATTGTTTCTTCTTTCATTATTGGAATTGTTGATCACATAACACATTTTTTTAATATTAAATACATAATTTCAAATTTGTTAGCACTTTATTAAGCTCCTATTGCTAGAATTTTCTTCTTTTTAACCAACAAATAATATTATTTAATGTAACCCAAACATGTAGAATTATTTTTTTATATTTTCTTGATTAGAGGTAAAAATCAGGTTTTGAAGGGGTCTGGAACCCTTTACAAAAAATATCAATTGAAACTAAAAATAGCTACATAAAGCATATAGCAGCCAAACCACAACACACCATCAATGCGACAATAGCCAAAAAGGAGGGACAAAAGTAGCAACACTACTTATTCGTCAGGATATCAACAACCTACATGTTGCTTGCCACAACCTTTTGACAGTCATCCATGACTTCAAATGAATCTTTAACAGGATTCTCAGCCTGAACCTTGGTCTTGTTTCACATTATTTCCCCAGGCCCACCCGCATTCACCTCACTAATCAAAACATTATGCTTATCACAAACCTTATCAACAAAAATGTCTTCCTCCATAAGCCTACCACCAACACTAGTATCCTCACTAGGAGCAATCTCCTTGCATTTCTTGGCACTTTTGAAAGGAGAGGAAATGCCAACAGACTCAAAATTCACCACTGATTTATTCCCCTCCCCACCCTTTTCCAGATTAGCACAAATCATCTTCATTTGCTCCTCAAGGGTGATAATTCTTTCCTCAAGATTCTACTTCATCTTCAACATTTCATCTGCCACAATTTTCAAAGAATCAAATAGTTCATCAATCTGATTCTGAATTGAACACTTACCAACTTTACTCATCGAACTCCAAACTTTAACATTGGTCATGTTAAGTTCATGGAACACCCATTTAAATAATTTGAAAAAAATAATGGAACCCCCTCTAGTCATTCCCAAAACGTCATAATATCTTCACACTCAAAGTTAAAAACACCCTTACCCACAAAATCATCCTCCTAAGAGGAGCTTACCTTGTCCTAACTAGTAGAGATTTCCTTACCCTTACCAACAACAACTAGCATTTGGATTTTCCGAATAGAGTCAACAATATCCTTAACAACAGTCTTCCTTCTCTGAACTGCAAGTCTAAATCCACACCTGAGGAATCCATAGCGTCCTACCCACCAACCATCTTATGGGGAGAATTAGCTTGCATTTCAAGCAATTGGCTCATAGACCTAACAACTAGTTTCTTGTTACTACCTGCCTCTAGATCCTTCTTATGCTTTGTCCCCAAAACAAGGGGTGGCGAAGACACCTCATCAACCATTTCAATCTTATCCTTCAGGCATATACTCAGCTTTTTAGTAGCAATATCCGCACTGCAAGTCTCATAACCCTTATTAGGGATCAACACCCGTTTCGTAGAATTACCCACTTCAAGGGTTGTGAAACAATCTCCATGGAAGTAAGAGAGTTCGAGATAGTCCACATCCTCCTCAAACCCTGACTCCTCTTCCAAGACAAGATTCCTATTTTTCCCTTTTTTCTAATTGGCTCCTCTTCATAAATCATTTCATACTCCACAACTAGCTTTTGTTACTTCCCCTTAGGAGTAGCAATCAATTTAGACACCTCAAAATATTTAGCATAGTAAAAAATTAAAAGAATGAGCCCCACATGTGCAACACTAGATTTTTGGGGTTTCTTTTGTGGTCCTTCAAACTAGAATCCAATGATGCCGAGAGATAAAAAGGAAAATAAATTTTCTTTTTATGGCAGAAATGATTAAGCATAAAAAAATGGTAAGAATTTACCACAAAGAAGCAACCTTTGAGGGTAATATACCTCATGAGTTCCTCAACCACATCCCCCCATAGCACCTTAAGAAATCTTTGATGGTACCCACTAACCTTGGTCATCTTAAGGTCTTGTGCTTCATCCTCTTTGAAAAAGATTTGCATGGCTGCCTGTAATTCCTTCTTATCTCTGTAAACCTTCTTTCCATATGTAGAAAACTCAATGATATTGGCTATAAAATCCTCATTAACATCAAACTCTATTCCACTCAATTTCAAAACCTTGTTGTTCCATGCTTTTGCAAACAGTGTCATCGCCTATGGGTTGTTTCCATCCAACCTTTCTAGATACGGAGTCAACACACCTTTCTCTAAAACACACCACACCTCCACCTTTTTCTTAACAATATCATAGGAGAAAGGCTTTGCATGATTCCTATCACCTCCCATTGCATCATAATTTTCAAAGACGAAAGCTTGAGAACCTTGAAAGCAATGAGGAGAAACCTCGAGAAGGAGATGTAAAGAATTCCCACAATTCGTGTGACAACAAAATTATGGTAGGGGAAATAAAAGGCCTAGAGTTTTGTCCCATATAGATATCAGATAGGGTACCATCAACCTGATCCATATATATCTTACCATCACTCCACATAATAACCTACCACGTGAAAATAGTCGTGCACGCCCCGAGCCTTAAAATTTCATCAACCAAGTTATCTATTTTGGAAATCATGATTAATACACACAATAGCCTCCATAGGGAGAGGGTCATTCACACCCCATTCCCTAATACCCCTAACACCAAGATTAGCAAAAATATTAGATAATCCATTTCCTTCTCTCAAAATATGAGAGATATAATACTCATCGAAGGATTTAAGAATATCAATAGCATCCATAATGAAAGATTCAATAGTCCATGAAGGGGCAGTACAATTCTTCAGATTATTAATAATATTGAGAGAATCCCACTCAAGCCAAACTTTCTTGTAACTTTTCACTTGTACCAACTTCAAGCCATGATAGGTTGCAATCGATATATATATGTGTGTTTGTGTGTGTGTGTCACACACACACACACACACACACACACACACACACATATATATATATATATTGTTAAAAGAAAACTAGCCAATGAAGGGTTACAACCCTTGATATCCGTTCACTGTAACACTTCAGTATTTTGCTTCTTTTGACAAAAATATTTAATTAATTGCCCCTGGAAAATTAAAAAAATCACTTCACTTTTTACTTGTATGTATCTTCAACACGCTCTCCAGGTAAAATAACTATCCACTTTTAAGTCCCTTTGCATTTGCCTCTTTGTGAAAATAAATTTTGATTTATTATTATTCATTTAAATTTTCACTTCTCCTTTTACCGGTACCATATTTAATAAAATATTCTTTCAATAAAAATTACCCACTTCTACCTTCCTTGGTAAAACATCTCAGTTGTATCCTTTAGCAAAAAAAACATTCTTTGGGTAAAGTAATCACCCCCTCCGTGAATCACATACAAATATTTTACTTAGTGGAAAAAATACCCTTCATTTGATAATTTTCACCCTTATATTCTTTCAATATTTCTCTTGTTTCAAATATTTCCCATAATTTTTTATAATTCCATTTTAAATACTACCAACGAAAATTAATCATGCATTCTTACCTTAGAGTTCTCTCATTCACTTGAATATTTACATATGCCCTTAATCCATTGGCGAGACATGCATATTTAGACATGAATTATAAAAACTCACTTCAATTACCCTACTCTTGCCGATGCAATTATGTTTTCTTCATTGTTCTATTAGTGGGACCTTAGAATAACTCCCAATGATACAGATTGGTTTTCCCAATAGCAATTTAGGGCTTTTCTTTGACATTTGAACATCTGCTTTGTATTGGAATTTTGAATATCTTCTTATGGTCTGTGAATTTAACCAATGTTTCCAATTTACAAGCCTCTGTTGTAATGATCTTGTAAGGTTTTTTCTCATATATCAATCCTTGCAGCCTTTCTTGTAATCATCTTCGACATCATTAGCCAGTGAAGCTATTGGACTAGAAAATAAGAATAGCCACGGTTGTCCAATTAAATTCACAGTAAACAGTTTCATTTAAATACGTCTCCATTTCTAACTTGCCTTCCATCGATTCTAATGACATCAACTAAATTATTGTCACCAAAATATCTTTCAAATTCTATGTTTGAAAGTGATGGATCCTTTCATGTTTGTAGAAACAATTGATAGTTCCAACCATGGAGTTCCATATCAGCTTAATATTGGCATACTTCATCCCATAAAATGAAATTTCTTTGAAGAGTTTCCTACGAATACTTCATTCCTTTTGTCTTTTTCTTTTCATCCGCATTGCTTGCGCATACTGGAACTTCAACAATCATTTTGTGCATAATATGCAAGCATTATGCTCAATTTTTATGCGCCTTGGCTATGCTTCCACCTTCTAAATACATTTTTTCTATTCCTGATTTATTGTTTGAAATATTCCCTCAATTAAAAAGAAAAAATTCCTTTAATGTAATTGGCCTCTCGTTGTAGAACTCTGCATTGTTTATTCCCTCTTTTGATGTGTATAAAACAATGGAAATACTTTCAATGCTTATAGATTTCATGTATGACTGTGAGCATATATCATAGAGTAATGGCATTTAAAATGTTATCTTGCTGAAGGAGAAATTTGAACACCTCCTTCCTAATGTTCCCTTTTAGGAATTTGTAAGGACGTATAAATTTATCTTCAAGTCTTTGTATAACTTTATGGTGCATCAATTTCATCATCTGCTCTTAAAATAGGCATCTAGGTGAGTAGCCAATCTATGGTGCAAGATGATAATGGTATTCTGGGAGAGCTTATACAACCCTAAACAATAAAATTCATCATATTTTGGAATGCATTGAAGTGGGTATTCCTCAAAAATTCATCTTTTTGACCTTTTGAATAGTGGCGAAAATAATACAAGTAGCCTTCAAAATCATTGTGGAAAACTGATTAAATGATCTCCAAGAGTAATGAAATTGTACCACCATGTTGTGCTATGATAGGGGAGTATACCTATAAAATGGTTTGGCATGAACTTATTGGGGTTAAAAGCTGTTAACAATCGAAGTTGCTCACTCAGCCATTTTTTACAAATGTTCAAACTGAATTAAAGCTTACCAATTTGCCTCTTTGAAGAAATATCAAATCAGATTCTAGGGAGCCGTTGTCATGGAGATTAGTTTATTTAGGTTCCATGAATATGTACTTAATAGGGTTTTTCATGAATCCTCTTCCTCTTAAAAAATATTAAAAATCAAACATGATCACTTTGTAGCTATTTTGGTAGTGCAATTATAAAACTGTGCAAAATCAATTTGGTTTTGATTTTGCAAAAATACCAAATGATGTTCAAGTACCCTAGAAATTGGCATGGATGCACTTTGAGATAGGGGGAATTCAAGAGCACCAATTAGCATGTCATAATATCTTTTCAGATGCTTAATATTTTCCTTCAAAGTGAGCCACTTTAACAGATTTCACTGTGCTGACAAAAGATTTTCTAAAAAACCCTTCAACTTGTTGCTTCAAAACTTTGTGAAAACAGATCAAATGAAACTGAAAAATGGCGTACATACTCCCATATGTTAAATAAACACCTGTACAAAGTGGTTTTGATTGAAATTGCACTGGTTTCATTTTGTGATTTTTCAAAGTGATCCATTTAAGCAAAATTTTCAACTGAGTTTTGAAGTGTTGTATTAAATTTTTGACATGGCACCTTCAATTTTTTCCAAAATTAGAAGGTTCCAACATAGAGCTTTCTTTAAATTTCTTAAGTACATTTCTTTTATTGATTAGTTTTTATTTTGCATCATATGTAATTGATTTCAATAATAGAAAAAGGGTGAGAGTATTTTTAGAATGTCTTTCAATGATACAAAAATAGCATTGAAAGTTTGGCATGTTGTTAATGTCTCAACAAAAATATTAAAGAAACAGAAAGAACCATCTCAAGCTTCACATCATTCAGATGATGAGGTAGAAAATGAATTTTATTTGGAGCTTCATGCAATACGTTGTGAACAACCAAGTATACTCCCCATTTCAAAATTTTCTACTTCTTAATGGGAAGGGAAGGTTAATAGTGAGTGGCATATCAAGCCATGTTTATTGCATTGGCGAAACAATTATATTTTTTAGGTTAAATGTGATGACAAATAATTTCATAGGATCTTTTAAAGGCCACCATATGCATTGGTTTAATTTATATGTGATAATTGTATATATATCTTAATAAAGGTAGTGTATTATTAGAGTCACTCAAGGACTCAAGCCTCCAAGATCACCTAAAAAAACAAGAAACAACCTTCTACAAGAAAAAAATATAAGATCATGAATATGAAATAATGGATGCAAGACATGGCCAATATGCAATACTCAATATTTTAATGATATATTGGATTGAAATAAAGAAAATAAATTGCTATTCGATGTACAAATAATTCCTTATTTATAAAGGGAAAGTGTGAGATAAGATTATATAAGATCTTGACATGTGTCTTAATCTTGTATAATGAGATAACTACCTCAACAATTATTAAAATTAATTAGGACACATGGATTAAATGTTGAAAGATAAGATAAGATCTACTTACAACTAACACTATCTAGAAACATTCCTTCCTAAGACCTAAGTGGACTTAACATATAAAGAGGTCTTGGATAGGTAAAACACTTATTTATACCAACACCCTTTCTTAAGTACAATTGCAGGAGTATTGTTATTAAAAGATACAAATATTGGTCCTAAACATGAGCTCATGTTAGGTACCCATGTAAAAATGCATTGCAACCTCTCATAAATGGAGAAAAGGAGAAAACATAGTGAGACAAAACTTTCCCCCAAAAGAGAGATGAAATTCAAAATACTATCAATGATGAATGAGAGGGACAAAACCCTATGTGATTAAAATGGCCCCCCATAAGAGATAATAAGAGATACCATCCAACCCCTTTTAATGGTGAGTCTCGTAAAATGGTAGAAGCTCAAAATTGAATGTTGAAGATGATCTAATCTCTCTAAACAACATTCTTCCACTTAGGAAGAAACAAATCCAGGATTATATGCAACAATTCTTTCCATTTTAGAAAGGAAGATGTGGGAAGAAGAATTATATGTGATGTCTTTGAACTATACTCAAGTTTATTCATGATGACGCTAAAAGCCGATACACTACAAGTAGGTGTTTTAGGGAACACAACTAAAGGTTTCAATCTTAAATCTCCTAGAGATGGATGTAAAACACACTCTAAAGACAAAGATGCCTCCTTTAGAGACAAATGAGTCTCCAAATTTTGTCCAAAATTCTCCACACTCACATCAAACTATGAAGAATGATAATGTGGAGAATAATTTAAATGAGGGTATGAGTATTCTCTTGTAACAACTGAAGAAGGATCATCTCCATAAAATAGAATATGTATGAAATCAGTCGTGTCTCCCAAATCTAAAATATGGGAATCAACAAACAAACCAAAAAGTTCTATCAAGTATGTATCCCAAGTAGATGTAGCCAAAAGATGATGCAGATCCTACTGCACTGAATGACAATAGGCTAAAATAGTGCCAACACGAGCATCATCTAATGCATCAGAAGATGAAGGAGATAAAATTCAAAACTTAAGAATGGGATCTAATGTGAGAAAACTCAAGTTCAAGAATCCTAAATTATCCTCTTAAATACGGTCCACATTAGAAGTGTGAGCAACAATCAAAGGAACAATGTCATCATCAAAAGAAAAATATGCAAATCTGTACAACCAAGATGAATGATCAACCATCCAAGTATCAATAATCTATGTACTCTCCAAGTTTCTAATGATAACTAAATCAAGAGTGAATTTCAAAGTCCTCCCATCTCCACTATGTGTAATCTAGTATATGGAAAGAATATTGTTCACCAAATGAGGTACACACAAAAAAATCATTGGAGTTACCCTCCCTAAAAACAATATACCCCTTCCTAGGTGCACTCATGTATGCATTGTTTCCCATAAAAATAAGAGTCATAGTACAAGGATTAAAAGAAGAGAATGTAGACTTTGAAGATGCCATATAATGAGATGCTCTTGAATGTAGAAGCCATCTCCCTAATCCAAGACTAGAAAAGCACAAAGACTTGTTCCCTTTATTCCTCATATAGTAACCAAATGAAGATGGCCTTTGTCCTTATTATACTATTTTAAAGAAGAAGAAAAAGATGACTCAAACATTCTATAAGCTAAATCAATATGATTATTTTTGAGAAGATGTTTCAACTCATCAATATCCTTCTTATAACAAGAATTTCCATCATTCCAAAGCTTCTTGCAAGGCTTCTCGTTCTTAAATGATTTACCTATGGAAGAGGATTTATTCTTTGGTTGATTTGATTGTTGATTGTTCTTAGATTTCTTATGTTTCTTATCAGTATATTATGATTCTTTCACCTAACTAGCTAACAATGTCTAATATTTAGATGTCTTGATGAGACCCATTGAGATGATATTGTGTTGTTGATGTATTAGTATCTTAGAAAATGATTCAAATGAAGGTGTAGTATAGGAAGACCACAAATTCAATCTATGAGTTTGAAAGATAGAAACAAAAGTAGCATAATTAGGACCAAGTTTGTTCAATGTATTATAGACCAATTGAATGTCCTTCTTACCAATTACATATGCTTTATATAGCTCTCTTAAATCATTAACCTCAGTGATGTAGTCCTAGATATTGTCAAATTTCTTATGATCAAGGTTGGTTAGTTCATTATCAATTTGATAGCCTCTTACTTCATTTGTAGTACCATCCACTATTGTCAATTTCTGCAAGCCTCTTGAGAATTCTTACATAATTCAATTTAAAACAACAAATCTTGAGAAACTAGCCTAAAAATATATTCAAGAGCTTTAGTATGTTCAATCATCGATTTTATCCTTTTATCTACATCTTTAGTTTCACATACCTTAATTTCAACATATAGAGAGTGACCTTGATTATTTAGTAGACTCCATGCATATTGACGACAATTTGAATAGTTATATGGTGTTAACAAAGGGACCTTCAAATGATCCATGGAGAAAAAAAGAGCACAAGAAAAATAGATCAAAATAATTCACCAAGAGAAGCCCCAAATCAATCAATCAAGAATCCTCCACTATTATGATGTGGCACTATATATGTAGTGCATTCACAATGTCAAAATTGTGTTCCAGATATTACAATGCCAAGATGGATAAAAGATAGATTTACAATTACAACAATATATCAAAATGAGATCCTCAAGTTAAAAGTACACTTTCCCAATATGATCTACACTAAAATGAAGCCTTCCTAAGATGAGAAAACTTTTACAACTTCCAATATGTCCACGTAATCAGTCAAAATGTGGATTTGCACAAATGTAAATAAAAGACACTTAGGGATAAATCTAGAAAAAATGCATAAAGAGAAATGTAGAGATCCTTGATAGCTTTCCAATGCTACAAAAATAACAAAAATTGGAAAATTTGGTAAAAAATTATGAGCTTGGAGGTTTAAAAAGGAAATTATGACTCCAACCAAAAATAAAATCCACCTAAGGAAAAATCTAAAACTTGGTCTGCACCACTATTAAGTCCTTGGAATCTACTTTTTGTTGATATCTTGTTTACAAAATTTTGATATCCTGGTGAAAATTTATGCTCCATGAAAAGAATTCCCTATTAAATCCTCCAGGGGACAAATTTATGAACCTAGGGGCTGAAAATACTATCATTCATATGATCATGTGTGTGTAGGTAGCAAAATTTTAAAAAAGCATTTCCAACCAATGGTAGAGCAACAACTTCTACGTGTCACTAGTGACATTGTGCCATTGAGGGGATGGTGGATCGAGCCTAAGTTGCTCCCCTTCTGGTGGTGGTCACAAGTGGTTTCAAACACTATTACTAGGGCATTTGAGGCCAAAAATTTATCTACAAGTTTTAAAACATTTTTTTAAAATTTAAAAGCTATGAAATTAATAATTCTTATCCTCGGAAAATGGGTGTACCATATGATTTGACCACTGAATGATAGATTCTCATGATAGAGATGAGACCGACTAATGCAACTGTAAAAGAATATTCCTTACTAGATGCCAATTGTATAATACGCTTAACTACAGATTCTAACAATGCCTATGACAATTCGTATGGTTTTGCATAAATTGTATGGATTCTACACGATTGTGTGAATGAACAACTATAAATTTCCACCAAACCCTAAAAAACAACCCAAGAAAGTTTTTCTCCTAAATATGAAGTGTTTAATATGAAAATAGGGGTTTTGGGGCCTTTTGGACTCAACAACGAGGTCATTTCACCTTAATACACATATAGAAAAATCTCAAGCTCAAATCGCCCTTAGATTTGTGAAGGGTTTTTTACAATTTTGAAGCTTTAATATATTGTTAGAATCACTCAAGGACTCAAGCCTCTAGGATCACTTGAAAAAACCAAAAACAACCTTCTACAAGAGGAAAAAGTAACAACATGAATTTACAATAATGGATGCAAGATATGGCCAACATGTAGTACTCAAGATTATAGTGATATATTGGAGTGACTCAATTAAACTAAATTGTTATGATGCATAAGTGATGCCTTTCTTATAAAGGGAAAGTGTGAGATAGGATTAGAAAACATCTTCACATGTGTCTTAATCTTGTATGATGAGATGACTACCTCAAAAAATATTAAATGACTTTGGACACAAGCATTATATGTCAAAAGATAAGATAAGAGGTGATCCTATAATAGTGGTTTAATTTTTGTCCAAACTGGACACTAAAATTATTATTTTAACTAAATCTTCACATTGGGCACCTATAGCAGCTAAATTGTGAGGAATTTGAAGATGGTGCAAACTAGAGCCTCATCAATTTTGTTGTAGATTCTATTATTTTTTAAAAAATTTGGAATCAAATTGCACTTCTTTTCCATCTCCCATGAAAATAAATTTTTTTCAGAAACAACATTTTTAAAAGTAGGCGCACAGGTATAACACATAACTTTTTTCCATGAAGGATAAAATTCTAATTCTTTCAAATTTAGATTTGTAACTCTGATATCTAGTGCTTCCACTTGGTTAGATAGTTTTTTATTGAATATTTTTTCCTTAACCAAGTTTCAAAAGTCAAAACTAATTCAGACCGGTAGCATTTGATAACGCTGTAACTTTTTTGTATATGTCAAAATATTTTTTATTATTTTGTTGGATCAAGGACTTTAATATCTGCTGCACTCATATTTTTTCAAAATTTTTTTGATAATCTTCTATTTTTCCACGTATGAAGAACAAAAGAAATTCATTTTCGATGAAAAACCTATGTTTAATAAAACTTAAAAAACAAATACATAACAAAACCAAAACATATTAAAATTATATTCATTGGATAGCTTGTTCTGAGGAATACCATAATCATTTGAAATAAATTTTAAATGAATTCATTTGATCCCCCAAAAGCTAAATCAAATGTGATTTTTTATCAGCATTTTGATAGGTGTAAAGGAGATGCATTTATAGGTATGGTTTAAAACTAGCGAGGTTCTATCCAAGGGGGTTTGATCTAAGGTGATTTGATCAAACCTCTTCAATTGGAATCTTAAAATGGAATTTTTATGGTAAAATCATTATATTTTCTAAAATATGTGATTTCATTAAAATTTATTCCTCTACAGAATTGTAAACCACTATTATGATAGCACCCAAGATCTAAACTAACTCTATCTAGAAATATTCCCTCCTAGGACCTAAATGGACTTAACATGTAAATAGGACCTACATAGGTAAAACACCTATTTACACCAACATGCCTACCTCTATCATTAGGAACGTCTATCAAGAGTAAGATGCTTCTAGTTGAGAAATAGGTGGCTAATTCTATTTTAATATTATAATCTAGAATATTTATGATTAACATAAGTGAACATTTTGAGTGTTTAAAGTCAATAATTGTAAGAGTTTTGAAGAAGTTCATCAATTCTATGGATGTTAGTTTTCAAAACTACATACAATGGCAAAGTGATCAATCAACACTTCAACTTGGCAGGCATGGCTTTCACAAAAACCAATGCTTTTCAAACTATTTGTGGGGATATAAATGTAACTTATGTTGATTTTGAGCTTCCACCTAATGAATGTTCATCTGATTGGTATGATAATGATCACAACTATAGTATGTCATTACAAGCCATCATTTATAGTAATATGAATTTCATGGATGTTTTCATAGGTTGGCCTAGATATATTAATGATGTTAGGATTCTAATAACTTCTTCCATCTATAGGTTATGTGAAATTGGAGAGAGGTTAAGTAAAAAAATTATTTCTATTGGTTCATCAATTATGAGAGATTATATTGTTTGTGATGGTGGATATCCATTACTACCATGGTTAATCACACCTTTTAGTTGCAATAGATTTTTAGAGGTTATTCAAATCTAAACTATCTTAAACTCATATTGTTTTTGAACATGCCTTTGGAAAGCTAAAAGGTGTTTGGAAAATTTTAAAAATTCCAAAATTTGTCATCCAAATTTATAAATACCATCAAAACTTAATTTTTTGTGTTGTATCTTGTATAATATTATGTTGACAATTGAAGAAGACATTATATTGATAAGTATGAAAATAATATAACAAACAATGAAGCATTACAAGGGGATTAGAACTACTACAAGGTTAGCTTGAATGTCTTTAATGTAATTCATCAATAGTAATGAAAATGTTGTGCATCTCAACAATTGAAGGTAGGATTTTGATCAAGACTCTTTGAAATCTTCTTAACCATTGTCTATTTCTTGTCACCTACATTCTAGAACTCATGATTGATTTTATCATATATTAGTTGCCAAAAAAATAATACAATTACTTAAATCAATTTTACCATATATTTATGGTTTCTTCATTTAGTAATGCATTCCTTTGTTTCTCATGAGTTACTATGTCTAGGGAATCCATTTTATCAAATCTTTTAACTACTAGCAAATATTTAGCATCCTCTAACAAATTCAATCAATGTATCTATAAGCATGCCACTATTCACAAACTTGCAAAATCATTATGCTCTTCAATATCCGTATTCCATAGGAAATATATGAAGCATAGAGGATTTTGACGAGATGTTCTAACTGCAATAGCCTAGAAAATAGTGTAAAACTGAAAGAAACCTTTGCTAGCGTCCTCTTTGCCTGCATAGATTAGGATAATTATAATACATTTTAAAAGGATTTTTGGTATAATTTAGAGCTGTATGCATAATGTGGAGGCTTAGACAAGATGTAAGTGCTAAATAACAATTCCCCGAAGGAATCATGGTCTCGTGATATGTAATGCTTACAGAATTTGCACATCGTAGTTTACCAAATGAGAATTGAGATTAGGTGATATTCTTGGAAGCAATAGTAATGACTAGCTGAGCTCATGTCATGCACCAAATAAAAATAATAATGTAATCTTTTAAAATTTCACAACATGCTAAAAATTCTCCCTTTCAATCAATCAAGCCTGAAAAAACTAGATTTTTTAGGTCCCTCCTATACTAAAGAAAACCAGACCACGCAACATGCTTTGACAGAGCCTAATCCCTATATCTTGTATGACATAACTATGTATGGATGTTAATTATTGGATTTCATTATTTGAATGTTGATAGGGTGGATGGATATAGACGTTAAAACATGAACAACAATTCACTTGAATAAACACACACACACAAATAAAATCACAGAGTTGCTGCTCCAAATATTTGTATTTTATTGCTTGCTTAAAAATGGTCTACATCTGCCTCTTATATAGAGGACTTTAGATACATTTAGAATAATCTAGAATATAGGCTGATATACTATTTTTATTATTTTACCTTGGCCGACATAAAATAAGTTTCTAGAATTTACCTGACCCTAAACTTCTAGAATTTATCCAACCCTAACCGACATAAAAATAACTTCTAGAACTTTACCAAATTTTACTTAATTCCTAATCTCTAGTCCAGTTGGAACCTCTAGAAACTTCTAATTTAATTAATATTTTACATCTCATTTGAGGGAGAAATTACATTTCCCAACACTCCCCCCTAATTTCAACCTCAAATGCTACTGCATAAATTTCCTTTGTCTTGACTGGTGACTTTGCAAATCTTTTTCGTTGCTTGATATCTTCATGCCTGATGATGCCTTTGTCTTTGTCCAAGTCTTCAAACTTCAAACCATCTCTATGATCTATAGATCTCTTTCCTTAACTCTTTTCAACTCTCATCCCACTGCTGCGGCAGTCATTCAAACTTCAAATTTTCATAACTTCAAACTGGAAGTCTTTTCTGCAAACTTGCTATCTATAACTTTCCATCAAACCTCTCTTGATTTCTTTCATCTTCAACATATGAACATTTCCACTTGAACAACCTTTTGAACATACCTGTCATCTTTTGCCAACTCGATCCGTAATACCATCCACAATCCATTTTCATACAATCTACCATAGAATCCTTCTTGCATTGCCTGTTCCAACATCTCTTTTCAGAATGACGCTTCAAACACAAATACTGCAAGGATGTAAGTCCCAATATCTATCCTTCGTATATCCTTTCCTGTTACAATGACAACATTGCACACATTCCATTTCTTTAACAAATTTGGTTACATTTGTATTATTTCCTTTACCTGTCACATATCCAAGTCCTTCATGTTTTGGCCTCATTATTGGCTTAATTGGCTCTCTCATCCCTTGATCATGCCTTCCTAAACCTTTACCTTTGTATCCCATTCTTTCCATGATCTTTAAACCAACATTTTTTTCATTGTCATTACATCTAACAACATTAGCATTTTGACAGTTTTTATCACAAATTTCTTCAGCAAAAACACATTTATCAATGCACGAATTCAAATCCTCTGTACTACAAGAAACATCATGAACCAATTTTGACTTCAGACATTCATTGTTTGCAATAAATGATTGATTTAGCTGATTATTTTCTTCTTTCAACAAACAATTCTCCTCTTCTAGTTTCTTCATCTTTTCTTCTAAATCATCAACCAACTTCATTCTTTTTTCCAATTCCTCATTCCTTGTATTAATCTCATCAAACAATTTTAGTTTTTCATCAAGCTCTTTATTTTTCTCTCTAAGTTTGCACAATTCCTTCACCTGCAAATTATTTATTTGTTCCACAAACTTTAACTGATCCTCTAGCTCTTCAATTGCCTCTCTAGAATCACTAATTACATTTAAAAGACTACATTTTTCTGCTCCCATTTCTTTCCTTAATTTTGCCAATTCTTTTTCTAAAAAATCTTTTTCACATTTTAAACTTGTATTTTCTTTCTTCACCTTTATTAATTCTTCTAAATCTTTTGTTTTCTCTTTCTTTACTCTATCAACTTTTCCCATTGAATCAAACAAATAAATTTACCTCAATTTTGCAATCTTCGCCTGCCTTCACTCTTCCACAATTTCCTTCAACCTTCACAGGTTGTACATCTTTCTTTCAGATCAATGGAATTGCAACAAAGATTTCTTCTTTCTCAGGCGCGGCTTTTTCTTATACACGCAGAGCCTCCATTTTGATCTTTTCTTCCCGATTTGAATTGCCCACAATGCTGCCAAACCTGGCAGATACTTCTTTCAACAACACTTGCTCCAGTAATGGATCTTCACAAATTATTTAACAACAAATTCTATCACAATCATCTGCTCTCCAGGGTCTTCAACCATAGGCTCTGATACCACTTTGATAGGGGTGGATGGATACAGATCAACACTAATAAGCAAATATAAATTCAACAATTCATGAATAAAAACACACACAAATAAAACACGAATTGCTACTCCAAATATTTGTATTGAATTGCTTGCATAAAAATGGTTTACATCTGCCTCTTATATAGAGGACTTTAGATACATTTAGAATAATCTAGAATATAGGCTGACATATTATTTTACCTTGGCCGACATAAAATAAGTTTCTAGAATTTACCTAACCCTAAACTTCTAGAATTTACCTAACCCTAGCCGACATAAAAATAACTTCTAGAACTTTACCAAATTTTACTTTATTCCTAATCTCTAGTCCAGCTGGAACCTCTAGAAATCTCTAATTTAATTAATATTTTTACATTTCATTTGAGGGAGAAATTACATTTCCCAACAAATGTTTAATGTGAACACATACTCTTGTGTAGAAAGAGTAGAAACCTCCACTTGTGTCATCATGTTGATCTATTTTAGATCCTAGATATCATTTTATGTGTGTGGGCTTTCTGTCGATGTTATGGCATATTAGATTATGTTTCACTTGTATAAATATGTTTTCCAGCATGTTGAATCCTAATTTTTAAAGCTGCATGGGCACCCACAATCCATTACCCAAGCCTAAAACAACCCAGCTATGCAAATTCTGTGTGAATTCATTTTTAGTAGTTTGGGCACATTAACATGATAATGGCCTTGCATTATAGTTGGGATTGACTAGTTTAGATTTCTTATAATTCATCATTAGTTGTAAGAATTGAAATTGAATTATTCATATACGATGTTATTGTTGAGCACCAAGGCATAGGAATTCTTGAGTGTTTTTCATCTGCAATCTTCTTAACATTGTCATCCATATTGTAAACAAAAGTCAACAACATTGGGAATGTAAGCTTAATTTTCTCCATGGCATATACTATGGAAGATTTTCTTAAGTTTCATTACTTTTACAGTGCATTAAGTAGTAGCATTGTCTCAATAGTCATGTTCATCGATCATTCATAAAATGATGTTAAGATATCCGCAAAAAAAACTGGTGTGTGACAACTCAATTATCATTCCTGTTCAATTGGTATCATGGAAAGGAATTCCATGATTAATACATTTGATTGTGAAGCAATTGCACTTCTTGTAATTGTTATTTGTATTTTCTTATATGCTTTCACACAATTAATAAAATATTTGATTTATCAAATAGCATCTATCTCCAGTTCTAACTCACACTTCAAAATGGTTAAGTAAGAAATCAAATTCCTACAACTTCAATTCAAATAGGATGAAGTCAATGAAAAATCAATGTTGTGGCTAAATTCATGTTTTACTGCCTGAGCTGATTTAGTTCTTCATGAGGACTCTGTCCATGCTTAACTATAACGGTAATGAGCCACACTTGTGATGATCCACTTATTTTTTGTTGGAATTAATTTTTTGAAAATTCCTGTGCAGTCAAATTAATTGTAATTTTTTAGGCTAAATTTATATAAATGAATTCCTTATTAATATTTTTTTACGTCAAAATTAGCAGCAATGAATGATAATTTTAATATGAAGGAATTCTTTTCATTCGTAGATTACTTTCGTGTTTTCTCCATGCCTGCGAAATACTCAAAATCTGCATGTAGTGGCGCATCGCAATATCCTTCCATTTTAGTTTGCTTTTATTGGAACCAATAGCCGTGCAATTTTATGCTTTCACGACTTGCAAAATCTCCCATATATACCTTTATTCGCCAATCATTTATCCTAACTCATATTTCCCATGCCACTTGCAGAACTTCCATAAATCTCTTGCCCTAACCCATGTCCATTTTCTTGTATTTCACGCTCGTACTTGCATATTTGCAAGTACAAAAAATG